>OX596023.1:1657200-2857200 GCA_951394055.1 Villa cingulata
GACTCTTCAATTATCGATCTTATGACTTTTTATAAATTCTCAATTCAACAATATTATAGTTGAGAAATAATTTTATTAATTAATTACAAATAAATAAAAATCAGTCTGTATTTACATTATCAAAATCCATTAAAATAATTTATTTTCAAATTGAAATTGCCTATTGATTTTGTACCATTTCTGGTCTGTGGCAAAATAGAAATCATAATTTCTGAGTTTATGTACTTTTCTCACATATAATTTTCAAGATTTAAATAAATCCAAAAAAATGATAAATGTAAAATTTTCTTTTTCATTTCAATTTTAATCAAATACTTACTTGTTTTTGAACATCAGCATCGCTCAAAGCCATTTTTATGGATTTTTTTCTTTCACCAAAGACTAAATTTGATAAAAAGAAAAATTTAATTTTTTAATTACAATTTTCTTAAATTTAACAAAATAAAAATTAAAAATAATTAAATACAAATTAAAAAATATGATTTAATTTTAAAGAATTATTTTACCTCAAGTTAATAATACAAGAAAATTATTGAAAATTGATAAAAAATTTAAGATCTGCACTTAAAATGCTCAAAAATAAGAAAATTAAATGACCAATATCACGAGATCATATGACATACAAATACGACAAACGACACGACACGGGCACATATAAATGTTATCCAATCCAACCAATCCCAATAAGAATAAGAAAATCGAAATTTTCTTTCTGATTAGATTCCGAAATCATCATCATAATAATCCGAATTATATATACATATTACATACATATGTGTTCACTTCGCTGGTGAATTGTGACGAAATTTTAAATTTGAAGTTTTTATGGATGGTACAGTCAGAACAAAAATTTAAAGATAAATATTTTTTGGTTATTTATTTGTAATAATTCAAACAAAATGTTTTTGAAACAAAGAGATTTGTCATTACTACAGCAGAAAATTATATTGTCAGAACACATTTTGACCACATTCTTTAGAACATTAGAACAAGAATAATATTTTCCATTTCAATTTTCAAAATTTTTAAATTTCAATAACCTTTGACACTTCGTTTAAGTTTATCATTATGTTGCTTAAGTATTTTTGAGTATAATGAAAAAAGTACAAACGGTAGCCCTCTTATTTTTGCAATCAATCAAATCTCACTGTCAATGTCAACATAATCTTTATACGAAAATGTATTAAAGAACAAAAACATGGTGGCATAGACTTCCCACAGACACATTATTATTCTTTAGCTTAGCTTTACACAATTTGACAATTTACAACAAAGTGTTATTTGTTAATTCAGAGATAAAAAAAAATATGTGATAAGCTTGCAAATTAATTAAAATCATTACTAATTAAATTGATAAAATAATAATAATAATAAAAAAACAAGAATTATCTTTGTAATTATTATTGTATTTTTTTTAATCAATTATTAAAGTTAAAAAAGTGAAAAATAAAAATCCTGGATACAATGAAGAAAAAGGTTTTATATAATTTTTCAATTTATTTCATTATTATATACAAGTGTATAAATTTTATAATAAAATTTCAATTATCGGATACATAATTTCTTGATATTTTTTTTTAGGTGTTATTGATGGGTAAGAGTGGCTCTGGAAAGACAAGTATGCGTTCAATAATTTTTGCAAATTATATTGCCCGTGATACAACACGTCTTGGCGCCACAAGTAAGAAATACAACAAAAAGAAAAAATAAAGAAAAAGTGAAATCCTTAAATTCAAACTGAATTTTTTTCTTTATATTTATTTATCTATTAGTTGATGTTGAACATTCACATGTCAGATTCCTTGGTAATCTTGTACTTAACCTTTGGGATTGCGGTGGACAAGAATCATTTATGCAACAATATTTTGCCTCACAAAGAGATAATATATTTCGTAATGTTGAAGTCTTAATATATGTATTCGATGTTGAAAGTCGAGAATTAGAAAAAGATGTTCATTACTATCAATCATGTCTCGAAGCAATATTGAATGTAATTTGTTTTGTTTTTTTTTTTTTGCATACAAAAATACTAAAAATATTCTTTAATCTGTGCACGATTTTGTATAAAAAAATTTTTTTTATATTTTATTTTCAAATTTTTATAATTTAATAGAATTCTCCAAAGGCAAAAATATTCTGTCTAATACATAAAATGGATTTGGTAGCTGAAGAGCAACGAGATGTTATATTTAAGGAGCGTGAAGAAGATTTGATTAGATTATCGAAACCATTAGAATGTACATGTTTTCGTACAAGTATTTGGGATGAAACATTATATCGGTAAGTTCAATCAATTATTACATAAATTATTTATCATAAAAAGAAATAATTTTTTGTTTTTTTTTTAATATAATGTGTAAATATAGTGCATGGTCTAGTATTGTGACAATGTTAATACCAAATGTTGCTGCATTAGAAAATTCTTTAACATATTTTGCAAATATAATTGATGCTGATGAAGTACTATTATTTGAGAAAGCAACATTTTTAGTTATATCACATTGCCAAAGTAAACAATATCGTGATTCTCATCGTTTTGAAAAGGTTTCAAATATAATAAAACAATTTAAATTATCATGTTCAAAATTGGGTGCAAAATTTCAATCAATGGAAGTACGTAACAGTGCATTTGCAGCATTCATTGATACATTTACAAGTAACACATATATAATGGTCGTTATGTCTGATTCAAGTATGCCATCTGAAGCGACATTAGTTAATATACGTAATGCTAGAAAATATTTTGATGAATTAGAAAATCCAAATAGTAATAGTATAACGCATCAATATCACTGATATTTAAGAAAATCGCAATATGTGCGATAAATTAAAGTTTATTTTTTATTATTTTATTTTATTTTTCGAATTTCTTCATTCATTCATTTGCCTTATTATTTCTCTTTAATAATATTTTCTTTCAATTTTTTTCTTATTTAATTAATTTTTTTTGTTGATTTATTTTTGTTGTAAAAATTTTTATATACATTTTCCAAGTCAAAACAAACAATTTTTAAGACAAAAAACAATCATTTTTCAATTGATATTCAACATTGTTCAAGTCAAACTCAACACTTTTCATTTCAATATCAACCAGTGTTCAAATCAAATTCAACGAAATTCAATTGATATTGACATGAAACATGTTTGAATTTGATTTGAACACTCTTGGTATTGACATGAAGAGTGTTGAGTTTGATTTGAACATGTTTTGAAATAGTTTTGTCTTGGAAATTGTTTGTTTTTCTAATTTGATTTCTTTATCATTTTATCATTGAAAATACATACATACATACATAATGTACATAATTTCATTGCTTCATTAAACATTTTTAATAATGTAAGATGATGATAAAGAAAATAATATTTTTCTTGTGTAAAAAATAAAAAAGAAATATAAATAAATAAAAAATAAAGTAAAGAAAGTTACTATCTAATACACAATACTAATATTATACTATAAATAATAATGTAATTAAACATGCAATATGTAATTTTAAAAAACAATGAAAAAAATAAATAATCAAAAAATTTTTAATAATAACATCTTCATTATAGTTAGGATATAAACTTTATACTATACACATTTTTTATACAGATAAAAATGAAAGTAAACAATAAATTGAAAAATATAATTTTTCAAATTTATGTAAAAAATAATATTTTGTTAAAAAAAAAAAATGAAAAATAAAAGAAAAATAATTTGTAATTAATTTAATTTTGTAAATGCATAAAAATGAACAAAGAAAAAGAAAGAGAAAGATACAAGAAAGTAAAATAAAACTGGGGGGATTCATGTCACGTTTCCCTTGATTTGTGAACTACATACAAAAGTTTTAAAAAATCACGAAGGTTTAAAATGCTTCGTAGTTTCTAACTTTTGTATTTCGTGGCTTCGTAGTTGATGTTTGACAGTTCTCACTTGGTAATTGGTATAGAAAATACAAATATGACAGGTCAAATAAAAACAACTCCGAAAAAGTAAATTACGAAGAAATTTTAGATGGTCGTTCATGTCAATCAGACTACAAAACTATGATGCAGCGAACTACGATAAAATTTACATGAATCCCCCTAATATTTCAATTAAGTATTTTGATTGATTTTTGTTAAATATGTATTTTTTTTTTGTTGTTGTCGCTTTGTTACATAAATAAATACAATACAATACATAATAATGTAATAATAAATATGAGAATAATACAATGTATATTATATAAAAATGAAATAAAATATTTTTGAATCAATTTATTTATGGATAAAAATTTTATATGAAAAATTTTGAAAAAAAAAGGTTATATTTTCGAAAATATCAAATTAATCTTCATATAAAATCCATATTGTACATATGTGCATATTTCATGATAATGTTGAGAAATGGTGATTGATGATCTCGTATTTTAATTCGATATTTTCGAAAATATCCTTTACATTTATAATTTTATTTACACAATTGTTTTTGTTTTTGTGTTGTTTTATGTATAAATGTTTTGTGAATGTGATCGATTGTCGTGTAAGAAAGAATACTTTTGCACTTCCAGAGAATTGAATATATTTTTTTCAACTTGAATTCAAAAAAAAAATTATTAAAAAAAAACAGCAGAGAAAATCATTTAAATTTATTATTGAAAATAGTCAAAATATTTATTTTTTTAATTTAATTTTTTCTTTTTTACAATTTACAAAAATATATAATATATATGTACTTGTTTTCTTAGAATTAAAATAGTTTTTTTCTATATTCTTCGAGAGAAGTAGAGAGTCTAGAAAAGACTGCATTTCATTAATTTCATAAAAAAAAATAAACACCTAACTGCTGGAACAGAATATTTAGCTGTAATTCAGGCTGAAACATGTTGCACATAACACATAAGTATATTCTGAAATGCTGCATACGGTTGTATCGAACAGACTGACTAATGTATGTACATAGCTGATTTAAAACTGTCAAATTGAATGATCAATTAAATGGTTCACTTGTTTATTTTAATTTTTAATTAATTTAATTTTTCTGCATCTATCGAACTCATAATGGCGTCATAAAAACCGAAATGTCAATCTGTTTGGCGCTGCAAAGACTATAGCAGCAGCTACGACTACAACTTTCGCAGCGGCAACTGCACATCACACTCTGCTATTAATTACACATTAATTATGATTTCAAACTTTGTTGCATGCTGCTTCACATTCTGTTGCATAGCTACACACACATTCTGTTCCAGCAGTAAATAAAAATATACATTAGACATTTCTATAGATTTATGCACATTTTTAACTAGATCCACATAGTTATAAAATTTTACAAAAATTAACAATTGTAACAATAATGAGGATATTCATACAATGCAGTAAAAGACAAATAAATCGAATAAAATTTGTAAATACGTTCACTTTACACGATTTACTCGTTTTACATGCCTTTTACTACATTAAATGTATAGCCTTACATTTATTTTCATTAAAAAAAAATTTATTTATATGTACGTAAGTACATACAAAATATCACAGTACCTATTATAATATTTATTATAAATTTTTACTCCATAAAAATAAAGAATACGTTAAGAATAATATTTTCGTATTTCATTAGATAATTTATCGATAGTTGTTTCATCGATTTGTACAAATTGTTTTGATCCACGACTAAAATAATATATATCACCGGTATATATATCGAACCATAATGCATGTATATGTAAATTATGTGATTCTAAACGTTTTTTTAAAAAACCATATGATGCTATATTAGATAATTGCTCTAATGTATTAATCTGTGATAATTTATCTTCAATTGAAAATTTATTATCTGGATCAATGTATGCAACAAATTTTCTTAATGGTGTTTCAGATGAAAATAATAATGGTTCTTTCATACCGTTCGATTTCCAATTTAAAAATCTTTCTAAACTATTTGTTGCATGTGTCGATAGCCATGAACGTAACGGTGATAAACGTCTGTTATTCTGTAAGAATTTTTATTCGAAAAAAAAAATTCATTAAAATGAAAAATTGAAGAAAAGAAAAAAAATTCATTAAAATTAATGTTTAATAAAACAAAAGTACAATTAGCAGCAATATTACTTGTGATGCAAATTCTGGATCTTTCATTTGATATAACATATTCATTGCTTTACAATCACTATGACCACATACAATTATATGCCTTATATCATTTATTATACAACCCAATTCCAAAGCGGCTGGTTCACAACTAAAATATTCATCAATAAAATGATGTGAATGCGGTATCAGATTCCCAGCATTACGTACTAAATTAAATAAAATTAATTTCATTAGGTATGTTATGTATTTTGATTCAATCAGAAAGAAATAAAATATATTTTATTTTTTTGTTCTTACCAACAAACATATCACCAACATGCGTTTCTGTAAATCTTGTTGGTATCATTCGACTGTCCATGCATGTAAAAAATACCGCTTTAGGCTAAAAAAAATAATATTAAAAAAAATATTTTTTAGTTTTACTTCTATCAGAACAGAACTTTAATTTATTAAAAATAAGTCGTTACAAATATCAAAAAAAGAAAAAATACAAACAAACAAAAGTAATCAGACATTTAGATAGTAAGGTAGCTTTTATTGAAAAAAATAAATAAAAAGTTGAATTTACAATCTCTATAATTCGAATTTTTGTATTAAAAAGTCACATTTCATTAATTTTATTTCACGCATGCATACGAAATCAAGAAAACCTTTATTATATTAACCGAACGCATTACTTGCAAATTTTCAATTTGTTGATAAAAATTTTTCTAAATAAGCCAGACAGTATCTAAAGTATTAAAGAAAAAACGTAAATATTAAATTAAGCGAGTGTAAATAAAAATACATAATGTTACAGTTACACAATTCAATATTTATTTCATCAGATATTTATCTAATTAATCATTTATTTTTTAATTAATTTTGTATAAAATTATTTTATAATTTATGTAGCTAAGTGCTAAGCTGTTTTTCGCTTTATTGGTTTTATATATTTTTCACTTACATGTGGATTATCTCGGACCATTTTGAATTCTTTAACCATTTGTTCACGTGTTGTATTACGATAACGCATAATACCACGTAAAATACGATCCATATTTTATTATTTTTTATTCGTTATTGTTTCTTCTTGTTTCTTGTATTTTTTTTTTTTTTTTTTATAAAATCAAAAATAAAGATTTTTCATTTAAATTTTTAATTGCATTTATTATCAATGAATTACATATTAGATATCCATACAGCACAAATTTGCATCACAAATCACAATATGTAATATATGTACAATCTACAATGTAAATTAAAAACGATAAAATCACTACTGCTACTATTATACCCTCATAAAATTATAACAAAATTATTTAAAAAAAGTAAAATTAAACTTTGGAATAAATATAATTGAAATACAAAATAAAATTAAATAAAACACAACAGAGAAAAAACTATCTAATCATTTTGATGAATCTCTATCGTTTCGTATTTATTTTTTAAAAAATATTTTATTAAATTTTTTGTTGTCATATTTTTTTTTTTAAAATTTAATAGCCCCAATCGCTATTTATCTCTATTAATTAACTACATACAGTACAGATACACTATGGTAAATGGTAAATTGACAGTAAAAATTAAAAATGTTTAGTTAAAAATGATAAGCGATGATAAGTTATGCGATAATGAATGATTATTATAAATTATAATTTTTAGAATGGATTGAATTTTTATTTTTAAAATGAAAATAAATTATAAAAAAAATAAAAGCTTTTATTATATGTTCTCTGTCAGCAGATCAGCTAAATTAGGTTTTTCGTTTTTGGCAGGCTTTATACATAAATCTCATCATGCATGATACCTGTGCTGTGATGATACTCATTTATGATGATGTCATAAATTTATGAATGAACGAATCGAATCATTGAGCAGTTTTTTGTTATTTTTTTATTTTATAATGAATTTTCATCAATTCAATTCTTATTATTTACAAATTATAAATTTTTATTTGAGAAACTGTTGAATATAGCATAGCTGAATATTATAAGCTTTTATGAGAAAATTTTATATATATATTTTTGTAATACACACGATTTCGCCTGCAGTACATTATTTTTGATTACCGTAGTAGAATATGAAATAGAAAAGTAGTAGAGTACATTCATATCCGAAAGAAAAATTACTCTACCAGATGGCGTAACAGTTTATTCAAAATTTTAAAATGATTTTGTTCAAAAATTCAAAAAGAAAATAAATCTAACCTTTAAACAGAAAATCTATGTATAATATTGCATATTTCTTGGTGAAATGAATACAAATGTGGATATTTTTAACGTTGTTGTAAATATTCAAACAAAAAAAAAAAAAGGAAAAATTCAAAAAACTGTAGAAATTAAAGAGGAAATGAACGTTTTGAATATTGGAATTCCGAAAAGATGTTTCCTTCGATTCACGGAAACGGAAATCAAGCACGGATTGTTTCAGCAACCTGAAACACATGATTCTGGCCTTTTTTGGCGATTCACTCCTTATCGGCCATAATTCGCATTTCAAATATTTTATTAAAATTCTATTTTGCCAATATCTTTATAACGGTAAATTCTATTTTGCCAATATCTTTATAACATATAAAAATTTTATCATTTTTTTTGTATCGATTAAAATCAAAATTATTAAACGGTTTATGATGATTGAAAATTAGGTCACATTTTACATTATATATTTTATATTGCTCTGTGACTATAAATGCAGACATAAATGTATCAATGTATGTATAAGTTAATTAGTATTAGCACATTAGTATACAGAATGTATTTTTTCCGAAAAAATTTATTTTGTTCATACACGGTTCATGTATCTCAAATCCATATATGATACATACATATGCAATTTTTGATGAAAAATATCATTATGTACTTATTTTAAGTCAGATTATTGCTTTGTTGTGTGTAAATTATCTATTTTTTCAGCACTATATATGCAAAACCTATAGTCAATGTAATACGAAATTGTCAACTGCTTTGGGCATAACTAAGTACATTTATATAATAAAATTTTCGATTGAAAATTAAAAATATTCTGCATGAAATCTAATATTCAAAAGTTCGATCGAAAAATTGAGACTTTATAATTTGATTTTTTAATTCATGAAAATAAATTTTCGTGGTTTCAGATTTGAGAATTATGAGACACATATCCACATATTAGAGCGTCATTTGAAAAGTATGGTAGGTATGGTATGGTGTAGTCTGATAGGAACTATACATATGCTCGTCTGCAAATTTGCCATTTTTTTGAAGTATGTATTTATTGCCACTTATTGCTACTATAAGTAATAAACATAAGATGAAGTTTTAAAAAAAAATTGTAGTTTTTTTAAAATTTTTAATTCCGTTGCCATATTCAAATCTATAAATTACGCTGTTAGCTTTGTCAAATATGTAGGTATGTACATGTATGTATGATTACATATATGTGAAGTAGATATATTATACGAGTATGTACATATTTTTATACATTTTATGTTGAATAGTTTTTCATTTTTATTTATTTATTTTTTTTTTTTTATAGTGAAAACTTTCTTTTTCCAAAACGTTTTTAATACCAAAACCAACATAGCTACATGTACCTATTGAAAAAGAAGAATAATAATAAGAAGTAAAAATAAAATAAAATAGTTTATAAATTTAATATAGTATAACAACTTGCAATTTTTAACGTTTTTCATCTTTTGGAGCATCGCACACATACCCGTATTCCGCATACACAAAAGTAAACTTAAATTTTTTTTCTTCATGATAGTTGTTATTGCTTTTATTGGCTTTTTCCATCATCATCAACATCATCGACATCATCATTATCATTGCTTTTATATAGCCAGATATACTCTTACATATTTTAATTTACGTATAAAATAAATAAAGGAAAAATATTATATTAAAACATCGAAAAACAACAAAAATTGATGATAATAAATGTATTACCAACAATATTATGCTATATTGGGTGTGTATTGTGGACATTAAACAAACAGGTCTTCTCTTTTATACTATATCACACACGCATATGGTTATGGTATTATAATGTTATGTGTATTAGTGCTAGTGTACATTTATGAATATGTCTCTGCATCATATAATGTAAGAAATTACAAATGTATTTGTAACTATAACGCGATATTATGATGTTACGATGATCATGATGATGATGACTTTAATAATGGTAATGGTATGTTGTACTAGTAAGTATAAAAATAAGGAAAAATTTGTACCTGCATCATTAGCGAAAAATTGACCATAAAATATATAAGTACAAAAGATACAAAACAAAGTATGTTAGTCGTATATTTTAGACATTTTATATACACAAGTACGAGGATGTATGCAAGTTAAATGATAACAAACAAAACTATAAAGGTCTGTATACACACCGACTTTGTTTGTTTCCGTAGACCTCCTATTCTGGAAATCAAAATCTCTTAAAAGCGTACATACACGATAAGACAATTTTATCTTAAAAGAGACCAAAAACCTAAGTCTCCGCAGAGACCAGTCAAATGAAGATTTATGGCATGAAATGACAGATACCGATCTTCTAAGCTACACTCTAAATGCTATACCTTTTTCTACTTCACAAATAAATCTCAACAGTTCAATAATGTTCAATATTTTTACTTCTTTTCCCCTTTTTTTAGATGTAATTTTTTCGCTAAAAAAAATGTAGAAATTGAAAATTTGTCATGAATATACCTATGAAGGTGTATTCTTAAAGGTCTGTCTAGTAAAGACAGAGCCTGCTGATACTTTTCCCCCCAACCTATTACATGAACATTTTTTCTTTTAGTTGTAAGAAGCTATAGGGCTATGAGTATATCCCAATATAGAAAAAATATCCAAAAATTCTTATAATGAATATTAATGACTTTTCCTTCGGAAAACATTTAGGGAAAGCATTTTTTACATAACATTCTCCATTGAAGAAATTTACCATTCTCATTACGCAATTTTTTCATTCTCTTTACTTTTTTTTTTGCTTGTCACTCATGAGTTTAAAGTTTGTTTTTATATTTTATTCGTTGTAAATTTATTATAAAAGTAGAATATTATATTTGTATTTTTATATAATATTTAATGTAAATTTTTAATCACATAAGACATAATGTAATTTAAGTACATATGTAAATCATTTGACATACTTACATTGCACAAAAGTGTATAGATATAAGAGCATGAATAATATACTAGGTCTTAGTGTTAGTAAAAATAATTACCAAGTTTGACAAATATCATATCTTTGAATACACACACACACACACACACACACGTACGTATCTGTATTAATTTTGTGTTGTAAATCTACATAAGTAGTATATCTTCCCAATATGTATACAATTTGTGGTATAGTCATTTTATCTTGCACTTGAACTTATCATCATCAACAACATTTTATTTGAATTTGAAGTTTTAAATTTTTTTTTTATGTTTAGATTTTTAGACTATTCATGTTTAGAAGACTCTATCTCTATAAATGTAAGTGAGTAGGTATTATTGACATGCCCTAATTCATATACAAATTAAGCCGTAAAATTGCGAGAAATATAAATCTTTTTGTTGACTTTATCAATGTATTTATGTATATGTACATATGAATATGTAACCGTATTTAAATATATAAATCTACTTTTCTCGTTTATACAATATATTTACTTATATGATGTTGGATGTGGGTATATATGTATGGATAGATAAGAGTATATTATAAGATCCGCTTTGATATATACGCAAAGAAACTTGTCGAAGTATAATTTATATTATTTTCAGTGTTTATTTTTTCTTGCTTTCTGATATATTCACCCATAAAATCTGCATATTTATTTACATATCATATATACTTACACTGTATTATAACTGATCCACATGTGTGTACTACCTATACCTACAAAAAGATTTAATTTATTTGATATGTAAGTACCTCTATAATATACTTAAACACTGTACATTGATATAAAAGGAAATAGCGCAAGATAATCTCTATATATTTTCTAGGTTTCCTGTCTAAATCTTTTGTTTTTCGATATCATATTATTCGAATTGTGTACATATATAGACTACGGGTATTTCATGGGAAGAATTAATTTGATAAATTCAAATTTAGAAATTTGAGTTCTCTACAGAATTTAAAAGAAATTAATTTCAAAATTTGTCAAATTTTGGGCATTTTCAAAAGTATAAGTGTGCTCGCCTGTTTGCACGTTTAAATTTTAAATATCTGTCTTTGACAAGCGCATGTACATAAATGCACACATGCTTCTGTTGCTTGCATTATTAAAGAAGGTACAATGAAAGTGGTTTGGGCGTAATATATACTCCTGATAAATAAAGAAATGAAGCTGGATGGTATGGCGAAGAATCTAAGAAAGGTTGACATTAGAAATTGGAAGGCGATAAATGAAAAGAGAACGGACTGACAGGCAGTAGATATTGAAGCAAAGCCAGGGCCTACATTGGGCTGTAGAGCTGATGATGATGATGACAATGAAAGTACAAACTTTAGAGCTTCCTTTTCTTCTTCTTCTTCTTCCTGTTTTGTACAATGAACACTGCTTTCATTGAGTTCTTTGTAATTGTGCGTGTTCTACTACAATATTTG
Source organism: Villa cingulata (assembly GCA_951394055.1). NCBI lineage: Eukaryota > Metazoa > Arthropoda > Insecta > Diptera > Bombyliidae > Villa > Villa cingulata. The sequence continues at coordinate 1,669,837 of OX596023.1, forward strand.
AATTTTCGAAATTGGTGATTTTATGCATATTCGTTCTTGAACTTAGTGAGCTGATTTTTTTCCCAATGATACTCGCGCCCGACATCAAATACATTAATCCTGCATCCTCATATGAATAATTTTTATACGATCTTCAAAAGAATGCTGAAAACTGCATAGATGAAAATTTATAGATTATTATCGAATTTCCTGGTGTTCTCAAATAAACTGAGGAAAAGCATGAGTAAATTTACATGACAACATGAAAAACATGAGTGTCAATTTCCACAATTATTATTATTGTTCGAATGACTAATCGCGATAACACAAAGATTCGGATTAAAATGATTCGGATTTGTTTTTTGTATTTCTTTTTTTTTTAAAAAAATTACAATTTAATTTGTAGGTTTTTTATTAATTGGCATTGATCGAAAAAAATAAAATAAAATAATAGGTAAATTAATATATATTTTTAAAAAATTTATATTTAAACGTTTTTGTTTATTTTATTTTATTACTTAAACACGTGATTATATTACTCGAATTTATAAATAAAATCAAAAAAAAAATGAGCAAAAGAAGAAACACTGTATTAATAATAAGCATCTAAGAAGGAAAAAGTAAAACGTTTTTATTTAAAAAATATAAAAATAAAAAAAAAAATAAAAAAAACTGAATTAAAATAATAATATTTGGCCTTTTAAATTAGTGATGCAATATATGTGTATGTATAACCTTCCTGTTTTATATCAGTACAGATACACACGAGTATTTATTTCATTTTTGTAAATGTAACAAGAAAATACAAAAAAACAACTGATTATAATTATTATTATTACGAGTATTATTATTATTATTTTTTTTTTTGTTAAATTTTTTTAATTTTATTATTCATTTTTCTTATATTAGACGAGAATATATAGTACCTAAATTAAGTACGCTGTACAAGTGTATAATGGCATTGATTGCAATTTCTCACTTGGATGAATTTTGGTGTGCCAACTTATTGGTCTATGATGCGTTTACATTATATGCCTGTATGTATGCCTGTATACATGTACTCGTATATTCTGTATACTGTGGCTTATACATAGTCATGCACATTTAATTAAATGTTTATCATAAAAATTTTGTGCAATTAATATTTATATGCATGCATATTTGTATATGTATGAGTATATGAATTGTACTTGTATAGGGTGTTGTTTTGGGGAACTTCTGAATTGGGACCAGCCATCTTTTGAAACGAAACCTTCCTATAATGACACATACTTTGGAATGTATTTTGAAATATTACTCAAAAATGTATGAAAAATGTGTATTTTTCCGCATTTTTTTGCATATTTATGCATTTATTTATTTTATTAATACAGTTTTTATACAGAAATATGTTATCATTGCAGAGAGCAGGACAAAAAAACCTTTCAAATGATATAATAAAACGTATGTGTCATCCTTGAAATTTTGAAGTTATACCATCATCAAAAGAAGTTGAAAAAGTGATTTATAAAAAACACGAAATTTTTACTTTAAGTCCTTAATATCTCGAGAACAGCTAATCCAAACGAAGTGAAATAAACTGCGACAAAATTTTCAGTAGGTACCCTACTCTAGCGTCAACAACAAGATCAGTCGATAGAAAGTTTTGATAGTACAATTTTTTTCATGAAATATTCTGAAGGATATCGTGGCATAATACCCAGTGTTACGTAGAAAAAAAAACACCCTGTATATGTGATTTACTTTTGATAATATCAAAATACATACATACTTACCTATGCGAGTTATGTATGTTTGTATGTATGGGCAAAATAATTGTTATTGTATTTATTGCTTAAAATAAAAATAAATTTTTCTTCTTCAAATTTATTTTTATTTATGTGTACGAGTAGCTGTAGATATATACTCGAATATTTACAGGTACAATATACAATAAAATTCGAATGCACATTATTCGAATGCATATTATATGTATACGAGTATTTACTTATAATGTTTGCAATAATAAAAATTATTTTCAAATATAAATTGTTTATATGGTCGTATATACGTAAGTATACAATCATATTATTATAGAGTTTATGTACTATATAGTTTTGTTATGAAATTAAATTATTTTTAGTGCATGCAAAATACAAAAAATCATTTAATAATTAACAAAAAAAAAAAAAATCCAACAAAAAAATAATTAAAAATCAAACTGAGCGATTGTATGCTTCTCTAAATTGCGCTGTTCATTTATTTTTTTTTTTTTTTGTGTATTTATTGTTTGTTAAGGATAAATTAAAATTTGATACGTACTCGTGTTGTGTGTTTCATTCTAAAGTAAAGTACATATTTGTAATTTTATTATTACCCTGTAATTAAATTAATCATTCGCATATCCATATACACTCATCGTTATTACATACACGCTATATGTATATCTTTGGACATGTAATTTTATACAATGTAATAACAATATGTTCTCTTACATACACTAACATCCGAAATAAATAGTCACACTTGATATTTTGTAGCAAAAACTTTGATTGTATGGTGAGATAATTTTTCTTTAATATGAAAATTATGGTAAACTGTATGACTGCGTATTCATCTCGAAGTCATATTTTTTTCAAATTAGGCAGGAGTCTCTTGGTTCGAAAAATGAAAAGTATTTGATATGATATGGACAAAAGGATATGAAATTGTTATTAAAATGAAATCAAATAAAAATTAAATTTTTGATCGATAATTTTAGTGTGGATATCTTTGTTTTATTGTCTGTTAGTGTATGTAATGTTGTTATTTGTTAAAATTTTTATTGCAACAATGAGTATATGATATGTGATGGGTACTTTGTGATGGGATATTTGCTTTGTATTTAAAAAAAAAGTAACAAAAACATAAAATAAAAAAAAATATTAATTAAATATTATATTGATTAGTGTTTCTCATGCAAAAGAGTTTATTGAACTTGGACAAAAATATGTACGTAAGTAATGTATAATGTAATATAAGAAAAAGACAAGATTTGTTTTTAGGTTTTTCGTTTCAAATTTAACAATAATTATTAATATTGAAAGTTCATTACATACATTCAAAATATAGACGAGTGTAGCTGTAGTATAGATATGAAACGTTATTATTTTGTTCGATTACTACAGAATTGCATATAGATTTCCTTTTTATTTTATTTCTTATTTTTTATTCAATATATTTTTTTCTTTTGAGTTTAAGAAGATACAATTACCAGCACGTCGATACACATATATCACATACAATTTGAAACGTATCTTCAAAAGTGTTGTAATTGTAATTCATTTCAAAATAATATGTAATTGAGTAAATGAAAGATAGATATCTATATATAATATTTTTATATATTTTTTTAAATAATTATATGTAGAAGCTAGAAGGTATTTACATATACTCTTACATATATTTTTGTATAATTGAAAGTGTAAAGATGTTATAAATTAAAGAGCCAAGAAAAAACTAGTTCGAAAAAAAAAAAACAAAAATTAAAGTAATACTCGTATGTAATCTACAAAAAAATTTTATCATCGTACTTTTTACCTTAGAAGTGTTAGGTCATATTTCTTACATATTAATTCCCATATTGAATTCTCAGCAAAAAAATTAAGTAAATAATAAAGAAAATAATTTCACCTTTTTTTTACACAATTTTGTACATAATAATGTTGGCTTGTCTACCATTACAGCATCCATAGATATACATACATTATACTCGTTCGTACCAAAAATATATTAGATACATCCACGTTGTTATAATGTACGAGTACTTGTCGTATATTATAGATTTTCTTTTTTTATCTTCAGAAATTTATAATTCAATAAAATTATTTAAGTATATAAAATGACGAAGAATTAAGACTAACTAGATAGAGAGAGAGAAAGGTATAGAAAACAAAACAAGAAAAATAAAAATAAAAAGAATATAATAAACTATGGTATATGTACCATATTCTGGTCTTATATGATATATACTTTACCTAAATATCTACCTACATATGCAATAAGTAACGTGTATTATGTCTTCATATGTATACGTTCTTCTATATTCACATTCTTCTTCTTATTATACATAATATAATATGTACATATATACGAACCAGTACATATAACGAAAAGAAGTGTTAACCACAAATTCAAACAAGTCATTTTATGTAGGTCACTGACACACTTTCCACGTTGTATATAAATTTTCTTTTATTTTCATTTCAGATTTTCTATTTTTATTTGTTAAAAATTTTTTTTCTTTCCACCAGTACTTATCATTATTAGTATTTTGAATTTCTTCTTTTTTCTTTTTCTTTTTTTTGATCCGCCTTTCTTCTTTAAATATATATTATATTTTTTTTTTTTACTTTTCTTCTATATATAATATTGCCATGATGCAATTAGTATTAGTGGTGTTGCCTTTATTTTGTTGTTATTCCTTTTAATTTTATACATATTTTTTTTTCAGTTTTATTTTATATTATTTTCAATTGAATTAATATGAGTGGTCTTATATTGAAAATAATTTTTATAATATACTCGTCGTATTTTGTATTATATACGCGAGTACCATATATAATTTCAATAATTTCAGTTATAGATATAGGTGTAATGTTCACATAAATTATATTGTACTTAATAATATGATACCAATGATAATAATCTACATAAATGTACAACAGATACATACTGATACTGAATAATAAATTACTTACTCTAAAGAAAGACTAACATTAAAGAAAAGCTTAAAACTCGAACTTGAATTTTTAAAAAAAAAATGACTTTCTTGAGTATAATTTTCTTCATAAAACTTCTTTTCTTGAGTATAATTTTCTTAATATTTTTTCCTCTATATATATATATATATTTTTTTTTAGTTTGATGTGGTTTGATTGATATTTTCTTTTTGTATGATGTACGAATATTTTTTTATTATTATTCCTTTTTATTTATATGCTTATTAAAATTCAAAGTAGTATAGTACATTATATCATTTATTATAGAGAGATTCATGTTGAAATACACGTTTTTATTTTGGGTACAACACATTACAGTAGAATACATAAAAATGAGAAGTACGAGTATATGTTATTGATTACAGTATGTTGTGAATATTGGAAAATGAATATAAACATGAGATGAGAGTATTACGTATTACACCTCATTTATACCACCACGACGACAGACTTGATGCGCACTGAATGATTTCTCATTGACTCAGTCCACTCTATAAACACTTTTTCAATGCAAATTAAAATTTCAATGCGTATTCGTTCAGTTCAGTTTCTTGCACTAAAGTTAAATTTCTCAATGTGTACTGAAAGTTTGCGCCGCAAATATTTTGAATGCGCATTGAAAATTTGAATAATTTATTTTTTTTAGGTGTATTTGAACATTTGAATGGATGAACTATCGGAATTTCAGTGCACGACTGGTAAATTCTAAAACGTCAAATTTCGAGAAGCAAATACAGTTTTGCTACCGCAGGTGTAATACGTTAATTTTTAACATTTGTAATACATTTGCTGTAGCAGAAAACCAGAAATTTTATTTTGATGTTTCGAAATGTATACAGAACAGATGTACATGACAAACACAGAAAATCAAATAAAAACATTTTTTGCTGGCTGAAGCCAGTGAACTATACTCTATACATACTCTGAAGCAGTGCGGAAGTCATTGATTACTACAGTTGTTTGCTTAATTTTTATGTGCAGAGGATACGTCGTATTAATACGTTCTAGAACTCAATACTTTTGTCAAAAATTTGATGTTTGAAGTTTTGAAATTTTATACTTTGCAGTCATACGTATAATTCGTTATTAATGCGTTTTAGAAGTCAGCCTATGTAATAATTCTATGTTATAATTCATCATATTTGATAGAAATTGACATTCATAATGTTGGTATTTAGTGTGTCTCTCATTTCGTTATCATTCTTTTATCGCAATCTCATTCACATTATTTATGTAGGTAATGTTAAGTTTTTAATACAAACACTTATGTTATTCGATATTCGTATATAAAATTATTTATTGCTTTGCAATCAGTTAATTGTTTTCATCATTAGTTACTGTGTATAATATACAACTACGAATGTAAACATGTGTCCTAATGTGTGCATTTGTAAATTACATTTTTTTTTTTTTTTTTTTTGATTAAATTAAAACTTTTTTTTTATCATCACTTTTAGCCTTTTAGTATAGTAAATCGATGCAATGATGATGATGATGATAAGAGATGTTTTTTTGCGAAAAATAAAAAAAAAATAATTGAAGAAAATTTTTTTTCAATAAAAATAAAATATGTGTATGTAGGCTTGTACTGTTTTGATATTATTTTTCATTTCTTTTCGTAATAATTACAATGAAAAAAAAAAAAGCAGAAAAAACAGGTATTACTTATAAAAATAAAAATAAAAATTTCTTAAACCTGAAAAGAATAAAAATAAACTTAAAGAAAGTTACCAAACTTGTACATATAACACATTTTTATACAATGTTGTTGTACTTAATTTAATATACGGTAAGTATACACATACTCGTATATGAGTTGTTAGTAGTAATAGTAGGTACTTAGGTAGTGTATATACATAGATAGGTAATATATGTATAAATTGTACTTTTTGAATTATCATTCAATGAAGAGAAATTACACCACAAAAGTTGTTTGATCGTATATGGTATGTAAAATGTTTATAATGCATACCACTATATTCACTACATGTACATACAGTATATATAATGTAGGCACACCACACATTAAATGCAATTTACATTATATGTATGTGGCTTTGATCTTTTTGATTACACGATCTATGTGTATGTGCATTAGATATGGTATACTAGGTGAAATATTTGAAATGATTTCTTAAACTTGAGCTAAAAAAATTTCAAATAAATCAAAAACAAAAAACAAAAAAATAAAATCTATTTATGCATTTTAATGTAAAATATCCTTTGAAATTTTCTAATTATTATTTTTGTGTTGCTGAAAAAAAAAGAAAAAACAAAATTGTCGTCCTGAAAAATAAATAAATTTAATACATTCGTAAATAATGAAAAATAAAAATTCATTTAATATTCTTTTTTTTTTTTTTTCATTTAAAATAAATTAATTTTTCTTTTTACTCTTAATAATGTTTTTGTTTTTTACAATACAATTACAGTAGTGTACAATACATAAAGAAATACATAAGTCATCGCATTTACGTGTGTACGTGTACGCATATTAATATGTACATACATAACTTAAAAATAATAATAATAATAATAATAATAATTTTTTTTCAATTCTCTATACATTTAATAGAAAACAAAAAAAGAAAACAGAAAAAAAAATATAAAAAAATTAAAAAAAAAATACATAACGGAAAATAAATACAAAGCAATAAAATACAAAATACATATATGTATACATGAAAATATTATATGTTCACTAATATCAATTAGACATTATTATTATAAAAGTATGTATAGTAATTTGTTGTTTTAAAATTTTTTTTTCCTGTTATTTTTGTTTTTGTTTTCTTTAATTAATTTTATTTTTGTTTTTAGTATTTGTAACTTTTTTAATTATTTTTTGTTTTTATATTTTTATAATATATAAACTTTTTCTATCAAAGAAATTATACAAAATATTCATTGTGGATACATTTACATTAATATTTCTGAACACATTACATATATATGTATAAATACAGTGATGTGCAAAATAATTTCACTACAAAAGTGCACTTTTAAATTTCGAATCATGTTGTATAATAGTTTGGAAATAAAAAATTATTTTCGCAGTTTTTAAGTAAAATTTGCACTCATTTGGAAGGAAAACGGACATCGCAATTTCTCCCTCTCTCTCTCTCTCCCTTCTTCTCTCTTATTCAAAACTTTTCAATACTGCACTGTAAAAGAGTATATATACGAATTTAAATACATATTTAAAACGGTCGTTTTTGTTTTTCAGAAATCATGTGGGTAATTCGAAATTATCAACAAAAATGAAATTTGTTGAAAAATGTTTTACTACATTTCAGTTTTTTCTTAATTTTCTTTTGTTTTTCTGTTCAATTTTTATATTTTAGAAAAGAAGGAAAACTTTTGGGTATTCAATCTTCATAGCAAATAGATAGAAGGTTTTGTGTCGTTGTAAACGATGCAATTATTGTTGTATAATGTCGCCATTATATTGTAATGTTGCACCGTTTATAACGACTCAAGAACTATTTAAGACTATTTAACGACTCAAGAGTGAATATTCATATTAATGGAAATTAAATAAATAAAGAAAAATTATACGTATAAAAGATATTAACATGCAATTTTTTCTCAAATTTTCTAATGAGATCTTATTACATATAAAAACAATAAATTGCAGGAAAATCGAAAAAAAAAATAGCAGACACAAAAATAAAAATGAAGAAATTTATATATGATTCGTTTTCTTTGAAAGTGGTCTAAGTTCTTTTATACTAAAGATTTTCACTTAATGCAGTAAAACCCATATAAACCGAGTAAATAATACGCTTATTTACACGTTTACATGCTTTTACTGCATTAGGTGAATATGCTTATTATATAAATGGTGATAATTAGAGGTTAGTGTTTGAATATAGTAACGTAATTCCACTAGGTGTATGAATATATGTATAAGGAAAAAATGATGATAATTTTGAACGATTCCTAGTTTTCGTAACAGTTCCAAGTAAGTCAGGGCTTTCACCTACAGTTTAATGTGGAATGCGAACCACTCAGTTACTGCGTTGCGGGTAGAGAAGCAAGTTCATTTACATGATAAGGTTTAGACTGATCTAATGATCTAATAATACTTTTTGTGTTACTTTTTGTCAGCAAGAAAACTACTTACGTACAAAGAATGTAAAAATTTATCATAAGCTTTACATTTGGATAGAATAGCTTTATGATATTTGCAGGTAATCATTCAAAGCTGAGTGAAATCATTGCTGTAATAAATTAATTTTATGCCAAAAATGGACTTACACCACTTTCAAAGTAAACTAATTATGTATTACAACTTGTATTTATACCGTTATGCAATGTATCCCCAATAATATGAAGGGTATCTTATTCACTTAAACAGTAAAAGTCATGAAAAAGTAGTAAATCGTGCCAATACGTGTATATATTACTCGATTTACTCAGATTGCGTGCCTTTTACTGCATTAAGTGAATACCCTATAATGAGTTTTACTATATTTTACAATGAATTTTATTTTTTTAAATTAAATATTTATTTATCGCTATTAAATTTTTGGATGAATTCGATTATTAAATTTCTTAATTTTTATTACAATTTTAAATTAATCTTTTAGTAAATTTTTTTTTAGAAAATAATTATTATTGTCCTTTTTTTTTATAAAGTTAAAAATATTCTACAATAGATTTTTTATTTATTCTTTTTTATTCTCATTTTTTTCAATTTTATATACAATTTATTCATTTATTTTTTTTACACATATTTTCTTTTTTAATCTTTTATTTTCTACAAATTTCATTATATAAAAAAATTTTTTTTTTCATTAAAAGTTATAAGGATTTTCTTTTAAAATATTATAATTACATTTTTTTTTCTCATTTCTCAATAATTACTACATATTTATATCGATTTTAATATGCGTATAATGTATGAAATATGTGTATATATAAAATAGAAAATTTAACAATTATTTGAAAAAATCAAATTTACTAAACGTTGTTAATGCACTGCAATAACAACAACAAAAAAAAATATATATAAAAATATAAAAATTAAAAAACAAACAATTAAAAAATAATAATATTCAAATATTCAAATTACATTAATAAATTTCAAAGTTTATGTACATAATTCTCGTATAATTGATATGTGAAAGTCTGTGTGTTTTATATGTAAAATAATTTTTATAATTTGTTTTACTTTTAATTTTTGTAATAATGTCTATTTGAAGCTTGTTAATTAAATTCTTGATTTTTTTTTATAAAAGTACATTAGCTGGTCAAATTTAATGTGCTATTAATTTTGAAATTAAGGCATTTCCAATTTCTATACAATATTATGTATTTATTATTTTTCATTCATTAAACTGTCTTTATGGGTACGAGTACTCCTAATAATTTCTTATAATTCGAGTGCATTCAATTGAAAATTTCACAGTAATATGATTATACTCCTATTGTCCTATAGCATGTAAATGTATTTATAGGTATTTAGAGATATATGCAAACTTGTATTTGAACTTGGTGGCCTCGCATTCAAAAATTAAAAATAATCCGATTCGTTTGTGAATTTCGACAAAAATTTTTTACAATTGTATATTCTTAAATTTTAATGTATTTTATTGTATTTTATTACAAAAAATTTTAGTAAAATCTTGAATTTCGTGATTGATAAAATAAAAATATAAATTCAGTAGGATGTATATCCTTTTCTTAACATCTGAAACATTATGATGTGTGGCAGTATTGCATTCATTCTATTGGGTGTTGCATCAATGCGAGTGGTGCAACATGTTGCAAATCAAAGCTACATTGCAACAAAATTTTATTGTAATGTTACCTTCATTTGTAACGTTGCACCGTTTGCAAATCTTGGGCTCCTGGATGTTGCATCGTTGTAAATGTTGCAACATGCTGCTAAGAAAAGCTACACAATTTTACAATATTTTCATTGTAATGTTATAATGTAGCTTCCATATTTGCAATGTTGCATCGTTTAGAACGATATAAAACCAAGAGTGAATGAATACATCCATATTATGAATTTTCTCTACTACACGTTGCATCAACATCACATATCTGTCTCTGGTCTTAAAAATAGACTACATTTCAAGAATTAAAAAAATCAATAAATACTTATTGTCGTATACAGGCATATTTTTAAAAATTGAAAATATAATTTTTCAGCATGCAGATATACATACTTCACATAATATTTTATAATCACGAAATTCAAGTTCTGTATTTTTTGAAAATTATTTCTTAATTCAAATGTAATCAAAGGTCCTTTTATTATTTTCATTATTATCATTTTTTTTTACATATTTTTCTATTTATTTTTTGTGTTAAATTTTTTTATTGAAGAAGGGACGGTTATATTTTCTTACTAATAATAATTCGTAATTATTTGAGTTCTTTACTTGAGTTATAGTAAGTGTTCTCTTCATTTAAGCTCTATAATTTAATTTAATTTAATTCAACTTTTAAAAAACACAAAAAAACAACAATTTTTACTTCTTCTTATATTTTCTATTATTATATTATTTTCCATTAATCGCTATATCATTATTTACAATATCTCAGTATTATTGTGTTTACGATTTTTTTTTTTCATTTTATCTAAGGCAGTTTTATTGTAGCTGGTTATAATTTGAAATTAATTACAAAATTGAATATTAGCTGTTTTCGATTTAACAATTTCAAGTACGCACTTGCGAGTAGATAAGGTAAATGTTTGTGCTAAACCATCTACTCGTAGCTATACCAGCTACTCATGAAAATTGTTTCAAGTAGATGCAAAAGTAGCATCTTTTTTTTTTGTGTCGTTAATTTTTGTGTCGAATAATTTTTGTGTCGTTCGATATAACAATTTATCCTAGACACATTTTTGTGCTCGCAAGCATCTACTTGGAATTGCTAAATCGAAAGCAACTATTATGTAAAATTTACACTCGTAGTTATAAATAAATTTCTATTACTTCGTTCCTTCTTGAGTTTATAATTTAATTTAATTTTTTTTTTTTTGTTTTTAATAACTTATTTAAATCATTTAATTTTAATTAAATCTAAAACTTTACAAAACTTATATAATCATATACATACACATAAATTTTATAATAAAATTTTCTATTTACAAGAAATATATGATTAATTCGAATTTCTTCTTATAATCATTTCATTTTCTCTCTCTCTCTCTTTCTCTCTAATTAATTAATTAAATTTTATCACTAAAAATTGTTTTTGATTTGATTTTGTTTTTCATCTACCTTATTTTTTTTTAAATTTCTAAATTTTTTATAATTTAATTGCATTAAATTTTAAATTTATTTTTTTTATGTTATATATGTATTCAATTTACATATTATGTAATGTTATTATATAATATTTTGTATTATTTTTTGAGGTACCTTTTCATTTACAATATAAAAAAAAATAGAATTTGATTAAAAATTATGATTGAAAGAATGATAATTTTTTTTCCAAATTCTTGTTTCTTTTTTTTTTTTTTTTTAACTTGCAATTACATAATTATTTATATTTATTTATATTCGTACATTACATTACATATTAAATATATTTGTTTTAAATGTAATAAATATTTTATAGCACATTTATCTTAAACATCAAAAAAACAGATGCGAAAAAAGACAATTAGACGGATTGTTGTTATAATGGTCGTTTCTTTTGGTATATCATATTTTATATTTTTCATGCCGTTTACTTTTAATTATTATTTACAAATAAATGACAGAAAGTTAATTTTATATTATATTACTCGTATGTATATTTCGCGTTTTGTATAAATACAATTTTGATTCGTTTTGAATCATTGTATAAAAAATGCAATGATAGTATAAGTAAGGTAAGTTATAACCAATAAATTTTGAAAATGAAACATGTAAGAAATTAGTTGATTTCGATTTAGCAATTTTTTAGTAATTGCGAGTACATAAGGTAAATATCAGTGCTAAACCATCTACTCGCAAATACTCATGAAAATTCTTTCAAGTAGATGCAAGTAAGTAGTTAAGAATAATTTTTGTGTCGTTCGTTATAACAATTTATAAGTACTAGACACATTTTTTTACTCGCAAGTACTTGGAATTGCTAAATCAAAAGCAACTATTATAAGATTTTTCAAATATAAAATAATGTAATTCTCTATATTCATTCACATTTATTTACATAAGTGTGTCCATCTTGAACAGATATTTGGTACAATAAAATCAAAATTTTCATTTAGTTTTATTATACCTCAGCTCAAAAACAAAACAAAAAAAATTCAAATCCTATCATTGTATTTTTTTTTTAAAGTATCTTGTATCTATACAAAATTTTTTTAAAAATAAAATTAACATTAAAAAAACGACCAATAACAACTGAGATAACGATTTCATTTAAAATATTTTTGAAAAAAAATTTATGTAAAGCTGAATAATTCAAAATATAAAAATGTACGATTATGTACGTTCATATGTGATTATTTTAAATTATCAGTTTTCATATATATATTTTTTTTTCATATTCAATTTTTCAATTCAATTGTAACGAAATCGTCAATCACGCCCAATTCTCTTATGTATCTGTTGATGTTTTAATAAATGTGCTTTTTGTCGAAATGCCTTTGAACATACATCACAACGAAACGGTTTTTCACCAGTATGAGTCCTTAAATGTACCTTTATATTACTTTTATTTAAGAAACCTCTATTACATATATTACACCTATGTACTGGTTTTTCTTTACCTAAAAGACCACTTAAATCACTAGCTGTATTAAAACTTACCGATGTCGGTGCTACATTCATTGATGATTGCTGCTGCTGTTGATGCTGCTGTTGCTGTTGCTGATGCTGTTGTTGCTGAGATGATTTTTTCTGTGATCTAGATCGTTTATTTTTTGGTACTGTTGGAGTTATTGTTGTTGTATGTGGATAATTACCCATCAATTCTGGACTACATAAACCATCTGGTTTTAGACCAGACATTGTAATTTGATAATGATGAGGATTTGTTAAATATCGACCATTAATCATAATGTTGTCTGTTGTCGAAACAACTGATCCTGGTGGGCTTGTTGATGTTGATGTCAGTTCGTTGCTGCAATACGATGTTGAGCTTGGTGCTTCAGTCTTAATTGGTGGTCCATTTTGAAGTCGATTCTGGAGGAGTGGCATGTATCCATGTGTCAGTAGACTTTGTAATGTTGAATTATTGGAACTTGCTGGTGATCGTGGCAGTATAAATTCATTAATAGATTCTTGTTGCGATACTATAAGTTTACCATCCTGTTGAACACAATTTCCATCGATCCATGCATCCAAATCCATCCATGAATCTCTTGTATCGTTACCATCTTCATTATCGACACGATTCGGAACTGTTGTATCAGCTATCGCTGAACCGATTATCGCTGCAATATCATCGATCGAACTCATATCCACATACTCACTGAGCTCTTTTGTATCAGCGTATATTCGTACATCTGATACTGAATCTGGACCATGATCAGACATCACACAACTATCAGCTACTGAATAAAGCTTACTTTCTAATTGACTTTCTGAAAATAATTTAACGTCCTGCAGACAAGCATCAGCTCCATCTGGATTCAATACAGAATCTGGTAGACATGTTGATGATGACACTATATTATGATCGGTTGTAACCGATGATGATGATGCATTAATTGGTGTCGTTGATTGATTCGTTGATGTTTGCTGGTATGCACTTTGAGTGTAATTATTATTACTTTCTTCGGGTAGCCTCTGTGCGATTGCATGATAATGATGTCCTGATATACCATTTATAGATAAATGTCCTGTATAACCAGTAAATGGTGGTAATGGTTTTAAATCAGATAATGTACTATTTATTGAGCTAGTATTCATTAATAAATTATCTAGAACATCTAATGAATTTTTTTGTTCAGAATCACTTGGTAATGAATCTAAATCATGTTCTAATAATAATTTATGACCATCTAACAGATATGAATCTTGTCCACCACCAACAACACCACCGACACCACCACTTTGTGATTGACTCCAACATGGGCTCATTAATAGACTTTCTACTTCAGTATCGTTTTGTGAGCTCATACCGCAAAACTTCATTTTCCAATTATTAACGTAAAAAACTTTTTATTTTTTCAATTAAATTTATCACTGTATGATACATTCGCGTTTATACGAAACATAAACAAAAGAAAATTTTGAATATAGATTTTTTATGTTTAGTTATCCTTTTTTTTGTAATTTAAAATTTTTAAAATTATGGTGGTTTCTGATGATTTTTTGATGATAATAAAAATAACAATAAGAATGAAATTATATCGATTAAATTTTTATTTTTTATGTATAGTCAGGATGCGGTGCTATGCTGTTTCTTGATATAAAAATCCTTTTTTTTCGGTGGTGGTTGCATTTTAATTTCTGAAATTAAATATTAAAAAAAAAAAACAAAAAAATAAATAAATTGGTGATTGAAGTAAAAAACTTCATAATTATTTAAAAATAACATTGAAATTTTAATTGAAATTTTCATTTTTAAAATTTAAATTATAATATTAATGATTTTCGTAACTCCAAATTGTAATGAATAAGATGTATGTAGCGAACTTAAGCGACTTCTTTGAATTTTCGAAATATTTCCATTATGTATATAATATATAAAAGATGAGTTTCGAAAATTGAGAGAGACATGTTTTTCATAAATATACGCAACTTCCAAAATGTGTAAATGACTTGCATGCTCAAGTAAACCTTAGATGAGATTTAAATTGAGTCAAACTCAAATCTCAAATAGTAAATATTTTTTATTACATGTGAGTCCATGGTTTTTTTATATGTTAAGGCGGTTTACTAAAACCAGGCACCGAATATTTGGGGGCTCGAATAAGGACAGAATGAAATAAAAAAATATCAAATTAAAATTTAAAATAGTTTTAAATCAGAGGGTGAAAAGTTTAGAAATGTAGGCGCTGTATTTGGGGTTGTTTTACTTTGCAAATTTTTATTTTTTATGAAACCGTGCAATTACACATTTTGTAAATTGCATGCCTTTATGAAAACACTCACATAAAACACATTGACATCAACTGCACATGCTTACACTTATGTATATGTCAGTACGAGCACAAGCTCATTTTATTCGGATTAGATTAACTTTTTTGGGTGTTTCTGATACAATTTCCGAAAAAATATTTATAATTTTAGCTTTTTAATCAAAAATTTAACATTTTTATTTTTGATGTGTGTTGATAAAAAAAATGTAGTACAGCAATTTTTTTTTTTTTGAAGAAAATATTTAATTTTTTTTTTTAATTTTAATATAAATGACTGATCATGAATATATCTGTTGTTCCAAATTATTATTTTTTTTTTCATACAGCATACATTATCTATTATAGTAAAGGTTTGTTTAATTCAGTGAATAGACATATACATATGTACATATGTATGTACTCGTTCATTTTATTTACAAAAATATACCAGAAGTTTATAATTTTTGGCTATTAACCTAGAAAATTATGTCTGTTTTAAAATGTTGCTTTTATGTTGCATATACATACACATACACATACATGATACATTTAATGATTTAATGTACAAACATAATATACATTCGTAGTCGTACCTATATATAATAATATATCTTTTATTCCGTACAATAATTTTGGTATAATTTTTTTTTTGTTATCGTTCAAAACCCTTTTTATTTTTTCTTGCGTTTTTTTTTTTGATTTTGTTTCAATTACTATATTACTGTCGCTATTATGGCTGTGTTAGTTAGTCAGTGTTATAGAAATTATAGTAACAAAACGAACAAAAATTAGAAATACAAAATGAAAAATATGTAAGTACGTATAGGTACGTGGTTAAATATAGTGACGACGATACGATAATAATAATAGTAATAGTAACAATAACAATGGCAATAATAATAATAATAATAATGGCAATAGTAATGGTAATATTGTAGTAATAATGATAATAATAATAATAATAATAAAAATATAATGAAATAAAATAAAATAGAAAAATATGTTGGTACGTACTACGATGATGGTACGAGTAAATATGTAACCTACACGTACGTGTTTGTTCTTATTTATTCAATTTTTTTTTTATTTTTTAATTTTTAATACATATTTTTCTTTTATTTATTTTTCAAAACCATATTTTAATATTTTGTTCCGTTTAAATTGATTCTATTTGGTTTTTGGTTAGTATAGTACTCGTAATATTTCTATGCATATACATATGTATGTAAGAGCATAAGTGTTATTATTATTATTGTTCAAAAAATTAATATCATTATTATTAATATTACTTTACATTATAACAGTACAGAGTATATATAACAATGAAAAATTAATTCATTTAATATTTATTAGCGTAATATTCGAATGATTGAATGAGAATAATACGAATGAGCATATACGTACGACAATGTATGTAATGTACTGTATTTCATACCGATACATTTCTAATACGCTTTTGAAAATACAGAGGATATATGAAAGGTTTCTAGCATCGACATAAAAATGACGTTTCTCGTTAAATTTATTTTCGTATGACGATGGTACATGCCTTGTAAAATGATTGTAAAAATTGTAGCCATTTTGAATGCATATTTGTTTTGTTTGACGATAATTTGTGTTACTATGGTGTTACTTAACATCTGTGTTTTTGTAAAAATGTAAAAAGATAGAATACCATCTCTTCAGCGATTGCCATGGTAAAAATTTATAAATTCGGATTTATTGATCATCCAATGTACTCACAAGATTTGGCCCCTAGCGACATTCTCTTGTTTCCTAAACTCAAATTTTGATTCCGAAGGCAGAAGTTTTCAACACATGAAGAGATCATCGTATCTGGAGAGGTATATTTTGCAGAACTAAATGAAAACAATTATTTAGAGAGAGAGGGGAGCGGTAAAAGGGAGTTATAGTATCTTTGGAATAAGTGTATAGATTTAAAAGGAGACAATGATGAAAAATAAAACATAAATTTAAGTGAAAAAAATACTTGTTTCTGTGTTAGGCTATACTCTCTTTTTTGACTACCCTTGTAGGGTAGCTTTTGCATACACTGACCATCATATGTGAATATGTATCAGTTATAAAGTATATAATTTTAACCTAAATCTGCTTTTGATTTGTAATGTATTTTTGTTTTCCATCAATTCCATGAAATACGAGATTTGTATTTATATTTTGAAAGCGGACTAAGTATAAATTTTCGATCAGAAATAAATTCAGATCATTATAAAATAAAATGTCCTAATAACTTGAATTTACGTCACATATATTTATGGTCTTACGAGTAGGCAAAGTATAAATGTGTATTTAATTTTAAATATCATGCATGATGATTTTTTGAATATTTAGAACGAGAGAAAAATGAATAAATAAATAAATATGTAAGTGAAGAGCACAAAAAAAAAAAAAAACAAAAAACAAAACTATATATTATCATATATGCTAATAATAATATGTCACCTGTATCCATAATAATTAAATACATTTATAATACATACAGTTGTTTGAACAATCTTTGTCAATTATCTAACATAACCTATCTAATAGTATGCATTCGTATAATATAACGAGTAATGGTAAAAAATATATTTTTAATGAAATTCAATTAACCTAAATAAAAAATTTGAAAAAAAGATAATGATAATGAAGAAGAAGGAGAAGAGGGTTTTATTTCATTTTAGCTTTTTTTATTATTATCATTGGATGATGCATATATGATGCATACAAATAAATACGCTAATGTATAAAATAGAGGCAAAAAAATAATGATAATAATAATACATAAAATAGTAAATATCTACATACGAGTAGTAGTACGTAGAAATAAAAATATGCATGTATGTATATAATTCAAATTTTCGCTTTCAACACAACATACATACAAACATATTATTTCAATTCTATTTTCATGTTTCGGATATTTTTGGTATCTGAATAGAGTAAAAAATTATGTATCTATAAATATGCAATAATGTTTATATACATACAAGTATATATGTGTACGAATAAGCGAGTAGGTACATTTATGATGTTATATTGCTGATGTTTTTTTTTTATTTCGTTTTGTTGCTTATTGTACCGCTGTAATCAAATACGAGACGACATCATTACGCTGATTTACCGTTATCTGAGAGACCTGCTAACACACTTCCGTGATCATACAGCATGAATAAATAAAATATTCAATATAAATCGAGATATATACATATGCAGACATACATATACAAATGTGCAATATACACACATATTACAGCAATTTATTATAGTAAATAAGTAAAATAAAATAAAATGAAACGAATGAAAAAAAAAAATATATAATAAAATTACAAAAAATGTAGGTATAAAAGATAGGCAGATACATGGTGGTAGATACCTAGATGCAAAGATGTAAATGTATAGGTAAATTGATTTGTTTAGTGTATGGAACTGTAGATACACAAGAATATAGTATGTATGTACATCAAGATTCATGAATTTAAGTCGCTGTTTTATTAAGTATTTAAGCTCTCGCAGGTAACAAAAAAAAGAAAAAAATTCATTTAGAAAAACGAAGTATATAATGTATAAAGGTAAAAGAATTGAAAAATATTATATGCATATAATGTTTGTTTAGTGTATTGCATTGAAGTACATAGTTGAATATCTCCTCTCTGTTGTTATTATTCGTTAGCTTTTTCAGACCAATTGCTCCCACTGCTGCTATTTATGCTATTATATAGCATAAAACCATCTTTATTTTTCATTTTTATTTATTATAAATTTTCTTGTAGAACGACTGTGTGAAGCTCCTATACTATACATTTCTTCATATTTACTTTGAATTCGAACTAGTTGAGTTGAATGTTGAGGAGTGTTTTTGTATTATCACAGTTTTTCCGTTTTTCCTATCATTCATTATCTACTACAAGCTACAACAGTTTCTTGCTAGTATCACGCATCACCAACAACGGCAGCAACAGCGAAAATGATCTTGTTTTTTCTACACCAGAGACAAATATTTTTAACTGAAAAACTATGATATTATTGATATTATAGTTATGGAGAGAAACTAATAACTAATAACTAATTTTATTCTATTTTTAGTTTCTGCACAAACGCCGGCAAGGCATTACACTGTTATACAGAAATATAAACTACATAGGTATATTGATTTGGTATGGTACCGGTGAATATAATTTTCTAAGCTTTTCTTCATGATGACTCCAAACTCCAACACGAAAAATTTAGATTCTTTCTTTCTTTTATTTCACTTTTCACCTTTCTTCGTTCGATCGGTAGCTTTATCATCATCGTGGACGTGTGGGATACGTTACGACGTTCATGGATGGAATCATGCCAAAACTTTTGTATTAAAAATATGTTTGTGCATGCATCTGTGTACGTATGTATGTGTGTGTAATTTTTGTGTATAAATAAAATATATAGACAAATGGCAGACATGATGAATTTTATTTTATTTCTTTATGTGTATAGTATTTTAAAATTTTTTTTAGATTTGTATTGATGTCAGTTTCACTTTATTTGTAACTTAGAAAATTATTATTTTTATTTTATTTTATTTTATTTTATTTGCCTGAATTTAACTTTGAAAATTTTACAAAAATTTCACGATAATAATAGAAGAGACTATATAAAAACTGTTTTCTTAAAATGAAGATATTGAATTTATTGAAAATTTATATATACTGAGGAGAAGCTATTCATCTATATCACAGTCTATATGCAGAGCATGTTCGAGTAAAGAAATTTTGCAGATGTCTATATACCTATTGCGATGCGACATTAAAATTTTAACATTATTCACGTTTTTATGTAAAAATGAGTATGTGTATGCAGTAAATTTATTCAACGTTTTTTTTTTTTTTTGATTTTTCCTATACGTAGATTTTACAATGATTCTGATCGTGATGATGGTAGAATGTAGGATGAAAAATGTTAATTTTTTTCGGAATTTATTTGATTTACTTTCTTTTTGTACTCCATCGATCGTTTACATGTCTGCTCTCATGTAAATGGGAACTGCACATATATGAAGTGTGATAATTTTTTTCAGAAATGTTCGTAGGTAATTTATATTTTAAAAGGATTACTCCGAATTTTTAAAGGCTTAAAGCTACTACTGAATGAATTTCAGTAAAAACCTTTCAAAAATTAATAAAAATAGTAATTTAGTTTATAGAAATCCTAAAAATTATGAAAATTTTCAAACCTTTTTCATAATTCAAATTTTGTAAATTGAATTAAATATTCTGTAAATTATCCATTAATTAATCATTTTGAAGTTTGTCTTCATATAAAATCCATTCATATACGAAAATATAACGATTTAAATTAACTTCTAAAGTTTATTACGATTATATTATAATATGTTTGTTTTTCATATCCTTTTCATAAAAAATATATTGAAATTTCACTTTTTATTCAATCCGATCTTTTAAAAAATTCATTAAATTTTTATCAATTATGGGCAATTGTCATTAGAATATAACTTTTCTATTTTTTTAACTTAACAATTGCTTATATTATCCTTATATATCCTTTTTTATTTTATATGTAAATTGTCAATAATTTTTTTCACTTATTTTTATTTAATATTTTTTTTATTAATTTTTTTTTGTTTTTTTTTTTTTGTTTTTGATGTACTAATTTGGGGTACAGGTCTTTAAGGAAAGAAAAGAAAAATAAAACCAAAGACAAAAATTCCCAAAAAAATAAATGTATAAAAAAAATAAAGATAAAAAAAAATATCTTTAATATCTTTAATTTATATGAACTAAAATGAAGAAAGATACTTATATATGCAGTATGTGCGAATATATGTACATGCAAGTGTGTATAATACTTATTGGATATGCAGAAAATTTATAGAAAGATGGAAATTAAAAAAAAAACCAGACCATAAATATAAAAATGTTCGAGATGCTATAAAAGTTGTCTATTTTGATGTGTGAATTTTCTGGAATATGCCATATGAAACTATAGTATAGCAGCGTAGAATAGTAGTATAGTTAGTAGTAGTTGTAGAAAAAGCTAGATTATTATATAAAAATTAATTACAAAAAAAAAAAAGAAATTATCGCGAATAAATTGATACTATGTATTTTTTTTTTCACATTTCCCTGCCATTTCTCTTGTAGTTTTTTTTTGTTTTGAATATTTTTCTTTTCAATAATTAGCAGTGACACGATTAAAATCATTTTTAAAAGGTTCATAGAAAATTTTGAATTATTTTACATTTATAAAATTAATCTGTGAAAATTTTTCTAAACTTTCTTTGCACCATTTATATTTAAATAATTCGAAAAAGCTTCTCTTTTTGAAGAGCTTTCGCAATTTCATTTTTTATTTCACATTTAATATTTTTTGTAATACGAAATAAATGATAAAAATATGTGTAGGTAAGGTACCATTCTTCATTTTTCAATAAGTTTTCCGCATTCATATTTTCTCTTAAAAATAATTTTTTTTATTTTTTAATAATTTTTGAAAATAACAAAAATTTTTCATTTTTAAAAACAAATTTACAATTAATTCAAACTACTTTTAAAGAGAAAAAAAAAAATAACATAATTTTACTTACTCGTATAAATTTTATTTAAAATAATTCGAACCAAATACCCATAGAAAGTGTGTAGAATTTATGTTAATTTACGCATATACAAGAAAAAAATAAATAATTGAATATATGTAGTATGTATACAAGAGAAAATTAGTACACACATAAATTTAAATGTTGTATAAATATAATATCCCATCAGATGAAGTATGAAATGTTTTTTTTTCTTTTTAATGAAATTTTGTTGAATTAAAAATTCCTAAAAATTTTTACAATGAAGTATTCCAAAATGCTTCTATATAGAATTAATTTTGTTTGTTGTGTATAGCAATATGAAATATTTACATAAGAATTGAGGTATTTATTATCATGATAGTATAGATGTATGATCGATAGAAAAATTAAAAAGAAAAAGTTTTTATAAAACAAAACCAATAAATTATAGAATAATTTGAATAGTACTATATAGAAATTTTTTTTTTGTCAAATATAAAAAGGAATTTATATTATGTATTTCTTTTTCATTTGTTGATATTTGTATAATATGTATCCTTGATTTATGTTTTATTTTTTGCTTTTTGTGATGTGTTCTTCATTGATTATTTAGATCCTTTTCACATATGTATGTATATCCTTTTCACTTATTTTTCTCACTTTAAAATTTAATTTATATTATATATTATATATTTTTTTTAAAATTATTTTTGTTGAATTTATTTTACGTATACGCGTGCATGTATGTATATAAATTCTTCATTTTAAATAAATTAACTAAAATTATTTAGTGTACGGATATATGTATGTTTGCACTTTTTAGTTTAATTTTTTTTAATATTTATGTATTTTTTGTTTAGATATATTATATAAAGATCACACACATATTTATAATTTATCGTATATACTTATTCGATAATTATATTTCGAATTCGATTCGAGAATAAATTTCACAATAATTAACGATTTTCTTATTATTGCTTATTTGAACTTTATTACTATATCCACACTTCATTTAATATGTATTTAAAAGAAATTTATGATCGTATGTCAGTATTCACGAGAGAAGTTATACACTAATGATTATATCCTTTTTGCTTTACAAGTACAGATAACATTTTATATTCTTTTTATCACGTTATACAAATTTTTTCTCTGCATTTAAATTTAATTATTTTTTGATTATTTTTTAATAAAAAAATCTTCAATTTTTGTTTAGATTTAGAACGATTTTAATTAAACTCAGCAAATCAAAGTGCATTTAAATCACACAATTAAAAAAACATGTAGCAATAAACTTTTTCTTGTCATTGTTTTTTTTATTTATTTTGTAGTTATTT
Source organism: Villa cingulata (assembly GCA_951394055.1). Lineage (NCBI taxonomy): Eukaryota > Metazoa > Arthropoda > Insecta > Diptera > Bombyliidae > Villa > Villa cingulata. Next base: position 1,693,468 of record OX596023.1, read on the forward strand.
ATATTCTTTACTTCACAATAATTGAAATTTATTTAATTACTTTATATTCCTTGCTTTCATTTCTAATTAAATTTACACATTTATTTTATTTTTCAATTTAGAAATAATAATGAAAAACAGTTTAATAAATTTTTCTTTTTTCTTTTATTTGAAAATAATATTGATTTATTTTTATTTAATTGAAATTTTTGATTATTATTTTCATACATTTTATAAATAATATTATTTTACATTTGAAATAGCCACATTATACATTACACATTGTATACATATAATATAATTTTATTTAGTACAAATAAGTACTACATATTTTCACTGTTGTAGTTATTAAAAATCATATAAAAAATAATATAAAATTAAATTATTTGTGTTTGTTTGTTTTTTTTTTTTTTTTAATTTAAAATTATTATATCCAAATATAATGTTCTTATTTAGTTATACTGTAATAAATATGTATGCACAAATATGAATGTGTATATTGCATATCTACATACAATTTAAAATTAATATATATTTATTTATATGTATGTGTATGTATACATATAATTTTGAATGAATAAAATATATACAGTATATGGATGTATGGTAATGTATATGTATATGGATATGTATGATGATGATAATATCCGGGTCACACGAAAAGATCGCCTTTTGTTTGTGCTTCTATTTTTAACGTTATTATATTATATATTTATATTTTATTCTGTTTCTCTTTTTTTTTATTATTTATTTTTGTATTTGTTGTTGTTTTTATTCTTTATTTGTGAATCAGAAATTAAAACTAGGTCAGTCACATTAAAAAGCGGGTAGGTCATGTGTATGTATGTACGATCGCATATGTAATATTATATTATTATTATAATCATTACATTTTAAAAAAAAAGAAAATTATTTTTATTTTAATTTACACACACCACCAACTATTACATATACACGCACGATCATATTAACATTATTTTTTTATAATCCTTTTATTAAAAAAATTTGTATCCATTAACTTTATGTGTTATCCTTGTTAATTTTTTCATGAATATAATTTTGGTTTTTGTTGTTTTTTTTTTTTTTTAATTTTAAATTTCTTTATATATTTTCATTTCAAATTCTATTTATCATTCATAATGACATTTATGTTGTGTATATTATATTATAATTAACTGAACGAAAATACGATACAACTGCATCTAAACGACATGAATTAAATATTATACATTGCGTTTGATTCGATTTTATAATCCATTCGTAAATAGTACGTGAATTATAAAAAAAAAATACACAAAAATATAATTTTTTTTTCCTTCAAAAAAAAAAAAAAATCACACGGAAATATCGCGCATATTACTATTTATACAGAAATATTGAAGGAACAACACACGATAAAGGTAACAAAAAAGAATTTTTAATTTCAACAGCAACACACGGTATATGTTACAGCGACAACGGTAGAAACTTAACTGTTGAATGTTTTAATACCAATACCCAATATGTTTATGATGTTGATGTTCGACCTCTAGTTAGGCCCCCTAAAAAAAAATACATAATTTGAAAAACAGAAATAACGCAAACAAGTAACGAAGAAAGATAAAAGAAAGAACAGCGTTAAAAAAAAAAGAAGACAGGAGGAGAGTGTAAAATATATGATACTGTGTGGTGGAGTGTATTTCTTACTTTGGCTGCTAACTGATATTTTTGTTTGTAGTGTAAAATAACGTAAAATACTTTAGGCCAAAGCACCTGTATTTCACACACACACACATCTGTAAAAGCGATTAAATATAGGCATAATAAAATAAATTTTTCGATAGATAGAAATTATTTTTGAACAGAGATGTTTTTTTTTTTTCTTTTGAGGCTGGTGTCTATTTACCGAAAAAATATTTGTTCCTTTTATTATTTGCATTACGCATAATAATGATGATGTATACAAATTTCCAATAGAAAAATTGATAAAATCAATAAAAAATGTTCAAAGAGGAAGCTAATAGATATTAAATTTATGTTAACAAAATCGCATTTTTATACAAACAAAAATTACACAAATACATATATAAAATATTAAAAAAAAGTTTGCTTAAATCAACAAGAATAAATTTTCTCATACCTGTTTAATGTTGAATTTGGTTGAATTTGAATAATATAGATGTACGTTACGGTTACGTACACGATGAATTAAATGAGTAATGCTCTCTCGCGATCTTTTACATTATGGCAAAAATATTTATTATATATTTCATCCAGCCACTCCACAAACACCAACATTTACTTATATATATTTTATTTTTGTACAAAATACGAAAAGACGATGTACCTCTTCTACAGAGTGATTTACCAAGTATCAACCACTGGTATCACTATCAACCAACCAACCTATACACGTTAACATATTATAAAAAAAAAAGAAAAACAAATTTAAAATACACGGAAAACAGTTACAATACGTACTACTACTACTACGTACAAAATACAAAAGTTACGCTTACGCGATCTTGTTCATTTTAATCTTTTTCTTTTGATATTTTCTTTTATCACATTTTTCACGTTGATACATGTTCCATACATAAGTTTACTTGCATACCTGAATATTTACTTGTATTTTGTTTTATGTTAGCGATATGGATGTGATCTTTTACATTTTAACATTTTAACTAACAACAACGAATGATCAATAATTTACTAGGTTGGAGAAATGGAATGAGACAAAAAAACTATTTAAATAAATGAAAAATGTATTTACAGAAAAGAGATAAAATTATTATACATATGATGATAAATGATAATAATGATTTTGAGGTCTCTCGTTGACCTAGTGAATAAAATTGAGAATATATTTGTGGTAAGGTAAATATATATAAATTCTTTTTTTTTATCATCATTATCATTATGATCGCGATCGCATATTCATATGTATAACACATATATATTATTATGTTAAGTATTGATATTAATAAATTTATTGAGTTGCAAATGAGTTTTTTATATATGCAATATCTCATTTTTGTGTGTTGCAAATGTTAATATAATTAGAAAATAAAAAATATATAATACATACTCGACATACATATTAATGCGTGTATGTGTGTGCATGTAGATATATATTTACACGTATGTATTGGGAAGAAAAAAATCTCGGTTACTTGCAAATTATGTATGTATAAAATAGATATAATAGAGGTTTGTGTTGTAAATAATCTAAATCTATTTTATAAATGCGTTCGTAATTATGTATACTTCTCTTACTGTGAAGATCACCATATGATCGCTTCTTGTATTTGCATATATTCGTACATTGTATAAGAAAATTTGAAGTAAAAAAAAAGGAATTTTTCACGTACATATCTTTTTACGCCTACCTATCGTCCGTAATATGTAAATGAAAATCGATCTTGTGAATTCAAAAATTTGTGATTAAAACTACATATCTTTACAATAATGACGACTCATATTGTTTATTAATAAATTAATAATAATGTCTAAAAATTATACGTATACATTATGTCCATTATAAAATTGACATCTATTTTTCGTATTTAATTTCTTACCTCTAGAGAACCGATCGATCATTTAAATTTCTTTAGCTAAAAATATTTGCTTTGATATTTGAGCGACTACATAATATGTATACTAAAATCGATCGTTTTAAATTTCAAATTAAATTCTAATTACCTATATATTATGTATACATGCATAAATATAGAACAGAATAGATATCGTTTATTTGGTTTTATTTATTTATTTATTTTTTTTTTTCATTTTTAATTTTATATTTGCATTTAAATGTTTTAATTTTGAATTTAAATATTTTCCATATTGTGTAAAGTTTTTTATATAAAATTTTCTTATACAAGCTTTGAAATAAGCTTACTTTTTATTAAATATTTGGTTAAGGCTTGTATTCACCAACCTAGATTATCCGTCCGATATATTTTAGCCGGGTATACATAATTTTAGCTTATTCATCAACGTATAGGATAAAATTTGTTTTTGGACTTCATATTTTCGGAGTGTCAGCTAATCGCGAAATGTTAGTATTTTCATATGATAAAGTAAAAAGGAGCTGGTGTATAATGTGATGATTATATGTGAGTGGTGTGCTGTTGCTGTTAATAACAAGGTTATGTTAAAACGATATTTATTGTACCTTCGCTCAGGTTATCTTAAAAATATCCGAATAATGTATTGATAAATACACTTTTATAAAATAATCTTGGTTGGTCAATACGAACCTAAAAGTTATGTTTATTATTTTAATTTTACTTTGCTTTATGTTGTAATGGATTAACAAAAAATTAACATTTTTCGAAATTAGATTTTCAAGTTTATGTTGTTGATGCATATATTGACCTTATTAAATGTAATTTAATTATTGAATTTTATGGAATTCAGGTTTAGTCATTATGTATTTTTTATTTATTTTATTTTTTTTAAAAGAATTTCGGTTTTTAGTTTTGTATAGAATATAATTAAAATGTTGACATTTCATTATGGTACTATGTGCTGTGCATTAGTGATGTACGATTACGAGTATACATGTGAATCGAAACATTTATTTATGTTTATGGACTTGTATGTATTCATGATTTTGTATCTTCCTGCTTTTCTCGACTCTAAAGCCTTTTGTGAGCCATCGTCTCCAACACGATGTTCCTCCATTTCTGAATATCTCTCACTTTTTCCTCCATTCTTTTAATCTCTTTTTGTCACAGGTCATTTTGCACTTGATTCATCCATGTACACTATGGTCTGCCTTTTGTATGTGCCCCTATTATTGGTACCGTTTTGTGTATCAGTTTTTGTGGTCTTTCCTTATTCATGATTTCAACATGTCATTCGTGATCTTGTTTACGTCAAAAATTTTTAATCCTCGATCGAGCCTCGATCGTATGTGTACGGTGATAATTTGTTTTTTTTTCTCGTTTAATAATAAAATAATAAATATAAATTTTAACAATTCAATTATAATTATTAATTAAAATTATAAACAGATACGAGATACAAGTGTTCACATATACTCGTATAGTGCATATTTATTTACTGGATACTTATACTGTATTTACAAATGCATACATAAGTATATATGTACAACATTTATAAAATATTCATTCATTTATTTAATAATTCAGATCAGTGATTTAACAATCATAAATCAAATTTAAGGGTATTTTTTCTTTCATTTTACATATTTTATTTTTGTTTTCGAAATTTATTAAATTCAACTATCGTTATAAATTTTATTTAATTTTTATATTTTTAATACATACATATATGCATGTTGATTCAATTTATATTTATGTAAATAGGTGTACATGTACATTTCATGTATACACACACTCGTGTAATTATGCGTCTATCTTCCCCATTCGATAAAAAAATGTTTATTTTTTAAAACTTTTATTTTCATTCTGTATCATGATTATTATATTTTTCTACATTACATTATGTATGTATGTAGTATCTATGTACTTAATACTGCTAATACACAAGTATAAGATTTTCATTTGTTACATTTTGTTTTTTTAAAAACATAAAAATAATAATAATAATATTAATAAATAGAATCACACTGGTATTGATTTACGATAATTTATCATGTTCCCATATATATGCACTCGTGTTCGTGTGTAGGTATTCATGTATCTGTGTTTTGAAGAAGAAGAAAATTTGTAATTAAAATTATAACAATATATAATGATATATGTATGCATGTACATTCTGTCAAATAAATACCGGGGAATTTGTAATTTAAGACGGCTGTTCTAAGAATTTTCAAACCATTTTTTCCATTACTTTTAATAGAAATGTACTCGATTACTCTGCTAAATATGAGCGCAATCTGTCAATTCGTTTGTTTAGAGCTGTTGATTCTATTTAGTTACTTGTAGGCTTTTCTACGAATTTGATTTTCATGAAGCGCCATTCTGAACCTTGTTGACCATCAGTTTGCATGTCAAATTTTTGAATTCATGTCTTACCACCCATTCATGAATATATAAGGTTCGAAATAACTGATGCAAGAATATCTTCCTTGTGGTACTTCTTATTGAAGAAAATTCAAGTCGTTTGGAACTGGCTGTGCAGCAATGCATTTCATCACATTTCATGCACAAAATATCGATCAAAATCGAACGATCAAACTAGTGAAAGATGTTAAAGACCTGACGCTTCTTATTTTGGGTTTGATCATACCCGGCTCTTTTATAAATATACCCGGGTACTAAATCTCGGGGACGTGAATAAGGACAGAGTGAAAGTTACATGTCAGAGAAGAATTATTTCAGATCGAAACTTATTTTTTTTTGTGTATATTGGGTATTGCATAAAATCGTGATACAGTTACTAGAGAATTAGATGGATTCAAGCAACTCCTGTAAGCAAACCGGTGGCCGGATCGTTCTAATATTTGACAGAGTAATCGAGTATATTGTTATCAAGTTGTAGACGAAATTTTGTTTAAGAATTCCCGATACTTTTTTAACAGAGTAGTACAAAAAAAGTACATATACATAATTAAAAAAATAAATTAAAAAAAGTCTACAATAAAGCAGTACAAATATAACTAATTATTTTGTATATATTTTTGTTGATTATTTTTTACACGATTAAAATACATACATATACTAAAGTATTATGGCACATGTGCATGTGCATCATAAATCGATGTGTTCATGCGTTCATATATTTTATAATACACATATATGGAAAATATTATTCGTGTATAACCAAACATATACATATTTTGTATATTCATGTGAATGCATTCAATTGTTAAAAAAATCACAGTTTTATAATTTATATTAAATGGACGAATGAAAATGAACAAAGAAATTACAACAACAATAATAACGGCAAAACATGAAGAAAATTAAATTAAATTAAAAATATTTAACTATAAAAAAAATTGGATTTAAAAAAAAAAATAATAATATCAGATTAACTTCATTATTATTGTTGTTATGCAGTTTAAGAAAAAAAAAAATTATTCATGTAATGCTACTGTATGATGTATAATGTTTGAAATAAAAAAAAAACATTCAGATTAGACATATATATATTACATATGGGCTTATGGTATAGTAATTGCGTGAAAGAATTTCGCGGAAAATTAGTTTAAAAAAGCACACAATACAAACAACAACAACAATAGATAATTTATAATTCGAATATCAGAAAAATATTGTAGTATAATGGTATTTAGTATTTCAAAATATTATTCTATTAAATACGTCTATTTTATATATTATATTATTAATAAAATCTTTATAATAATTGATTGAATTCATTTAAACAGATAAATTATTTTACAAATATGTGTGCATTTTAAGGAAATATGTATGAAGTTATAAGATTAAAAATTTTCATATTGCTATTCACAAAAAACTCTGTTAGAAAATCTTTACAGGGTATGTATTTTTAGTGGTATATACCATATATGTATGATGTAAAACTTCTATTTTCTTCAAAATAACGTAGAAACAGTATTACAAGTAGAGGCCGGCCCAAAACAGTTGACAAGTTTCGCATAATCTTCTATATGTGTAACTTCGAACAATTTTATCTTCTAGATATGCAATTTTTCGAGCTTGCAGCTAGTTCGAAACTTAATGTGCATCGTTTTTACTCTTTCTAGCGTAAGTAAATTTATAATTATGTATATACAAATTTCATCTCTTTCAGTAAAAATTTTAAGAATGAAAATTAAAAACAAAATTATGCCACTGTCATAACAGCATAAGACAGAAAATTGTGATCTTCAGGAAAATCTTCAAAGAATATTAAAGGTTTGTTTATTCTTCGTACATAAATTTTGTGTAATTATATTTTCTTCTGCACATGCATATCTATAGTGTAATAAATACGAAATTGTCAACTGTTTTGGGCATGTCTGTATGTATATGTTTTTATTTAGGTATTTTATTGCATTTAAAAATTTAAAATGACGAAGGTACTACTTAAAACCTAACCTACCATTAATAATTTATTTAAAATTTTAAAAAATAACTGTAATATGAATATGGGTTCACATTACAATTCAATAGAAAAAAAATTAACTTAAATTATAAAAAAAATGTATATATTTATTGAACCATATCCATTTTACAATGAAAAATAATTTGTCAGAGTGCATATAAATGCATTGCGCATATATACAATTACGTGGAGTATATATACACGCAGGTATATATTCTGATATATAAACTTATAAAATATAGTAGCAGTAATATTGTATTGTATAGTGTTGCAATGCAATTAATATAAGTAGCTTAACTTAAATGATATTTTATTACATTGATTCATCATAATTTATTATTTATGCTCATATGGTAAAAAGTATTTGCATATTTACATATACCAATATCCCATTTATGTGTATATAACTAGATAATGATAATAATAAATAATTTAGGTAGGTACCTATTAAAAGAACATAATAACCATACAGATACCTATACTCATTAGTATATTATAACATGTACATAATGCTCGTATATGTATCAATATAACTTTACTTTAAAACCACAAATTTGAATAATAATAATAATCCATACAAGTACAATAGTATACGTATATGGGTTTTAGTTTTGATATACAACGAGGGTATTCATTTCAGATCGTAAACTTATAAGCAACGCGTAATTTTACGACCTTCTCATAAGTCTAAACGACGTGAAAGCATCTCGTAAAGCGCTAATTGTTGTAATTGTAATTTAACTTTTCACAAATTCTTATTTTGTCTCACCACCTATAATAGGTCTCAAAATATTTTATAACCCCAAACTAAATTTTCAAATTTCAACCAGTAGATATGAAAAACTGTCAAACTTTGCATGATTTACTTGACTAAAAAGTTTCGTTCATTTACGCAAAGTACGCAATTTTTAAAATGAAGAAAAAATTTACGAAGTCTCGTAAAAATACTTAACTGGAAACACGAGGTTTACGAAATTTTAAATGAATACCCTCAGCCTCAATATACTTATTTCATTTAAAAGTCATTCATAATGCACGAGTACTCATATAATACCTGCATGAAAATTTTATGATGCATTTATTTTATATACGTACTCTATAAATAGGTAATATAATTATGCACATTACATATACGAGCATGAATGAATTTACTTTGTAAATAAAGGTAGCGAAAAAAAAAGAAATAAAAGACCACAAACATTTTACATAAACTCAAAATAAATATCTTTCGATTGATGGTATATATATACGAGTTAAATAAATTGTAATCGAAATAAAATTTTTGTGTACTATATGTGTATCTGTATGCATATGTGTGCTAGTTATAATTGTTTTTATTTTGTATCAGACCATTAATTTATTTTACTTTTATTTTTTTAAAGAAATGGTATAAGTAATAATAATAATAATTGCAATAATGAATCATTAAAAATCAGTTATCGGACACTCAAAATTTTTTTAGACAGTTAAAAATATTACGGAGTAAAATAGATAAACACATACATATACATTACTAGTAATTATTATTGACTATAACATAACATAGTCAGTAATACTAATCGGATGTCTGTTCATTCTAAGCAGTAGCATTCTTTTAAGACACTGACTATTCTGTAAATTATAAGTTAATTTTTCTATGTATAATAATTTATGAGATTTTTCGTAGTTAATTGTTTCTTTCAAAATTAAATATTATTACATTATTATAATTATTGCCTTCAAAACTATTTACTAAAAAGAAGTAAATGGATTCTAAATGCATTCATATGTGTCGGTTACTTAAGAAAAAAAAATATTACATAAATGAATTAATTTTACATGAGTAGGTTAAATGCTACAATGGCACAAGATGTATACAAATAAATGTAGTTTAAAATTGTGCCTAACTATATTACACTTACTTTTATATTGTAGACAGACGTTAGCTAGTCAATGATTATTCTTTCAGTGTTCATTCGTGTGAATGATCATTGAAAAATCTCCTCACATACAAAACTGTCATATATTTTTAGTTTTTACTGCCAATTTTTATTTTTTATTGTAATCTTTATTTCGTAATTTTATTGCTGTCATTTTTTATGATCATTGGAAATTTCCAATTGACCATCTTCATTCGTCACTATATGAAATTTCTGAAATTTTCTTCGAGCTTACTTTAGTGAAGTTCGAATGAAGATATAATGATCATTTTAACTTAATTTGAGACGTCAAACGGAAAACGAGTGATTCTTTCTTGTGACGAATTATAGTTGGTTTGATGTCGTCTGTCTATCGTATTCTTCTGTACATGCAATATCTACATAATTACGTACTTCATACTCGTATATTCATGTATACATAGGTGTGCTCCAAAACGCTTAAACATTGCCTCAATATGGAAAGTTTAAATTATCAAAACGTTAGAGTAAATAATATTTTTAAAATTTATGTAAGATTTGCATATCTAAACTGCAGTTTGACGTATAGTAGCACAACACATTTTTTTGATGGTTTGAAACTCACCTCATGTATTATCTAAAAATTAATTGAATTTTGCTTTATTGTTGTTGTCCGTTCTTCTAAATAAGTTCTAAAATCGTAAAGTGAATCAAATAAAATTTCTAATAAAAATACTGTACAAAAAAATTTTTTTTGGGAAATTTCCCCACAAAAAAAAAGTTTCTCGCTTAAATCTTTCGTTATTGATTTAAAAAAAAATTTTTTTTTTCGATCAGTATTTAATTTATGATTAATTCTGTCTATTAATTAATGAATATTAATAAACACTTATAGTTTTACGAGTACTTCTTTATCTTTGATCTTTTTTTTTTTGATTTTTTAATGACCCCGAAATATTGAATTTATTTTTATATCACTTTATATCGTTTGTGATTCATATAATTTGATTGTTCTATCGTAATTGATGTACTAGCACTGGTATTAGTTCATATATGTACATGTACCAGCTAGAGTGAATAAAGTCGAGATACATATTCGTATAATATGTGATCTGATCTAAAATCATTGTAGCATATTTGCTCTACTTTTTGATGAATAAAAATGAAAGAAAATAAAACTAAACGCATTCACGAGCATGTGTACGTAAATTTAAATGCGTACCAGTATTTTATATACTTACATACGATGTCGATGTCGTTGTCGAGTCATATTTACGTATATTGACAGAAATACTCGTTCGTGTATCTTTTATTCAAAGTCACCATCACGATCACCACATATAAAGATCTTGCCCTAGAGCAAATTTTGCACTTATGTAGTTTTTTATTTTATATTATATAGGAGTTCAATATAATGTTTTTATAAAAAAATTAACTCATATATCAAAATATATACACAAGAAAATAAATAAATAATAACAAAATGAATAAAATAGTGTACCTACATACCTTATATACAAATTTGTTTATTAAACGAGTATATCAGTTATATCATTCAGTTCATTTTAAAATCAGTATAATCAGTTAATGCTGGTGCATATTGCTGATCTGATCAATTTAATGATCGGCTTGGGCATGGGTGAGTCTAGCATGCTCGCTGGAAGGGATTTAAACCCGGTACTTTATACATATATGATCAATACATGATAAAAGAAAATCACCACCCCAACCATATCAAACTACATACATATGCGTATATCCAAGCTCCACGAAAAAATTTATACAATTTTTTTGAAAATAAAATCAACATATAAATTTATGTCGAATGTAGGATGATGTTTGACCGTTTTATAAATTACGATTTAGACAAAATATTTTTTTTATTTGCAGACAATTTATATTTTTGTAAATTCTTGAGGTATGTATAATACGTATGCATGTAATATATTGTATCGTTTTATGCGTTTTAACGTCTTCTTTTTGTGTGTGCATACTACAATTTTTGAATACATTAGATCAGTGCATATCTCTCTATCTGTGAATTGTTTATATATGCACTTCGTATGTATACGAAGAGTAGATATTTTCTTGTTTTTTAGAAATCGTAGAAGAGTATAGAGCCCATTTTCGCTATATAAATATTTGTAAAATTCATTAGGAGGTAATATTTTTTTTTTTGCTTTTGATTTTTCATGTTTTTGCAACAACAACAAAAAAAATAAATAAAATAAAAATAAAAAAACTTTTCCATGTTCAATATTTGCAAATGATTAAATTGTGTTTGTTTTTTCTTTCATATCATTCATGTATGTATTTTGCATCGCCATTCTTATATATATGTACACGATATATTGACATTTAACATATATCAATAATTTTTTATGCTTTGATATTTTTTCATTTATTTATTATATTTATACACAAACACATGTATGTATGTATGTTTATGTATACAAGAAAGAAAATGTTTGATTGTCAGTTTTTCACTTTTTTTTTGTATTCATCTTTATTTTTATACTATTTTTTTTTGCCTTTTATTGATTTTGATTTATACGTCTTTTATGTTATTTTGTATTTTTTTTTTAACTTCTTTCTTGTATCGCGTCTTTTGGATATAAAATAGTATATAAATAATGCACTCACACTCGTAGTATGCAGATATGTAAATGTAGAAGAAGGTAATATAATACATGTACAATAAGAAGTATCATCGTTTTATTTGTTGTTGTTGTTGTTTTTAATCTTTTGATCCATTGAAATGTGCATGCAAAAACCGGAAGTAGGTCAACCAGAACCGGATCTATAATAAACTTGGAAGATAGAGAACATATACATATACAGACAGATTCAAGCATATACGACTATACGAGTACATATGTAAATGCATACAACAAACATTACACACACTCACACATAGAACACATTATAACTCTTGATGTAAATATATAAATATTTTATAATGCTTATGACAAACAATCAAAATCTTTGTTTATACAAATAATGTTCATATTTTATAATAAATATGAGATAGATATGTAAATAAAAAATCAAATAAAAAAAAAAATTGAAGTTAAAATTGAAAAATAAAAATTAAAAATTAAAATAAATAATAAAAACTCAAAAAAATGCAAAAAAAAAATCTCATTCATACTACATATGACGATTAAAAGTTCATCTATCTATCTATGATCGCCTCCCAACCCAACCAACTTCAATCTAAATAAAAATAAACACAATAATTTATCCTCTGCTATGCAAATAAAAAAAAATTTTTTTTCGATACTCGTCGTAGTCGTAGCTCGTAGGTATATGGAGGTGTTAGAGGTCGTATTCAACAACCAAGATTATCTTTTATCTGAGATAAAGTGTATTCATCAACTTCGATTATACACTATTCGGATATTTTTAAGACAACCTGGGTGGTGGTAGTACTACAAATATCGTTTTAACATAACCTTATTATTAACAGCAACAGCTTGACACTCACATATAATCGTCACACCATCTCCTTTTCACTTTATCATATGAAAATGCTAACATTTCGAAATTAGCTGACTTGTTTGACACTCCGAACATGAAGTCTGAAAACAAATTTTATCTGTACGTCGATGAATAAGGTGAAATTATATCCGGCTAAAATATATCTGATGAATAACCTTGGTTGGTGAATACGACCATAGAAGTGCATAAATGTGCTTGAATATGAAATAACATTATGAAAATATGTATGTACATAATATAAAAAGTAATCAAATGATATGTTTTACGAGTACATACATGCATATACATATTTACAAATACGACAACAATTATACGCGAGTAATATATGCATTATAGTACAATATATATGCATATATGAATGAATATAAAGTTGGCCGAGTTTTCTATAATTATTTTTATTGTTTATCTTTTTTATTACATTTTTTTTTACTTCTTCTATCATTTATGTTTTATTTATTTACATATTCATATAATTCTTCTCTATGAATAAATAATGAAAGATAAATTTTTTTATTTATTTCCATGTGTTTGTGTGTGTTTGTATTTTGTTTTTCTATCCATATTGTATTTATTTATACATTGCGATGATGTTTTGTATTTATTATAAAAATTATTATAATATTAAAATTTCTTTATATTAAAGTACACATGTGTTTGTGTAAGAAAATGTTAATGAATACAAAAAATTAATACAAAAACAACAGAAAAATATTTTTATTTTTTTTTTCATTGCGAGTGCGGTTTTAGGTTTATATGTTAATGTATAGCTATAGTCTATAGTACATATATATATTAACATTTAATATTACTTTTATTATTATGTCGCATACATTCTTTGTTTACGCGTAAAGATGTTTACTGGGTTGTTCAATAAGTTTTGCCTTTCGATAAGAAAAAACCGATTTTATGTTTTGAAATAGATACATTTTAAATATTCAATATAATCTCAATGAACATTTGTTCCAGCGAACTTCTAATTTAAGGATTCCATCTTTGAAATGAAAATCCGGAAGAAATATGTTTGATGAGAAAGTAATATCATTTCTAAAAAATAAAAATGACGAACATAAATGTGTCTACTGTTATCGAACGACAAAACTTATCGAACAACATAATATAAAAACATTGACTGTGACATGAACGAAATAATATTCAAAATTACTCTGTATATGTGAGGGTATGTATTCTACATAAATACTTGTACTTGTACATACTCGTATCTTTGTGTGCGAGATGCTGATGATGATGATGATAAATTTATTGTTGCGGTATTGAATTCGCATTAAATGAAAAATTTGAATGACTTTCAGAGCAAGTACGGTAGTATGTATTTTCATTTTGGGAAAATTTGTTTTTAATTTTAAATCACGCTTATGATTTTTGTGGAAACAAATTCAATGGCAAAGTTAAATTATGGTTAAGGTTCAATTTTTCAATTAAAATTTATGATAAATACAATCAAAAAATTTTCAAAATATCTAATGTTATGTTTCACGATAGATTAGAATAATGAAATTACAATCATTTGCTTCATTCATTACATATTCGTACATATCATTCGTACATATTCATACATTCATACATTCGATTAAGTCTACATTGAATTGATTGTTTTGTTTTAAACATTTTGGATATTTTCAAAAAACGTAAAATATTTTTGTAGTGATACAGCACTATTACAGACACATACACAGATGCGATACTAAGACATTTTTTTAACTTTTCTGAACGATGAGAAATATTCCAAAAATTACTTATTACATATCTGTTATTTCAAATTATTTGGAATATATGTACATACATAAGAGTGATGTAACAATGATGCATTTTTGAACACTAAACAAATATGATGCTGCATCATGAAAGTAATGATGCCTTTTTTGATGATATCATTTGTTTTGAAAATTAATTTAAACATGAAATTATGTAAAATTTGTTTTTTTTTTCTTTTAGATTTTTCCTACATAAAATTTGATCGTTTCCTGTGTATTGTTTTTGTTTTTTAATTAGAATTTTATAACACATTTTTAAATATTTACTTTTGTTGTTAATTTTATTTTTATTTTTTTGATGAAATTTATAATATTTTACTTAATTTTGAATACATTATAATGTGCGTGCTACATAATATGCACATTTGTATGTGTACGAAAATTCACAGTACTATATGTATTAATCGATACCAACTTGTTTATATGTTTATGTGTGTATATTCAAAGTGTATATTAATATTCATTTTCTTACTTTTTTTTTCATCAAAATATTAACATATTTTACTAATCAGGTACACCATCATCATCATCATCATTGAATAACTGTTAAAAAATTCAGAATTTAAATACCAAAATGAATTGTATGAATACTCAAATTTAAGAAAAAAAAAACGAAATACCATCAAGAATTTTTATAAAATTTTAATTTTAAAATCATAGTAAAACGAGTAATACTATTATTTGGTCAATGGTTTCTTTTATGTTTTTGTTGTCGTTGTTGTTATACATATTTGTAATTATTTTGAACATTTATAAAAGAGTCTGGAAAAAAAGCATAAATTTAATTTCTGTGTTAACTACCAAATTTATATGTGAGTACATTATAGCAGAGACACTCCAAACTGAGTGTTTAGTTAACTAAATTGTTCAGTTTCTAACCAATTTTTAAACAAATATGTTATTCATATACACTGGTATTATGGCCCTAAATATACTGTCAAAGCAGCTAGGATTCACCAGGAGTAGAAATATGCTGGATTAGGTAGGAAAAAACTTGCCACAGGCAACTTCAGAAACACATTCAAAGCAGATATTATACTGTCAATTGTTATATACTTGGCCGTAATGCAGCAAGAATAAAACGCAAAATCTCATTGGTATAGGAACCCAAGTGATATTGCTAGAACCTAGAACGAAGGCGATTATAACAGGATACATATGGTATCTAAGAGAACACACAGCCAGATATACAATTTGATTACTAATTCGGTGTGTTAATTCGGTGTGTCTAGGCTATTAAATGAATATATAAGTATAATATTTATTTTATAATGCGTTATCAAAAATATATTTAAGATTATAATATTTGAATTTAATTAAAATCAATAAATTCGATGTCGATCGTATATGTACACACATCGTGTGATGTGTATAGATCTTTATACTCATTAAAAAAAAAAATAAAAAACAAGAATAGGGAGGAAATGTAAACATCATCATCACTTTTTATGATTGAAGAAAGAATGAAAGATGAATCAATTCTGTTATTTATATACGACAAAAGTACTATTGGTATACAAGTTCATTCAGAATGTATGAGTATATTTGATTTTGTAATCACTTTATATAATATCGATGTATTGTTATACATTTACATTTTATACAAATATGGTATATGTATGTACTCGTATATATTCGGTATTTATATTCAAACAGAATTATTTTTATAATATCGATACCGCGATTTAACATAAAATTGGTTAACGATCTAATTTGAAATTTAAATTTGTTCTTTTTATTTTATAGGTCAATGAAGATCTCTTTATTTCAATTTTTTTTTTTTTTTTATTTCAAACAGCAATAATAATGTAAAATATTTTTATTTATGCGTGTAATAGTAGATTATGTTTTTTGATATTTTCTCGGATTCATAAAGACGCGTATACATATCTTTATCGAATAAAAAAATTCGTTATATTTCAAATTCTGATCGTATAAATTTTTTTTGATAAATATTTTTAATTATTCGTGTATACTTATCGCTTATGCTTATATCGTAGAAGACTCCAGTTTTCTTTTATATGAATTTTTGTGAAAAATTTAGTTTTGCACTTTCTTTTGTAGGTCAATTCAATAAAAATTTTAAGTTTTATTTTAAAGTTATAATCTTCTTTTTGTTCTTATTTCAAACATTATTAACATCTTGTATATGTTATTTTTAAAATATGCGTATTCTTGATGCTTTCATATATTCCTGTGTGCATAATGTGTAATTTTTAAGCATTTTTTTTGTAGTATAAAATATTAATTAAACTGGATGAAAAAATATTTTATTTTTACGATGTACACAAGTACACAATTTGATGAAATCATAAATTAAAAAGTACCGCATTCATTTGTTTTTTACCTCTCTCATCTATTTACAAAAAGTTTAATGTTACGTACACTTGTTGCAAATTATGTTTACATATAGGAGTAAAAACTCAATTTAGTTATGGTTCATGGGAACAAAAATGTGTAATGTAAAAACTTAAAAAATATGTACGAGTTTATGTATGAGTAGATTGAGCTCGTTAAATTGATCTGTGAAGCTCAGATAAATAATTCTTCTTCTTCAATGGCACTACAACTCGCGTTATGTCGAGTTTTGGTATTCAAAATTTTATTCCTCCAACTAGCTCAATTAGCGGCAGCAACTCTCCAACCACGGCATGAAAGTAATTATCTTGCATCGGTGTATACTGTATCTTACCATCTTCTTCTCTGTTTCAGATGAATAATTATATCATTTTAATTTCATGAGTTGTCCAAAATATTCATGTACAGTTGCTCATGAAGGTATTGGGAGAAGGGCAGTGTGCTATATATTATTCTATTCACAAAACAAGTAATATACAACCAACAGTAAAGCTGAAGGCCCATAGTGTACGCTTTTTACGCTTTTCACGCCTTTCATCCGTGCATCCCTTGAAGTAGAGAAGCACGAAAGTTGAACTTACATTAAAATATATTTTGTATTCAGTTCCAGTGATGACGCATGAAAAGCGTATGAAGTCGACAACTGATAGAAGTTGGTTAACTTTCAACTTTTCAGGCGACAAAGCATGCAAATAATAAGAAGCAAATCAGTTTGACTGAAGTTTCTGTAAAGTGTACATTGGATCAAACAAAAGCAATTTGAGGTGTACAAAGAAATGTAGAAAAATACGCGAATAAGTAGTTTCTCTTCTTATTTTCTTGTGTAAAATGCGAAAAAATAAATGCAAATTTATATACGAATTAAATGGCATTTAAACACACGATTATGCTATTCTACAGGTAAATTTGTCTAGACTTTGTGAACATTAAAAAGCACTGTATTTTACACGCATCTTATACACACAATTTCTTGTTAAAAATTCAAAGACGAAGAAAAAAAAAGAGATAAAGAAGACGAATCTACAATTTTTATTTAAACATATTTCGTTATGGTTTTCTAAGAATTTTAAATTTTAACTGTTCTTAAAATATTTGCAAAATAATTTTCGATATCATAAAAAAAAATATTTAACAAAACTAAGTAACATCATAAATCTAAATTCCTCTAGTATATTTTCATAAAATCAATTTTTACTACCACACAGGTGGTTTTTTTCTTCATTATGCAATGCATCTTGTTTGTAGTACATTTTAACCATAATAGCAATATTTTGGTCGGTTTTACTGTTTAAAAATTTTAAAAATTCTACCACGTCAAACATACCCTTGTTATAAAACGCAGAACAGGATTATACTATACTCGTATATGAAGAAAGAATTGCATTTATAGTCTTTGTTCAATGATGGATATGTTGTAATTTTTTATGACGACAGGTTTATTAACGAAATAAAATGTAAAGATATTGCGAAATTGTGGTTCACGGAAGCATCACAAAATTAACAATAATAAACAACAATAAACAAAAGAAAAAAACAGAAGAAAAATTCTGTACAAAAATTCACTTTTGTAATTTTACAAGATTTTTTTTGCTACACATATTCTTAGCAAATAAAAACAAGTAAATTGAATAATGTCATACAAGATCCGCATATATGAAGCATACAATACAATAAAGATTTTTTTTCTTCCTTTTTCTTTATTCATAAAGTCGAGTAGCTAAATATATCCTGCTGACAATTTACTCAACAAATACAAAATACTCCTTCTCATGTTCTCATATAATAACAGGTCAAATTCTATTGTTTATTGTACATAAATATTGTGATAACCGTAAATAATATAAGGAAGTTACAAGAAAAAATAAATAAAGGATAATTTGACATGGACAGGTACATATATGTATATTTGTATAATTGAACAATATACTCGTAAACTAGTAGGACAGTAGTCTAAAATTGCGTATATCTTCTTCTAAAACAGAATCGAATGAGCATTGAGCAACAAAAAAATTGAAAAAAAAAATTAGTTATGGCACGGCTTAAATCGTTTTGATAAGTGATTTTTCAACAAAATATCCTATATATTTTATTGCTGCAATATAAATCAATATGCATGAATATATTTACAGGTGTTTGTGTTTGTATTTTGTGTTTGATTTACATAGTATGTACATTTAAATGAATGAATACGCATGGGTTTCGGTTATGCGGTATCTTTATAAATTGGTCTTACTATACATTCAAATCTTCGTCGTATTGTCCATCCATGGCAATTTATTTTATATGAGAAACTGTTTACAAAATAATAAAGAAAATTTATTGCATAAATTCAAAAGAATTGTTTACATAACACAGAAAATGAAAGAATTGCAAAGAATTGGTATCTGCAAGATGAATAAATTTCAGATTTTTTTTTTGGTCTAATGAATTAACTGAGAAGAGATTGATATTTTAGATTTTACTGTAAGTAACCATTATCTGAAATTAAAAATTTAGTTTGTCATGTCTTAAAATTTGTATTTTTATTCATACTATTTGTATTGCAAAAATATCTAAAATAACTGATGTGGTAACTCTGGTATTAAGATGGCACAAGACTAAAATGGGTCGTTCATCTGAAAAGAAATTAAGAAAACTATACGGTAAGACTTGTGCTTAATCAAAAACAGGAAGATAAAATAAACATCGGGTATTCTAAAAAGAGATGTTTAAATGCTATTGAACAGGATCTGAGAGAGTTCGAGATAAGCAACTAGAGAACACTTGCCAAAGATAGATTAGACTGAAGGCGGATACTAGAAGAAGTAGTGGCCAATAAAAGGCTGTAGAACTAATGATGATGATGATGTTCGTATTTCAATAAATTAGAGGATGGGGACAGGGAGGTATTGTATCTTCTTTAAAGACAGATTTTTATTTCTTTGAGGCAATTCTGGCCATATAGCTATAGCTAATAAATTGGAGCTAATAAAGTTTTATAATTTTAGGAAATTATTTTCAATCATTCAATTAACCAATTACTGCGATTTACGACGAATGTACAGCTAACAACATTCAACAAATTAACATTTTAAAACATGAAAAAAAATCGTTATTATAATTTAGAAGAAATTTAAAATTAAAATCACTTACGTATCTCTGCTTATAAGATAGATGATTTTACTCATGACTTTAGTATTTATATTTTTTGACTAGTTTTTTTTTTGGGTATTGACATTAGCCTTAATTTCGATATGAATTTAATTCGTATATTGACTGAACACTCTTATAATACTCGTATTATACAGGTCATGTCAGAATTTTTCTATAGAAACTAAACAACATCGAAAAGAAAAGAAAAAGATTGATTAGATTATGATGTAGATAAAAAGCTTTATGGATATTGTTTCAGATACTCATATACCATGGATATACATACCTTCTATAACTAACTATTTACACAACAATTGCATTAGAATTTTATCATATTTTGATATCTGAATATAGGTAGGTGGTGGTTCAAAAGTAGGTACATACTTTCTTATTATTATTATTATTTTTTCACTACTATAAGAACTTCTGAAATATATACGATTGTACGCGAGTATTTCAAGAAAGATGTGAAATGAAAAACCAAAAAAAAAAAATTTACTAATGGTAATAATAATAAATGAATAAAACTTTATATGATAAATACTCGTCGTCGTCATAATATACTGTATTTGCGACAAATTCTTATTTTGTTGTACTCATCATGATTGTCTTCTGTGTTATATATACTCGTATGTATGTACATAAATGTATGTCAGGCACATTCAAATATTATTATTACATTACTGTATCTTGTACTTAGATGATGAATATGTACATATTTTGTTTTGCAGTTATAGGAGGGACCCAAACGTCCAATCCTCTTGATTCACATTCACATTATGTACGCACACAATCTCGTAATATGAATAATTTTATATCAAAAAAATAACGGTTCATATGAGTGACAAAAAAAATATATTTTTTTTTTATTTTATTTTGAATAATTTTATCTTATTTTGGGATTCATTTTTTTTTTTTTTTTGTAGTTTAAGATTACAAGAACATTACAGTAACTAAAATGTATATTTGCGGTTTAAAGTATAATGTGTGTACATACGCGTAATAATTCTACTCGTATATAGTATGGTAACATTATAAAATCAGACACATAATATTTGAGATATGAGCAAAGAGCATCATATACTTACCTATATATATTATATATGGGATAGGTATGGGTACTGGTACTATGATTACGCGGTAAGATAAAAAGAAATGAAGACAAGGTGATACATTTTGATGTTATGACAAGATGATATTTTTTCCAAAAGAGATTTATTATAGGACAAGAAATTTTTTTGTGTAGTAACGCATTTAAGTTTTCTATGAAATACCCTGTCAATATGTAGCTCAACCGCTAAACTTTTAGCATATAAATTTATATGATTTTAGTTGCATTTTTGATTGTTTGTTATAGGATTATTAAATCCGTATAAAGTACTTAGAGTTAGTTGTACCTTGTACATACACTACGAATATTTTAGTGATGCGAATGCGATAGTTCAAACATATTTGTATATAAATAAATATGTAGGTACCTATATTTTAAGATCATAAAAATTCTTAAATGTATGTATATACGCTTCAGATTTATAAATTACAATTAAACTTCAATGACTGACTGAATATGTACATGAATGTAAGCATCTAGGTATATATAACCACATATAACGTAGTATGCAGACAGATACAGATGCCCAATCCCAGTTATGTACTATGAATAAAGTAGTATTCATAAATATTACACAATGAAAAATTTTGAAATGAACCTTTTTATGATATCAAAGTCAAGTACAGCGCATATATAATACAAAATATACACGAAATATTATATACATATTGTATACTTTTATATGAGATAGCTACAGTGATATACAAAACATCTTTCGGCTAAAGTTATAACAAGAAGATAGTTGAAAGTTAAGAAATCCGGGATTAGAGTTTCACCTTTTTATTGAAATAATTAATTAATATCTTGAATATAATTACGAAAAATTTCTCTGAAAATAATAGTAGATTTTTATGATTTTCTGCAAATAAAAATTCACATTCAACAAAATTACTTACTAAAGTTCAATTCTGTTTTGGTCGTCACTGTATGTATGTAAGTTACAATTATAAATTTGTTGGATTTTATGCATTTTAAAAAAAGGTGTTCATGAACATTAAAATGCACGTGTCTATAAATTTATAAATTTCATTTATACTCTTTCTTCATTTTATAGGTATTCAGTTTTTTTTTTCTAAAATTCTTTTTTGAATATTAAAAATAAAATTTTTAAATAGAAAAAAAATACTAAAACTTATATTTTTCTGACTAAGATTATTATCTTCCTGTACCTAGTTTCATATAAGATGGTGTAAATTTTTGCCTTTGTTTGTTTGTACACTTCAGGCTAAAATTTTGACATACATACATTATTAGTATTACATAGTACTCTCGTCGTACAAGATTCTTTCTGAAATTTTGTTCAACTAAAAAATTTCCATACAAAGTTATAATGTACTGGGATATGACTACATATCTTTTAAATCATGAGACGTATGGAAATCAATACCTGGCAATTGAAAAATAATTAAAATCAAAATCAAATACATTGCTCGTGAAAAATAATAGGGGGATTCATGTCAGCGTAAGTAGTATTCGTAATCTTCGTAGTTTTCATAGTTTTCGTGGTTCATTTCCATACATTCGTGAACGAAGTAAGAAAGTTTTGAAAAATGTTCGAAAAGGTTAAATGCTTCATAGTTTCTAACTTTTGTATTTCGTAGTTCTTAGTGGGCAGAAAAATTAAAATATTAGAAAATAAATATGACAGCTGAAATAAAAGCAACTATACGAAAACGTAAATTACGAAGAAATTTGAGATGGTCGTTCATGTTAATCTGGCTACAAAACTACAAAACTACGACACAACGAAAAATTGACATGAATCCCCTTAATGAAAGAATGAATGTATGTACGTGAATATTAAACGCAAATAGCACAAAAATTGTTTCATATTTTTTTTTTTCATCACATTCGAAATTAGATCACAAAATCTGATTTGAATCGATTTTATTGATTAAGTATCTAGTGCAGTGCAAATCTTTTATGCGTACACAAGAGTGAGCATATAGACACGATAAATTTGAAATGAACTTGATTTGGATGAATTGACGGTTTTTGTTTTATTTCGTATTAATTTTTTTCTTTAAAAATAAAAAACAAAAAATATATTAATAACGGGAAAAAGAGTGTAATTGATTTTATTTTTATTTTATTTTTATGTTAAAAAGCTAATTGAATTGAAACCAAAAATAGTAATTAGTAATTCTTTTAATTTCAAATAAATTACATACATACACTAAAGTGTTTACTTTATTGAAATTCAAATAAAAGCCTAATTTTAAGACAAAAATTAAAAATCTTCACAAAAAACCGTGGTCCTTTATGTTATCTTTCCTAACGAAAAAAAAAAATGTTTACTTTGATTGATTTTTTTACAAAGTCTATAAGCAATTCAAATAGAATTTTATAATTTTTTTGTACAGTTATTTTCAGCAATACTTTTGTCTAAAACGTTTCTATTTATTCAAATACTCACATACACACTAGATATACGAGCAAATATAAATAACATACATTAACATAGGCCATAAAACACAGCAAAGATCATTAGACAGAAACTGCAAAAAAGAAAAAAAAATTTTTTTTATGAGCATTAACCTCATTTAATGTTCGATCTTCTTTTAGTTTTTGGCGATTTGGTCAAATCATCATGTTTTTTTTGTCTTTTCTTTTCATATTTTAAGTAATTTATGTCTATAACAACCGATTTTAAATAATTTGCAAAAAACAAAAAAAAATTTTTTTTGTTTTATTATAATTTATGAGTTGAATAAAATAATAAAAAAAACCCACTCTTTTATTTTTTCAATTTTATCTCGTACGATTACCGTTATTTTTCTTGTATATACATACTTATATAGTAGAAGGTAGAAGATAATCCATATAAAAAATCTATGAGATAATTTTATTTTAATTTTTTTGTTTTTGGTTTTTTAAAAAGCAGACCATCTATAAATGACCAAATTTATCTGCGTGAATTATAACAGTGCGAATATTCAGTCACCTATAAAATTTTCATATTAAAAGAAGAAGAAGAAGAAATAAAGAAAGAAAGAAAGGAGAAAAAAAATCTAAAATAAAATTTCATAAAAAACAAAAGATTTAAGCGAGAAACTTTTTATATTGTATTGTAACACAGTGATTGACCATTTGCGCGTAATTCTGTAATAGAGTAAGAGAAAATGAGAAGGCAACAGAAAGTAAAAGAGAGATAAATACATTGGTTTTTCTTTTTTTTCTTCAGAATTCTTTAGAATATGTTTATGAAGAATATTTTCGCATAAAGATTTTCGTTAATTACTATACTCTAAGCCTCATCAAATTTGTTACACACATCTTCATTATTAAAGTGTGAAAGGAAAAAATGTTAAACACATGTTCGAAGTGATATAATTGATTTCACAAACCAAAAATACATATGAGCATATGAGCATATGAGCATACGATACTTACAATGTTTTATATAGGTACTCGTGTATAAAAGTAAGTCTAAAAAAATGTTCGGACAAAAAGTAAAAATAAAAATCTTAAATTAGTCCTTGGTCTAAACGAAATAAGTAATTTTTATTTTGCAAATTTACAATATTGTATAAGGAAATAATAATTTAAATAAAATTGACGCGTGTAAACATTCATATATTGCTATATATTGTTTAGAATTTATAATGACCAAAGACCACATATGCTCTTTACGATGTGCATATTGCAATTATTGCTATATTTGTAAACGCCACATTCCACTTATAGAATTTATCGTCCTTTTTGAATAGATCTTTGAAAACAAATACAATGTAATTACATTTTTGATGAATTTTTTAAATATTGTTAAAAAAATTTCGTTGATTTTGAATTATAAATGTCCTTGTGTGTTGCGTATTTTTTCCTGTTTTTTTTTCATATTTGTGATGCTAAAAAATTAAAAAAAAATTAAAAACATTTGGAACTCTGATCGTATATACAAAATTTGTTTAAATGGCCGTTAGATCATTACAATTCTGATAATATTCTCCTTACTGTCTTACTGTTCCTCTTTTATGATATGCGCGTTATGAAAATTTGAAGGTTTTCTGTAGAAGTAATGAGCATGCATATGTACGATTGAGTAAGCAGATAATAAGGCTATTAGTTAGGTAAACGTAATTTTAAACAAAAATTGATATATAGATATGACGATACGAGTAATAAACTCGAAAGGAATATTTCAAATGTTTATAAATATATCCCGCATAAATGGTGAAGGTTATGTTTATAGCCGGGGATAATTAAGAACAAATTGAAAATGTTTTGTTATCACATACATATTTTAAAAATTTTGATTTTGTTTTTAAAGAATTTAGTGAATTGTTTACATTTTAGTTCATGAAAAAGAAAATTGGGTCTTAAAGGATTACACAATCCTACGTAATAAACTCAAATGAACGCATATGTATACATTTGTTTAAAGTGAAAAATCGAGATGATATGTAAATAAAATAAATTGCTTTATGTTTTGGTAATTCACTTTGTATTGTAAGGAATCATTTTCCCAGTTTCAGTTTTTAAAATACAGGGTGATTTGTAACGAACTGTTCCAACCAATCGATTCCTTGAAGTGTGTTGTGCGATTAGCGTTTACCTTACGATCAGTTATATCGTTTTATATGAGCTCAACTCCCTGTACAGGCGAAAAAGTTTCAATCTTTAAAAAAGAAGGGGGATGAGATATTTTACGAAAAAAATGCCTCATAGTAAACGTTGATCACAACATTTCAAGCAATCGATTCGTACATAATGGAACACTTTATTATAAATCACCCTGTATATTCTTGTTTACCTTTCGGTTATTCAACATTTATAATGTGCTCTTTAATTTTATTACGTTTCTTTCGAAGTTGTCCTAAATTTAATATTATGACTTTACGAGGTCTAAGACCGTGATTTTTACTTTTTTTTTCATTTTTCTTTTTAAATAATGACTTAACAATATAGTATTGAGCCCATTAATTTTTGATGATTTTTTTAATGTGTCACATGTTTAAATTATATACGCAAGTTACGAATTCAATAATTTCTCACGATGGTATTATAGATAACTGTCGAATCAACTTCCATACGGCCAAGTTTAATTCTAAAATTTTTTCTAACACAGAAATTTATTGTCTAAATCTCTATATTATTTCATATCAAAAGTTACCACAAAGTTTTTTTTTTTTTACGTATTTTTGTTTTTTTGTAATTTTATTTTTGGTTTATTGTTCAAAATAAAATTAAAAAAATATTGAAAATAATTAAAAATTCTTTGATTTACAAAAAAGTGATTAACACTTGCGTTGCTGCGATGATCATTATTCATTCATCATCGTCATCGTAATTTTTATTCCATTTTTCCAACAAAAGAAAAGATTTTGTTTTTGTTTTGTTATCGTGTATATTCTCTGTTACATGATTTTGTTTTCTTACCACAATGCTTTTAGGCTATTTTCAAAACAAAAAAGAAATAAACAAAAATGAACAGAAATAACACCTGTTATTAAAAAGTGAATTTCTTTGTAAAGATTTTTCTCAAAAAATATTAGAAAAAAAAAAGCAAAATCTAATATCTTAAATGCTTCTAGCATATTTTCAATTGCGAAAATGTAAGTAGAAAAAAAAAATAAAAAAGATGATGATCATATAGATCTGAGCTGTTTTCCATTACAGATATAAACGTATGTACATCCATCATCCATACAAAGCATTATATGACATGGTATAATATTTTTGAATTTTTTAAGATTAATTCTGATATTCACGTTAATGTGAACAGATAAATTTTCATTTCTTGTCTTCGTTAGATATTTTCTTTTTGAAAGAAAAAAAGAAATGTTTCTTTTGAATAAAACCTAAAATTTAAACCGCAACGCAGTATAAGAAGAAGAAGAAGACATAAACAAAATGAAAATGAATAAAATTTAAAGTTGCCTAGATAGTAGTAGTAGTATGTATAAGTAGTATTACAGAGTGATACAGTAATCGGTGATAATTTATGATTTTATCAAAAAATGCTGATTATAAGCTTTAATTTCGTGATGTTCTACTTTTTTTCCTGTACAGTATATTTTCGTCTTTCTCTTTATAAAATGCTGAATGCTTTTTATTTCGTTTTTCATTTTTGGAACGTGTTATTTTCTTGGAAAAATGTAGGCCAAAAAACAGTGAAAAGACCTACAAAAATCCAAACTTGAAAAAAAGAAAAAAGAAACAGAACATCAACAATAACAACGAAACAACAGCAACAAAAAGTCTCACAACACAACAAGCAAACTGAATATTGACGTCATAACATATATTATATACTACAGGTAATCTGATGTAAATAATAATAATAAAAAAAAAGTGAAAAAAAAATTTGCTAACTTTTTTTTGAAGAAAAAAAATAAATTAAAAAAATACCATCTCTAATGCATACAATAAAAATTTTGTGTTGGATGTTGAACAGAAATCATCAAATAAGTATGCATACTTAAATTCACCATTATAATCGGACAAAAAAGAGTACAAGTGATGATCGTGTAGAATAGAATGTATATGTTTGTATGATGTACAGTTAGTTACTTTCATTATTTAACATTTTGAGATTCGTTTATGTCCGTTTTAGTGGATTTGAATGCAAGCATAAGATCGTATATGTGTGTGATTGGTAATGGTATAATGGTATGTTGAGAACATTATTGCGTAATGGTTGACTAAATAAAAGTATTAACAATTTTTTATTTGTCTGTTTTTTTTTTGATTGTTTTATTTTTGACTTACTCCACATCTTTCTAATTCTTCTTCTTCTTTTTCATACATACATAATTTGTTACTGATAAAAAAAAGAATGTGACTTGTGAGTTGCTGACCAAAGACTGATAAATTTTATTTAACATTATTGTATGTTACATTATATCAAATTTCATTATTATGTACATTATCAATATTCATTATTTCATTATATACTATAGTGAAAAGAAAATTTACCTAAAACTGGAAACAGTTACAGTTTCTTTGATTTTACTTTATAATAGAGCATTCTATAAATAAATATATTTTGAGAGTTTTAATTCTGATAAAAACTGGAATATATGATACATAATTGTAACACTCCCACTTTTTATCCCAATTAAAACTCAACAATTTAATGAAAATATCCCTATTAGTTTAACAAATTCTTGAAATTTTTCTTTTGCCAAAGGCTTTGTTAAAATATCAGCAAGTTGTTGACTCGTGTCGATATATAGCAAATTAAAAATATCCTGATTGTATTTCTCCCTGATGAAATGGTACTTTACTTCAATGTGTTTGGTTCTTTTGTGGTATTCGGGATTTTTAATAAGTTTAATAGCGCTCTGATTATCGATATAAAAATTTGGTTTAATTTGTATACCAGGTACCAGTTCATCAATTAGTCGTTTGACCCATATTAATTCCTTAACTGCCTCACATGCTGCAATATATTCGGATTCTGTTGTAGATAACGCTACACACTTTTGCTGTTGCGAATACCACGACACAGCTCCTCCACACAGTTTAAATATGTAACCACTAGTAGACCGCCTAGTTTCTTGATTGCCAGCATAATCGGAATCACTAAAAATATCTAAAGAAAGTTTTTGATTACTTTTAAAAAAAATACCATAGCTTCTGGTTCCATTGATGTATCTCATGATTCTTTTAACTGCGTTGACATGTTCTAGTGAGGGTTTTTCTAAATAACGGCTAACAACTCCCACTGCATAGCTTATGTCTGGGCGAGTACCAATTGAAAGGTACATTAGACTACCTACTGCTTCTCTATATGGAAAAACAGAATTTTCTGTGTCAACCGGATTACACCTGTAGTTTATGCTCACATCTGCTGGTGTATTCACATGTTTTGATTCATCCATACTGAATCTTTTCAAAATTTTTTCAGCATACAACGACTGGCACACATGTATCGAACCATCCTTCAGATGGTTTATCTGAAGACCCAGGTAGTATTCTGCTTTAGAAATCGTTATTTTAAATTTCTGTTTCAAAGTTTTCAAAAACATATCTATATCATGTTGATTTTTAGCTGCAATAAGACCGTCATCTATATAAATAGCAATCAATATTCTTCTATCTTTATCTTTACTAATGAAGACACATGAATCTGCCTCAGATGTTTTTAAACAGAAATTGTTTAGTATACTTGTAAACGTTTTATTCCAGCATCGCGATGATTGTTTTAACCCATATAAACTTTTCTTTAATCTGCACACCTTACCTGAACCATCATTATACCCTTCAGGTTGTTTCATATACACTTCTTCTGCAAGATCACCATATAAAAAAGCTGTCTTTACATCAAATTGTTTAAGTATTAATTTTTCTGCTGCTGCTATGGCAAGAATAGAACGGATTGACGTAAATTTTGCAACTGGACTAAATGTCTCTTTATAATCAAATCCATATTCTTGGCTAAAGCCTCGTGCTACCAATCTCGCTTTATACCTTAAGTCTGGTTTAATTTTATAAACCCATTTATTATCAATTACTTTTCTGTTTTCAGGTAAGTGAACTAAATCCCAAGTTCTATTTTCCTCATGTGATCTCATTTCATCATCCATTGCAGCTTTCCATTTTTCTGAATCCAAACTTTGTACAGCATCAATGTAATTCTTTGGTTCTGACTGCACGATATATGCACATTCTTCTGCAATAGCTAAAACATTTTGTTTCGCATTACGCAATCGATGCTTAAGTGGCACGGAGTCGTCAATATTTCCTTTACATGAATCAGAATCTTTTTCATATTCATTTAATATTGGATTTTTTTCTTCTTTTACTAATGTTTTGTTCTGCGTATCTTCATTGTTGCTTTCATCTTTTATATTCTCATCTTGTGAATTCAGCCGATGTATTGTGAATTCGTCCCTTTTTTCTTTATCATTAAATATCACATCACGTGATATTTCTATTTTTTTTAAAGAAGGTACCCATATACGATAACCTTTAACATTTTCCGGATAACCTACAAAAATTCCTTTAATTGCTTTCTTATCAAATTTTTGTCTTTTTTGTTTCGGTATGTATATATATGCATCGACTCCAAAGGTTTGTAATTTTGTAAGATCTACTGGTTTCTTATACCATAATTCAGCTGGAGTTTGACTTGCTACTGCACTTGGACCACTAATATTTAATGTGTACACTGCTGAATTGACTGCTTCAGCCCAAAAATGTTTTCCCAAATTTGCTGAATATATCATAGTTCGTGCCATTTCAATAATAGTTCGCATTTCTCTCTCAGCTCTTCCATTCTGCTCTGGATTATATGGTACACTAGTTTGATGAATAACTCCGGCTTTTTCTAACAGTGATTTCACCCCATTGTTCACATATTCAAGGCCATTATCAGTTCTTAAAACTCGTAATTTATAATTTGTTTCAGCATTTAGACGATTCATAAATTTTTCAATGCAGTTATGAACTTCATCCTTTCGCTTAATAAAATACACGCTTCTAAAATTAGAAAAATCATCTTTGAAAAGTACTAAATACCTGTTACCTCCAATGGATGATGTCTCCATTGGTCCACATACATCGGAATGTACAAGTTCTCCAGGGTATTTTGCACGATTCTTACTCTCCTTAAATGGTGTACGATGATGTTTTCCATAAATACAATCTTCACAAAAGAAATCCGATTCATCTTCGAAAATAATATTCTTGTCATTTAAAACCTTTTTAACATAATTTATATTTTGATGACCAAGTTTTTTATGCCATACGTTTAAACTTAATTTTTCTTTCGATGCTAAAAGTGCTGAATTTTTAATATTTGTATCAAATAACATTTTAAACAATTGTCCATCCCGAATACCTAAAGCAACAATCGTGTTATCATTCTTTTTTACAAAAATACTTTTTTCATTATTAGAATGCAATTCATAACCTTTATCTAGCATACGATTCTGAGAAAAAAGATTTATTGCAATATCAGGCACATATAACACGTCTAATAAATATTTCAATAACCAATTTCTTCCGTTATATGCTAAAATTTCAATATCTCCTTTACCGATAGCGTTAATTGTATTTCCGTTTCCAATACGAATTTTTACCGGTTCCGAAAATTCGGCGTAATTTACGTAAAAGTCTTTACGGAAAGTCATGTGGTCACTCGCACCAGAGTCTAAAAACCAATCAAAATTTTGCTTTTCTTCACCCCAGATTTCACAATTTAACAGATCACATGATTTCATGTTGGACTTCGCAACCATATCGTTATCAAAAATTTTTACATTGTCATTTTCAAGTTCACCTTTAGTTTCACACACAAACGCGTCACCGAATTTCTTATCAACATTATCATTCGACGTTTTTGAATTATTTTTGCTTCGGTTTTGTGGGCATTCACGTTTCCAATGACCACGTTGATTGCATTTGAAACACTTTCCTGGCTTTACTTGTTGATTTTTATTTGAATGGTTCTTTTTCTTGTTGTCTTTAGTTTTACACATAAAAGCATTTGAATGCTGCATACTTACTTGACTACTCGACGACATCCGTAACTCTTCCATTATTAATCTTGAAGTTAAATTCGCTAACGTTTTCTCACTTCCCACTGTAGATTCCCAGGCAGAGAAGAAATGTGCATACGTATCCGGTAGTGTCATTATAATTTTTGTTATTACCATGTTATCTGAAATTACCTCTCCGGTATCTCTCAATTGTCTAACAATAGTTTCCAATTTCGAAATATGAGTTGCTATATCATCCGATGGGTCTTTGTTAAAACTGTAGAACCGTTGTTGAAGCATGTGAATACCGGTTTTTGATTTTTGTTCATAAATCATTTCCAACTTTGACCACATGTCTTTGGCACTTTCACAATTGATGATATGTTGAAGCGGCCCCTTTCCAATAGTTGTTACTATAATTTTCTGCGCCTGATTATCAAATTTTTCCCAAATTTTCAATACCTTTTGATAATCATCCTGATTTTGACTTGTCCTCTGTACTGGCTTTGCCGCTACGCCAGTTAAATAATCGTACAAATCGTTTGCTTTCACCAAAATTTTAATTTGAAACTTCCACATAGAATACTGCTCAGCCCCCTGCAGTTTTTCTATTTTAATCAAGTCAGTTTCCATTTTATTTAAAAGCAAATCTTAATTTTCACAAGCACTACTATATTTATTATTTTTTTTTTTTAATTAAAAAAAAAATTTTTTAATTTGCACAGAAATTATATGTATTATAAAAGTAAAACCAAAAAAATTTTTTTTTATTTTATTTATTTAACCAGATATGAATTCTGGGCCCATAACCTGATAAAAAAAAAGAATGTGACTTGTGAGTTGCTGACCAAAGACTGATAAATTTTATTTAACATTATTGTATGTTACATTATATCAAATTTCATTATTATGTACATTATCAATATTCATTATTTCATTATATACTATAGTGAAAAGAAAATTTACCTAAAACTGGAAACAGTTACAGTTTCTTTGATTTTACTTTATAATAGAGCATTCTATAAATAAATATATTTTGAGAGTTTTAATTCTGATAAAAACTGGAATATATGATACATAATTGTAACAGTTACAAAGAAAACATTATAAAGGCTGAGTTGGTGAGTTTCAAAACGTATAAATACCGCCTCGATGTTATGCATTTCATCAAAAGTTTCAAAACGGTAATACTTAAATCGATAGATAATTAATAAATCAGTGCTGCTTTAAAATTTTCCATCACGACTGTTGTTCTGATCACAACATACAACAACATATTTTTGAGACGTGAAATCACAATTCAATATCGGAAACATCATTTTATAGACACTTGCAGTTAGTTACAAGGTAATCTCATCGTTTTCCTTATGTATGCGATAATACAAAAAAGAAAAGAAAAAAAAAATAGGAAGAACAACTATACTTTTCTATACAACACTCTCGAATGTCACTGCGATGTGATCGAGATCGAATCGAACGATCGCTTCAGACTTTCAAAAAATGTAAAATGATTATTTAAGATACAAAATTTTTTAGGGCAATTTATGTCACTTCTCCTAAATAATCTCAATTTTTTTTTTTTTTTTATTTTGAAGTTTCGATATTAAAAATATCAATTGCTGGTAATTGTAATTTTTTTTTTGCATAAAATCATATAATCGTTCGACATTATAATGAGTGCGTGCGATATTGGCTGGTTAATCTCTGCACTTAATCGTTACTTGTATTTTGCTTGTTTTTTTTTTTTTTTTGATATGTAATCTACAAGAAAATTTCATTTAAAAAAGAAAAAAACACAATTATTTTATCATGTAAAAATATTCAAAAATAATTCGTTGATCATTTGTGGTTTTGGTATATATTTTTTTGATGATTGGATTATGTGCATGTAATATTTAAACGATCAAAAATGAATTGGTAATTAGCATATAGGTATGTAGTATGGTAGTATATAATTCGAGTAATATTTAAATGAAGACTTTTAATGCTATGAATATGTAGTTGTCATATAGCTTTATATACAAAAACTTGTACATAATCATAAAGATGTTTTTATGTATGTTCATATATGAGTATCTATGTGTAAAAATGTATACGAATGAGAGTTGAATGAATGATATGTGCGTATATAATGATGTCTGTTAAAAAAATTATGTATACGAGTACCCATATGTACTAAGTATATGTATAACCTGTACCTGTATACGCTTGTTCCGGAACTTACACCAACGGAATTCAAATTAGCGGTCATCAACGGGACAAACACAATTTTTATGTATGTGTATACACATATAAAAATCATGTATGAATATTTAAAAA
Organism: Villa cingulata; assembly: GCA_951394055.1. Taxonomy (NCBI): domain Eukaryota; kingdom Metazoa; phylum Arthropoda; class Insecta; order Diptera; family Bombyliidae; genus Villa; species Villa cingulata. The sequence continues at coordinate 1,727,927 of OX596023.1, forward strand.
TTTTAATGATAAACAGGTACAAAGAAAAATAAAAATTTTTTATTTTTATTTTTTTTTTTTAAAACATAAATTTAAATTCATTATTGCCATATACATATTATGTACAAATGTATGTATACGTATATATGCATAATAAGATTAAGACTAACTCACTAAAATAAAAAAAAAATGAACTGCACTGGTTGATGTCACGTTTGGTCTTTGCCGAAAAATTCGTGTTTCTGGGTCTTATACCTTTACTAAGTATATAAATACTCGTATACAATGTCCATCTTACACTTACTCACATTACGCTCTACACCATGATATATATTTTTATGTATAATGTATACGACTTATTTTTTTTTTTAAAATATCGTATTTAGTAGTAGACGGACAGGTATATATTTGGATGGGTCAATTCCAATTGTTTTTTAAAAAATTCAATTCAAATTGCGAAGACGACTTTTAAAATTGAACAATATAATATTATAAAAATATAAATATATAAGAAGACAACAAAATTAATGTTTATATGACCAAAATAAATATATATGCGTATTATAATTTTTAGTCTGACCTAATTATGATAAAAAGTCTAAGTCTGAAACTAAAATATTTAAAAAAAAATTTAAATAATTTTGTCTTTGACTGTTTTTGTTATTTTGATGACTTGTTTTTCTTGTTCTTTTCATTGTGTCTTTAAAATTCTTATTAAGTATGAAATATTAAAATGAAGAATATTTTTATGGAAACCAGTGAATGATGACAGAAATCATTTGTTTAAATTTTAGTAAATGATGATTGCAATCTGTTACTCATAAGAAGTTTGTACTCAAAATTCTCTTAATAATTTTTTTTTTTTGTAAAAATTATAAAAAACAAATATATTTTACGTCCCTATCCCTGAAGTGTCTATGAGAGGAATTAAATTTGAAAATTTAAACAATTTGTAGTCAAAATATTGAGGTCAACATGCAAAAAAGTTTGCAACATTATAAACTTTTATTAAATAAAAGCTAAATTAGTCAGTTATTGATTGAAGACAAATTTTAAGACGAAAAACATATGAAGGAGAAGGAATACATGACAATGGTGAATATCGAAGGCGTTGTAACGACAAACTATATACGAAATATCTAAAATAACTGACGTAATAACTCTAGTATTAAGGTGGCAAGGATAAAGTGGGTGATCGGTCATTTGGAAAGAATGGAATAAAACTATAACGGCAAGACTTGTGTTTAATCAAAGAATGCGGAAGGTAAAAGAAACATCGGGCATCCTAAAGAAGAGATATGTGAATGCTATTTATGTTGATCTGAAAAAAAAATCAGGATAAGGAAATGGAAAACACTTACCAAAGCTGAAGCGAAATGGAAGCGGATACTAGAGGAAGTCATTTTATAAATAAAAGGATGTAGATAAATTTTTTTGGTCAAATTTTTTAAGAATTTTTCAAAACATTTTTATGAAAAATTTGAGCACAATTTGTCACATTTTCACATTAAATTTTACATATCGCATAATGATGTAAAAATTGTAATAAAAATTTGGCAGACATTAAGGCATTCCGTATAATAGTAATAACAATATGAAAAATTTAATCATCTTGAATGCGTTACATACTTTTGCGCAAATATCTGCATATACACTTGTACATGTGTGTGCAAGAATAGAGCTGAGCTTAACGTATAGTTTTTGTCTATATATGTTTACATGTAATTTGCGTGATATAGAGAAAAAGAAGAAGAAATAAAAAAAAAATAAAAAAACAAAAGTATTCGAATGAATATTTTTGAAATGAAAAACTATAATTTCTAATTTTTTATTATTACAATCGTGCACATATGAGTGCGAGTTTGTATTTATAATATGTATTTGTGTCTCAGAGCAGCAATAATATTACATTTTACATGAGTACGTAGATACATACAAAATGTTCGTATGGATGTATGTAAAAAGTACACATAATGATAATAATAAATTTTTAGCGTAATCGCAGTTGTACTATGTACATTTTTTTGTTTATTTTATTTTTTATTTAATTTTTTTATTTTTCATTTGTTAGAAAATTTTATTTTCTGTTCATGTATACATATTTAGATACATGAGAGTATATGAGTATACATATATAACGAGTATGTATGTATGAACATACAAATAATATGCACAAGAGTATATTATTATGGACGATGGTGGTAATAGACACAATGACCTTGGGTGAAAGTTGCTATTCAAGTTGCTTTTCCTTAGTTTTTCTTATTATTTGCTTCTTCTTCTTTTTCTTCAAAGTATATTTAATTTAGTTTTTCAAACATTTTCATTTTATTTTTTTTATTTTTTGCATTCAATGTTTTCAAATGAATATAAAACATGAACTACACATAAAATTATTATATTATTATTATTGAAAAACATTTATGTATAGCTATTTATGTAGAATATAATATACGAATCGAGTATGTATGTAGTATTGTTCTTATATATCGTAGTTATGTTTTATGTATAAAAAATGAAGTAGCGCAATGTTTTGAAAAAAAAAAAAAAGTTAGGTATAAAAAATGTTCATAACATTACGTATATACGTACGGAGTATAAACATGAATTCACGTCGAATCATTTGCCTTATTATAAAGAGTACAAGTATGGTAAAGTATATGAAGAGTGAAATATTTTTATTAGACTACGATAAGTAGTAATAAAGTGCTTAATGTATAGTTAAGTATATTGAGTGCATAGTGTACATTCCTTATATGCATTTACCACTTAGTAGTACCAATAGTCTGGATTGTAAGTTACTTGTATGTATGTGATGAGCTCGTTTACATTTTTGGGCATAAAGACACAAATACGTTAGTATAGATTTTTCTATATAACTCACATATGCTTTCATATGCAGAACAATGACGAAGACCAATATCAAATTAATCAATTAAATCATACCCAAATCCATCCAACCAAACACAACAAAACTACAAGTACTTTTTGTGTATATGTATAGATAATTCCAAAATATATTTAAAATGCAATAATAACGCTTTCAGTTCGTGACGTACTGATTTTACTATTTACTGATGTACTATATAAATATAACTATTTACTCTACTTTACGTTACTCGCAACCGCAAGTCGTCGTACGTACGAATCGTACATTACAATTATTGCACACTCTAACAAACACATTGTATCATCGTTATCTATTCTTTTACCTTCTTCTATACGTTCAATCACATAATAATCATAATCGTGATGGTGTATGAAGTCAAAGAAAAACTTAACAAATCATAATAATAATAATAATCAGATGATAGATCGTATAAAGAAAACAAAAATAAAAACCAAAAATCTCATTGATTTTCTACAATGGCATTAAGCGAAAAATTATCATGTACGTACGTGTTCAGGTACAAAAATTTTTTTTCTTTTGTTTCAAATGAGTATAAGTACATACAAGACAGTACTCGTACGAGTATTTTTATTGTATTATGCTTCGTGTATTTTCTTAAGGAATTTATTGTAATGATATGGTAATTGTCATTTTAATAATATTATTGTTGCAATTATTTTCTTTCATAATTATTGTTCAATTTTATTTTCCGTCATACACCTCGAGCCTTTTCCCTTCTCTTACTTCCCTTCAATTTTATTTTCCGTCATACAGCTCAAGCCCTTTCCTTCTCTTACTTCTCTTCAATTTTATTTTATTTTTATTTTATTCAAAAGATACTTCCAGAGTTCCAGAATTAAATCAAATTGAAAAATATAATGAATCTGGGTGAAAAAATGTTCTCTGAAATGTTTCCAAAACAAAGATCGATTTCAATAAGCTACTAGACTGTTTAACGACAAGCGACTAACGACTGTTAGACTGTTAGATTATAATAGGGACAGACCAGAGTTTAGAAACTTTCTAAAACTCTTTAAGTAGATAAACTTCTTGGTCTGTCAGCAATCAGCTTGTATAAGTCCGCTCAGAAGTTATTTAGCCCCATCTACTTGTTGTAAGTAGTTCAACTCGATGAGATGTTTTTTTTGAACATACAACAAATGTAAACTAAACCAGTTTTCGGTCTGTCAGTACGAATTCTTAACTAAAAGCTTTTTCCAAATTGATTCAAGCTAAATCCAAAAGAAACTTTTGGTCTGTCAGCTCTATTATGCTGTTAGCCTGTAGGATTGTATTTACGAGAAGCTAAAAAATACTAAAGATACAAGGTATGTACTTATAACTCCACAAGCATATTTTTTGCTTTGTTTTTATACAAAATAATTAACTGTCATACTTCAATTTCCGTAATATAGTAATTAATTATGATAATTAAAAAAAAATATAAATAAAAAACATTATTTTCCGCAATATCTTTGTGTACAAAAAAAAAATTGAATTTTCCTATACTTATTACATATTAACGTTTCAGGCGACATATTCATATTCATGCAGATTATTTTTATTATAGCATCCATCACATATAATAGGTGCCTCTGTTTTTTTTGTCTCAATTTTCTTATTAACTAACTATCATTTTTGTCTGTCTATAAACTGCTAAAATACATTTCTAGCTAAAATATATTATGTATTTATTACTGTCGAATATACTCGTACATACTTATATTTTTTTTGTCATTTTATTTAACTGATTTTATTGCTTTTGCATTGTCATTTCATTACCAATTTTAATATGCTCCAATTCCGTAAATTTAATTTGCAGATATTTTTTTCCTTTCCTCCCATTTATACTTTTATACGAATGTCTACTTAACTATATATATGACATAAGTAAATTATTATTATATACTTTACACACTTGCATATGAATGTGTCTGTGTGTGTGTAGTGTAGTGTGTATTTACAGGTAACAAGATAAGACACTAAAAGTTTTGACCGAATTTTTTTCAAAGAATTTCTTACGCTTTTTTTTTATTTTTATTTTTATTTATTTATTTACTTTTGTTTTACTTCAATACTCTTTGGAACAGTATTGTCCACTACCATAACCAAAAAAGATTCCAAAAAAAAGTCTATAAAGAAGAAGAAGAAGGAGAAGAAGAAGGAAAAAGGAAAATAAAATATGAAATTCATGTATTTGTTTTTCTTTTTGTTTTATTTTTTGGTTGATTATTTCGGTGCCACCCAATTTATTTTTTTATAAAGAAAAAACAAAACGGTTACAGGTTTTGCTAGTAATGTAATTTTTTGGATCTAGGCCATTGAACATAACTTCTTGTATACAATATAAAATACTCCATATCCATATACTCTACATACATATACTGCTAAGCTATTATTTGTTGTGCATATATGAGGTGTACAGACACATAGAATTTATGTATGCGATATGTGTAATATATACATTTAATAGATAGACTCTAAAATTAAGCTACTGTTAATCTACGCTACTATATTGGTGGGTCAGGTACACAATAATTCGTTGCGTTTATTAATTTGAAGCTTTAAACATTTTTTTTTGTCTTTTAAATAAAGGTAGAACCACGTAGAACTATACATAATACTATCAGCTATCAGGTTATTAACTATTTTTTGTTTATTTATTTCTTCTTTTTTTTGTTTTTGGCAAATTTCAGATAACTAGAAAAGTTTTGTTTATTGAATTTTTTTTTTTTTTACTTTATTAAAAAAAAATAACGACTTGAATTTTAATATTTTTCCTGTTCTGTTGCTGTTGAGATAAAGAATAGTAAAATTGAAAACGTTTATTCGTAGATAGTATACTTGGCTTATATTTTGTGGTGAGTTGAGTTGTTACGAGTGTATATGGGAGAGGCTGTATACGAACAAACAAAAACAACAAAAAAAAAACGAAAATTTTCAACAGAAAAATCAACAATTTTGACCCAGAAAAAGAATAGTTAATGTTTTTTCTGGCTAGTCTAGTCTTTGATTTTTTTTTTTCTAAAATCTTCTCGTAGGTTTGGATTCGAGTATTATTTGGACTTGTATATAGTAACATATTCGAAATAAATTGAAAAAAAAAATGTTTTTTTTAAGCAAATATTCATTTAACTGTTCACAAGATATGGTTACGTGATTGTGGTGATGGTGCTATAGTGATAATTTTTAAGTTAAGATAAGCAAAAAAAAAAAAAAAGAAAAAAAATTCTAATTATGAAAAAAGCACAATTAGGTGCTCGTAAATGATTTAAAAAGCTCAAGTATTGTACAACTTCATGCGCCAGCACTAGGTCGCATTCATACTCATTCTAATACTCTTATATCTGCTAGTACTTGTTTGAAATATGTTTGAAATAATTGTGAACTTCTAATTTCTGAAAATCCTCTAGAAATTTTTTTTCTCCTTCTGGAAATTTATTAGATGAATAATTTAGTTATATACGACTATACTTTGGCTGGACGTGCACATGCATAAATATTTAACGCTATTCATCATATAACACTCAACAATGGTCACTGCAGAGGCAGACAGACGCAAGAATAATTTCAGAAAAATCTGAGAAAAAAGAATTCCTCCTTTTCATCGAATGTTTTTTGGAAAATTACACGTTTAACTTGTTTTCTCATCAATACAAAAACAATTTTTTCTTGAAATTGTATAAGAAAGTCAATAAAATGTAACGTTTAATCAATCAAAAAATTCGAAAAAAAAATATTGTTGACATTTAAATATACTCGTCACGTATACACGTAAATAAATATGAATTGGTATATAATTAAAAAGTGTACAAAAGAAAATAATAAGAAGAATCTGTAATAATGGTAAAATGATTATATCAAAAAAATTAATTTCTTCGGACATTAAACAAATTTGTAAAACGCACAATGATAATCGCAATAATAATTAATAAAAAAAAATAAATACGAGTAAACAGAAAATTATATGTTTGCTCTGCTCCTCTGTGCTTATATTGATCTGTTATCCGTTGCTCTTATTGTGTCAAATATATCAATGATGATAGCTTATTACATTTTTATTACAGTTTATTTTGTGACATTATATACCAAAAATTCAGTATTTGTTTGTTTGTTAGTCGTTATTATTTTTGTTGTTGGACAGTATACGTAATACGTCAACCGATATTAAATTTTAACTCAATTGAAGTTAAATCATAAATTATTATGATAATGATACTTTATATTTATACGAGTCTACACGTTACAAGTGTACGAGAGTATACAAGTGCAGGTAGGTATAAATGTACATAGTACATATCGTTTTTTGTTTACGTTCTTGAATTTTTATATCTTTCGCTGCGAATACATACATATATAGATCTGATGATCATGAACACGTACATATACTCGTATCATCTGATGCCATCTCATCATGGCACGGTTATTGGTTACCATTCATTTCATCATCCGATGAAATAGACCTGTTTTTATTTCAAATTAATTTTTGTTAACATTACAGATTAATTATACGATTTTCGTTGATGACTTTTGAGGAATTAATTAATGACATATCCATATCGATATCAAATTATAACGAAAAATTATTATTGAAAAACTATCAAATCATTTGGAAAATTTATTTAAAAAAAATATTATTCATCACAATTATAGCAATTTGTTAAATGTCCTCCTTTAATATCGTTTAATATTTGAATAAGTTTGATAAGTTGATTTGATAAGTTTTAATTATCCTTTTTGATTTTATGGCAATTAGGACAATAATAAAATGTCTTAAATTTAACATATTTACTTTACATTTGACCATGGTGAGATCATAGTTGCCTTAGCTTCGAATAATAATTTGTGTCAATGTTTATGTGTCTCTATGGGAAATATAAAGCCTCCCAAACCCTATCCCTATCACTATCCTTATATTTATATCACAAATCATGTATCAAATTTAATCGTTTTTCCTTTATTATTCGAAATTTATACACAAACATTGTTTTGTATTTTGTATCGTTTTTTTGTTCGTTCCTTTTTTTTTAGTTTTTTGCAATTTCTACTAAAAAATATACATATGTACATATCGAGTATGCGAACATGAAATAATCGGTACCTATGACAAAAGATTATACCGCACCAATGAAAAAAAAAAAAAAACAATTAATAACCGAAAAGTCAATGATGATAAATCATCTAGAAAGAAAGAAAATAAAAACATACATAATTGCATGACCCACTTACATACTAGTATACACAAATCCATCTTAAATATACATACATAATATGATCCATTCATCTATGTATATACCATAATGCAATATATCTACTTTCATACATACGATACGAGTATACTTGTATATGCTTATGTATCTGAAAAGTTTTATAACTTCTCATCATAAATAAGCCGAAGAGAAAGAGAAAAAAAAAGTTAAAATGTCTGTTTTGGTTAGTTAATAAAAATAAAAAAAATCCGAAGTATCTGATCTTTTGTACATTCATAAACTATCAGTATTTACAGATCAACTATATGTACTGGTATACTCGTACTCGTATATTACATTACATCCATATACATAAAAGAAAAACAATAATGTCATAAATGTGTTTGTCAAATTGCATATTATATCTATGCATATGCAACGATTATGGCTATGTATACGCAGACATGAAATTATTAGATACAGACTGTGTATTATAAATATCGAAGAAAGTTCAAATAAAATTCTTTACTTATTTATTTATTTATCTCTTAGATAGATATTTCATTTTCATTTTTTGTTTTTTTTTTTCTTCAATCTTATGTCTCTAATATTTGAGTGGATAATAATATGATGCATTTCATTCCAATACAACTACGTACTCGTACACGAATACCCATACCCCACGACTAAATATCAGATAATATTTAATTCAAAACAAAAAAGTAAAAAAGAAGTTCATCAGGAGCCGCATATACTCGAGGTAATTTTATTAGATATGCTATTCAAGATATTCAAGATATTACATGTAAGTACATACACATCATAAGGTTCAGCCATAAAGATATATTTTATGATGATTCATAATTTCACAAATAATTCAATGGAGAAGAAGAATGAATAATAAATTTAAATATTTTTTATATACATACCTTATTTGTACTCGATTATTTGTGTGCATTCTAAGAAATTAAAAAAAAAAATAAAAATAAAAATAAAAAAATAAGAAGAAGACTAAATAATAATAATAATAGACGAAAACTATCAAATATTTTTCTCCTAAAATTAAAGCTGAATTGAATTAGCTCTGTGATGTGATCCATTGGGCTGCACAAAGTATTCACAAATTAAGTAATATATAACTTCGAAGTTGTCCACCCATTCTTTTGTTTTAGAATGGTTTTAGCAAGCAGTTACGGCAAAAATTTCCACTAAATCTTTTACAGATCTTGTAGCTTCAATATGCTCTAGCAGATGGATTTGATTTTTTTGAGGTTATGAATTACTATCAGCTGGTAGTTAATAGCTTACTCTGTAATGATCTCATATGAGAATGCATATGAAAGGACATAAATCTGAATTTATACGTAACATAGATACGGCCAAAACAGTTGACAATTTCATATTTCACAAAGTTGGCATGCACAGAAGAAAAGATACATACTTACACATGCATACAATTTATGCGCAAAGGATAAACAAATGAAGTTGTGTACATTTATGGTCGAGCTCAAGTGAAAATTTCTAACATTTTTCATAAGATTAAGATTTTTCATCTTAAGATGTAGAAGTATGCTCGAAACTTATCAACTCTTTTGGGACGGGCTCTATATATTTTGTTACTAGCACCAGAAAAAGTGTGCTTCATTGTAGAACTACTTGCATTGTTTGCTTGCGAGTCATCATCATCATCATCAGCGCGAAAGTCAACTGTGAGACTTGGGTTGCTCCAGGATTTCTCGCCATTCCATTCTCTGATATTTACAATGACCTAAGACTTACTAGTATTACTAATTGGAAAAACTGTTTGCGAGTACTTCAGAGTTATTTGTGCAGTTCAATGGATACTAATACACATAAGTAGTAGCAGTAGTAATGGATAATTTATGCCAAAATATTCATCATGAACCAAACCTCTAAAAAAAACCTCACCCACACTATAAAACAAATAAATTTTATTAATTTTCATAAATTCAAAAAATACAAAAATTATTTTATTTACTGTTTTTTCTCTCAAAAAGAAAGAAAACAAAAAATAAAATCAAAACAAACTTGAATTCGTTTTATGTATTATTTTTGTGATCTAGATATCTTTCACATTACATACATATAAGTGCTGGCAGTATAGACGCACTAGACATTGATCTTGAAAAGTGCGTTTATAGTATATAAAATGTGAAATTTTTCTTAGGTATATTCGTTTGTATATATTTACATATGTAGAATAACATATGCGCGAGTATATGTAGTACTTTACATATGTACATAATTTGTATTATGATCATTTTGACATTATTCAAATACACACAAAAAAAAAATTGTAATCGCATAACTTTTCTTTCCATTATTAGAAATAGATATTTATCTGTGATTATTATAGGCAGGTAGGTAGGTAGACAGGCCTCTAATATATATGTACATATTCGTTTACATTGCGCACATATTTATAGGAATTCATGTGCATATAGAACTTTGATCATCGAACTCAATTATTCTAATAAGTAATTATTTCCTTGTAAACATGTATCGTATGTATGAACATATGTATGTGCAACACTTTTGTAACATACTTACATTATAGATAGGCAAATAAAAATTGTCTCGTAAATCTTTTTTTCAACTTTATATTTTTGCTTAGAAGGAAATTATTTGTGTTTATATCTGCATTATTCTGTAACGAATAAAATCCGAGTAATTGAGTATCGATTTTGAAATACTAATATATAGCTATACATCTAATGTACAGTCAAATAAATAAAATAAAAATATTTCAAAAAAAGTAAGAAAACTATGTACATATACTCGTACAAAAAGCTGCTGCAATAAATAGTAAAATGATTATATTTGCGTGGTAGGTGTATAATTTTAAAATGAAGTTAATATCTGTACTGTTTGTATCCATATCCATACTGTAGATGCCTATATAGATGTAGTAGATACATATGTACAGAAATTCGAATAAATTAAATAAATCCGTATAATCGTATAATGCACGAGAACGAATAATACATATCATCATGCATTAACATTAAAATATATAGTATACAGAGAGAGAAATAAGAGAAACAGAAATAAGAAAATATATAAAACACTTCCATATCAAAAAGAAAAGATTAAGAAAGAAAAAAATAAACAAAACAAAACAAAAATCCAAATCCGGTTTTAATATACATAATTATAAGTACATATGTACATACATTTATGTATGCATATATTTTTGGACTAAATTTAATGTAATTTTGCACATTTTATTTTGTGAATTTTGCATGATCCATTCTATGATGTAGTATTAATATTTTCTCCCCTTTTTTTTTTAATAAGAAATAAAAATAAACCAAGAAATAAAAGGAGACAATGAAGATAACGTGAAACATAATAAATGTATGCATGTATGTGTATGCACTATTACTATATGCACTCTCTGGTACTACCATGGTACTATTATATATGTAACCAGTATTTTTTCCTGTAATCAAAATATCAAAATCTACAATGCAACCAAAGATAATGTAGTTTGGATATATTTTGAAGTAAACAATTGATCATCACAAAAATACAAAACGATAATTATTCATGAAAACACAAATATTCGATTTGTTTTTTTACCAAAGAAAGACTTTAATATGCTATTTTATTTATGTCTTGGACACTCTTGGATTTTACCCATGGATCAATAAGAAATACAGATTTGCAACATGACTTTTATCATATTTTATCTTATTTTCACATCATTTTCCTTATTAAATCTCTGAGGCTGAGACTAAGATGGCTAAGATTCGAAACGACGATTACCAAAGCGTATGTGGTATGTAAAAACTGTTCAACACACTAGTGGTATTATGGGTCGTCCGAATTGATAATGTAGACCAGGACTTAAAGAAAGTAAACATAGGCAATTGGATAGCTCTGTTTTGGGGAAGATAAGAAACAGTGGAAAAACATTGTAATGGAGGATAAATTCCATCTCGAACTATAAAGCCAGGAACAATAATCTTATTTCCACGAACTCACTACACAACTTCCATCAAAATATTTTGAATTTTTTCCAATTTTTCTTGTTATATAATCGCACCAATATTATGTCTGCATAAAGGACATTGAGGATATGTTTTAATTTGAATTTTTGAAAACAAAGTGTGTATTTATAATATTTGTTAAGACACTTTATTAATCACCTTATAAGCCGGTTTTCTTATAAAATGAATAAAAAATTTATATTTTGTACATTGTAAGTATTTGCATCGTCATCTTGCATCTATCATATTATGCAGTATGCACATACACACATATGTATGTACATGTATGCAATTCTCAATACCCATGTATGCAGATATAATCTCTCCTCACATAATACAAAAACTTTGGTTTCTTTCAGTACCAGTCAGTCCCCAATGAATGCCCCAATGTAATGTATAAAAAGTCACTAAAAAGGAAAAAAAAAAATTTTAAAAATGAAGCCCACAGATATAAAGAAAATAAAAGAAAACTTTTAATTCTAGGTTTCGATTATTATTATTCAAGAAAAAAAAAATGTAAAAGAAGAAATAAAAGTAAAAAAGAAACAAAAGAAAAAAAAAACACATTTTTAAAACGCGGTTTACAAACAAAAGAAGAGAAGAAAAAAAAATATTGGCATGGATCATGACGGAATGGAATCACTGTATATCTACGTACAAACATATGTTCCTCGTATCTTATGTACTTAAATATAATAAAAAATATGCATATGTATTCCAATACATACGATTATGCATGTACATAACGTTGTTATATAAATGTATAGATGTAAGAGTAGATTTGGATAATATGTATAGTTGAAAGCCGATCAGCATATAAAACAACCTTGTTCGTTGACCTAGTTTTTCAATATAGATTATCATTGTATTGTGTACAGTTTTATACTTATATGGTATATCTATACATACACAGATATACCTACGTAAATGTATGCAGTTGTATTGTATTTTGTTTTTGTTTTGTCTTCAATATATTCAACTTCTTATTTTTGCTTTTTATTTTCCTCTTTCTTGTATCCATCGATGCTGCTATAGTAAGTTTAGTAAGTTTAAGTATAGTTGCAGCAGTTAATGGAATTGATCTGTGCGGTTTCAATAAACTCCCAAGTTCGAGGTAATTTTTCATTTTATTTACAAGACAAAAGTCTTTCAGATATCAGATATTTTAACACTGTAAACATATAAATATGTATATATCCACATATACACATATGTACCTATACTTATGAATTGCTGTGTATTATATTTTTAAATATAATACAATAATTGTGTTTAGATATTTTGTTAGATATGTACTACATTAGATATATGAATATATACAGACAGAGAAGTATAAATTTTTTGACTTCAAAATATTTTATTACATACATTACGAGTGGAGTGGAGTAGATATATGTGTGCTTATTTCTTAAACTTGCATAGGTTTAGATAACTCTATAATACATGTATATGATCGCTATTTCTTTTTGGATTGATAATCATTCAAATATGTATATACGACGAGTACCTACATACATTATAATGTAGTAAGCACTCACTCGTAAATGCAAGATACATAATTTTTGTTATAATAGAAACTTTGAAGACTCATATCCAATCCAAATCCACCCACAGAGTTCGTGAATTTCATGAAACAAGGACAGGGTGTTTGCCAAAGTTGAAGGTGGCAATGAGAGTACATATGCTGAGCTGAGATATGAAAATATACCTACAATGATACAATGAGATTTGTGGTAATATGTGGTACAATAAAAAATATGTATACCTACAAAGCAATTACATATAGTACAGAATCTATATGTTGTATGGTGATAACTGATGATGAATGTATATGCAGCACAATTTTAAAATTTTATGAATATAATAGAAAATAATTTTTACGGTAATATCACATTGAGATTGAAATGATGAATAAAATTTATTTATCAGTTAGTTTCAAACGTACATATGCATGTGGTAATATCTAGCAAACATAATATTACATATTATTTTGATGAATTATTACCATGCAAGTTTGTATATGAGTTTTGCATTTGTATTCGATGAAAGATATGTAAATATAGTTGTACATTTACATACACAACACGAGCACATCAGTATACATTTGTATCTGTATGCTATGAGTCGGTTACATTGTAATAATTGCTAGTTGTTATTGATTAGTTATTTGACCGTCTATTCTATATAATATTTATTTGATTCGATTCGATTCATGTTATATTCTCAGTCGATCGAGTAGATGATAAATACCATATAGTACGTAGATAATGTACGATATTCGTTACAATTCAATAAATTTATAACTAAATTTATGTAGGTATGTGGCCATAATAAATATTTCTAATGCTAGGTAGTACGTAGTATATACTTTTACTATAATCATAATAATTTTTTGATCATAATGTGTGTGTAAATTATGTACTTACATTTTGAACCTTGTCTGCAATTTTTCAATGGTTCATTTCTTTTGCATTTATTTTTATCTTTTTGTATACTTATGTATATAGGTGAACAGCTTTTTTCAAATTTTTTCAAATTTTTCTTTCAGATTTTCCCAGACAAATCATGTTTTGATACGTCATGTAATACGCTTTTGATGAAAAATATTAGTATTATGAGTTTGATTTTTTTGTAAATTTCAAGTAAATATATTTTTTTCTCCTAAAATTTATATTACATTATGTCAAAGATAGGTACCGAAAAACCCAAAACATTTTTAATTAGGAAAAATTCAATAAACATTTGTAACAGTATATAATTGATATTGTACATTACAAAGGAAAAATAAATTAATGAAACATAGTCTCTTTAATATTTTAGTTTACGTTTATAATTATTTTATGATCACTATTCATATGAAAACAAATTAAAAATTTGTAAAAAAAAAAAAATATTTTACGGTAAAATTATAATTTAAATTGTATTTATAGAAAAATAAATTTAAAATGAATTCTCGAACAGATCTAATTCCGAAAATAAAAATTATTGTTCAAACTATCAGTGCGTACTCTGCTGTATTTATAAATGAATTAATAAAAATGATTGTAATTTTGAATACAAATAAAGTTTTTACTATTGAGTAGTAGATGTCGCTGTTAAAATTAAAGATCTAATTTATTTGACTGATCGATTTGATATAACGAACTTTTAAAAACAAATTATGGAAGATATCTTTACAATCGAAAAATGGATGATTACGTTTTGACCTATAATCCATTTGAAAAATTCTGTAATAGAGCAACCAAGAATAATAAGGGCCTGTCCACCGTAACAATTACAAGTTTCGCACATTTTTCTATATGTGTGTAGTAACATTTTTTGTATATATGTATAGATAAGATTTTGATCTTAAGATAGAAAATTGTGATCTTCCGAAAAACGTTAGAAATTTTTAATCGATCATATGTGCATATACACATCTCGTTTTGTTTATTTTTTGCGCGGATGTTTTCTTCTGTACGCTTGCCAACTTACTATAATACGAAATTGTCAACTATTTTTGACATAATCTTATATTCATTTTATACACAATTCAATGATCATCAATTTGTAAATAGTTGTGATATTAGAAATTAATTTATTTAAAAAAAATAGTGATTAATATCTAAAAATGAAAACAATTATTTTTTTTAGTTAAATTTTTAATTTTATTTAAATTTATTTATTCATTTTAATTCATTTTGTTTTTTATTCATAAATAAATTTACATACATAATTCTGTAATATTATACATACATATGTTTCTTTATCTTTCTCATTATATATTCTCTTTACATTTAACAATTACATAAACAATATATAGTCTAAATAAAATCCTTTCTATTGACTAAATAATATATATTTTTTTAAAGACTTTTTCTATATAGTTAAATTTAGGATATTAATTAATTAATAATTAAGGAAATATATAATGTAATATTAAAATAATAATAAAAAATAACAAAACAGATAAAGAATTAATTTCTTTTCTGTTCAGTTTTGTAATAATAATAACGACAACAACAAGAACAACATTTATAGCAACGAAGCATACATACACGTATATAAAGGCGAATGTTGTTCTAATGATTCGAGTATACGATCATTCAGACTACAGGTACACATTTATTTGAAAACATTCAAACCCCATATAATAATAATTTTCATATCGTTTTCTTTTTTGTATTATTTTTAAACTGAAATACTCTTTTTACGATTGTGTAAAATATTCTGTTCTTGAAATTCAACATAACCAGATTCATCACTAAATTCTGAATCAGATATATCATCATCATTTTTTCTATTTTGTTTCTGATCGTATTGTTGTTGTTTTTGTTGTTGCTGTTGTTGCTGCTGTTGCTGCTGTTGATGATTTTCAGAATTTGGAAGAATAAAATTTATTCTCTTATTTCTACAACAATTATTTATCTTATTGTCATTATTATGTTTTTCTTCATTATCTTCATTATATGATTCATTTGTTATTTGGTGTCTTTGGTGTTGGGTCATAATATCATGACCATTTTGATCATCGTCATCATCGGTATTTGGTATATGATCGGATAGAGTAAATGAATTTTTTTTTGAATAATTTTCATTTGATTTTGATTCATCAGAACATATTGAATTTCTTTCATTATTGCTGTTACTGTTGTATTTTAAAGATGTATCGTCCATACTAGCGGTTACCGTACTTGCTGTTTCACATCCACTTGATATCGATCCTTCATCACTGTCCAAATGTATACGATGCTGTTGCTGTTGTAATTGTTGATGTTGTTGATGCTGATGCTGATGCTTATGCTCCATTCGCTGATACTCAGACATCAAACCGTTGATTAGAGTTGAACATGATGTGGACGTTGTGTCGTTTTCCATGTTATACTTTAGATCAGTCTGATTATTCTCCAATAGTTTCAGTATCGATGATCGACGATAGAATTCTTTTTCGATTTCTTCAATATCCTCAACATCTTCATCATATTCGTGATCATCATGATCATGATTGTTATTTTCATCTTCATCAGCAATTCGTTCACGAATTAAACTGTCTAAATTATCTAAACTCAGTGCAGTCGGTCTGGAATTTGGATCGGTTGTTAATGAATTCATGTAAATATCATAATTCATATTTTCATCATTCAAATTTGTCAAACTCAATGTTTTCGGATCATCATTATGCATTTTCATATCAAAATATGATAACAGTTCACCGGCCAATGGTGAATTCGTATCGTAATCATGATAACTTAAAAATTTTTCTAAATCATCTTCATCAGAACCAAGACTAGATACTGATTTTGTTTTGGTACGGTAATTCGATGTCATCAGATTATCATTTTTCATGTGATTGCCATCACATAAATTCGAATCTGATTTACAATATTCTTTGGTATTTTTCACTTCTTCTTCTTCGTCTTCTTCTTCTATATATTCGTCTAATTGGTTATTACATTTTTTAGTATTTAGTTTTGCAGATTTAAATGATGAACGTAATATTGATGACGATGATGATGATGATGAAAATGATACTGATCCTTTACCTGTACGTCGTATTGAATGTCCACGACGACATCTTCTTCTACCTAATGTCATAGCTGGATACATAGAATCCTTGGCACAACATGATTGCATTTCTGGTTCATTTGTTTGTTCAGTTTCACCATCCTCCTCACCGATAGCTTCTTCGATTGCCATCAATTTTGGTGCTGATTTTGATCTTTCTAATGGTGGCCGATAATTATTGCCGCCAACACTTAATAAAATTTTTCGTTTCGGTAAACTTGGATTTTCATAAACTGCATTTGCTAAACTTAAACGTGCATTTTGTTTAGAGATTTTCTCTCGTTTAAAATCTCTCAATGCTCGATCAAGATTTTCCTATTTTAAAAAAAAAACCAAAATAAATAATTAGAAAAATTGTCATTTTTTTTTTTTTTTTACAGAATAATAATATAAAACTTACCCTTAATGTTTTACAAATATCTTGTGCTATAGATTCTTTACTACATAAAACTGCATGACATCTTAATTCATGTTTTAATTTTCTACCTTCATGTCGATATATCCAACAGAATACTTTTGGATAATTTTTTGGTGCACAACAATATGTGATACGATGTGCCCAATATTCAGTTAAACCATGTTGTCTTGTTGTTGCCTTTAAACCAGATGCACATACTTTGATTTTCATAATAACATCAGGTTTATGATTTTGTGTATAATTACGCCAAAGTGTATTTAATGGTTTCTCGATGCAACCTTCACCTAAAAAGAAAAATTCAAAAATTTTTATGATTATTAATAAAATTGTACATACATATATAAAAAATGATTAAATTATTATTATTTAATATTCGACTTAAGTATATTAAATGTCAAAAATAAAATCAGATAAGACGAAAAAAAAAGAAAATACCAAAACAGAATGTTTTAAATAGAAAAATTGGGAAAATACGATTGCGATTCAAGGTATAATGATCACCCCTTATATACGTACATCTATACATACGAGAGTATAGGTGCAGATAAATATTCTCTTTTCTCTTATATACATACATATATCTGAGGTGTAATTACATATGCATATATAAGGTACATAAAATTACCGTCTCTGCCTATATTTATTTTATTAATAAATAATTAACGATCTGTCTGAAGAGCATCTTTAACTTGAGCCAAGCAAATATGTACATAATATACTTATTTATAGATGTAAATATTATGTGCTCGTCGTATTTATTTATTTATCTTCCGCATGAGTTCAAATATAATAAATTCGTATTTTTGTATAAATGTGTATAAATGCACATCATAATAATTCTATATAGTCTAATGAATATCACAAAGATTTTTATCATAAAAATTTTCATTAAATAAGTACGGAAAATTTTCAAAATTAAGTGAAATTCACGTTACAAATTATTATTACTCCGATAATAATCTAACAAAAAAAAAAAAAAAAATTATGTAAAATGTACTTTAATCTGTTATTTTGCTGCCATTATAATTGGCATAAAATTATTAATTTTATATTTTGACTATTTTTAGAAGAAAAAATTTTCCAAATAAAAATATAAAATAAAAACAAAATTAAATGAAAATCTCAACATTAATTAGAAAACAAAATTTCTCGAATATAATCGAAATATTTAGCTTTTTAGCTTTAGCTTTTCCGGTTTCAAAAAAAAAGAGGAAGAAAAAGATAGATTTTTTTTTTTTTTTTCAAAAATTAATAAGATTATCTTGTTATCTATAGTATATAATTTTCATGTATGGCAGATCAGAAATACAGTACTATGATTATAGTAAAGTAACAGGTAACAGATTAAACAGATTTTATTTTATTTTTTTTTTTCGGTTTTGTTTTTGTTCATCATCATATAATAAAGAATGAAAGACAGACTTTTTCACTATCTGCGTATGTATGGTACATATACGAGTATGTATGAATATTTCCGTGTACAAAACATATTAAAATACTCGTGCTTATTTTTTAAGTCATATATTTGAAACAAAAAATGTAAATTTTTTGATCAAATACTAGAAAAATGATTTAACAAACATCTAATCCACATATACACATGCGTATATATAATTTGTATGATATCTATATATATGAATATAAAATCGATTTTATATACACTTGTATTTACATACACACGAGGGTATGTATACACAAAACAGCATAAAAAATTTTCTTGTTTTTAATAATTAGCATAATAATGTCGCATTATATTAATAGAAATAAAATATATATACGTATGAAGAAAAAGCAGATAAATAACAGCCAACAGTGTTGATGACAACAACCACCACTACCACCACAACAACAATAAAAACAAAAACGACAAAAACAATATAAAACAAGAAAAAATATATAAAAAATCAATAAATTTTCATTATAAAATCGAATAATTTTAAATTTTTATTTGTACTACAGTTTATAGTTTTACAATGTATTTGCAATATGTTTCATTTTTATAATTAATAGATGAGACTGGTTGATCAACTTTAATACAATAATCTATGGAAAAATAAAACTGAAAATTTTTTATATACTTCCGAAAAATTTAAAAAAAAAAAAAAACAAATACAAGCACAAATACAAATTTATTTGTTTTTTTTTTAAATTAAAAACAATTTAGAATATAAATTTTCAATTTTTCAAATTTTTTTTCTAAAATCTAGTAACTTTTGAATTTGACAGAGGCTTGAATAGCGCGATTGTTGTGGTGGTGTCGGACTGTGGTACGCTTGAGGTATCAAATTAGAATGCTAGCTAGCCCGTTATACTCTCGCTCGTCCATGTCGATCATTATAGCTGCTTTCGATTTAACAATTTCAAGTACTTGCGAGTAGATAAGGTAAATGTTTGTGCTAATACCATCTGCTCGCAGATACTCATGAACAATTTTTTCCAAGTAGATGCAATGACTGGATGCAATGCAAGTAGTTACGAATAATTTTTGTGTCGTTCATTATAACAATTTATCCTAAGACACATTTTTGTATACTTCCAAGTAAAATTCAAAAATAATGCATTAGATAATTTTCTTCAATTGTATCAAAATAGTAGATTGCAAATTACAATATCGAACTTGACATTGATACTACATATGTACTTAAATTCGTATACAAATAAAATTCACGCAATTGATTATGATAACAGATAACATATTAACAACAGCGATAAAATTTGATTGTACATTGTACTATGAACAATCGAATAAATCACCCCCAAGCCCAACAAAAATATAAATGTATGTAAATTTAAATCGAATAAAAATAACACATAAGTTGACCGACTGATGCTAAGAGAGCATAATGTAAAAAAAAAAAAACAAACGAAACACTTCAAATTCACACACATTATGGATACTTTCATCAATTCAAGCTTGTCGCAATAATGTTGTTAGATTGTTAGTTACTTGTTACTTGTTACGGCATCAAAAATTTCATAAATTCAAGATTTCGAATGTAGAAGCTTACAAGAAACTCAAGCTTACAAGAAAATGTTGCATAAGCTCGATCAAGTATTTTCAACTTCTCATTGTTAAATTTGTTGATAGAAGGATAGACTGTATTTCTGTGCATTTATGACTAACTAAACTACTACCCATCTGGTTAGATACACTCGTTTCGTACATAAATAAGTACCTACATAGTTAGATAACTAGGTGGATTAGGTAGATCAATAGATATTAGAGATATTATATATGTACTATTAAAGTATGATAAATGTATATGGTATCTGGTATCTATAAATTAAATTTACAATGTAGGCAGATAAATTCTAATTTTAAAATCAATTCATTATCTACATATGTACATATGTAGAATGTTGCTTGAGTTCTCTAGTCTAGAGAATATTCCATAGATGTAACATTTATATAATACTAGACTATGGTAACAGCAGCAACGAAATAAAAGAAAAAGAAACAAAAATTCATTCAGTACTCACTCGACAACAACAACGACAAAAAATGAAAGATAACTAGCTGTAGAAGTGTAGATTGTTAAGTAGGTGAGTAATATTTTTTATGTTATCTACCAACTAATAGTAATAGAATATAATTACATTCTTACCTATACATGTATGTAATGTAATGTACATCAAAGTTATTGTATAGAAAAATGAAAAAGTCAAATATAAATGAATTAAATATTTAACAAAAAAAAAACGTTTATAAATAATTTATCTTAAGTACTATGGAATGTTATGTAAATATAATAAATACGTATGTAAGAGTACGATTAATAGGGGTATTCACTCAAAGCAGTAAAAGGCATGTAAACCGAGTAAAACGAGAAATGAAAAGGAGATGGAATGAAATAATGTAATTTTTGACAATGAAAATGACAGAAAATTTCCAAACACTACTGAATTACACAGGATGCGTCACAGTGCGTTCACTTAAAAACCTTACATTTTGTATAAATTTACTCTGATACGAATTTGTAATTTTACTCTCTTAAGTGAATACTCTTATATGTTATACGTTATACGCAAAGTACGTAACTTTGGAATTCTTTCTCTCAATCATACAAAATGTATTTTGAGTACACAACACAAGCAATTGAAAAATTCCTTCAAAAACAAATTCAATAAAACGTTAAAATGTTCGTGTTATCATGTTATCCTTTTTAATATTTGAAAAATAAAATAAAATATATTGAAGTTAAAAATAGACATAAATTGATTTTTATATAAATTATTAAGGCCCTCCCTATGGCGTAATTAATTGAAAATTATTCATTAATGATACTTATTTAAAAGTTATTGAAGGACATGTTTTAATTATATATACTCTCTTGATTAGTAAGAATAAAAAAAAAAATAAATAAACATAATCATCTTACAAGTATGTATTTTTTAATTCTTTCATTTAATTTTTATTTTTCAAATTCAAAATACATTCAAAACTACGTTCTTATAACGAAAGAAAAAAAGAATAATACAAAGTTCTCTTTACATAATTAAATACATGGATTGGATTTAGAAAAATTTATTAACTTTATTTTTTAATTATAATCTGCCTAATACTCGCATATAAATACTCGTATGTTTTAGAACAACGCAGTGGAAAACTTTAAAAATATTTATTTCTTATTTGTGATAAAATGTTAATGTTATGTACATTGACGTACATAAGTATGTACGGTAAATGAATAAATACAAGTATGTATATAGATATTTCATACATTCGTGTTTGTAAAATAGAAGCGATTTAAGGAATTTAAATATAAATTGTATGTAATTAACATTTAAACAAAATTAATTGATTGAAAGCAACAATAATTATATCAAAAGTATTTATAATGCGAAAAATAAATTGACAAAAATATATTTTCAAAAAACTATGCATGTATAATACACTTTTATAATAATGTTCTGTTAATGTATTTAAATTTAAAAAACGAAAATTATAGTTACTAATTAATTTAATGAAAAACAATTAATGATGGCAGGTCGACAGTTATAATAAAATTACTATACATCATTTTATATCTAAAACAAAACAATAGCATTCCATTAAAAATTGTTATTAATTAAAAATATCGAAAATTGTGACTTTAAAAATGATTTATATATGAACCCGAAGTGCATATATGGAAGAGGGGAATAATGCTGTTTCAACATTCAATGCAGTAGACTTGACAGCTACTTTTACATGTTAAGCATGCTGTGAAGTCGAAAGTCGAATGTAAATATAAATTTCATAATTTAAATATTGTCCTTATAAATATGGAGACTGCAAGGGAAAGGTATTCCGTTCGAACTTTGTGCACATTTTCTGTGACTTTCAGCAATGAAGTTTGTATACACACTTGAGTTTGTCATCGGCATTTTGCTGTCAAGTAGTCAAACCTTGGCATCAACTTGTTTGCTAAAAATCGTAGTAAAAAGTTAACTTTTGAGACAAAAATGGATACCCATATTATTTTATATTAAACGTACAAAGTAAATGAATATAGTATCATCAATAAAATTTTATTTAGGTTGCATATAGGTGGTATTCTATATATAGGCATTTTTATCATAAATGTTTTATCTTTTATGCAAACATAATTATATGTATTAACTACTATATGCATTGTAATTCAATTTACAATTCATTCGCATAATTACAATAAAAAGTGCAATGTAATTATTGTAACGAACGACAAGATTTTGTTGTTATTGTTTTTGTTATATTCTGCTACACAATTTATAGATTTAATTTTCTGAATCGAAGAAATTCAAGGGTAACCACTCATCTACAAACATTGTATATTATTACTACTCGTACGTTAATTTATCTAAAATACATATAGATATTAATCTATAATCACAGACTTACTAAAACCACACTAAACACTACTCTGTCACTCTGTATATACTGCAAAGTTGCAATTGTTTAAATATAGAAACACAATTTGATTTTATTTATGATTTTTTTATGATTTTCTTGTTTTCATGCAATTTAAAATTTTTTTTCTCTCTCCTATTTTAATTATTTTAATTATTTTTTTTTGTGTTTTATCATTTGTTGTATCTGTTTTTTTTTTCTTCAAAGTTCATTTATTCATAAAACAATAATTTCCATAATTTTCAAATTTACATTTTCATTTATACAAAAAAGTGAATTTTCTTCGTATTTTATTCCATCATTTTTATCATAAATTTTGTTAAGCATGTATGCAGTTATCTAGATAATTAAAATGAAAGAGAATAAAAAAAAATCTCAATTTAAATAATTATGTATTATGGCATATACGAGAATTAACATGTAAAGGTGCTTTTACACTATTATTGTCGCACATTATTATCAATTGATAATACGTAGAGCCAAAAAGATATTGATTTTCGTAAACGTATTAATGTTATTCATACTATTATCAAAATATGATCATCAAGTTCTGTAAATTGCAGTACTAAACACGCCATTTTACCTTACGTAAACGTCAAATTAAATGTAAAAAATGGAATTGGATTGATCACATCCTAAGAGAAAGCCAGTAGTAACTAGCATAGCACATTGAGTGTTAAAATGGCATCCACAAAATAACAAAAGCAGAGTTAGAGAAAATGATAGCTAGAGGAGAGAGCAGTATTGACATTAGCCAAATATTTATCAATATTAAATTGATGACGTGTAGAGCTTCAGAAGACAGAGTTCGGTTAATCTCTACTACTATATTATACTATAAATGGAAGAAGATGTGCATCGTTAAATATGAACGTTTGTACCTAAGACTATACTGTAATATTATTGATAATTATAGACATTAGTTATAGGAGTAAGTAAAGTACATTTGTACGTAATTGTATTCTGGTATTTTACACGTATTTCTTTTTGTATTATACTGATCGAAAATTATAAAAAAAATGTAAATGAAGAAAAAAATCTAATAAAAAGATTATTAACGAGTGTAAACAAGTAAACAAGGAAAATGTATACTGATCACTAAATTATAATGTTAGATCAATCCTTTACGTATTATTGAATGAAATTTGTACATTCAATACAAATGCGTGTGCTTATTATATGTATAGATGCCATAGTGGTACCAAATAATTATGTGTTAATTTGTTTTAATTATTTAATTAAATATTTAACTAGCTGAGAGTACCAGCTTCGTTAAACTATCGACTCGCAAGTCGCAACCACCGCATATAAACCTTGATATTGAGGTCTTCTAACCCAAGAAACTGCCAACCAGTCATTTCATGTATTCAAATTTTCAAATATCGATTACACAATTTTTATACAAAATTTTTGATTAAAAAAAAAAGTGCACACTATTTCATAGAACATTCAGCTAACCGTGTCGTGAATACCCGTAATCTAACAGTATAACAAGCTGCATCCAGTGAACGATTTATAATACCTACAACACACAATCATATAGTAAAAAATTTTAAAAATTATTTCGATTGATCAATTTTGTTTTTCTCATATTCTATAGACAAAATTAATAATTTCCTAAAGAAAAAACAAAATAAGCATAAAAGAAAATTTTTCTTTAACATTCCATTTTTTATAAGCAAACATAAGTATTTCCTGGGAACTAAAATTTAAAAGTAATAAAAATGTACACATACACAGTACCGCAGTTAAAATGTATATACAATAGGAAAATTAAAAAACATAGACAAAGAATCAATTTATTGGAATCGATTTTTTTTTGTTATTTTTTGAATTTAAGTTTAAATTGTTACACAGATCTTTTTATATACATAATATATTACATACTTACATTATCATGTTCATACTCAAACCGTGTATTATACTTCATTGATTTTTTATAATAATAATTGTTATACTCGTCGTATGCACTTGTAAATACTTACTTATGTATGTACATATAATTCTTCAGAATATATGAAAAAAAAAATATGAAAAATGAAAATCATTATTTAATAAATCAAAAGAAATACACCGGATTTATAATCAATCATGACATTATCTATGAAAATAAAATACTTGCTAGTGAATTTATTGTACATACTCGCGGTATATGTACATAGGTACATCTACATAAAGTAACATAACGTAACGTAACGTATGTACATATACTTTCGTATACACATGATAAATGATAAACTTGCTTTTCAAATATAAGCGCCACAGTAAGTCATTTTTCTAGCCATATTTTTTTCTTCATTTTTATTGTTTTTTGTTTTTTGTTTTTTTGTTTTTACTTCAATAAATAACATAACGGAAATAATTCATATAGAAAGGTTATAATAATATTGTTACATAAGAAAAGAAAATTTAAAATACATAATATAATAATAACAACAACAACATCTGCTACAACAAGAAAATTGTTAATTACCGTAAAAATTTTACGTTATAAAGTGTTAAATATTTTTACACATCATTTCTATTACCTATCGCGTTTGTGTATATGTATGTATAGGCAAATAATTTTTCATATATAGAGAAAAAGCGCATTAATATACTCGATATAATAATAATAATAATAATAATAATAATAATAAAACCTGTTAGCTGTTTTAATGAAAAAAAAAATAAAAAAAATTTACTACTGACACTTTGTTTCTGGTTATACATGCGAAACAAAAAATTTTTAAATTTTTTATGTGTAAGTGTGAGGTAAATTTATACACGTGTGTGTACATATATTTGAAAAACTTTTAAAGATAATTCTAGATCATTTTATGTAATAATTATTAATACGATCATCATATGTAGTCGTATACAATAAACTTTATTTTTATGAAAAAGTTACCAAAATATGGGTAATTTTTCCATGTTTGAGAACAAAACAGGGCAGGGCATATTGTATAAATGCACTTTTGAAATGTTGTAAATTCAAAATTCGATCAATTAACTCCATTTTATGAATTTTTATAAAATTTTTCGTCCAAAAAATGATGCGTACTCGTATAATGAAATATTGTTCTTATAGGATTTTCAATTGATTCTCTTTTCTCTTTTAAAACAATAATGTTCCTTAAGAGTATATAGCCATCAATAAATCTGCTTTCTTTTGCACCACATATCTTCGAAGTTACTCAAACCATTTCAATAAAATTTGAAATATAAATACTTTGAAAGGAATTGTGATTCTTAAATGAAACACTTTTTTTTTTTAAAAAAATTTCCTTATTTCCTTTTTACAGAGTGTAAAAGTTGTCAAAATTGCGATTTTTCTATCTCCAAATGCACCACGGAAAGCAAATATCGATTGAGCAAATTTTTTTGGAATTTTGAATATAAATAGAATGAAGGTTATTATGGTCATTAAATGAAACACATTTTCGAATTTTTGGATCTGAAATTTAGTTATAGCTCTTGAAAAATGAGAGATGCTAACCTTAAGTGATTTGAATATGAAGAAAAATCCATTCCAATTTATAGTCTTGTGTACGTAAATCGATTGTAGATTTGTGTTTTTTGTTTTTGTTTTTTTAAATACATTTTTGAAAACAAATAAAAAAAAAACTTCAATTTAATTAATATAATACATAATATATCCGACTTCGATTAAATAAAAACTGGAAATTAAGAATCAAAAATGACAGAAAAATTATGATAATTTTTGTGTTAAATATTGGGTAGGTACTTGTATAGCAAATAATTATTATAAATTTTAAATTAACATAACTGGTATTATATGAAGTTTGATATCGATAATACATAATAATCATATGTGGACGGCGTAGATGTAGAATTAATTTTGTCGAAAATAAGAAAAAAAACCTGTATATTACATTTTACTTATATACAAAGTATAGAAAAGATATGGCACATAAGTACATAATATCAAAATAAAGAAAAATTAATATTTTCTAGATAGATATATAACTAGAAGAATTGACCCTAAATAAGAAGGACTATATGGACTAGAAGAAGAAGAAGAATAAGAAAAGAAAGAAGAGAGTTTGATGATTATTAAACGTTTTTGAATATAAAGCATTAATATTTTCTTAAATATTTTGATATTTTTAAAATTTCTTCTTCATTTCTATTTTTGTTTTTTTTCCTCGTAAATTTAAATTTTAAATTTTTCTTAAAGACAAAAAAAAGTAAAGATAAATTCGAGTTAAAATTTTCCAATGTTTACCTAATTTCCTTGTAAACAAAATATTGTACAAATTTTAATAAGTAAGTATTACGATTATTAATAAATTATTCATGTTTTTCGCTCATAACTATATAAATGTACACTTTTTACTTATTATTCGCATTATATGATACACATAATACATATTTTATGATCTAATAACAAATTTTACAAGAAAAACTGTAAGCTATCTATAAGCTGTTAATTAATGATCGTGATTATAATAAAAAGAAGAATGAGAATTAAAATTTTATATTATGTGTGGTGTACTTTATAGTATACTTACATACTCGTATACAACTAATGACGTAATTTATTTTTGCTGAATTTAATTTAAAAACAAAAAAAAAATGAAAATTGTGATTATAATACGAGTACTCGTACAATATTTGCTATTAATTAATTAAAATTAAAATTAAAAAAAAAAAATAAAGTTAGAATAATATGTGTGTTTTAATCATGTTTAATTCATTTTTAAGCTGTTATGCAAATTCGAATTTATTACGTAAGGACATGAATGTTTTGTAGTTAAATCAAAATGTAAATAAGAACATGTTCATGTACCTACATTATGTATGTACGTAATGTACATTATTGTTTATTACATAAATTATATGAAAAAAAAAATTGGAATATGTAAGTAAATTTGCATATTATTGTTTATTACGTAAAATATATGTAATTAAAAAAAATGTAAATTTAAATTGATTTTCGATTTTACTTTCTATACAAGGTTTTAGCCTCTTGGGCGACCGGTGCACTTCTCAAAACTCTTTGCCCTCTAGACTTAAATTTGAAACTTTATTATTTTGAACTTAATTTTATTTGTAAACAAACATGGTAATTAATCTCTTGAGTATATTTGAGATGTAGAAAGAGGAAAGAGTAATTAAATTCTAAAATAGCAAAGTTTTCATCCAGAGGGTGAAATGATTAGAAATGCATCGGGCTACCAAGAGGCTAAAACCGGCGCTGATTATAATATGGATAGAAGAACATTTTTCAATGATCGCATAAAAACACTTACCGAACACATTTGAACAAGTTCTACATTTTACATTCATATTTTTCTTTATAGATTTTATGAATAAAATTTTTGATTGATATTTTATCTTTATTTTTCATTTTTTTTTTTTTTTTCGTTCGTTCGGAGAAAATATTCTTCATTTTTTCGATCATTATATTTTCCATTTTAAATACTACCACATACTACGTAAGTATATTTGTGTTCCATTCAAAAATATTTTTGTGGTTATTTCCTCGGTTTATAAATATTTAACGTTTGTTTTAAATGCAATGCGTTTTTCAGTTGCTAATCATATAACGAAAATTAAAAAATAAATCATATAATCTCTTTTATGCTAACGTAGTCAATTTAAAAAAAAAAATGTTTACTTGTGCTGCAAGTGTACGAGTTTTAGTGTAATCTCGTACGGTACGAATTTATGGTATACTCAATACGCGTAATAATCCACAAACAAATTCGTTATTTTTATTATTAAGTTTAATAAAACAAGTATGAAAGTAGTATTCGCATTATTTATTATGAGCTTGTATTTGTTATTATTCATGGGTTAAATATAATTTCTTTGTTAATTTAACAAAAAAAATAAAATAAAATTACTAAATTACGTCATATCATAATTTTAAATTAATATAAAATGTTCATTATGATATAAATACCACTATACGAGTATGTATGTTACGTATGTCTTCATATACTCATATATATGCATTATGATAAATTTTTCTTTTTTAAATCTAATTTTATTTATTTAATATGTTCCACTGCCAATGTAGATGTTGCACATGTTCTTGTAAATTTATTTCTCTAGCTCTGGCAAATTTATGCGAACTGGAATTAAACGTATTTGCAATGTACGTAAATACAAATATACGTATCTATAATGTATATGCACGAGTATCTTTATACTTTCTTATATTTTTTTCATTTTATTCATTCATTAAATTTCATCATTTCTTTACTATATATGTATGGAAAAAAGATCATTAAAAAAATTCAAATTGTATGTAGTTTTATTCATAATATATAATACACAACACACTACAGCTATATATACATAAATAACAGTACATAGTACCATATGTAATTATTTACATTTTTAAATAAAAAAAATTACATCATTTTACAGAACTCATGTATACGCGATATTATAATTGAAATACACTTATAGCGATGCATTGGAATTTTTCTGATTAAAACTAGCGCATGTGGATATTTTAAAATCTATAGGTAAATATTTCATATTTGGGGCTTCAAACTAAAATTTTCCCAACAATTTTTTTCTACCACTGAAAGTCATTTCTGTGAGTTTCTAAGTTACCATAATTTCTTTAGGGTTTTGAATGTATGTTTTTTCAACCAATTAATGGTCTAAATGATAGCATAATTTTTATCAGGGGAGAAGGTTGGTGATAGAGAAGTGCTGACTGACTCAATTCTAAAGTAAAATTTACGATCGGACGCAATCAGAAAGCTTAATGCATCATTTACAACCCAACGTGGATTTCACGTCAGAGTGCATTTTTCATACCTGCTTCATTTTCACACAAGAGCCAGAGTGAGATCAGGTTGTATTTCTAATGGCAATGGAGAAATTGGAAATTATATTGAAAGTTTTAAAAACAGTGTACCAATTCTCAATCTTTCCTATATAATAATATACGGTAATCTACTCTAAATTGTGAATTCTGTTGTTAAATTAAATTGAATTAAATTCCGTCTACTCTGTCGTAAAATCCACGTTGGGTAGCAATTGTAAATGAGGCATAAAATAAAGAGATAAAAAATAAAATATTTATTCATATTGTCGGTTATTATAAATGGCTAAACGATACAGGATCTTCGACTGGATTTTCGGAACATAGACTAAATTCTTTGTTCAGTAATATACTGCTGGAAACACTTAAATAACTATGCTACGTTCTGTTTTTTTTTTTGTAATTTAATTCTTTGAAATTTAAAATATGAGATATTCAAAGTTTCTATGGTCTTTACAAAAATACAAATTCCATTTTAAATTCACTATATGTACCGGTAAACAACTTAGGTTAAATTTATATGTATATTTATGTACGTAGGTATGCAAATTTTGTGTTAATTAAGTATAAAATTTATGTTATTTTTTTTTGTCGGCAAAAATTTAATGAATATTTTTTTAAAAACCGAAAATAGTTTATTCTACAAAAATGTTAAGAGCATATCAAATATGTATACTTAATATGGTAAAGAATTTACTTTAATTTTTGGATGTTTTGTTATAAATACAGAACACGTAAATTACTTACTTATTATAATTCTTATGGCATTTATTTTCATTTTTTTTTTTTTTTTTGATATAATGAACGACAAAACAGATTCGAAAATATAAAAAAATAAATAAAACGTTAAAAATCCAATAACCCCGTCAACGATTCCTATATATTTGGTTGTGAACTGGTATAAAAATATTCTTTCATAAATTAAAAAAAAATATACATATGTACATATATTAAAAATCTTACAATAGTGTAGGGTCTTTAAATCTTTTAATATCTTCGATTATCGACTGTGCAAAAAAGTATACGTTATGTAGTTGAGTAGGAGAATTAATTGAAAGTCTATATTTATATGCTGATATTTATTTAATGAATTATTTAAATACACAAACCACAAATTATATTTAAAAGTCGCCTTTACGTATCGTATAGGTATGGTATAGGTCTATGCAGATAAATTACGTTGGTTGATATAGATTTATAAAAAAATGCCTACTTATATATAAGTGAATACGGGAACGATATGTAATGACGTGTTTATAAAATGTGGACATTATAAATTGAACAACAACAACAACAACAACAAAAAAAATGAAATGTTGTTATGAGCGACGTACATATTAATTATGTTTTTGTTATAATAAAACTGAATCGTTTTTCATTTTTTTTTTTGTTTGTTTTTTGTTTGTTCAAGAAGTATGCGAGTAGCAGTAGATAGGCATTAGGCGCATACATATTTTTAAATTTACATATACGCATCCTACGTACATATTATTTAAATTTGTCTACGATTAAATAGGTAGGAAGATGCAAAAATAAAAGTTGAATAATTTAGAATGCAGACAAAAAATAGAGCTATAACAACGTACAACAAATCTAATAAAAAATTTCATTCACAGACAATTTAATTTAATTTAATTATTCAATTTTAAATTGTTTCTAATTAAATTTTATTGAAAAATTCAATCAATTCGAATATAAATCATCTCATATCATCTTCATTATCATTATAATTGATTAGAAAATGAAATTTTTGATAGGCTTTGCGTATGATTTCCTTCTATATTTTATTTACATTATATTTGAAAAGGCTATAGAGACCGAAATGAATGGCGACAAACTGTAAGGTAGCTAAAGACATGTAAGGCTATTATGAAAGAAGAAATTTTTTTTTCTCTTATGTATGTACATGCCAAATTGCCATTTTTGATAATATGGGATGGATGTTACGTTATACAAATGCGAGTATAAGTAAGAGTTAGAGATTTAAAATCAAAACATATTTAAAAACAAATTTGCCATTATTCATAATACCTGTCTGTCTATATGCCTGTTTTTGTGCCTGGCCGTATATTATAACATGCATGGAAGGATGGAATGGAAGAAAAGGAAAATGATCTGTCATAAAAATTTCTCTCATACCATTTTATTATTATTTAAATCAAATTTTTATTTTCGTTATTATTTTGTTTCATATTTCATTGCGTATATACATTCTATATGTGCGAGTGCGAGTGCGAGTATGTCAGGTTACAAATAACTTTCGTTATAACAAGGTTTTGTTTTGTGACTTTTATGAAAAATTTACTAAAGTTGATTGACCTAAAACTTTAAATGCAGTCACTTGACTTTTTTTTTTTGCTTTACTTTAAATTTTTATTTATTTGATGTTTCGGTTAGTTTTTTTTTATATTTTTCATTTTCATTTTAATTTTTTCACATATTCACACTTTCACTTTTGTCTTTGTTTTACATTTTTGTTTTTTATTTGTTTATTTTATTAATTTTACCTTATATATATATATTTTTTTTTTGTTGTTATTTTGTATAATTTTATTTATTGTTCGTTAATCGAATAATCATTATGTACATACATATGTTAATAAACAAAAACAAATTAGAGAGAAAAGTGTAGTATTTGTTCGCATTATAGTTATACATTTACATAAATAGTGTGATTGATAATTTTGTACTGCATTAAACAAGCAAAGTGCAATTATGTATGTATGTAGATAAAAAATGTACACATACATAGTAAATATATGAATTTTGACATTATACATATACATATTATGTACCTGTATACCTGTATATATGTACAAAAGTAGAAGTCAAGTTACTTTTTCGAATTCGAATTAATTTCAATAAATAAACAATATCTTGGTGAGATACATTATGTATTTAAATTTAATTTGTTAAAAGTTCATACGTTCATATGTATGGTAATATCATTGTTCATATTTGAAAATAAAAAATTGAAAAAAAAAATGAAACAAAGAAATTGAAAAAGATAAAAAAAATAAAGAAATTTAATTAAGAGAAAATATAAAAATTGAAAGAAATAAAAAATCAAATTTTGAAATTGAAAATCACTTTAATTTGTTTTCAAATGATAATTGATTGTTTTCGCGGAAATTCAGATCTATGTAAGTGTTAGATTTGAAAACTATGTGAAATAATTCGATGAATAGATTCCCATTCGATGATAGTTCCCCAGAATAGCTACCAAAGAAACGATTTCTCGGAAAATTTCTTCTTTACTTATCAATAACATTAGTCTTCTACAAGTCTTGTTTCAAAATTTTATAACTTTTCGACCACTTTCAGGGAAGCTACAATAGTTTAAGTGACGCTAGACTTTTATAACTTCCAAAACAATGTAAATATCTGAATTTTGTGTACCGAAAAAACATTGCTTTCTATAGCGGAGAAAAATACTGTTCAAGCTAGGCAATGATTTAAAAAGTATTTGTTATTCGGAGTCTGCTTAATCATTTGGGCTGATTTCGAAAAGATGCTTCAGGAAAAGAGATTTGAGTCCAATGAAGAAATGATTGCCTATTTTGAGACCAAAGATAAACCATTGCTCATGGTCGGCCATCGAAAAGTTCGACAAGCATTGAATGAATGTATATCGCATACTTGCAGGAGACTACACGAATATTAATGAATAAAGAAAAATGTTTCCAAATAATAACTGTCGTTTTGGTAGTTATTATCGGGACTTTTTGATTTATGTATTAAATTGAAAAATTGAATATGAAAAATAAAGTAAAAAGTACACGGATATATGTTAGCATATAATGAATAGGATATACGAGTATTCATTGAATGATTTTCAAAATTTATGAACAGAAAAATTTAAAGAACAAATCTCCAAAATATTTACAATTTCAAGTATATGTATATGTATTTACGTAAGTTGAACTTTAGTTAAGTGTAAAAACGAGTACACGTATAATAAATAACATTTTACAAAAATATAATTACATTTGATTTAAAATACATACAATTTATTGTCGATAATAATACATCAAATACAAATGAAATATTGCACGAAAACTATAGACGATTATTGATTGAATTAATTACATTTTCGTTTTTTTTTTTTTTTTTTTGGTTTAAAATATACAAAAAACAATCAAAATACTTACTATGTCAGATATTATAACCAGTAACCAGATTAGTTTATTGTGTTTTTTAAGTTTAACTTTTAATTCATTTTAGTAAATAAAAATAAATATATGTATGTGTACCTGATACGATATGTGTGTACTGATATATGTAATTGTTTTGCCTCAGGTGTATGTTTTAAGAATAAACGAACACACATATAGTCGATAACATGCAAAAAAACAAACAAAAAAAAAAAAAAACCAAAACAAAACAACTTTAACTTCAAAATCAAAAACAAAAATTCCTTTATAATTCCTCTTATTTTTATTTTCAAAATTTATATTCGTCTACTTTATACGTACGTATACTATAATATGTACTCGTATCATGTTTGGTATGATGTATGATGGTATACCTTGACTAAATATTCAATTATTTCAGTTATACTACATACTCGTATGTACGATTATCTTATACATAAAAAAAGGCATGAAAATCATTTTTGATACGAATATACTCGCATATATACTATAATGTTCATACAAGATCAGAGTAAATTTTTATTTATTTTTTTTTTTTTTTTTTTGGTATTTGCTTTGGTAACAGAACATACTTATATGCATTTATACATATGTATGTACATAATGTTATTGTCTACGTTAACAAATCTATATTTATTTATTTATTTATTTTTTTTTTTTACTTTTTGTATTAAAAGGAGACCTTGAAAATTCAATTCACTTTCAATTATTTAATTTATACATTTTCATATACATATACTCGTACACATATATTCACACGAGTAGATATATCAAGTTAAAACATCAAGTGTTAATTTAAATTCAAGAAAAATAAAAATCTTTGTCAAAAAAAAAAACAAAAAGATTTTCGTTACATTTTAGAAATATAGAGAGGATTGAGATCACTATTTTTTACATATTGAAAGAAGAATGTAAAATTAATACTAAAATTTAACATAAAATAAAATTATTCATGTTTGATACACATACCTTTAGCCCATCCAGTTAATACATTTCCTAAATATGACACTTTATATTCTGGATCTGGTGCACTTATTTCAATAGAATGTGTCCTTTTCCACCACAATTTCCCTAAACTACGTGAAATTGTACGAAAGGCTTTCGAACTAAAATCATCTTTAATATCATCATGAAAATCTTGTAAATTACATCCACTATTTATCATCATCATTGTTGTTGATGATTTACCATCAGCATTATTATTATCATTATTATTATCATCATCATACATGTTTGAATATTTTTTAAAACGTTCAATATCACTATTATTATTATTTGGTCGTTTTATTGCATTACTATTACTATTACTATTATTATTATTATTATTATTCACTGGACCATTATTACAATTAATATTATTTTTATTATTATTATTATTATTATTATTATTATTATTACAATTGTTTTGTGTTATTGTTGAATTTTTTAAATCATTTTCATATTTTTTCGTATTATATGTGTTACCTAATAGACGTGCTATTGATGCACTTTTAACAAATGTTTTATGTTTATCAGATTTTTTATTTGATAATAATGATGATGATATGGAGGTGGTGTTGTTGGTGTTAATGGTTGATGATGATGTTGTTGTCATTGATGATGCTGTTTGATCTGATATATTATTATTATTATTATTATTATTATTATTACGTTTACGATTTATATTAAATATTGCTAATTTTTCTAATGTCGATAATGATGATTTAATACTTGTTTTAACTTCACAATCACCATATAATGTGCCTGGTATAAATTTTTTTGTTAATAAATTATTACATGTTGATCGATTTGTTATTGGTGCTGCTGTTGTCGTTGCTGTTGTTAACGTTGTCGATGTACTTATTGTACTCGTATCATTATAATTTGTATCCTTATTATTATTATTATTATTATTATTCTGTGAAATTTTATTAGTATTAATATTTTTTTCATTAATTGTCTGATTTTGTTGTTGATTTTTCTGTGATTGTTGTTGTTGTTGTGACAGTTTTAAGGAATTCGTATTAAATTGTACTGATGGATTTGTTGAAGTTTTTATAAAATCTACTTCATCTTTTGATTGAGAATTTTGTTGCTGTTGTTGTTCGTGGTGGTGGTGGTTATGGTAGTGTTTATCCTGATCATTCTGTGAGAATTGATAATATTTTCCAATATCAGCACTCATTTTTAATTTTTATTTTTATACACTTTTTAAAAATTTATTTAAATAAATATTCAATCATTATTTTTATCAGTTTCCTATTTTTCTTTTCGTTTTTCTTTAATTAAATAACAAAATACACAAAAAAAATCACTACACATTTATTTTCAATATAATTATCGTAAATTTCAAAAAATATATACTCGCATTCTCATACTAATATTCAAAATAATGTTGATTATAAATCAAAAATAAATAAAACAAAAATTAATCAGAAACTAATCACCGATCGACATCAAATCAATTACTAAAATAACAATAATTATTATTGTCCTCGCGATCATTAAAAATCTTATATTATCTACCGTCGTAGTTTGTTGTGGAATGATATTTTGTTGCTGTTGTGTTAAATTCTCTATAATTGCTCTGTAAAAAAAAAGAGAAAAAGACAAAAAATAAATAAGTATAAATTTTCGTTTTATTTTATAAATGAATGTAGAAAAAAAAATGTAAAAATAATACAAAATATGTATCTATATACTCGTACAATTATTTCTATACCAATATTATTATAAAATAAAAGACTAATTAACATATTTTAAGTTTAAATAAAGTATGAAAATATATGTACGTACGAGAATGTACGTGACTACTGAAACTGAATAATAGATAATAGTGAATAATATATGTACTTTTATAGAGGTAACATGTACATACTATACATACTACATATCAGTAGTGGACGAGCCTATAGATAGAGTACTCATACTCGTACTTACTCTCTTTTCTTAGAGAACATTTTTTGTACATTAAATACGACTTACTGACTGCGAGCATTCGTTAAACGTTTTACGATATTTTAATTTGTGGTGGTTGGTATTGTAATTTTTTTTTTATTTTCTTGATAAAAATAATAATAATTTTTCGTTTTAAAATCTACATTACGATTGAAAGTTTTTTAAATGTTACGTACGTGTACTATTATACACCTGTATACATGTTTGCGTATGCAGGAATAGTGTACAGATGAATAAATTTCAACTTTATACGTTATGAAAATTTAAAATTATAAAAGTAAAATCTTCATATACTTTCGTAAAGTAAAATTGGTAAAATATTATGGACAACATTGTGTACTATATGCTATGTACGCATGAAATGCATACAATACGACGTATCATCATACCATACCCGTATCTGTATATACGATAAAAATTATAAAAATTTCATTCTCTTTAAAGAAAATATAAAATTAACATAAAATTGATGACGATATTATAATATAAGGTAAGTAGATATATCTATGTACATACAATTTATTGATATAATTCGATTGAATTTTAAAAATTCTAATATCGTACAAAATTATTTATATGTATACGGCTCATATGTACCTACGATATGGTATGGTACGCGATTAAAATAAGTTTAAAGCATATCATCACATCATCGAATTGTATACTCTTTTTTTTCTTTCAATTATTGTTTTTTTTTTCTTAATTTTTTACTTTGGTTTTTTACATAAATACGCTAAGATACATTTCATTTAAAATTTTCAATATTCATACATAGATATATACAATTGTATACACGAATAAATGTGTCTGTAATCTTAAGACCGTTTTCGAATCTGGCAACATTTTGCACTAAGCACACGAGATATTGCATTACGAGTATTTTATGAGTGAAGTGTATTTAGAAGTGATCTTGTACACTTGGAATTTTCGGAGTTATTTGATAAATTGTTCATGAGTTAACTTTTGTTCGGTCATAAAAATAAAAAAGTAATTTAATCGTGAATGTGCTAGACAGACGAAAACGACTAAATGATCACATTCTTCCAGTCTTCATTCGTGTTAATGATCATTCAAAAACCTCCTGACACATGATACGTTTTCAATGATTATTCTGGCTGTCATACGTATTGAAGATATAATGATCATTCAAACTTAATTTGAGGAGACATCAAATAAATAATCATTCGTAACGAATTATCATTGTTTCGTGTGCGTTTGTCTATCACATAAGATATTCATTTGAATTTCGATCAAGTGTTATAATGTTACGTTATTTTAATTCGGACACACTTCAAATTTGACATTATAACAAGTGCTCACTGCCTCATTGCTAGTTTAGTGCCTTTATTTCGAACAAACTGAAATTCTGACATTTTCGGACAAATTTAATTCGAAGTACACTTTAAATTTGACTATAAATAAATACTCTATTTTTACTGCTAGTTTATTACTGTTAATTTCAAACTAACTAAACACTATTCGGACAAATCCAAATGCACAAAACTAGAATTTAGTGCGAAATGTGATAGTTTCGATAATTGTTAGTTTTCACATTAGCAAATGTATTCCTCTACAAAAATTCTGGCGAGTAAAAATTTGTATTTAATTTTATATTTTAATATTTAATAAATCAAAGTAAATTATTTTCATATTTTCTGTTTTTCTTTTGTTTCGTTTTGAAATGAAGTCGTGATTATTAAGTTTTAGCAGGTTTCAAATCACTATACATATTTTTTTAGACGTAGTATATTTATAGTTAAGAAATAATTTTACCTAACGATAGTATGTACAATTTATGTAAATTGCTTTTGAGTGGATGGTAGTGGATGGAGGAGTAAGTATGCATAGCAAAAATTACCTATCTATCTATATGTGGTTAATTCGAAATTTTCATTTAAAGGTAAAAAAAAGAGAAACAGAAAATCATAAACAAACTAAGGTATGCATACGGAATGATTCGCAATATGTATGAATATAATGTAAAGAATATATGTAATGTTATGAATTTTAATAATGAAATTTTTCTATATACGTGAACATGATAATGCGGATACGAAATACAAAATAATGGTGGACGATATACGTACATACGTACATATACGAATGACGAATGTGACGAGTTCATATATTTATTACTAACAAACAATCGTATGTATATCTACAGTGATCTATAAAAATGACAAACAATGAACAGAAAGTATAAATTCTAGAACATATTTTTTTTTATTTTCATAACTAAATAAACGCAACACAAAATATTAGAAAAAGAAACTGACAAAGATTGGCATGTGAGTGACATGAAATAAGGTTCCAATTTTATATTATTTCTTTCTTCTTTTTTTTTGATTTTAAAAGTTGACAATTTTGGAACAGAAACAAACAATGGTAAAGTTATGTACACGCATACGCGCATGTTTTTGTGGAATATTTTCACTTATTTATTCATTTATATGTATGTAGGATAAGAATTTAGTCCAATTAATGTACGTGTTATAACTTTGATGTGTTAACAAAAAGTCCAAATTATATACTCCAAAATTATGTTTATGCATAAAATTAAGAAACAAAACTTACCAGTTATGGGTATGGAAGTGAAAATAAATTCATTTTTGAATATTAAAAATTGAAAAAATTTTTTTTAAATATTTTACAAAATTCGTATATCCCCAATAACTGACTGTTTAAAAATTTATAAAAATTGTAAATAATAATTATTGATCCTGAATAAATGACTTTTTTAGTTTATGCAGACGTAGACTTGTTTAAAATCATAATTTATAATTAAAAGAATTTTTATCCACTTTTATACGATTATGATTACTTTTTATAGATTCAATAAATTTACTGTTCACAAAATAAGTACATTTTAGAGTAAATTAAAAAAATTATTCTCGTTTGGATTTTTTGGTTCAAGGTAGATTGCATTTCTCGTTCTCGATAACAAAAGAGAAAAAATAAAAAAAAAAAGGAAACACAATAAAATTAAAAAGCATAAATCACAATAAAAACCGAAACAAATTCAAATGAATTCATTCTAAATTCTATTCTATAAATTATATTCACAGTATTATTTATGGATTTTATTGCTTATAAATTATAATATACAAGTACTGTATGAATATTAGAGTAGTAAGTATGTATGTAGATCGGTTGATCATTTTCGTATAGCATAACAATTTAGAACGTTTGAATAATATTTATGTAAATTGTATTTTTTTTCCTCTAATTATTTGTATTATTTAACACTTTTAAAATAATCTTAATATGTATTTAACGCTTCAAAGGTTAATATTATGTACCTATGTATGTGTTTATTATTTTACATTTAGATTACAGAGTATCTTATTTACTTATACTGCCAAACACATGGTTATAAGCAAAGTTAATGAAAAAATTATAAACATAAAAGGTGAAAGAACCGTTTCAAGTTAATATCGGTTATTATGAAGCTGATGAAGTAACTATGCCGGATGGTTGTCATCTTTATTTTTTTTTGCATTTTCTTCATTAAAAAAAAAAAAATTAAATGAAAATAAAAAAGAAAATTAAAGAAAAGATGAACATACATAATGTGCGACTATGTGTAATACTACGTAAATTAACCACATATTCATTTATCGCATTTTGTATTTACATATTATAAGCTATAGTTTTTCAAAAACAAAAAAATAAATAAATAAATGAACTTTGAACACCTGGTCGATAATAATTTTTATGTACATATGTATGTAGATCTACCATACGTTCATTGATATATGTACACTCTGTGTAATGCAATATGTAAACTTTTATTATACGACATTATCATTAGGGCCCTTATTCATCAACCAAGATTATCTGTCGAGTATATTTTAGCAAGGTATAACTTCAGCTTATATTTATTTTCGGAGTATATCAAAAATGTCAGCTGATTGCGAAATGTTAATATTTTCATATGATAAAGTGAAAAGTAGGTGGTGGGATGATTATAAATGTGAGTACTGAGTATTGTGCTGTTGCTGCTATTAACAAGATCATGTTCAAACAATATTTATGGTACCACTGCCCTGTTTATCTTAACAAATATTCGAATAGTGTATAATGGAGATTGATGAACACACTTTATATGACTTTATCTCAGATAAAATATAATCTTGGTT
The DNA here is from genome assembly GCA_951394055.1 of Villa cingulata. Taxonomy (NCBI): domain Eukaryota; kingdom Metazoa; phylum Arthropoda; class Insecta; order Diptera; family Bombyliidae; genus Villa; species Villa cingulata. Next base: position 1,769,849 of record OX596023.1, read on the forward strand.
GGTGAATACGACCCCAAAATGGATACGATCAGTAATGAGTACATTTTATCTGAGCTGAGTACATAGTAATTTTCTTATGTTTTTAGCATTTTTTTAAAGCAAGAAAAAAACATGTATTTTTTCAATTACATATCAGTGTTCAGTATTTTGTATTTTTTTTATATTACATTCAATTTTCAAATTTGTATAAGAGTATAAGAGGTAAATCTGTAAATCGTTAAATTAGACATTCATTTATTCGAATTGAAATGAAATTAATGAATAATAAATTGAGTTACTTACAAACATAATCAAATCAACAACTTTCCAAATTGTTAATGTCTGTGTGTGTGTGTGCAATTGTAAACGTAAATATATGTAAACATTTTATACGAGTTTGTTTGAATTCGTGAGCACATTGTAAGAACATTATTATGTACTACATATATGTACCTGCATTTACATAAATGCATTCATTATATATTGTGATTGTGAATAGTATGTATTCAATAATGAAAATCTTTTATTTTCTTTTATTGATAATTAACCATATGTATATATATATGTTTGTTGCAAATTATAAATGCAAATTATACTATTGTGTGTATAAATTTTGTTTTATTTTATACACACACATGTGTGCAGTATATAGGCATGCATATGTTTGCTTATTGCTTATTTTACATTTGCGCTCATCATATGCATATTTGTGTAAGAGTATTTATGTATGTATGATGCGATTAAATTATTAGTTCAATTCATCAAATTAAATAATGTATTCATATCCGTAAGCATTACTCTAACTACATATAAATAATAATGACTAACTATACTAAATCCTTTTTACTTGCATAATCGAAGCGTGCATTCAATCAAAACATGAACAAAAATAAAAGGAAAATAATTATTATTCAAGAATAATAAATAATAGATAATAAGGGAAATTGAAACTAAAATAAAATAATATAAAAATCAAATCACACATTGCTCATTATTTAATTACATTATTAATAAAATAAGTATTATGAATCACACAGCAAATATTAAACACATTAAATAAATAAATTTATTTAAAATGATTTATAACACTTTATAACACTTATTATACTGATAAATTTTTGAATGATAAAGAGTATACACATTCAACAAACAATATTCACAATACAGGGATGGATTCACGTAAGATTGAATGATGATATTCACCATAAAAATATCCGTTCACGTATCACCAAAAACTATCACAAAATGTTGTCAATTTGAAGGTGATAGCATTTGAGCTGTTACTTTTCTTTACATTCAATATACGTATTTCCACCTAACCAAAAAATATTCATAATCACATGCAATCAATTGGTGTTTGCTGTTGTTCACTGTATATACAATTTGTTTAAATTTATATTTATCTCATTATTTTTTTGGTGATCATCTTAGAGGAACAATCACTTTTCGGTGATCACTTTTTAACTGTCACCAATCACCTATCACTAATAACTTTACTTGAACCCTATCCAGGTTTGCCCAAAACAGTTTACTATTTCTGTATTAAACTAAGTCTGCATGCGCAGAAAGAAACAAAATTTTTTCTGAAGATCATCACAATAATATTTTCCATCTTAAAATCAAATTTCTTATCTGTATACAAAAATATAGAAACATGCACGAAACTTGTCAACTGTTTTGAGCCGGACTTTATAAAACTTAACAGAAAACATATGAAACGGAATGAGAGAGATCAATGATCCCGCAATAATTAATCTAATAACACGACACGCATACATTAATCCAACTATATCACATCATATACGAGTTTAATTGGAGTTTCTAGCACACATAATGTTATGTATATGTATGTGTCAATTAAATATTGTAAATATTTTTAAAATTCATTTTCCTTTTTAATTACGTAACATAATATCCATACCATATCCATACATAAGTAGTACATAAGCATGTTTATATAAGAAAAAAAAAACTAATAATATTTTTCAGACCTGATTCATTTTCGTTCGTTTTCTTTCTGGTTTTGTTACTATGTGATCACTACGACTATAGTATTTTATGAACACTCAATATTAGTATACTTATACAAATATTTGAATGAATGTTTTCATAAAATTAATACAAAACTTTTAATAGTAAATTGAACTTCTTTTTCTTTATATGTTGCATGTCCACTTGAAAATATAAAAATTGAAATTATGCATGGATTTTATATACAGGAAAACTTGAAAAAATTATTTAATTTTTTTATTTATTTACTGTTTGTTTGTTTTTTTTGTTGTTGTTGTCTTTATTCATATTTATTGGTTTCGCGTTTAACATATATTACGCAAATATGAAAATTAACATTTTCCGCATTTCAAGTTTTTTTTTTTTAATAATTATATGTATAAAATTTTCATAAAAGTGCTCGTATTTTCTATAAGTCTTAGCTACCACACATTAATATTGACCAGAATTTAAAAAATAAAGTGTAAGGAAATGAAAACATTTTCTACAAAAAAAAAAAAAATGTTCGAAATAATATGTTATTTCGAAAATTCCTGATATTCAAACTATAAATATAGACTCATTTCGATTTGGTTAATTACCCAAAAACCAAAGCATAGTAGCAAGAATAGGTATCATTTTATTTCATTTGATAAGTTTGTAACTTATGGTACGTATACATTCATTATGAGTGGATTGATGACAAGTATAGCATCAGACGTTAGACGAAATATCAAATACATCACCAAAAATCTAAATCAAAGACTAAATACGTATCCTATGTACAGTACATCAAAAAGAGAAAGGTATCCAAGAGTTTCCTATTGTCATAAATCTGCAGACATAATTTTATGATCTTTTGGGATCAAAGCCTCCTATCGTGTATATGTGTTTGAGATTTTGGTCTCCCGAAAATTGAGTCCGGAATCTGAAAATTATTGTGGTGTATACTTAGCTTTATACTCGTTTCGTATACTATGCCAATAATTTTTTGAAATTTAATTTATTTTATGTAAAAGCGTTAGTGTATACACTTACTATACTCGTATGTCTGTTTGCACATAAATATATGTTATCGTTATTTTTTTGTTTTTTTTTTCTTCTCTGTTTTATAAAATTTTCTATTTTGGTCATTTATTTATTCACTATTTTTTTGTTGTTGTCTACTTAGCAACATATGTGGCAACATTCATTTGACACAGTATACAGTATACTATATTATGTATTTTGTATATTTTTAATCAAAAAATGTACACAACTTTCACTTCAAAAAAATTGGTATATGAAAAAAAATAAATACGAATTTACATGTGAATATAACATGATTATTCCACGTTACATTTATTATATTATAAACGCGTATGTGTATGTATGTGTATCTATGTATATCTCTGTATATCTTGGATATCATCTCTCTGTGTATCTGTATCTGTATGGTTTGAATAAACATGCAATTAATCAAAATCTTGTTTATCGAGTAATTTATATTCATCCGAAATACAAAAAACAAAAAATATATATGTAACGATATTTTCTGCTGTATACGCGTTCTTTTGCCTATTACATATTACGATCACATATCCGACGAAAAATAAAAATTAACGCACTACAGCGCAATTATTTTTGTGATATTTTGTATTTTTATTTAAGGATACATTTTTCATGTTATGCAATTTGATTAATTTTGTCTGTAAGAGTTATAAAAGTAATCGATTCATTTTTGTGTTATAATTTTAAAATTGTAATTGATATTCATTCAAATGTATTCCATGGTAAATTCATACGGGTCGGGTATATGGATATCAATACTGAATATCAGAAGAAGGAAAAAATACAAAATATACACTATCTAGAGATACTATCCTAATATCAATCTATAATCAATTAAAATGATCTGAATTGCTTAAAATGCTGTCCAAATGATAGAGTATAAAAATTATGTGTAAATGTACTCATATGCCATGCCTATTTTACCAAGATAATCTTGATTATTTCATGTATAAAGAATGGATGACAACGGAATTGTCAAAAATGTATTTGAAGCCACGATAAATAGAGACAAGAAAGAGATGAAGACCTAAATGCAGATCATTGGATGGTGTTAGGAAGGATTTAAATAAATTGTGGAAGGGGAAGTGAAGAATGTGAATGCTTCAACCAGAAACCGAAAGGAATTGTATTGTGTGGTAGAGGAGGAGGAAATGGTTCATAAAGAACTGTATAACTGCTATGAAAGAAGAAGAAACAGAAGACATTAAAAAAATATGCCAGACAATTAATAAAAGCGAATATACTCGCGGATACAATTACATTTCAGAATCTCAAACTTTGAATTTCACACACTAAACTAAAAGCTATAAAAGTGTAATAATAATAATTTCTCGAATTGAACAGACAATAATAGGCATAATTTTGAACACTGTAGTTAGTATATACTACGCTTGTAACGTAAAATAATGCATTTTCATATGAGTGACATATGAGCATAATTCAGGTTCAAGGTAAAATGAATAATTAAATAATTTGAGTTATTATTTTTATTATTCTTAAAATATATGGTATATATAAAAAAATTGCATTTATTTATAGCACATATCTTTCCTATATACTTGCATTACATAGGATTATGCTATTTATAAATTTAAACGAATTAAAAATTATATTGTTGTAATAATAATAAATTGCACAATTGACGAACACATTTATATACGCACAGGCATAATCATAATGTCATATATCACCGTGTGTGTGTGTGTAGTATATTCGTCATATATTCTTTTCTTTGACTTTAAAATGCATATTACACATGCATATGATCTTCATAAAAAATATATTTTTCTGTTTTTTTTTTTTCATATTTTTCCTTCGTTTTGATTTTTTATTTAAATTTTATTTTTCCATGATTATATTTTTGTTGTTTTTTAATTTTGCTTCTCAGATTTTCATAATTCGAAATATGAAAACCAAAAAAAAGGAAACTAAAATAAAATGCAAAAAACATACACTATATGTACACATTTATAATAACAACGTCTATGAATGTTAATAAATTTATTTTGACCTTAAAGATCATTGCGGCGTTCAATCACATTATTTGATTTGTTTTTTTTTTTCTTGATTTCGAATTGACTTTATTATTTGATCTTTTTAATGCTACATAAAAAGATATACATAAAGTATATATACTCGTGCAAGTACAAATACGAATAAAATCGCAGCCACCACACCATTTACAAACCTAAAGATATATTCATTCCGCATACAGATAAAATGTATGTAAGTGCGGAATATGTAGATATACGATATTATTCGATACTGGTACATATAAATAATTAACGTTGCATTTTGTACATACTCTCATACATTTCTTTATTACTGTCACAGTTCACGTCAGTGTACAGCATCTATATACGATATACGAGTATTCTACGTTTGTACTCAAAATGAAAACATAATTCACAATTAAATTTTGTCATTTATTACGTTATAAAAATCAACTTTACATTATTCACTAATCACTCGCTTTATACGTAAATTTTATAAAAAGAAATAGAAATACTAGTACTCGTGTGTACAAAAAACAAGTAAAAATGAAATGTGCATAAAGCATAAAAAAAAAAACAATCGCAGATATGTGTCACTGAGCGAACGTACATTAACACTTTATCTATCTTCTATACCAAAGGATGATCAAATAAGAGCTGCGTATCATGGATCCATACTTGCATTATGATGATCATTTCTGTTTTTAATTTTTTCTTATTTATTTATTCAATTTTTTTTAAAGTTTGAGTTTACATTTTAACTAAAAATTCATTTGTTTATTATTACTGGTAAAAACCAGTGTATGTGTAATATGTATCCATACTCACACATGTGGGTCCAAATTTACTAAGTACATAGTATATATCATCTGTGTTGAATGTAGAAGCTATTGTGGTATGTAAATGTACACTTGTTCATAGATGAAGGTGTATTTATTATTAAATTTTATTTAACATTACATTTTATGTGTACACTCATATCGTACATTGAACTAAAATTTAAATAAAAAATAATTTATTCAAAAATATATGTACGATAAATTTGTACGTGTATGTTCTACAGTATTTTTTCATTGTATATGTACATCGTATAGTTGGTATCGCATACCTAACATTATTTATACATCTTTTGCGGTAAAATTATTTAGATCTTTATTTGTTTAATTAAGTATTTACATTTTTTTTTATTGCCAATTTTTATCTTTTTAACAAATATTACTTAGTTGGTTAGAGGTGGTTAGAGTAATTATCTCTCCGTATATAGATGAAACTTCTTTTATAATAAAAGTAAGCGCAATAATGTACATGCATGTACATTACATATAAGTGCAAAAGATTCAAAAAGTATGTACACAAATGTATAAATATGTCGTAATCGTATGATGTACAATAAAATTTCAATTACATTATACAAGTAATCGTAAATATAATCGAAGAATATACTCGACTCGTATTCAGACAGATAAAGAAAAACGATAAGAAAATAAGAAAAATAAACAAAAAATATTATTATTATTATTATGATAATAAATAAATACATATAAGCGTGTTTTCGTGTGTATTAAGATTAAATTTTAATTCTTATTTTATTCGCCGTGTACATACACATGCACATTATATGATTAACCTTGACTTAAGGAGAAGAGAACTTAATATTAGGGTGATTCATGTCAATTTTATCGTAGTTCGTTGTGTCATAGTTTCGTAGTTTCGTAGTCTGATTGACATGAATGACCATCTCAAATTTCTTCTTAATCTACTTTTTCGTATATAGTAGTTTTTATTTCATCTGTCAAATTTATTTTATAATATTTTTTAATTTCTATGATAACTGAGAACTGTCAAACATCAACTACAACTACGAAGACTACAAAACGTGGCATGAATCTCCCTATTATTTTCTTACTTATAGTTTTTGTTGATTTTGTAGAACGAAGAAAAAGGGAGAAAGAGTATTACAAAACAAAATGTGTATATAATCCATTTTTAGCTCAGTTCTGACTCTGGAGTTTTTATTTACCAAACATACATTTTAGCAATTTTAGTCACTTTGATGTCTAAATATAGCCAACTTTAAAGTACACCTACGTATATGCATATACATACATACATACACAAATTTATTTACAATAAAGACAGGATTTTATTAGGAACACACATTACGTTATAAACAAAATAATATACGTTTATAAATATTAAATAAACATAAAAATAAAATCAAATAAATATTGCAATATATTCTATTCTATAAAAAGATTTGAATATACTAAATAAATATATAATGAAATGAAACTACACAAATATACACATCAAAGTAAAATTTAAATGATAATTAAATAATAATAAATTTAAGATAAAAATATATTAAATAAATATTTGTTTAAAACAAAAAAAAAACGAAAAACAAAAATTAAAATTACTAAGAAACAAAAATAAAACATAATTTCCACAATTAAAAAAAAACATTTCTATTTACATTTGACATAAAAATACCGAAATACCGAAATTAATTTTGGTTATATTTTTAGAATATTTCTAGAAACGTATTTTTATATATTTTTATTTATGAAAAAAAAAAATACACATAAATAATATAAAAATAATTTTAATATTTCACCTTATCGTTATTTACCTTTTATTGAAGTTATAAATTCAGAAAGATCTAAATATAGGTTGCAGTAATGATCATTAAAAAAATGAAAAAAAAATAATATATAGCTCAAACAATACTCATATATATACTGTAAACTGTTAAAAAATTATGTCATCCATTCTATATGTTTAATTTAGATTTAACTTAAAATAATAAGGGGATTCATTGCATTTTTAATTTCGTTATACAATTTTTCAGTTTTGAAGTTTCGTAGTTCGGTTGACATGAACGACGATATCAGATTTCATTGTGGTTTATATTTTTCGGAGTTATTTTTTTTTCAGCTGTTATAAGTCAAATAAGAATGTCAAATAAGAACTGTCAAAATCAACTACGAAACACGACGAAAGATAGAGGCATCTTCAGAAGTTAGAAAATTTAAAGAATTTTACATATGTAGTTTTTCGAAACTTTCCTTGTTTGTAAACGATGTCTGGAAATAAACTACGAAATCTATATATAGGGAGTCTGATGTACTACCTAAACAAGACGAAATGGCTATAGTCTAGAATAAAACAATTAACACCTACGAGTTTATGGTAACAAAACGGTACGCAAAGTACTAATTGGGCCAGTTTCTAGGAATTGAAACGGACTGCTACTGCAACCAACCAATCAACCATACGAATTTTACGACAAATTGACACGTGAAATGAATCCCCTTAATTAGATCAAAAAAAAAATTATAGTACTCGTATATTGTAATTTGAAATTTTGCAATTTATTTACGTATAAGCATAGAGCATGCGTAATGCAATTATCTCTAATTTGGTAAATTCGTTATTGTTTTTATTGCTGCTGTTGATGTTGTTTTGTTATCGTGTTGTATTGGAAATATTTTTCAAATTATTATCAAAATATAAACATGAACAATGAGATAATTTTTGATTAATTTTGTTGTTTGAAAATGAAAGAAACAATCAATTTGTGTCGTTGTGTTTAGAATGACGAAATGTGTATACGAAAGCAACCTTGATTTAAAGACATATTGTGTTGCGTGCCGTATGATTATATGGGCATCTTTGATGCAATTGTGTCTAATTTTCGAGAATAAATTGATCAAATTATGTACAATTCAAATAATTGTAATTGATCTTAAATTAATTTTTTTTTTAATAAATCAACTCAACGAGATTTTGGCTATCAGAGCTATATTAGCTATTGTCCTTGTGTTGAAGATTCCAATTATAGTTTTTTCATACATTAATACAATGTTTACATGTTATATACTATCAATTTTAGGATAAATTATTTTTACTGTCCTAGTTTGTGAAAATTGTGAATACAGCAAACAAATTCGTTTATTCGAAAGAAAATTTTATCTTCAAATATATGTACCCAAATAGCGTCTGTGTTTATGCGGTTCTAATTGGTTGCAATCACAGTTCATCTATTTTTCATTTTTTTTTTTTTTACCTTGTTTGGAAAAAACAAACTTCTATTAAGATTACAGAATAGAATTCATGTTAATTGATGATGACTCTCTCTATACTAAAAGAAAAAAAAAAAAACAAGTTTTCATCACTCTATAAGAAAACTGGTTAGTGGTCAGTCATTAAAAGTTATTAAAGAAAATAAAAAATATTTTACTTTTTACTTTTTTTTCTCTCTTACAAATCAAGGATTTTCTAATGTTGAATGTTTGTGAAACAGATTCTCATAATATAAACGTTTAATACGTATACTCGTATAACTACGTTTTAGAATGTTTTAGAAAACAAAATGAAAAAATAAAAATGTTTCTAGAATGTGATTTTACAAGAATCAAGCAGTCTCGTTAGTTTTAGTTTTATATCTATGTCATGATATGCAACTTGCACACATATTAATAACAACAAAAATTACAGAAATTCTCAACCTGATGAAGATCCATTTTTCGTTTTTCATTTTTCCTTCTTTTATATCAAAGACAAGATTCTTTCATGTTAAAATACCAATGTCAGTTCGTTTGATCGTTGTCATTTATCAAAATGTTCGGAAAATAAAAATAAAAATTATTAAAACAAACCAAAAAAAAAAGAAATTTTTGAAAAAAAAACTTAAAAAAGAAAATCAAAAGAATTACTCGCGTAAACGTAATAATAATGAAAATCTCTCTGAATAATTCAATGGGCAATAAATACAAATCCATATATACCTACTGTATGTGTGTATGTGTGTGTATGTCTGGTTTTGTTGTAAGACAAGGCATCATTAATATATATTCAAAGACTAAAAATATATAAAAAATATATTGTATAGGTATACACACACAACGCCGGTTTTAGTCTCTAGGCGCCCGGAGCACTTCAAAGCTTTTAGCACCATAGGTTGGAATTAGATTCGTGTAAAGAAGACAAACCGATAATTGTTTTGACCTCCTGAGTATGTGAGATGTGGAAAAAGAAGTAGAAAGAAAAGTAGGAAGATACGTGAATAGTAGTTTCTCTTCTCCTCTTCTTGAGTAAATTATGTACTGCACTGTAGTAGATGAGCAGGGAGAAGAGTTTCTAATTCCATGGCATATGAGTAGTGAATATAAGATTTTGATTCGAAATTCTTTGTGTTGTTCCGTTGTACATTAACTCAGTGATTTGGTTCAAACTGAAACAATCACGCCAACGTCAAGTCATACTAATTGGAAGTTGCAAGCAAAACTTAATGAATAATTTAGGTAAAATATGATTGGCTATGTATGCATATAATATTAGTATTTTGTAGTAATAAAGACAGAGCATATAAGGCACACAAAATATTTGCAGAGAATTTTTTTTTACTATGATTTGTAAAATTATTTTCCAAAAAACGGATATGTGATTTTCATTTTATCCTTATACGCGCCCCTGAGATTTTACGCCCGGTGTTAGTGAACCATTTCAATCTATAGAACAACCTGGAATGCATACACATATCGTTTCGGTTGACTTAATATATCGAATAACAGTAAAATCATGGTCCATGGATAATAATAAACAATGTTGGGATGGGACAGATCACGTAAAATTATATTATACATACATTAATACATATAAGTACCTACACACATAGGATATATAGTTCATGGTAAGATCGAGTGTGGTTTTTCTGTCTTATAATACATACTTAAATATATAATAATGAATTTATTTACTAAACATTTTTCTTATGTAGGATTCTGTGCGAAATCTTAATTTTTAGCCCACAAAAATATGCTTTTTTTTTAAATTTTTGAAATTTGTTGACAAATGTCTCAATTTCTCTGGTAATGTGAAAAAAAAATGTACTTTTTAGTGTTGTGCAAAACAATGACAGATATTTATATTTAAAGAAAAAAATTTGATTTATAGTAAAATATTTATTTGGATATTTTTTCCCCTTTTCATTGCATTACAAGCTAAATAACTTCCTAAACGATCTCCCTAAATAGTCAGTCGTATCAATAATACCTTTTCATTATGCATTAAATATCAAAACTAAAAACTTGTCGACCTGTAACCTATTAACCTGCCGCTCACACCCGCGTCATTCATTCCTACTGTCCATTTAACATGATTCATTCGATATCTTTTTCTGTTTCCCATAATTTTTATTTACTATTACTACCCTCAGACCTATAACAGCCAAAATAAAGTTTCAAACAGAAAATCAAAAATTCGGTTATTCACATTTACTCTCCACAGCGACATTCATCAAATATTAACTACCAATATTGAATCACTCTACCATCCTATTCCTTCTGGCCAAAAATTTCATCCAAATCGGAAAAAATTGTAAGGATTGTGAGGAAAAAACAAAACGCAATTATTGTTTTTCAAACTAAAATTAATTAATTAATTAATTAAAAACAAAAAATTAATGAAAATATAAACAAATTTGTCACAAATTACATAATTAGTATTTTGCGTCGTTTTGTATTTTATGTTTTATATTTATTATTCTGTATAGAAATTCTTATTAGATTATTACTTACTTGTTGTTCAATAAGAATAAAAAGAAAACCAGTTATTTCTTTATTTATTTTAGTTAATAATAATTTTAACTAACTAATAAACCAGCAAAAATTACTAACTACTGACTGTATTATTCAAATTAAAAACAAAAAAAAAAAAATAAATTAAATTTGTATGCGTAATTTGACCTTATTTGTCCTTATAAATATACATACATATATATAAAAATATATAGCTATCTAAAATATTTAAAATATTTGTTTTGACATTTATTTTCCCAACAATATTTAATTTGTAAACATGAAAACAGGACTAGAATTTTTTATAATTTATTCATTTCGTATTATATTCGAATAATAAAAAAAAATTTAAACTTGGAAAATTTAGGAAAACAACTTAAACAAATAAAAATACAAAAAAAAAAAACAAAAAAACAAATGTATAATTTTTTTCAAAACAAAACAAATCTCAGAGATTTAGCTGAAAAAATTTGACATTCATGTGATCATCAAATTTATTGAAAACTCTTTTTTATTAGAAGATTTATCATATTAGTGTAAATCGACGTTAATTACTGACAGACGATAATGAGAAGAAATCGCTCGGGTACAGAAATTTTTTGAAATTTATGACAAGAGAATTTCTTTTGTTGATCAATTAATAAAACGTAAAAGCAACCCTAAACGACAAAATTTGTTTATCGATCGAAAATTTATGCATGTTTGACCGCCTTACTGCTTAACGACTTGATTGAGGAAAATGAAATTTTCTAAAAATTTTCAAGAGTTATATGATAATTTGTTTGAGGTGAGATTCATTCAAGTATTGGCATTTTTTGGCATATCTTTTTCTTCTTTTACGGCACTACAATTCTCAACAGAATCATAACCTCAGAAATAATTTGCTGTCATGCTGCTCCGTCAAAAAAAAAAACGATTCTCCAATTTGTAATCTCCAGTCTGTTTAAGTCTTCTCGAACTGAATCCCATTGTCTTTTGTTGCCAACGATGGATTACAATGCTTTCTTCTGTTGATGTGACTCAGCCATCTTAATCTACTCATTTTGGCAAACTCAACAATGTTTACATTTTGCAAATAGTTCATATATTTTTGCATTTATTTTTCTACTGAATTCGCATACTCCTATCTACTTGGGCCCAAAAATTCTTCTCAATATTTTCCTTTTTATGGCGAATAATATTTTTTTCAAATTTTCATTTTCAATAGTTTTCATTCACGTATTGGCAGCATTATATTTGCCTTGAAATTGTTTGTTTTTGATTACAATCATGAGCGCATTCAACGCAAAACATACGTACATACGTTCAAGCACACATGCATTCATCTTTGCATGTATGATTAAGATTATATTCGTTTTGCAATTAAATTACACAATTGCGTTTAATTCATTATATCATTTTAATTTATTTTTTAATCTCTCTCTTTTTCTCTCTCTGTCTCTTGTTTCAACATATATATGCATGATTACAACGGATTACAACGAGAACATCTTTTTTGTTTTCTAAATCAAAATAATATCTACAAATATGAATACGTACATGTATGTACATATACCTATAATATGCATGATTATAATATATGACTTTATTATATTTATATATTTTTTTACTTTTTCTGCTCGACCGGTTGTTGTTGAAATGCATTCATGTCATGTCAAAAGTGCAATTTTAATGACCATGCAAATTATACATGATCAAATAAAAATGTCGTCAAGATATTTTTTTTGTTTTGTTGTTTTGTTGTTATTGTCGTCGTCATTGTTTTGTTTGCTTTGAATTAATATAGATATTTGTACGATAATTGAATTTGTTTTTTTTTTTTTCTAAATTTTAATTTTAATTTTTTCAAATATCATAGAACATACGATACGAGTATCTACATAATGTATTTTTGCTCACTGCTGCCTATATAAAAAGAAATTTAATTTATCATTGTGGATAGAAAAAAAAAATAACATGCACAATTTCGTAATTAATTATATGTACATATATGCAATTTATTTATAACTCGTTATTCTATAATTCTACATATGTATATGTCTACATTATTTGTACATATGTGTAATATATTGTTTTGTTTTTCAATTAAATTACCTATATATTATTTATTATATAAGCTAACATTTTTATATGACTTTGCTTTTATAACATGTTAGAATAAATCGCGTTGTCTTATCAAATTATGCATGAGATGAAAAACATTCATTTTTTTTTGTTGTATAAGTTATATTTGTCATAATCGTGTTTGTTTACCTAGAGGATCGATTGAATAACTCTTTGAAGTTTGTTTGCTTTGCAATGAGTTAATTTATTCAAATACTTACGTAGCTCTGTGCAGTTAAAATAACGATTTTAATTAATTTTTTTTGACAACAAATAATATATTAAAAAAAACGTATTTTCCGATTTATAATCAATTCAACAAACGGCCGATTATTGCAGTTATTTGATCGAAAAAACATATAATGTAAGAGTTTTCAATTTCAAAAAGGCGGTACAGCCCAATTCGGGCCCTGGTCGACTCAAGCTTTTTCCTCCATTCCTCTCAGTTTAGTGCTGCTGTCTTCCAATTTTTTGTCTCTATAATAACGTTTGTATAATACGAGTATATACGAGTTTACATGCCCAAAATGCCAAAATACACTTTATTATAGGCACAACATAACTTGAAAGAATTTAATTATTGGAAGGTAATATGCATGTAACTTTTAAATTTTCTTAATTTGCAAAGTACAAAACAAAAAACAAACAAAAAAGAAACAAAAAATAAAATCTAGATCTAAATTTCGTACATTGTTGAATTCAAATTCGTACGTAAGATTATAAGAGTACGCACATAAATATTTTGTCTGTTTTTGGTATTTAATTCGATCTTATATCCCCATACGATCATATAATATAAGTACAAAATATACGATTTCTTAATCCATACACACAACTACTCGATACGAATGAATACTAATGGAAATCTTTAATCTGTTTCTGTATCTTACCAAATCGTATTTATATTTTTGTTGGTATAAAAACACTTTAGAATGTCTGATGCATATACCAAAAAAAAAAAAAAAAGTAAAAATCTCAAACAGCCGACAAGTAGCCTGGGAAAATATTTTTATATTTTTAAAAATAATGTCATGTACTCGTACATGTACTGTACATAAGTACATTATGTACACAGATATTATGAAAAGGCCAAAAGGCCAGTCAATTTTAAATCGCTCGTTATATATCGAGTACTATGTCAATTACGAGATTATGTATGTTCAAATCTACAATGTGATTGTGTACATATTTTATACGTATGAGTATATTCATATATGTGAAGTATTTACGAGGTATGATCAAAAAGTAATGATAATTTTTATTTTGTGTTTACAAACATATCCAAGATCTGCATTCTTACGTAGAAATCGTTCTTTTAAACTCCTGATAAACGGCACAGTACATCCGAAGAAGAAGTTTGACTAGGTGGAGGTTTCGAATACAATGTACAGCGTTTGTCTGATTGCTCAGGTTCATTCATACCTCCCCCTAAACGAACAAACAATAACAACAACTACTTTTAAAACTAACTAAAAACCATACACCTAGTTCGTACAATCACAAAATGTTATATGTTATCCATTCTTCATTTCGAAAGAACAAATGACTGACTAGACTTTTCAGTTAAAGTTGGAATGAATGAATTTTTCTAATCGAGCTGTTAATATTTTGAACATTCCTCGTACTTGTAAGCTACATGTGTGTCTACATATTAGTGTAGTAGCAGGTTTACAATAAAAAAAAAATATCAATTCACTCTATACAATATATGTTGTATGTTGTACTCTTATTACAGATTAGACAGTGCTTATGTGTATATAGGTAATGCAATAAAAAAAGATCATGTATTGTATATACGAGTATGTATACATTTGAACATAATTACAATACATAAAAATATCCCCTTTACAAATGATATAACTACGAGTAAATAGTATATTAATGGAATGCAGAATATAAAAAAAAGGTCAAAATGCGAAAATAAAAATTTTTGTTTTATAAATTCTCGTACGTACATATATGTAATTGCCTACACATATACCTACTCATACACATAACGCATTTGTATGTATGTTTACTTTTTACTTCTTATAATTTGCAATATTTTTGTATAAAGATAGATTCAAAGTAGACTCTGTTTTTGAAATTACATATTTACAATTTACAAACTTTGTGACAAAATCAAGTTATTTTATACAATTTCGCAACATTCATGTGGATATTTTGTATATTTACTTTGTATGTATGATACATAAAATAAAATACTACTTATATACGTACAAGTACTTGATGTATGTAAGTACATATGTACATATGTATATCGATTCGTTTATATTTGAAAAAAAAAATTCATTCATCTACTATATGTTATAGATAATAATGTGTAAGAGATATTAATGCTGGAACACACACTTTTAAAAATATTTTAAGATGAAGAAGAAGAAAAATAATAAGAAGGTGGAAAAGAAAAAAAAAACAAGTAAGTATAAAAATGTTGCAATAATAATGTTTACATTTGCGCACATAAAATATGCGTTTACTTAAAGATTTGTTTATACAGTAGTTTTGTATAGATAGTTTATTCTATTCGGTATTAAAAACATTTAATAGGTATTCATAAAAACACATTCATACGTAAATATGTATGTTCATTCCTCATATTATTCATATAATAGGTTCCATAGGTTTTATTAATATGAGTATATCCATGTATATCCTTATATCATACAAACACACACTCACACACCATAATTTTTTTAAGCAAGTTTTATTTTACCCCGCAACATTGTCATGTATGTATAGCAACATATAATGTATCCGTACATTATATGTATATACATTTGTATACGATAAATGTATATAAACGTAATAGCTCGTTTAAATTTTTATTTATTGATTGTTGAATTTATATAAATGTAATTACATAGTTAGATACTTATTTACAGTGGAAGTCAAAAGTCTTTGTACACCACCAAACATTTTGTACAATTCTCTCTCTCTCTCTCTTTCTAATAATCTCGTGACAAATAAAGTTGTGTTTTACACATTTTTATGTAGTAGAAAAGATTATTATTCTTCAAATAAAATAAAATAATTGATTTCAATGTGTGAATGTTATCAGTCGTAAAAGGATAAGTTGATATCAAAATCCAAAAAAAAAAAAAAAAAATAGGAAGGTTTGTTCATTTGATTTTGAATTACAGATATTCAAATTTTAAATTTTAAGGTGTACAAACACTTTTGATATTCACTGTATGTACGTACAATAGACTTTATGTACATTTTTATACATATTTAGTTTTTTTCATATTAAAAACTAAAATACTTTTAAAAAACAAAAATTGAAGTTGAATCTATAATGCGAGAATGACTATTTTCATAGATTATTTTTGTAGATGGATACCTACATGTAGATACATAAAAACTACTTTACTTACTTATTTGTATTTTGAATGGATAAAAAAATATGCAATCGATTTGTAATAATCGCGCTTATAGACACCATAATAATTTATTTATACTATTTTTGTAGTTGCAGTTATTGCACAGATTTTAGATAGATTATAGATCTGAGAAGCGATTTGAAAATAAAATCTATCTGTATGCATCTATACTCGTATAAGTTAGGTACCTACTACGAAACTTGAAATGAATTCTGTAAAAATTGTTAAATTTAATGTACAAACTTTTACATATCATATTCACACTTACACAGTATTGTGATTGGTAAATATGAGATACAAAAGATTTCTTATGTACACGTATGCATCTTGAAAAAAAAAAAGTGAATTAGTGAATTCAAAATGAATGGAATGTAGTAATGCAAGATATAAGGAAAATATGAAAATAAAAATTCAAAAATTTTAAAACTAATGTATGTAGCTATTTATACATAAAGTATGTGTATATGAATGAAGTTCATTTTTCATGAAGTAAAAAAAAATTATATAAAATTACGATAAAAATTGTAAAGTGTAGGTAGCTTAGAGGGAGTATTTTTCCATTAATATTTTTCTATTGAAAATTTTATATATTTTATGTTGTAATAGATATTTTTTCCAATAATTTTTGTTTGTGAAATTTTTAAAACAAACTTCTCTCTCAAAATAAATATGTTTTTTTGGCAGAAAATAATAGCAATGGCAGGCATTGTCCTTACACACCGTGTATGAGTACATAATGTAATACTGTGATCGAAGAATAAGATTAATTTTTCATTTATATCATAGGGGGATAGATAACACAAACGATAGGATTTCTTGCTCTTACGTTAGTAGTATGGTAGTATATGTAGTATCCCATTAGACATTTGTGCTAAATTGCATGTCAATATGTCGATATCTTAAGCCGTTAATGAGATGCGCTACGATTTTTAAAATAAGTGAAAAAGTTGATCAAAGGCATCCTATCACACACTGCATTGGTCGTGCTTGATTATTTCCATAATTTATCCTTCCACAATGTTGTATGTATGCAAATCGGAATTGAAAATAAAATTTACTAAAAACAAAATTTGTTTCCCTAATTATTTGCCAACCATAAATTTTATTCAAAGTTAGTTCATTTTATTATTAATTTAAAACTTATTAATAAAGTGTTTTCCAATGATACAAGTTACATAACAGAATTATCGAGTTATTATATAACTAAAAATTCTATTATTTATTCAAATAAATACGTAATATACCCATACGCTAATTACATATACATTTGTACGTATGTGTAGGTATGGAAAATGAATAAAAACTCATGAGAAAATATTTTGGCTTTTCTTTATCCATATCGAATTGAATTAATGGATATTATTATCATACATTTAAGAATATTAATACTCGATACGTACATACGTATACATACGTGTTTTTATACATATCTTCTACATTGATTCTATAAAACAAAAAATAGTCAATTAGTAAACCGCTATTTTTATTAATAAAAAAAAAATTCATCTATAATTCAAAACATAAATTTATATTTTATATGGCTTCATTAAAGTGTATGCAACTCAAAGAATTTGTATGTATCTCTGCGTGTAACATACCTCTGTGTATTCATACATTCGTACACTTATACACAATTTTCATTGTAATTTTTATTTATTTTTTTTACCTTAATTTATTCACCTTAAAAATTAAATTTTATTATATGACTTTTACATGTACATACATACATACAAAATGTACACTGTAGATATCTACTCCTATATAATATCTTTTCTAATAAATAATATATGTAGGTAAATTATAGAAAAATTATATTTATACATACATTATATACCAAACAGGTCATTTATATACAGTTATAAAATCCATATTATAGCAGATATAACGTATAATAGTATGTACATATACATATACCTTAGCTTTGTACTATTATTTATTTACATTGAAAAATTCTTAATAAAAAAAAACTAGAAGAACTTATAAATCTGAGTAGTATACAATTAACCCAATTACACATTAAAACTCTACATCCATAGATACTTTATAAATACAAAAAAAAAAAAAAAAACAACAACAACAAAAAATTGTTTATTTGTACATTTTATTCACCCAAAGTAAATCAAAAATTTTAAATCGAGCCACCACAACTATTTATACAACAAAAAATAAATAATGAAAACTATTCAATATAAAATACATGAGTATTATCACGTATTATGTAGTATTAGTATATTGGTATTAGAGGCGAATGAAATTATTATAGAATAGACACATTGAATTAATAACCAACCAATCAACTGGTGTAGTAGTTATTTTACAGTACCTACGCCACATGTACAAGACGCTAATCAGACGCCAAAGAGATGTAGCACCAATGATGATGATCATGATGATAATAGTATATGCTACGATAATACGAGTAGTATTTTCAACAATATCTAACACAACATGTATACATACTAGTATTTTCGTTCTTCATAAAAGTTGATTTTCTATCTCAGTGTAAAATACGAACATTGTACATGCGGAAAATCAACTATCAACATTTTATATACTTGCTTCTCAACTCTGTACATACTCTGCTGAGTCTGAAATAATGAAGATCATTTACTATCAGAGTAGTATACGCCAAGATGTATAGAGTAACATGTTACTCACGCTACGATAGTACGAGCAGTGTTATACACATCATCGTTAGTATACTTGTATTTTCATTCTTGATAAAAAGTTGATTTTCTCTCTCTCTCTCAATATAACACGAATATTGTATTATACATATACTTGCTGAGGTCTGTCTGCAGTTTTAGAAACTGAACAATTTAGTTTTAATGTTCGGTGTGTCTAAGCAGTCTAAGTTATTTAGTCTAGCAATTTAAGTACAAACATAAGTATGTGTATTGTGTACATATAACTTTCAATAATTATAATTTTAGGTTTATGTTTTCTTCTTGTTTCTAGAAAAATTTATAAGTGTATAAGATAGCTACTCAGTACATGCACGTTTTTCAATATTTTTAACTTACTTGTAGTGTGTATATATTCACGTTTATTGAATGCATATATGAACATAAGAAAGTATCTAATCAAAGTGTACATAATATACCTGTATACGAGTATAGTATCAATTTCAGAGTATAGTATTAAAATTAACATTTTTTTTTAATATAAAATCTGAGTTTTATATGCACTAAAAGAATTCTAGATCACTATTTCTTTTTTTTATATAGTATACATATCAGATATTTACCTGTTTTTGTGTTTATAAACATTTGAATTACTTCGACAAGTATCTAATATGAATACATATACATATACAGTACATCATTCTCTGTTTTATGTTCATTTATATAGATATCTGGAATGTATACATGAATAATTTTATGTACATTTACTTTACTCATACATATTTTATTAAATAAAATATAAAATAAGAAAATTACTTGAATATTTTCGTACGTATATACTTGAATGAATATAAACTCAATACAGTACATACAGTACATATAAGATATATATGTACGAGTGTATACTAAATATGATACGATAATCTAATATGCATAGATAGTTATAGTTACATCGCTCATATATTAATTGACTATAGGCTATAGATACTAATATGCATTATAATTTTATACATATTACTTTTCGATTCAAAATGCAAATAGCTTCCTTCATTTCAAATGTTTCAAGAAATAATTTATTCTAACAATTTTATTTTATCATCTAAAGTAATGTATAAAGTCTGTGTATCACATAGGTCGTCTGAAAAGTTTCTAGCCTCGACATTAAGATGATATGTTTCTCGTCGAAATGATTTTGGTAAGACGATGGTACATGATGTCTTGCAAGATGACTGAAAAAATTGTAGCCATTTTGAACGCTCATTTGTTGTTTGACAGTCATTTGTGTTACTCAATATCAATGCGTTTTTGTAAAAATGGAACAAAAATCGAATACCATCTCACAATTCAGCGGTTGTCATGATGAAAATTAATGAATTTGAATTTGAATTGATGATCATTCACCGTACTCATCAGACTTTACACTTAACAACTTTTACTTGTTTTTTAAAACTCAAATTTTGGCTCGAAAAACAGAAGTTTTCATCAAATGAAGAGGACATTGTTTCTGCAGAATGTATAGAATTATATAGTATGTTGCAGAACTAAATGAAAATTATTAGAGATGGGAGCAATGTTAGGAAAAGTTTATAGACTCAAAAGAATGTTGAAAAATAAAACATAATTTGAGGAAAAAATAATTGTACTTATTTCTATGTTGGGACATAAACTTTTTAGACAATCTTCGTATATTATACATAGCTTTGAATTTCGTTTATTTCTTGTTGTTATCTTTTCTATACATATACACAATACATACATATACATACATACTTCTTCTTCCCGTTTCAGATTCAGGCTTTTAGTTTGTTTTTTTTTTTTTTTTAAATTATTATACAAATATCAAGTACATATATGAATATACCATAGAATATACAAAGATTCATTCTGGCCAAATGTATATAAAGTACATACCCTCATATGCAATTAGAGCTATATTATAGAGCCCAACCTATCGCACGGTTTTAGATTACTTATTATCATCAACTAATTTATATCCAAATCAAATACAATTCATAAAAATGTATGTATGTAGAACACTTAATGTTTTTTTTCTTTCTATATCATAATTCACAAATTTTTCTTCGTCTTTGTCTTACTATACATATTATATTCTGATAGTGGGATAATGATAACGAGTACACAGCAGTATACGAATTTTTCGTTCATTTTTATTAATAAAACTTTGTATAATTTTTTTTTTCTTTTTTCATTCTTTAGCACTTTCATGTGTGCTAACAACAGGTACATCGTACAATATTATATGAAGTTAGCGCACCTACTCGCGTATGATATACCTGTTTTGATTTTTAATATTTTTCTTTTTGTATTTATTCGATTTAAAAATCAAGATTTGAATCTATGTACATACAAACAACGAGTATATAAACTCATATAATGTACGTACATATAGTTAGATATATAGGTAGGGAGTATTATGAATTTTATGTGCACATACAATTTGATGCAATTATGTGAAAGAATGTAAACGTAATTTGATCTAAACTAAATTATAAACAAAAGATAATAATAAAACAATAACAAGAAAAATATGCATAAGAAAAAAAAACAGCACATACAGATATATAGATATGCGAGTATTGTACGTTCAATATATGCATCGTAAATACAGTATATACTATTGCCATTACTATCTAGATATTATTCTGTATTGAACTGGTACATACTAGAATGCATGTGAAAAAATTATTGATCATAAAAATATTGTTCATACCTACATATCTCTTTCTGTAATGCATATACGATCAACTATATAATGCATAAAATAATTGTATTCATTCGAAGGTTATTTCACAAAAAATGATTTTCTATGTACATATATATATATAAGTATACTTAATTAAAAAAAATTGATCTAGCGCAAGCATTTTAATGATCCATTACATACCAATTCAGGAGGAGATTTAATAAAAATGTGAAATATTCTTTACTTATCCAACCTAGCTAATTCATAACGTGCAGGTGCAGGTGTATTAATGTGCGTTATGTATAACCTATACGCTTATACTCTGTTT
The DNA here is from genome assembly GCA_951394055.1 of Villa cingulata. NCBI lineage: Eukaryota > Metazoa > Arthropoda > Insecta > Diptera > Bombyliidae > Villa > Villa cingulata. The sequence goes on from OX596023.1 coordinate 1,792,584, forward strand.
GAATACAAATTTGCATAAAACTTCCAAAAAATGAAGATAGATAAATACATAGATAGCCTCCGGTGTCTGGACTACAATATCTGACGTGCGTATAAAATAATCAATAATAGCAAATTTATATTTCTTAAAAATTATTACATATTTTAACCATAAAACAATTGGTAAATGGATGATAATTATTATGATGACAGCGTTAAAAGCGAGTAGACACAATGAGCGTTAAAAGTGAGTAAACACCCCGAATATACATCGATTTGTATGATAAAAGAAGAATTTAAAAATTTATTCATTTATTATTAAGCAGACTGTCAGTAAACTAACAGCCCCCTAGCTCACACCACGACCCACTAGGCCCTTTTGGCGATAAGAGTTAATAATGAATAAATAGATATTATCATTCATACAAAAAAAATTTGGGGGGTGTATACTACCTTTTTGCGCTCATTGTATAAATTTTTATATTTTGTTTTAAATACGCAAAAAAAAAACTACGCAAAGAAGAGACATAGATAGATACTGGTAGAGGTAGTACTGGTAATTTATGTTGTAAACGCGTACACGCAGCATTTTACTGTATCTCTACGAGGTTTAAATTTTAAAAACAAAAAGATAAAAACTTTCAAGTAAAATATGCAAAGTTTACTGTACGTAAGTACTATACAAATTTCTTGCATGTAAAATTGAAAATAAAAAAATTGTAAAAAAATAAAAAAAAATTCGTAATGTTTATTATGTAGAATTTCGTGACACAGTTACATCCAAGTAACCAATCAATCAACAAACCAACCAACCAAACAACCAAACGCATGTATTTAGTATAAAATAAAATATGCCACAATACGTATTGATAGTACGTGTATATAGATGTGTAAAAGAATTAAAAGTATGTATGTACATATACCCATGTATAAATGTATAACATGGATTTTGCGTGGGATCATGTAATTTAATGAAATCGATTAATGTGGGAAGTTGAGCAATCATTAAATTATTGCATGTATGTACTCTATACGATACGGGATTACATACATATGAACATACTCGCTGGTTATAAAATAATAACTTACAATATACTCGTCGTATACGTTCATTATGTATATTTCAGACCAGACCACTATCCGATTAATTTGATCAGAGAAAAAAATAAAGAATATAAATTGTTTAAAAAAATTAAAAAAATAATGAAAAATATTATTCGAGTTCGTTTGTAGGTTATAGTTTAGCACCTATCTAATATAATGCATGAGAATGTTAATATATGGAGTGGATGCATATGGGGATGCATGTATATTAGTAGCTGCGTTGAAGAGAGTAGACACCATAAGAAGGCGCTCATTACATACTTTATGAATGTACATATATTATGGACATGAAATTACGCAATTCTATATGCCTTTAAGATTGGAATACACTATACAGAGAGGAATATTCATTATACGTTTACATACGTTTATGTGAAATAAACTTACATTCATAACAGTTAGAAAAATTATTTCATTCATGTACATACTACCTTCTTACATATGCGAGTGATACATAAAAATGCATGCAGTATGTGTGTATGTACATTTCAAAATTATTAGACCAAAATACAAAAAAAAATGTATATGAATATGTATAGAACTAAAGAGTCACAAAATAAATTATACTATTCAAGTTTTATTTTTATCTTTTTCAGTTTTTATGTAATTTTTATTTTGAATTTTTAATAAATTGCTTGATAAACGAATTTATTAATACACATATTTTTTGAAAGTTTTATGTACCTTTATCCAAAACTGAAAGGGGATAAATGCAAATAGTTTGCGTCTAATTTATGCCTTTCTAAATTGAAATTATAAAAAAAAATTTTTATTTTCTAAATTGATATCTTATTTTCCGAAAATTGCAATGACTTTAAATTATCCTATTTCCAGTTTAATAAAATTTTTTATAATTGGTTTTGGGTAATTAATAAAATAATTTTTCGATAATTTATGTTCGTCATAAAAACTTTCAAAAATTAATATTATATTTATTTAGAAATTTAAAAATTTTCAAAATAATTTATTAAATATCATATTTTTTTATTTTTTTAAATAAATACATATTTATATTCGTACATTAAAAATTCGATTTACTAATTTCAAATTTCATTAACAGAGCATTTTTTAAAAACAATTAACATTATTATTTAGTAAATAACCAACAAATTGAAGTAATTATTATTTTTTTTCATTTCACAAAAAAAACAAAAATAAAAAATTTTTGTGCGTAATTAATTTTTATATAAAGTTTACTCTATATTCAGCTATCATGAATTTTTGAAATATATTTATTTTATAAATTTTCATTTATTTCGATGCTTCGATTCGATTGTATACCAGAGTCAACATTAAATTTAAAAACAATATTGAAAAAATGAAACATAAAATGAAACGATGAAACCTAAAAATGAATGCACTCTGCATACTTTATACCATTGAAAGCTCACAACAATGAGAAAGAAAAAGAAAATGTTGGAAAAAATAAAATGAAATAAATTGTTTTATAAAAAAAAACTTCGATTTAATTAAATATTATACGTAAACGTATGTACATATATGTGATTGGATATGGTATAGGGGTATAGGTTTTGGTTGCATATTTGTATGAAAATATATATTAACGAAAATATAATATTATAAATAATTTATATAGGTGAACCGGTATTTTAAAACTTTTTTTTGTGTTTTGTTTATTTGATAAAATCTTTGTTTTTTTTTTTTTTTTTTTTTTTTTTTGTTATTCAACGAAAGTTATGCCATTAATATGATATCTTTCAACATATATGTATTCGCATACTTTAGACTTGTGTATCTGAATATATTTTGGATGGGGTATGAGTTCAGTCAGTGTGCATTTTAGTTTCATTAAAGTGTTTTTTGTATAACTTTTTTTGTTTACCTTTCATATATATTTAGTAGTTTTTTTGTTTTTTAAAAATACATTTTTTTTTTCTCATTCTCATTTAATTCTCATATAAATGTGACGTACTCCAATTAACAAAAATTTTGTAAAATATGTATGTATGCAGACTCAATGTAACTATACTTTATTAAACGTATATACCATCGTATACATTTAATATCTTTTTTATTTTTCACCTCAATTTTTCAAAAAATGTAAAAAAAAAGAAGATACAAGCCGATTTAATGTAGTCACATTATGACGTATATGTGTACAACTGAAAAATAAAAATTGGTTTTCTTTAAATATTTTTTCTTTAAAAAAATGATATTAAACTGCATAAAAAAATTTACTTAGTACTCATCATACATAAATACAAAAAAAAAAAGATACTGATACAATAATAATTATCGAAAATTTTTATATATATGTATATAATGTGCTATTATTTACAACTCTTTTTACATGCCCTATAAAATTAATGACTTATATAAATTTAGTTTATTACATATTCATTCAACATGTTGTATTTATGTACCAGCTTATATGTACATATGTGTGTAATGTATAAAAATATAAAATTAAAATGATGAACTCTGATAATTTTTTGTTCATACATCAATTCATTAATTAATAACTATATTTTATTTTAAGTGGCAATTAGTGTACTTAAATACTATGAAAATGTTTTAATAAAAATTATATACATATGAAATTATATTAAAATTGATTGAAATCTAATTTTAACGAATTGTAAATGCCTTCGATTTATCGTTTCGTTATAATAAATATTGAAATGATTGAAAATTTTGAAATTTTGATAAAGGATGGCCTCACTTTGTAAGATTATAACTTTAAAACAAAAAGGACTATCAAAAATCTGTTCCATTTAAAATGTATTTCATTTCTTAAACATTTTTTTACTTCAAATTTGAAGAAAATTGGTGCAAAACTGACAAAATTATGTACATACATCCAGGATATCTAAGCAACTGATTAAATGTTGAGTTTCAATTTTGATTATGTAATTAACAAAGTTTATTTTCACCATGTTTGAACCTAAAGAATATCAAAATTTTATATTTGAAATGAATATATGATGCATGAATAAATACTATAGTAGATTTTACTTACCAATATTCACAAAAATTGCTATGTCTTTTGTTTTTCTCGTGAATTGTTTTTTTGAATTCCTGAAAGAAAATAAAAACAAAATTACAATAAGAAAAATTTAGCAAACAAACATAAATTGTATTATAAATATTAAAAAAAAAACAAAGTCAATAAAAAATAATCGTATATTTGCAAAGAAAAACAGCTACAGTTAACAACAATAATATAATTACCTACATAAAAATTTAGCTAAGAAAATTTATCAAATAAATTAAAATTTATTATAACGATGACCGGAAAATATTTAGAAATAAAATACTAGTATTAGGAAAAAAGATTATAAGTGTGGGAATTAAACGGGAAATGATAAATTTTAGACAAAGTAGTGTTATTTGTCAATTAGTTAAGTAGTTAGTTGCAAAAATAAAACCGTAAAAAATTAAATACATACACATGCACATACGATACATTTTTATGCATGTAAATAAAACAGAGAAGATACATACATGATTCGGCATAGATATTATACTGAAAATTTTCAATCTAATCAGCATTAATATGATTAGGATTAGGATCAAGAAAAAGTAAGATACAAACGTTTTTGTCTTCCCATCGGAAAGATAATAACGTAAAATGATTTTTATGTCTCGTCAGCACAAAATATAATGAAATATATAGTATTATACAAAAATTATAATTGGTCGTTAAAATGTAATGATCAACATAAAATATGAAACCTTAGCATATATAATACATATCTAACAGCCAAATTTTTTTTTTCTTAGCTGAGGTACATAAATTTAGATTTATATATTCTACGTTTATGTTACATATACAAGTACATATGTGTTTTGTTTTGGGAAAATATTTCCTAAATTATATCGTATTATATAAATTTGACATGTACACGAGTTTATTTTAGAAGAAGATCATATTACGATCATTAAGTTACATTTACAATCTAGTCCAAATTACGTTCCACATTGGATTTTTCACACCTTCTTCAAGAAATTCTGTAGCGCTATCTTTTTTCCGTCCAATCCAGACTAATCCAGAGTGAGATTGAGATTAGGTTCTATTTCTAATCTTGCGCTGACAATCATCATCATCATCATCATCAATGACGCTGCAGATCAAATCGAGCCCTGGCCTCCTCCAAAATTTGTCTCCACTCTGTTCTATTTTCCGCCCTGCTTCTCCGGTTCCTTATTTTTAGTAAAATCTTTGCATTTTTGTCAACTGCACCTACCCATTTGTTCTTGTCCTATACCTATTGTAATATTTTTAACTTTATGACAATGCTAATAGATGGATCACGATAAGAAAAATTATATTGAAAACTTGTTTACCCCAGTACCAATCCTATCTACGTTGAATTGTGAATATCATCTTATCTCGTACGTAATCTGAGCTGGATTGTAAATGTACTTTAGTCTCATGCTTTAGTTTTTTCTGTATTGCTGTTGCAGTATCATAAAATTTCTACCTCTCTAGGCACATATGAGAAAGAATTTTAAATGTCTCAATAATTGTACACGATATCATTATTTTAACATTAAACATTAGACCAATTTTTTTCGACAATTATAAATTGATTCATTTTTAATGTTTCCATACTATAATCCCTTATACGAAACATGTACGTGTTGTATTCTGTTTGGTTGTAATTTGAAAAAAAAATTCAATTAAATCAATTCCAGAACACAATTTCATGATTTCAAATTGATGATTTCAAGATTTCAATTAAATTAACAGACAAAATTTTAGCAGAAGTTTCAATAATGATGAAACAAATTACGAAATTTTCAAATCAATGTTTTATAATTTTTTTTTTTTTTGTTATTTTCGGTAATTATATGATTTATGTACAGTTTTTCAAATCACAATTAAATTACATAATTTGAAATTACTTGAATTGAGTAAATTATGTAAGTGGGTATATAATGAAAGATAATCAATTATAGGTATTCCAAAAATTTTAATTTAAGTATTTACTGTATTTACAAATATTTAAAAACCGTTAAATGTGAATATAATTAATTAATTATAAATCATATACCTAGGTATTCAAAAAAATTAAATTAAATTACAAAATTAAAAAAATATATATAAAAAAACTACTAAATACTTTCTCGAACAAAGATTTAAAAAAGTAATTAAGTACTTACAATATTTAACATTTCTTTTATGAATGTAATGATATTTCTAATTATTTTCGTTTCGTTATTTTCAAATAGTTTTTACTAATTTTCTGTTACACTATGCAATGCCATAGGATATTATTTACTTACAACGTAATACACAAATCAAACTTGAAACAAGATTTTTATAGCACAGATTTCATAAATTCAATCTTGTCGATAGAGACGTTCAAATAATCAAGCTTGCAAGAAAATCTTGTATGTATGAGGTTAGAAAGTATTTTCAACTATTCGCATTGTGAATTACAGAAAAGTAGAAGTATATTACCATCACATTTATAGCTTTAACGTTTTTGATATATGTATGGTTTTATGAATTTTTATATGGATGTAAATGAAATCTAATAATAATCAGTGCACGTTTTATCATGTATATGAGCTTGTTTATCTACCAGGACCAGCAGCAGAAACTCACTGGTTTACAATCTACTTTAAACTTTCAACTTTAAATCATTTCAGTTAAAGTCCTTGTTCGCCTAGATGTCTGCAGTGCTTTTGATGATGATGAATGTAAAATAGAAAATAAATGAACGAATTGGAACTGTTGTCATAAATGCAAGAGTAATCTTGAGCGTAAAGTTAACTTTAATGCTCTCATATGCGATCAAGATACTGATATTCTCTTTACACTATGCTTGCTTGCGCTATCTTGATCACATATGAGAAATGAGAAATCGCATATGAGCAAACATGCACGCTTTTGAAAGTACCTATAGTTTCTACAGTGCATAACGAAAAGTAGTAAAATAGGTAAAATTTATTTTTGTTGAATTTAAACAATACAAGCCCATACCAAACAGAGGGAATCGTTGTATTAAATACAAAAATAATTGTAATCGTGTTGAGTTGATATTTATTTACTAATTTATTTATTCATTTGATGTTTTTTTTTTTTTTAATTAAATATATTTTAATTGTTGTCTAATTTACGAGTATGTATATTTACTTCAGTTTAGTCTTTTTCGTTATCGTTTTATTTTTATTTTTTTATTATACAATTTAAAATGTAAAATTGCACAAAATCTAATTAATGGTATACCAAACTAAGTATTTACATGGTGGTATTTATACATTTGTGTTAAATAAACTAAGTATACGAGCATTACGAGTAATGTTGTAGTTATTTTATGTGCATAAGTAGTTAGCTAGCTCCTAGCTGTTCATTTCATGTTTCATTCCAATCATCTTAAAATCCGTTTAAATGTAATTTTCATTATATGTATATGTATTTTATTACAACGAGTGTATTTATTCTAGTATCTAAGTAAGTAGTAATAGTAATTTATGCATGGCAATGTCTATGTAACATCTAAATATAATTTATTATTATAAAAGTTTTAAAATAATTTTATTTCGTTTATTTCTTTAACAAAATTTTATGCTCTACATATGATACAAATATGTATGTATGAGTATACGAGTATAAGTGATATAGTAGTAAAAATAATAATGTGCAATTGAGTAGTTGCACATGCATGTAGTAAATTTTTATATTTATTTTAATTGCACAGTCTTTCGCTTGCATTACTTTACAGTATATAAATTTATACATTGTCAATATATACAAATACTTTACCGTATACTTTGTGTATATTTCATATGTGTAATACATACATACATATGTACATAATTATAGACATTCATTTTCGACCTTCTATTTTAATTTTTAATTAAATTTATCAATCGTTTGGTTTTTTTTTTTGAAATTTTTATTTTCATTTTTTTTATTTCTTTATGTTATTTATTTGTGAAAACTTTGCAAATTAAAAAAAAAATAGAAATGAAAAAAATACAATAACATAAGAAATTGAAACTACATATGAAACAGTAACTAAACAACACAGAAAAAAAAATATTTAATTTACAACATACATACTATGTGTATCTATGATTTTATGTACGAGTATCTATATATGTATGTAATTCCTTTTTGTAGAATTTTTTAAGACAATTCAGGCAGGCATTAAATTTTTTATTGTACACTATTTCATTTATCACATATGCACTTATGTATGTATATGTACAAAAGTTTATGTAACTTGTATATACAAGTATTTTTTCAATTAAAATCGTGATTTAACAGTAAATGGTAATTGAATTATAATTCGTAATGGAATCGTATTTTTGCAACAAAAAAAAAAAAACTCTTACATTCATACATACAAACATACATACATACCATATGTGATATAGTGAAAATAAATTTTATAAATGAAATGAATGTAAGATTTGTACTATGAAGTAAATCAAGTCTATTGCCAATGCCGTCATAATTATCGTATAACAGGTACATGAAATTTATGATCAGCATCAGGATATACAATATGTGCATACAGATACATATCTACAAATATATATATGGAAATTCGTCTATAAATGTAGGTATATGTGCTTAAATGTTTTTGTTTTTATTTTTTTGCATAACTGCATAATATATAATCGATAATCGTCATCGCATCTTTATCATGAGGATGATCATCATAAAAATAAGCTAAAAAAGAACCATGATACATATGCATATATAATTTGACGATCATATACATATATATACTATAAATACGTATGTATACATAAAATCATTTAAAAATCTCTGTTAAATTTAATTGAAAAGTCATTCAAAGATATAAAAAAAATGACTTCTTGTGTTCTTTATGTATATAGGAAGGAGGTGCATATACCAAAATTATGCATTTATGCATCATCACACATAATTAAATTTTAAACAAAACAATAACAACAACAACAGTAACCAACAATAAAAATTACTCGTGTAAGCAATAAATAACATTTTGATAAACTTTTTAAAAAGGAATTCAATTCAAAACATGAAAATAACAATTGATCTGAACCTGAACTTAACCTTTTACTACATACATACTTTACTATGTAACAGCCTTCTTTTTATATTTATTCTTTTTAAAAAAAAAATAGGTATTACATTAGATTAGAATCAATAAACGGTGAGTACTTGAAATGAAATTAAATTGACTTTTTCTAGTTATATTGGTTGTTAATATTTTATACAGAGTTAGAGGAAAATGGTAAGTTTCTTATTAATATTGTTTTTTTTTTGTTTGCTTTTCTTTTTGTTAAGTAAATTGCAAACTTCACCTGTATGTATTTATATTTATGTATACATATATGTATAGTTGAAATGATCTATAAAAATGTGAATAAGAAAATTATAAAGCGAAGAATATCTATAGAAAGTATCTATCTAAATGAAGTTTTCTTTTGTTTTTTTTTGCTAGCTAGAAAGTATACTTATCCCATTAAAATAATGTAACGTAACAACTGTCACGAATATATTTCTCTTTCTTACTGCGATATTATGTGCACATAAATCCATAGTAAAATAGTAAAACCATGTAAAATCCCAAAACAGAATATATAAAATTTAATGTTAGATATTAGAATCATAGAACTAAAACTAAACTACATCTAATACATAAATATTAGTGAATATCCCGTGTCGATGATTTTCTATTTAGGTAATCGTGTTTGTATTCATATACAATCCATATACATTTCACTCTGCGCTTGATCATTTCATTTATCTATTTATATTGATCGCGCTTATATGTTCATAAATACTTTTTATAGCAACTGATCATTCATTGTAGTATAGAAATGTTTAGAAAAGGAAAACAATAAGAACATGTATATACGGCCAGAGAGATTTGTATGTATACACAGGTGAATTAATGTTAATATGAGTAGGTATATATGGTAAAAAGAAAATTTTCTTAAACATTATTTATTGTAGAAAAAGTATTGATTAGTAGTAGTTAAGTTACCTTGATTGTAATAATAGTACAAACTTGCATATACATATATAACTTTTGTCCCCTCTCTCACAATATAATATAGTGTAGTATATTATTAACATACTATTAAATACTACTACAAATATATAATCTTTATATATAAGAAATTGCATTTAATTGTATTTTATAGAATATTTGTATACAATGTACTCGAACATTATAAATACAATCACACATTCACTATATTATGGTCTATTGATTATGGAACAAAACCGATTACGAAACGCCCAAATGCGTTTTTGCGGATTTCTGTTACGGGATACACCTGATCTAAGCATGACATGAATGCAATGCAATAGACAATTAACGATGATGGTCAACTAATAAAAATAAAAATGTACATACAATATAGTAGGACCAGTATGTATTTTCTATATACATAGTAGTTTTAGAAAAATGAATGTAAATTTTGTTTCTACCAATGTGTGTGTGTACTCATATTTTTGTGTTCGCTTCGCAGTTGCAAATTTTTAACGCAATCCAATATATATAGTTTTAAATTAATGTGAATGTATTTATTAGTTATTTTAGTTTTAGCACAGAGTATAAAATGAATGGATGGATGGATGAACGCTTTCAAAATACAAATGCGCATTCACTAACTAAGATTCATATACATTATGTATGTACATTATGTATACCTAGCTACGTAAATATAAATCTATAAGAGTATACATATTATTAAAATAAGAAGTATGTATGTAGTATTCATTTACAATTTTGTATGGTATTTACACTGTTTAGTGTTTAAGAATTCTCAGGTGCAATCAAGTTATATAATAAAAATGGTAAAAATTGTTGAATGATGTAATAATTTTTCTTATACAGATATATCGACATACTCATATGCGTAGAGTATATAAATATATAGTATGTACTCTTATGTACACACATATCTGAGTACTACATGTGGCCTTAAGATGTGAAAATTGGTACATATGTACTTACACTCAACGACTCAACTATCTACATATATAATATTCAAACAGGTATCTATTATATAAAATCTTTGATCATGATAATGATGATGATGATGTTGTTGCTTTAATTTTCTGTATATTATTATTCTTTCAGATTTTTCTAACAAAAATTTTCATGCTTTCAGCTTAGTTTCACATAACATTTCTACATATTAATATATACATATCTACACTTTATTTAGAATGTGCAAAGGGTTTACCAATAAGCACGATAACACTTCAAAAATGAAACACAATGATAACTATACAATTGATATTCAACGTGATTTCTTCATTATTTTGAATAACAATCGTTTACATTACACTATCAAAATAATATCGTTTTAATGTCTTTCTCTGCTTCGTTTGGCTTAATGCAGTCTTCAGACCCAATTTTCCACTACCTTGTCACACATGTAGCGTGATAAATTTACAATAGTGCAGTGCGTTGAATGTTTTGTCTAAATTCACGAGTCGTTCTTGGCTTATTCTCGTGAACCAAAAATTTCAAATAGCCTCATAGGAAAAAGTCCAAGGGTGTTAGATTCTAGACGTTGTTGAATCATGAACCTTTCCATGATCAATAATTATGTCATACAATAATACTGAGAAAAACAATTAAAATTTAAGTTTGACATTTTGATCAGTGTTGTCTTGTCATTGTCGCCGTTAAAAGATCTGACGTTCATGTTGGAAAACCATATATATATTATTTGTATTGAGATTTTATTATGCAGTAAGAATTTGAAAATTCTTATGAATAAAACAAAAACAAAGCAAAAAAAAAATAACGCAAATAACTAAAATTTAAAATCCATGAAAAAAATATACTATCTAATAATGAAGAAATGAAACAATCATCATAAAAATTTTCATCATGTACGAGTATGTACATATCTCTTCTTAACTATCTAATCTGTGCTCATTTCATTTTTGCAATATAGGTAGGTATGTATACTCATGCAACTCAACGGAAATGAACTCTTCTATCTATAAAAATAATAAAAACTTCTTAAAAATGTGGATGTAGGTATATGTTTTGTGTGTGTGTGTGCTTTTCTTCTTTAGTTTTTGTTTTTATTATTTTTTTTTTTTTCATTTTTCGATAGAACCATTATTTGAAGTGAACACATCTAGCAATACAGTATGTACGAGTAATAGAAGTGCACTTTACAAGTAATGTAATATATATTTTCTATTGTTTACAGTGTTGTTAAACCGTTATTGTAAGTACTTGTGAGTGTGTATATGCATCTAAGAAAAACTTTTTACGGTCCATCTAATAATGATTTTTTAGACACAGATTATTATTGTATGTAACATGGTAGGTACTAACAGACATTATAATGAATGTACTAATGTCGATGAATCAGTTATTTTTAGGTGTACACTTAAATAAAAGGATGTAATCGAAAAATTTTTAGGATTAATGATTGTAAAGCATTGATTATTATTATTATTATTATTATTGAAAGTCATAATAACAAAATGAAAGCAACCAAACAAATACAAACATAAGATAAAAATTGTACACATACTCGTCGTAAACCTTTCATTAAATTTTTTGTTTTGTTATTTCTTTGGTAATGATTTTGTTTTGTCTATTATTTTTTTTTTTTTTGTAATAAACTTTTAGTTAAAAATAATATTTATTTATTTCCGCCTTTTACAAATTCTTCCTAATATAGAACAATAACTATAAAGAGTATATAGGTATTTAATGTTTAAATGGAAAAAGGAATCTGTGTGTGGGCTTTAAACAAAAAACAAGAGAAAAATAATTTTCAATTCAAATATCTCTATGATACGATTGAACATTTGAACGATTTTGAACAAAACATATGCATGTTACATGTTACATGTTACATAGTAATTCTTATAGGTCAGTGTCAGCTTCAGGTATATACATATGTAAGGAATGATATGGTGTGGTGGCTATACAGTGTATTATTTATTATTTATTTACATATTTTCGATTATAGATTTCTTTAGAATTTTTCATGTTATATAATAGAAAAATAATATAAAAGAGCATTATTAAAGTAGCATACAAATACATTCGTATTAAGTAGTAGGAAATAGACATAGAGTGTATAGTGTAGAATAGTTTCTTTTTAAATTATTTATCTTCTTTAATAGCACTAGACACCAACTACATTCTAACTGTGCCAGAGTTTTAATCGAAGTAATTTCGCAACTTATCACGATCAAGTGCAGTATATAATTTACACAAGAAAATAGGAAGAAAAACTACTATTCTCCTAGTTTTATGTATAACCAAACTACGCGAATAGTAGTTTTTCTCCTCTTTTCTTTGTGTAATTTATACACTGCACTGAGTAGTAAACGGGTACAAGAAGGAATTTAGGATTAAAACAAGATCCATGTATATAAGAAATACCGATAAATTTTTTTGACCTACATTTTCATTTGTAAACAAACATGGTCATTAAACTCTTGAGTATTTGAGATGTAAAAAGAGAAGTAGAAAAAAATGTAGAAAGAAAAGTAGAAAGATACACGAATAGTAGTTTCTCTTCTATTCTTCTTTTCGTGTGTGAATTATGTACTACACTTCAGAAGGCGTGTACGAAGAAGAAATTTACATTGAAAATATATCCGTGTATACAAGAAAATTTTTTGAAATATTAAAGTTTCAACTTAGAAGGAGTAAAATTTAGAATTCCATCGAGTGCCCAAGAAATCGCATTTCTAATCTCTTCTTCCCTGCAGCTGATACTCATTCAAAATCTGAGTGAACTTTCAATCTTGTTCTATATAAGAAAAAAATAATTCAACTTTGAAACACAATTTTTATGATCTCGATTTATTATTTCACATAAAATTCTATTATATTATGTAGTAGATTTTAAGTTTTTTTTTTTTTATGTTAAATTCTCAACACATGTTCGAGTTAATTACATACTACACGTTTTAATATTTTTATTGTTTATTTATGAATTTCAAAAAATCTATTTACTTCTCTAATAATTATTTTTTATTATTTTTTCTTTTTTAATTCAATTGATTATAGACTATAAAATATTTCCGATTTATTACTGTATTTAAAACTAGAACGTGCCGTATTAATTTTTAGTGTTATGTATATTTCTACAGCAAATCCATAATAAATTGTACCCTTTTACATGTACAAAAATAAGTGAATATACATATATATTTTTTTTATATTCATAACTGTCTAATAAAATGAATTTACGTTTTAATTTAAGTATATATTAAACTGATTGGATATTTACTATCTAACATTAAATAAACTTGTACACCGAATTGTGTAAATAAAAAAAATAAATAAAATGTTATTCTATGAATTTCTAAATATTTTTCTGATGAATGAATGATAAACTAATACATATAAAAATTGTAAAAGGAACACGCTTACTAAATTAATTAAAAAATTATAACGTTTCATTATTTATACATATTTTTTTTTACATGAGTCTGATATTATTATTACATTTATATTGATTCCTATTTATTATGTACATGAGTGTCGTCATCATTATAATTGTAATATACTTGTAGGTAGTGTATATTGTGAATATTATACGATTAATAGAAAAATGATTGCGTGTACATGTACAGGGTGTTTCTTTTCTACGAAACACTAGGTATATCATAATATATTTAGAGTATGAACAAAATTTATATTGCTTTAACTTTAAATCGATCTAAAAACGATTCAGCAGTGTTTATAACTAGGATTAAATCAATCTATGTTGAGTGCGTAGTTATGTCGATTTGAATAACAGAAATGCCAACTTTATAAATTTTGTTTTGCTTGATATGATTTTTTGACATTTAACAGATGATAGATGGTTTAACGTTTTTGTATGGTTCTATTGACTAACTTAGTTTTTATATCTTCAATGTGTTTATGAATAAGTTCAAATCGATTTTACAACCGTTTACAACGCATAATACAACCGCTTTCTGTTAGATCGACTTGAAAATTTTGCATCGATTTGGTGTGTGTTTATGAATCGTCATATCTCACGTCATTATATCTATTGATCCTATTTTCGATGGCTAGATTATAATTGACGCATACAAATTCGTAGATACTATGTACATTCAAAGGTTTGACGCATTCGAAAGTAATTAATTCGAATACATATAAATATAACAAATAATTATATTATTTTTCAATTTATTCAATTGATTTACAATCTCGAAAAATACAAATAAATATATATTGTGGTAATAATAATAAAATAAAAATCAATATTTTATCAATGAATATCGAAAATATACATGCAGAACCTTGAACTCTGGTATAGAAAATGTCATATTTAATAATATACAGTACAGTACAGTACAGTACAGTACAAGTGTACAAGAGCATACCTATAACATAAATATAGAGGCTCATACACAGTACATGTGTTATTAATACTGATAATTAAAAGTCGTATTCACCAACCAAGATTATCTTTTATCTGAGATAAATATTATATTTATCAACTTCGATTATACACTATTCGGATAATTTCTAGGATAATCTGGGCGGTGGTACCATAAATATCGTTTGAGCATAACCTTGTTATTAACAGCCAACAGCACAATACTGATATATAATCATCATCGCACCACATAATCTCTTTTTCATTTTGTAATACAAAGTTACTAACATTTTGCAATCAGCTGATATGTTCGATACTCCGAAATTGTAAGTCCGAAAACAAATTTTATCCATATAGTTTAATGAATAAGCTGAAATTATATAAAGCTAAAATATATCCGACAGATAATCTTGGTTAATGAATATGGCTCTTAAATGTCGCCAATTGAAATTGCATAATAATTTTTTTGCTTGAAGTTTTTTTAAGGATTACATGTTTACGAGAGATTATTATTATTTTATAATCTCTTTTAAGAGCGATTTATTTTTTTTTTGTTCAATTTTTTTGACGTACAGGTAGTATACAATTTGAACTTTAATCTGAATAAATAAATTGATTGCTGTTGTTTTTATATTTTTTTTATTTCTCCATTTACTAATGTGTTGTAGTACTTATTAACTATACGTGTAATGCCTGTACAAAAAGAACACATGTGTGGGTAGTACGTGTGAACATATTACATACCTAAGATTAGAAAATTAAAAATGTGTCAAAAATTTTTTATTTTTTATAAATCTTTTTTAAATTGATGTTGTAATAATAATGATTAAAAACTCTAATCCCTGTCAGTAATAACTCGCATATACTATCAACTATCCTATCATGTATATCTATCGGCAATACATGATAATTACAAATTAATAATTAAATATTATTTTTTCATGTGTACGTATGTACATACATACATGTTTTAATTGCCGAATGAACAAAATCCGAAATGAAATGAAGAGAGAAAAAAATTTAGCAAAATCTTTCTATATACGAGTATGTTTCAAGATAAACAATTTTTTTTTATAATATTTTCTTTCACAACAACATAATCACAGCGATTATGTACATATGTGATGCTTTCATCTTTCATATTTTTTTTTTAATGATTAGATACATTATTTGTTGCTAATTTTTTGTTGTTGTTATGTTCATTTTCATTTACAAAACATTTTATAAAATGAAATAAAAATTATGTGTAATGTAGTAATCATACTAATTTTCCAATTATTGTTTTGGTTTTTTTTTTTTGTTCAAATTTGTTTGTAAAATAATTATGTATTCATTATTATAAGATTTTTTTTTTAATTTTTAAAACTTGGCGCGACATTCAAAGTCAAAGATATACTCATCCGTTTGTAATGTCCGTAATGCTTTATGTATACTCACTGCATGATATACGAATAGACAAACATAAATCCATTATGTACACAGATATTATGTAGGCAATCGCGATTAGCAAAATATGTATAATTTTATATGTAATTTTATGTTTGTGTGTGATTTGAATGAAAATGAAAATAAATGTTATAAAATTTCTTTCTTATTTTGTAGATACATATTTGTATTTTTGATTGTTGCTAATAATTACAAAACGTTTTTAATTTTTTTATAAGCAAAACGAATACACAAAAATAAAAAAATAAATTATAAATTATAAACATACATAATGTACATACAATTATCTGTATTTTTTTATTTTATTTTTTTTTTTTTTTCAATACAAAAAAATACATAAAATTATTATACACAGATAATAAATAATTAATGAACAGACAAAATCGATTTAAAAAATTTGAAAAAAAAAAATAAATGAAAAACAAAAACAACGTTAAAATTAAATTATGTATAGGAATTTTTAGATATTTAATATTACGCAAATTATAACCAATTTTATAACATATGAAATTTCTTTATATGTAATTTCGATTATGATAGAAAATATGTTTCTGTGTTTTTGTGTTAGACATTAGGTTTATAGCATTGCATCCACTTTGGTATCCGTCCTTACAGTGACTCCAATAAACTGTTCACGAATTTGAGAAAAATTATTTGACTCTGTGGTATATTTAACGGTTGCCCATTAATGCTAGCGACAGACAAGAGTTCATAAACTTTCTAAACCTTTTTAAGTAGATAAACACCTTGGTCTGTCAGCAATCAGCTTAGATAAGTTCGCTCATCAGAAGTAGTCTAGCTTAAACCACTTAAATCAAGTAGTTTAGCTTGATGAGAGTTTTTTTTTTGAACGTACAACAAATGAGAACAAAATCAGGTTTTCCGTCTGTCAGTACGAATTCTTAACTAAAAGATTTTTTTAAACTGATTTAGCTAAATCTAAAAGAAGCTTTTCACTTCAACGCTGAGTGAACTTTTGGGGGAAATGAAAGATGGAAATAGGCAAAAATGTTTTATTACTTTTGCCGTGAACAGGAATCGAACCTGTTCTCTCGAGATCAGTAGCCACTTGCTTTGATACTTGCGACATCAAGACCCCTCTCCCACCGCTGGACATCACTATTTTTAAATAACATCTCCTGTATAATTTCGAGTGAACAAAAAGATGTCTGTACAAGTCAAAGAAAACATATGTAAATTAAAATTAAATATTTCTACAGGTTCCCGAGATATGCTCATTTATTTTGGGGGGTCACTGTATTATATGCCTTTGTTTTTTTTCCATTGTGTATGAATTTATTTATTTATACCTTTCGATATGTGCATATATTTAATTATATAAGTTTTACGAGTGTACCTATATACGAAAATGTTTACATAATTCATGTTATCAATCATTTTATTACAAATCATTATTTTTTTTTATATTTTCTTTTTAAAAAAAATTATAATTTGAATCCATCTATCAAATAAAATCAAATTTCATTTTATGAATTTGAAGAAATAAAAATAGTATAGTAGATACAAGAAGAACATGATGATTATGATGATGAAAATACCATCAGCGTCATCAACAACACCACCACCAGCACTATAATTAACATGTCCATCATAAAATCATCATTATCATATTATAATTTCAGTACTACAGTAAATTGTTAATCGGTCAATGCCTATACGTGGTTATAACTAAAGTATTATCTTTGGTTATGTAACAATCGAAAACATATAAATACCGCGACCGCGAATACGCAAATTATATATTGGATGAATGAATTGTGAATGAATGAATGGAATGGAATGAATAAATTATCACTTATATCAAATCAATAAATAATTTATCGGATTAAATACGATGATAAGTATCAAGTATATAGTTTTGTTAGAATAATTATTGATTCTTTATAGTAGGTGTACTTTTATTTTTTGGTATACTAGTATTCGATAGTAATGTGAAATTTATATTAAAAAAAAGCAAAAAGATTAAAAAAGAAATACCAAATAATCCGATAAAATAATTTATTATTTTATTTGTACCTCTGGAATCCAATTAAAAGCGTCTATAATTCTTCTATAAATTCAATTTAGAAAAAGGTAATTCAATTAAATATATGAATCTATCTGTAACACATCCTATACACAAATGGTTGACAAGTAAATGAGGATCATTTCTATAGATTATGATAAACAAATACAAATACAAAGCAATACCTCTGTAATATAATACCGCGGTTTCTATCTATTCAATGATAATTTGTGTGTGAAAAAGAAGAAAGGGAAAAATACTGAGTTACCATTAAGAGTAAAATAAATTAAATTTTTATGAAACATCATAATTTGTACCATGATGGTATCAGTTTATTTTCTTCTTCTTCTTCTTTTTCGATGGCTGAAAGATGTAATTTCTTTCACGATTCACATTGAACCTAAGTCTTCTGAAACAAGGAACTCCATTCAGATATGTCACTTGCGACACGTTCCCAATTATTAATATACTTATATTCAATAATTCTTGGGCATCTTTTTTCACTTTGTCCTCCCACCTTGACCTCAGACTTCCTATCGGTCAAACACAACCCACTGGTTCAATGTTAAACAATACTTTCTTCACAGTTCTGGCATTCTTTTGTCTCCATACATTGTACATCATCTGAAGTACAACTGCTACTAGTATACAACTCACAATACACAGTACAGTCCTCAATTCCAACAGAAATCATGCGTTTTATTCTACAAATCATCGCCATTCTTAATTCATATAAAATTTATAAGGTCATGCCCAGAGACAAAGTGACTCACAGTTTCAAAAAAAAAAGTTATAAATATAGCAAAACAGAGAGGAGTACGTTCAAGAGGAAGGCTGAGATCGCGTTGGGAATATGAAGAATAGCAAAAGATGCTTAAGATCTATTGAAAATAAATGAAACTGAAATAAAACGTCACAAATTAAGACATTTGGAGAACCAAAAAAAAAATTGAGGCACAGCAACTATTCTCTTAGCCATCGAAGAAGAAATCATTTATACATTTTGGGAATATATGTAAATCTTTATGGAGATGTACTACCTATGATGGTGTATTAATTTTTGATTATTATTACACTTAATTTTTTGTTGCAGAGAAAGTGAAAAATTACTTTTCTAATGAAGCATAATCGTCGTAAACATTACTTTCATATAAATTATAACGACAATGATCGGAATCAGTCATTTTATTGTTTTTGATGTTGTTGTTTTGCAAAATGAAATTACGTAAATATAATCTCAAAATATACAAAATTCATACTGAATAAATTGTCGTCATAAGAAAGCGATGAAAGGAGAAATTTTAAGTGATTTTTCCTTGCGTCTGTAGTTTTTATTTCATTTTTTTTTTTAGTTTTTTTTATTTGATTTTTAATTAACTGTATGAGAATGGGCTACCATTAAAAAAAATTGAAAAAATAAAAAAAATAAATTTCGTTTTTATTTAAATGAAATACAAGGTGGAATTCCATCAACTTTAATTAAATTGTTCATAATTCGATTGTGTGTATAGACATACTCGTACCTTTAGTTTTAATACTTAATTGCTTATTCATACATATATATGAGAAGCAAATAAATATAAAATTTACATTCAAAATATTATGTTTAAAAAGAACAAATAAAAATATAAAAAAAATAATGAAAAATGTGCAAAAAAATTTTGCAAAGAGAAAGTTTTAAAGTAAAGGTACACTCTCTATATCTACATAACATGTACATATATACCTAAGTACGTATTTAAAACGTAAAATTAAATACATTTATGCACATTTTAGTACATGGGAGTAAATATATAAGTGTGCACAACACAGATGTACATACAATCATTTTTCATTATAAATAAATGAAAGTTTTTGAATGAACAAAACAAAAAAAAAATGAAGATATATGCTCACATTGATATTGATATGATGTGATGAAAATTTTTTGGATCAGAAATTATGGGATTTTTCATTTTTCCACAAGTAAAAATTTTTTATTGTACTTATATTTAGGATTTACGTGCCCATTTTCCAAACTCACATTATACGAGCATATATACACATTACAATGTCGCTCGTCCCATAAAAAATGTGTATGGGTGTGCGTAAGTTAAATTGGCAAAAACGTTAGGAGTTTAACTTAGAGTTGGGAGTTTGGCTTAGAGTTAAACTTTTAAAATCTAGATCATTTTAGATTATCATCTGTTAGATTATAACCGAATCAAAAATGATAAATTATCTTTTGTTTTATGTGTAAATTTTTACTTACAAAAACATTAAATTTACAGTTTTACATTTTTTTTTTGTTTTGTATGCCGATTTGTTATAAATTAACTCGCATATATAACAGTTATAAATTGTCTGGAAAATAAGAATGAAAAAAAAAAATTTTTTTTTATATTTTCTCATGAGATATTTCTTAACAGTTTTTTTTTTTTTTTTTTGCATATAAGATACAATTTCCATGAGAATCACACAATCTGACTCATATCTCATAATGTTTTATTGCATCTTTTAAACCATCATATGTACTACGTACTACGTATACATTTATAATGTATACGAGTATATACGATTATTTATATAGCAAATAATATGCATGCATGTAAAGCTACTATATGCTCTCCTATATGCACAAATATTACGTGTATAAATATTTTACCTATACATTTACACAGTTAAAAGTGCATTAGATCACTTTGGTAAACTGATAAGAAAAATATAATTAAATGACCTTATTCCCAAACATTCCTATCCCATATATGTATATACTGTGTAGTGAGTATTCTAAATTTTTTCAACAATTCAAAAATTTGTTCAATTCAGAGGCATCTTTGTATAGAGATATCTTCATCTCATCATTTATATCGTATCATCATCATCATCAAGAATTTTAAAAGAAGAAAACTGAACGATAATGTAAAAAATTGTATTTTTCTTATTTATGTTAAGACTCCATTAACATTGAAATGTCGTTTGTTTCGTTTCATTTTCGGCGGTTGTTTTTCGTTTTTTTGTTTTTTTTTTTTTTTTTTTTTGGTTGATTTTACGATTTTAAAAATAAGATTAAAAAAATTACAATAAAAGAAAAACGGAAAAATTTAACTTCTATATACTATGATGTCTTGATATAAATGTTGTAAGTAGTGTGAGCATACGGCATTCACATACATAATGCATAAGCCATGCATACATATATATACATACATTGCTACAAAAATATTTAAACACAAAGTTACATATATACTCATAAAATGAAGATATACATACAAGTACCTTTACATATGAATTTACAAGATTTTTGTGTAATCTTTTTTTTTTTTTAATTTTTATAATCGAAACGAACGTGCGATATCCACGTAGACGTACGTACACATACGTATAATATGATAATAAACACTTCTGTATATGTGTATTATACACACTTCCGCATATAATAATTTTACAACACAACAGATTTATATATGTATAAAAGCGAATGATATATTTTTCTCGATCGTATACATATTTTTATAGATCTTCTGCTGACGACAAAACAACTAATGTATGTAAATGTAGGTATACCTACCTTATTTTACGAGTTTAAAAGGCAGAAGCGAAACAGCGCCAGCATATTTTTGTATATATTTGTATTTGAAATTATGATGACGATGATTACGATGACGATGAAGGGCACATAATGTCTCCCCATACATAATATCAAATTCAAATTACAAGAAAATATGCGTCTGTATGTGTGTGATGAACATATGTGATTTTTATTTTTTTCTTCTTATTTATTATTATTAATTTTATTATTTTTTAATTCATATTATATAATCGTTTTATCTAGATATATACTACAATACAAACAATAAATAATATGCAATTCAAATGTTCTCTCTATATAATAACAACACACCTTAGATATGTTTTACCTTTACCTTAACCGATGTTCAAGATTGATAATGATCATTAAGTTGTGTTGTGGTGTGGTATGTGTACAATATGTCACATACATACATAATATATTCATATTCAAAATTTATTATCATTGTCTTCTATTACACTTCATATTTTTCCATATTATATTATGTAATAAAATTTTATATATGAAAAAAAGTTTTTAAACAAATTTTTAATAAAATATTGCAATCGATTTAAAAATAGATACAAAGACTTTACTAGACGTAGATGAATTTACCTTAGCTCAAGATTTTAATTTTATCTATTTATTAATTTATCTTGCATACTAACATATTTTATGTTTCAGTTTCTATTATATGTACGAACACGAGTCTGGTCTGAAAAATTTATATTATATAAAATTGCGTAAGATTTATAAAAGCACGACACGATATACATAATACCTAACTAGATAACTGTTTTTACATGAATTTTTATCTAAACAATTTTTGTTAAAACCCTTCGTGGTCGTGAGTATATCTAACTATAATCGGTTCGGTAAAAAAAACATTTTTAGGTAAAAAAAACATTTTTAAGTAAAACATTTCTGAAATATCTTTTACACCTTCGTGTTTCTTGTATTACCAACAGAAGGAAAATATATTCGTACTGTGAACTATATAGTATTTAAGCTTAAAGTTTCATTTTTCATGTACTACATATGTACATTGTTGAAGTTAGACCATTTTAGACGTTTTAAACAGACCTTTGAGAGTAACAAAAATACGATAGCACATTTTTTTTACCTAAACCGGCATTAACATTTTTTAATTGATTCGATTACCAAAAAAAAGAACAAAAAAATTATTGTTAATTTAAAAATTACAAAAAAATTAAAGTACATATTAAAATAAGGACATTTTTGCTGTACAAAATATAATTGTTAATAAGAAGTTTGAGAAGAACATGACAAGTTCAAAAGTTTAAAACTTCAAAAAAAAATTAATTATGTAATTATGTATTTTCGAAAAAAAAAAAAAAAAATTCATACAGGTTAACATTCATTTTGCCCCTATAACAATTTATTGTTGTCAACACAAAAATATTTTTCAGTGTACTCGCGTTTTTCTATTTAATGACAACAACGAAAAAATTGTGAATCCAAAAGAAAACAAAAACCTTTTCAAAGTTCGAATTAGAAACAATAAAAAAAAACGTTTGAATTTTCTGCGAAAAACAAAAAACAATAACATAAACTTGAAAGAATAATAATATGATTTTACAGATGTTACAGCAATTTAAAAAAGATTAAAAATCAATTCATTCAACAAATTACACGAGTATTATATGAACGCGGTTATACATGAGCAGATACATAATATACCTACATATTTGTATGACATATGTATATGATGACTATCGACGGAATTCTTAGAAATTCAAATCATGAACAGATTAATCATCATTTATATGCCTTTTTTTATGGTGATTGTGTAACGCTAATTGTTTTTACGTTTTCTTTTTTTTTCTTCCATTGAAATTTAATTATGTATTTTTTCTTATGAAGTACATATTTCACTAAATAATTAAAATGATTGTAGATGAATATATGAAAAGTCTTCATGTCATATATAAATTTCAATTGAATCATATGATTTAAATTAGTAACTAAAATAGCGATGTATGTACGCAAGTAGTGATATGGTAGACAAAACGCATTCCAAATCAATGATCATTCGTTGTAAATGCCGCCTCTGTCACCCCAAATTATGTTAAAATTATCATTGCATCTTCATTCTAACTTCATTTATTTGAGTTCGAATAAAGTTTCAGAAACTTTATTCATCGACGAATAAAGATGGTGAATTAGAAATTTCTAGTGGTGATAAAAAAAAAAAATGACAGCAAAAACCACAGTATACAGATTATAATAATTTAAAATTGACAATAAACATTGTCATTAAAACATAGTGTCGTATGTCAGGGGAGTTTTCGAAGGATCATTCACACGAATGAAGACTGGAAGAATGATCGTTAATTTGCTGCCGTCTGTCTACAATATAAGAATAATGCATATACACTCTATGTAATGTTCAACTCGATTCAAATTCAATTCGATTACAATTTTTTAACACAGTTTTTCCTAGATTTTTTCTTCCCATAAAATATCCATAAATTATAAAGTTATAAATATTTTCTTTTCGTAAACTGTTTGGAATGCAGTTTTTACCTCATTTCTATGTTATAGCTCTTATAATATACAAACCGAACAGATACATCTTTCGTATACGTAATAATCTTTGTATAAAAAAAAATGTTTTGTAGAGTATAAGGTGATCAAATCAGAGTTATTCACTAGTTATTCACAGAGTTATACTAAAAACAATACTGTATTATAATATCAGGATAATTTATTCATTTAATTTAGATATTAGTTTGAGATTTTTTTTTCAAAACTTCGTTTCTGGAAAACAAATTTTTGTACGATCATTCTTCCACACAAATCTACTATTATTTCATCAATAACACAAATTATGTTTGTTTTAAAATCATGTAGAGGGAATTAGAATTTTGAAAAAAATTTAATTTGATCATCCGATATTTTTTGAATAATTATTTTATTATTAGTCAATTTTTAACGTTATACAATCGTATTTATAATTACGTATTGACAACGAAATGAATATTTATATGATCAAAATTTTTTGAAAAAAGACATCATCATCAAATAACTTGTTAGAAAAACATTTAAAAAATTTGCTTCTTTTCTGAGAAATAATGTAGATTTTGTTTTTTATAAAAATGTTCACTATAAAAATTCAAAAATCTATGGAAAATAATGAAAAACATGTTACTATTCGAATATAAAAGATAAATTTTATAAAATTAAATTCTTTCTATTTCTTAATTTTATCAGGATTTAGCATAAATAATGATGATCATCAACGAAATAATATGCAATAAAAATTGATCATATAAAATATTTAATCGGAATCTCTAATATTATGGATGTTATGGTATTTCATCTTGTCCTCTATCCTCCATATCTTGTTTATTTCGTACAATATGTAGCTCAAAATTTCATTAGCCGATCATGATGCTTATAATAGTAAAGGTAAGATGTCGAAAGTTTCCGAATCCCAACAACAGCAACAACAACCACAACAACGCTGACAACAGCAAAATTTATAATTGATTCGAAATCACTATGGGTTTAAATTGCAATAAAATCATGTTGAATTAGAACTTTCTGCGGTGGAGCTGGTTTGCTTGTGTCCACCCAGTCACGATAAGATAATAAAATATATTTTTCTTCATTTCTTTTTTATTTTTGTTTCTTAAATTTTTTTTTTTTTATAATTTGGTGTATTTTTTTTTTTTTTTGTGGCACATGTGTAATCAAAGAAGATGATCGTGTCTTGTCTTGTCCTTATTCGTTTAATGATAATGACGTATAGTAGTGGGCTAGTGATGTAGTACTCTTTTATACGAGTATTTTGTTTGTTTTTTTCAAATCTAGTGGTTATATTGGTGGTTAAATTGTTGCTTCGTACACAAAAATATATTCAATTTATTTTTTTGTTTATTTTTATATATATATAGTATATATATATATCATGTATATGTGTAGCAGATAAACCTGCTGTATATAAAATCCATTAGGAAATGAACAAAAAAAATCAATAGAAAGTTAAAATATTTTTAACCTGTGCTGAATGGGGAATAATATATCGATAGCTATTGACATGTTTATGTTTATTATTTTTTTGTATCTTTGACATTTTTTTGTTTGTTTTGTTATTGAAAATATAATTCATATCAAAACAGAGATACCATACATATATTTCTCATAGCATTTTCTATATTTTGTGTATTATATACAATCACAATATTTATGAATTTTACTGCGAATATTTCATTCTTATTTCATATAATAGATACTGTGATACTGTATGTAAATAATATAGAGAGATGAATATAAATATGTACAACAACAACAATAAAAATTTTAATTAAATTTCACTTAGTTACAATATCAAGAATTTATGAACCGTGCTCTGATGATGATCATAATTTTTATTTATATATGGTTAGGTCAAACATTAAAGAAATTTATACTGGTATTATAATCCGTATATGTGTGTGTTTTTTATTACATAGGAAACGTGCTAGTAAATTTATCAAAACATACCATAAGTCATGTCATTCATATGCGCGGTTATAGATCAAAATGACATCATTTTTATAATTTAATTTGATAAAATATTTCTGAACACAATAAAATCGTACTTATGATGATCATAAAAGTAATAATATCATATAATCATACTCTATTATATTATATGATACGACGATACACTCAAGAGTATATGTATAAATAGAATGAATCTTAATTCAATTAAGTATTACGTCTTGTTTTACGATATATGTTTGTGTATATTTCTGAAATCGATAGTACATTATAGTTATTATTAAATTAAATTGATTTTCATTTTTTTGATATCTCAATAATTATGAAAAATTCACCAAAAAAGAAAAATTCGATCATTTACGAGTATTTTGAAAATGGTCTAAGTTGATTTTTCATTAAATTAAAATAAATTAATTTAGTATAGCTAAATGGATGATCTCTATATAGCTAAAAATTAACCATCATATGTTATTTTCAATTCTATAGACTTCAGTATTTCAGACATCATAAACTTTATATAGACCTATAAACTGAATAAAATATTGAAATAAGTAAAATGACAAATTTGAAAAAATGAAATCTCATTCTAAAAAATATACTCGCTTGCAGTATCTATACGTATAGTAAAAATTACGTAAAAGCACATAGCCTTCAAACAAATACATATATTAGAACCAGACTTGACTTATATTTGCTTATATTTAATATCGCACTTATTTCTTATAAGAGAGGACAAACATGAATTTGTGTAATTTTGCATTTTTATTAATTTATTTATTTCAATATTCAAGTGCAAAACGATTGAATTGTAGTCTTTAATAATTATATAAATTATTAATAAATTCATTTAATGTTTTTTTGTTCTTTCAATGATATTAATTAATATTCATAAAATCTGCATACCTATAAATAGCTTTTTTTTATAATTCCACAATTATTGTGTAACGAATTCAATTGAAGAAAAATAAAAAAATAACTTGCTGATCGTGTATTATCTATCTACATATAATTAAACATACACCAATCCTATCATCACAATACAAATACTCATGTATCTATGTATGTAGATGTACGTACATTAAATTTTATTCTAAGACCATACAAATAATTTTATTTTTATTTAATGCATTTATGTACATGATCCTATTTGCATTTATACACATGCCAAAAGCTATGTCTTCTATTATGTGTATGTGTCATTTTATGATTACATCGATTAATTTATTTCATTATAAATTAATACTCCCACAAATATATTCGTATACTAAATATATAGGGTATTTATGATTAGATGTATTTGGTCTTGTAACATGTGGACTAAATGGGGAGTAAATTTGTATGGGGACTCGGTACTCGGTAGCGCTAATAGTAGAGCAGCTGGCCTCCTACTCTACTGATCTCGAAGCGCAGGTGCAAGAAAAAATAATTTTCGATTTTTCGTTGGCTATTTCCAAGTCTCAACTTTCATTACTCCCTAAAGTTTACTCAGCTTTTAATGAGCACCAGCTTCGGTGAAAGCCCTGGCTCACCTAAAGCTTTAGTACTATTGAAGAACATATCAAATATTGTGAAATTATAGTACAGCAAAACGATTGATTGTAACCTCTGTGTTTTTTAAAAATTTAGTCGACTGTTTCGATCATAAAATGTATAGCTTCAAATTTCAATAATTCTTTTTGGAAGTAAGTTTACTTTTTTTTAAAACCTTGTACAAAAATACAACGACAACGACTCAAGACTAATTACATCGCAGCGTGAATACTCCCATAGGTAATATAAAATACGATGTACGCGATATGTAATGTACTATCGTGAAATTAATATCACAATTTCAATTGAATATTTATAAATAATTTATACGATATGGTGTCTTCGATTACTACCTACCTAAATACTTTAGTATACAAATATGTATTGTATATTTTCACGTACATTTACATATGTATGTAAATTATAAATTTTGATTTAATTATATGAAGATCATACGTATTAACACGTGCACTACACTTGTTAAGTTTTATTAATAATATTATGTACTCGTATATAATTTTCAAAGTTTAAAATTATTAATTAAAATATTTCATAATAAATTATTCTTCATGATATTATTATTTTTTTCTCTTAGACATTATTTGTTTTGTATAATACGAGTATATGCATAGACACCAAAGGCAAATACAGATGTTATACAAAGTCAGTATGTATATATACATTGCACTTGTTATAATATATATGTATGCACAAGTGCTCACGTTTCATTAAAAGGAGATACATACTTGAATATTTTTTAATTTACAAAAATAATAATAAAATTCTTTAGAAAATAAACAAATAAAAAAAAGTTTTGTTTATTCAAGATTTCATTATTATTTTATTCAAAGATAATTTTTTATAATCGATTTGTAATTATTTTTAAGATAAACATAAACATTATACTTACTATATGCATATGCATTTGTAACTTATACATAAGAGGATACGTTCTTATAATGAATCTTTACCGTACGTATATATCTACGAATATTAAAGTAGTCGCCACTCGTATATATTTGTTATTTTTAAAAATTAAAAATTTTCAAATGGAATGAAATCATTTTTTCTTTTTATTTCGTTATCATAACAATCAATTTCCTATTTTTTTGTTATCATTTATTATGTGTACAGTGTGTTTCGTATTGCATTAAATCATAAATTAAACGCGTTAAGGCTAGGATCTATAGTTATGAAAAATTTTGAAAACTGCAACAATGAATTTATACTAGACATTTTACAAAAGTTATAAATACAATGCCTTTGCATAACCATTGATGTGGTATTGAAATTGAATTTTTAAAGATTTTTTCAAGAGCTATAACTAAATTTCAGGACCTAGATTTCAAAAAAGTGACCATAATATCCTGCAATCTATCTACATTCAAAATTTCAAAAAAATTTTTGTCCATTGATGCTTGCTGTACATGGTGAATTTGGAGACTAAAAAATTACAATTTTGACAACTTTGACACTTTGTAAAAATGAAACAATGACATTTTTTTTAAAAAAAGTGTTTCATTTAAGACCACAACTCATTTCATATTTTATTGAAATCGATTGAGTAACTTCGGAGATATGTGGTACAAAAGAAAGCAGATTTAGTGATGGCTACTCTTAAGATTTGTGTGAATTGAGTGTTTACATAATCATTGATGCATACTGAGTATGTGGATTCAGTTTAGTTGTCTAGTGTGAAGTATGTATTGAAATTAAATTTGTAAAGAATATTTTGGGAAATTTTATTATTTTTTTACATTTTAGGTACTTCAAATTTTCATTTATTTATATTTTTCACATATTCATTTTAAATTTTTGATAAGATAAACACGTTATATGTATATATGAGTATTCGAGCACATAAAAAATACAAGAAAGTTTTGTTATTGAATGAATGAATGAATGATTATACGAAAATTTTTAATTAATTTAAAAATATTATAATTATCAGCAAAATATAAATTAGACTGTGCGCAAATTTTATTTCAAATACAAGTATTCACTGTATTCATTATTCTCAATTGTACTTTGTCAAAAATTTTCAACTTGATTTAAATAATTATAAATAATACGAATTGGTATCTTTATTTAATATTGTCAAGATATGGGAAATACAAATACCAATATATCACTTCACAACGTGCTATTATTATTTTATAATCTACATGTTCGATAATTCGATTAAAATATTATTCGCGGAATATTTAAGTAACACGAGTGTTAATTTGTAGAAAAGAATTCAAAGAAAACTTGAAATTATTATTAAAATATGTAGAAAGAAAAATAGAAAAACCGCAATAAAAGGATCACGTGATCAAAAATTACAATAAATAATTAATGTATTCCCAATAATTTATTATAATATTTTTTTATCTTGTTTGGTTTGTTTTGTGTAATGTAATAATATAAAATGCTTATAATTTTTGATTATTGCAAAATTATTTTTTGTACCTTTTGTAATTAAAAATTTCCCAAAATTTTGGGTACAAGTAAATCCCTAAAAATCATTCTGTTTTGCATTGTAACTGCACTAGAACTTTTCATGATGTAATGTTGAAAAAAACTGTCATTTATATTGCATCATGCTCTAGTTACTTAAATTTGCTCTTGTCAACAAAATCCATGAGAGGTTTTAAACAACGACGCAGTATTGTCATTATCATTCATGTATACATTTTTCAACTTTGAAAAGTTTGGGATATTGTAAAAATACGATCATATGATATTTAGGAACTCATTCAAATCAATGAATTTAATTTAATTTAATTCAATGCAAGTAATTTCTAGACTTATTTACTTATTATATGATACTATCATGATTGCATCTATAGTTTAAAGTCGATTATTGTGAACCATTGAGTTACTGGTATAGAGAAGCAAGCTCTTTTACATTATAAGGTCATGCGATAGAGGGTTTAGACTGATCTAATAAAACGATAATACTTTGTATTACTTTTTTTCGGGAAGTAGACTTATCAAAATTTCTAAGTACTTTTTTCCAACAAATTGGGAGAACTTTGGCTGGGAGAACCTAACATAATTAATACTTAATGGCTCTATATACACTTGTTAACGGTAAAAAAAATATATAGATACTCTATCTCAATTTCAATATTTTCACTTAATGAAATCAATTAAATTTCTTATTAATTATTTATTATTTCCACTCAAATATGTTTGTTTTCATATTATAGAGATTCACATAAATATTAATTTTGTAGTTGTTGTTGGCTATTTTCACACCGCAACGATTTTATTTTATGCATTGTATAGAGAAAAATAAAAATATATTAACTTATAATTATTTATTTCTTTTTATTTTCACACTTTATTAATTATTTTATTTATTTTTTAACTTTTTTTTTCGTTTTTGTTTTTAAATTGCATGAAACTAAAACTAATGAATATAATTTTAATTGAATTTTTTTTTTTTTTTTTTTTTGAATTACTGCTATACTGCTAATGTTGTTAATTATTGCATGAAGAAAAAAACTGTTGCGTTTTTTTTTTGGCTTTTTAATTAACGAAAAATTAAATAAATTAATATGAAACACAGTTTTCTAATTTCAAACTTTGCATTTAACGTACATTCATTTCATTTTTACTTCAAAATGTACGCTTTAATGGCGCCACAACTTATCATTTTGAGAACTTTGAAATAATATCTCAATGATATCAGTTGGGTTATGGGTATGGATGTAAGAGTACGTGGAAAATTTTGTTTTTAATAATTTATCGGAAAAGAAATGAAAATCATATTAATATGAAGGTAATTATTAAATTATTCATTGAAATATTCTCCTAATGTGAGTGCAAATTTTAAATTCTCATCTCTGGATTCTAAATTGCCTCCTCATAAATTCTCTTATTTTATATGTTATCGCCATTTAATAATAATTATAATCGTTCCAAATATTTCATTAAATTCTTCCGTTATAATTTTTCATTTTCATTTAACGTTTTAACATTTTTTCGATGAAATACCTTCGAAATACCTGGAGCGCATGTAAGATCACCAAAAAGCCCTGACGAGTCGTGATGTGGGCGAAAGGTTGCCAGTTTACTGGGTTCCTCTTGCAATAAATCAAATTAAATTACATTAAAGAGCATGTAAGAGTGAATTGTCAGGCTTTGGATAACTGTGGAACACTTTTTCTCAGTCATTTCTCATCAAATTTTCATGAAACTATTTTTTTAATTAAATCTCAAAGGAAAATAAGTGAAATAAGCCGAACACATTGAATTTAACCATTTTTTAAAATCAAACAAATGACCATTAATGTATAGCAATTATCGACATTGTCCTATAGTTAAAAAAAAAAGAATTATACAAAAATATTCCAAAACTTTACTCTGCATGCCATTATTATATTCGAAAAGATATACAATATTTTTTTTTTGTATTCGAAAATATGTCTTCCATACTATTTTATCTAACTAAAAATTTATTCTTCGAATCGTGTATTTCAATATATCAACTACACTACAAGTTACAGGTATGTATGTCTTTCTATCCATATCTTTATTTGTAAATTTTTCATTCATTTTGTGAATGTGTATAGATACGTGTCGAGTATTAAGTATATATGCACTCTAAGTACACTGTATGACTGTGTGTAAAAGTAAAATGTACTTAAAGAAAATATGCTAGGTCGTTAGGTGGTATAATGCAGGACAGGTACTTGCAATACAAAAACCAAAAAAAATTTTTTTTACTTTATTTTCATTTCATTTTTTGTGTTTATCGTTCAAATGTTTCGCTTTTTTGATAATAAGGTTAAGTATTTACAATTCTTTGTCACGTATAATTATTTCGGTTAAAAATATTATTAGGTATACCTACTGAGCAATGTACATAAGTACATTATTATTACTTAATTATATTTGTGTTTGTATATGTATATGTAAGTAAGAAACTATATCTTGGGCTTGGCGTAAATATATTTTCGTCACAATTCGTCGTACCTATTATCTTTTTATATATTTTTCTTGTAAATGTTTTTTATCATTTTCATCATACATATATGGGTATAGTCAACATTACAATACATTATTTCCATTTAGTCAAAACCTAAATCAAGTTTTTTTAAATGTAATAGAGACAAAAATATGAATACATGTACTAGGACAAGCTAAAAAAATTATAAAAATTTATGCTTTTTTTGGTTATTTTTCAATTTTAATTTTAATGTGGTGTATAACATTAAATGAAATAAAGTTGCTTCGATAATAAAATTAAAATTAAAAAGAAAAAAACCTAAAAATAATTTAGAAAAAAATTCATGTTATGACCTAAAATAATTTCAATTTATTAATTATATTATTACTATTTTGCATACATATAAGTATAGACAGTAACAATTATTGTGCATATTACCTTAGATATTGACCTTAAAAATTTTTTATTACGTCTTAAGCATGTAAGTTTTCACAGACCATACATTTGACATTCATTTAAATAAATTAAGAAATATTAGCCATTTTCTTTGAAAGTGGTATAAGTTCATTTTATTAAATTCATAGACATTTATGCTTTTGCATTTTGATGGTAATGGATAATTTACAATGACAACATAAATTCTTATTGGACAAAATGTTGAACATTTTGGTGGATTTGTCTTGGGAACAATGTTTATAAATGAATAGTTCATTGTGCCCTGTCCGAAACAGTTGAAAAGTTTCGCAAATATTTCTATATTTGTTTGTAAAAAAAACTTGTATTCATATAAGATTTTGATCTTAAGATAGAAAAATTGTGATCTTTAGAAAAATTTTAAAAAATCTCCACTCGAGCCATACAGTACACAACTCGTTGTGTTTATTCTTCGGGCATATTATGTGTAAGTATTTTGTCTTTTGCGCATGCCAATCTAGTTAATATGAAATTTTAAACTGTTTTGGGTATATCTATCTATAGAAGATTTGCATTCATTTTTTATCAATACAATAACGAATTTTTTTTTTTCCAAAAATGGACTTGAACAATTTTCAAAGATAATAGCACAGATATTATTGTCGTTGTTCGATTATACACTCACGTTTTGGTTTCAGAGTATAAATACAAATCATATATTTTTGTGGTTAATGCATATAAATGTACGTATATATTCGTAACTCATACTCGTATATGATTTAAAATGTAATTTTCTACATAATGTAAAAAGAATTTTATTTTCATATATAAAGTTAAAACATATGAGATGATAAGCATTCCAGCATATTTGTTTTTTTTGTTTTTGGTTTTCATCTTTTCTTTCCTTTATTTATTTATCTTTGATAGAAAACGCATTAAAATGTTGACAAACAGTGACATAATAAAAATGTCAGACAACACACTTTATATTGAATACTCGACTAACGAATATTTGATGAATAATTTATGTATGTATTTTATTCAAATCCCAATCAATATATAAGTTTCATCTGTTTTAATAATAGAAATAAATAAATTCATAAAACTCATTTTAATACTTGAAAAATCAATTTAATTAATAAACTTACCTTATATAGATATATGAGAAGAGAAAAAAATTGAACAAGCGAACGTTTTTACTTTTTCGGTTATGTTTCGCGTTCAAGTACCTATATAGCTGCTATTATCCAATGCATAAGAAATTATTCAATAGTACACCAACAAATTTAAATTATTTGTAGGTACGTTAAAAATATGTACACAAACAAATCCAATAAAAAAAATTATATTACACAATAAAATGTCAATGTCCAATAAAATAATTTGTTATTATAATACAATTAGATATAACGTGTTAAATTTATATCAATACATGAAAAAGTAAACAGAAAAATGAAAAAAAAAATTTTCCATAAAAGTTTAAAAAACAAAAAATTAACACTTTAACACTTTAATGGAGGAATTCATTCGAAGTAAGGTAATTCAATATTTTCTTTTAATTTGCACACAAAATTTGAAATATTTTATCAGTTATGAACTTTTTTTGGAACTTGGAAAATTTTCAATGTCTCAAATCAAGTGTTTTAATAATTTTTTTCTAATTTAATATTTAAAGTTTTTACTTTTTTGTTTTTTTAAAAATCAGTTAGTTTATTGTATTTACTCACTGTTCATTGAACGCATAAAATAAAAACAATAGCGGAGACATGGAGTATGTGTAATCACCATAGAATTTATACTCTGTACACTCATTCATATGAAGTAAAAATATAAAAACAAATTAGAAAAAAAAAAGATAATAAAAGACAGGTAAATTTTGTTGACTTCTTTGCTTATTTCACTATTCACTTCGCGTACACCAGGCATATAACTTGTGTAATAGTAGGCAGTAACCAGTAAGTATGAAATATAAATAGCCACTCTAGTATTATGAAGAAAGAATATATGTAAGAATTGTGAAGAAAATATTGTTTAATAATAATTTCCAAGAAATTTTCTTTTGTTTGTAAAAAAAAAATATATATAGTATATACCTGCTTTAATTTTTTTTTTAAACGAAGCTATACAAGCAGATGTTATAAACGATTAATTTTTTTCCTATTAAAGTTTTTTCAAATTTAATTTTCTTTTTTACATTAAATCGTTTTGGTATAGTAACAGGGTAACAGTTTAAAATGTGTAATTTTTTACATTTCCTTTATAGATTTATGTAATTATTCTGATATTAATATTTTATTTGTTTTCGTTTTTAGTATTTTTAAGAAAGGATTTTATATTTTACTTGTTAAAATTTGTATATATGAAAAATATACTAAACATCTCTGGTTGGATATTGAAATAATTTAGATATAGATCCAAAAAGTGCATACAAAATACTGAAAAATTTCCAGAAAAATAAAGCACAGCACAAATATTTAATATTGGACTTAAGCACCTGTCTATATAATTACTTTAAACATCGTTTGTATGCACGTTAAATATATTTTAAAAATGATGTATGGTTTCAGT
Organism: Villa cingulata; assembly: GCA_951394055.1. Taxonomy (NCBI): domain Eukaryota; kingdom Metazoa; phylum Arthropoda; class Insecta; order Diptera; family Bombyliidae; genus Villa; species Villa cingulata. Next base: position 1,828,955 of record OX596023.1, read on the forward strand.
TCAGTCCTTTATATGTATATATTTTATTTTCTTCTGTATTCAAATTTTTTCATATTTTTATTTATATAAAATTGTATATTTTTCACAACATATTTAAATTATCCGTAGATATTAATAGATATTTTCACTGTACATTTAATATGGATTTTAAATAGTAAGGTACACTATATTTATGCAATTTTTATTTCGCTAAATACCGAAATATTTATATTTTCAGTTTATAAAATTGAAAAGTTTTTCTTTTAAAAATTAAGAATTTAGTTTTGTTGTAATCGATTCAAATGTTTCGGAACAACTACCGGAATGTTGTTTCTGTTTGTTTGGTAAAAATATGGTATAAAAATGTATATACGAATACGAAATGAATATGACAAAAGAAAATTTTTTGAAGCACCACTGAACAGGAACACTAAACACAAGCAAACATAATTGCGGAATAACATTACGATACATACAAAAACATTTACATACGATTTACCACAACCACACACCCCAGCTGACCAAGTGAACTCATAGTGAATTCATTCTGAATTCATTTCAACCAAGTGATTCTTCACGTGAACGTTCACAGTGAATTCACAGTGAAGATATTTTATTTCAAAAATTTTTACGCTATGGCTGGTCACAGTGAATTCACTTAATGAATTCATTTTGAAATCACTTACTGAATGTTTAATGAAAACACGAAATGAATTCATATTGAATGCACTTTGTGAGGGTAAAATATCATTCACAATGTGAGTAATCAATGAATCCTGGCTCTAATTATTATATTCCTACTTTTCGATTTTTTTTTCATTGATTTAAATAAAAACTCTTTAATCACTTAATAATTAATCACTTCGTTATTTTTTATTTATTTTACTTTCTATTTTTAATAAAATAATATTACACAGAATTTAAAACACTTGCTTATTCCTTATTCTTAGACTCAAATAACTACATTTTATATCGCTTCAGTTTACAAATTAGTACATGAAAAAGAAATACAAAATTTCACTTTACGTTCACTAAGTGATTCCATAGTGTTAGCCTTTGTGAATCGCAACCATTTTACAAAGATAAAACGAATGAATTCGCCTAATCATAGAATTAAAACAAGTTTACATAAATCGTCATTCATCAAATGAATTTTATATGAATATAATTCATATTTCAATCACTTGGTGTATTCATAATGTACCCATATTTTTGAATAATTCACTTATTTTTCATTTCGTATTTTCAAAATGAATAAGAGAAAAATTATTCATTTCGTGAAGATTTTTGGCATTCACTATGAATTCACTGTGAACCTAGTTCACTGAATGGTCAGCTGGGACGATACACAATTCCAAATTCACAATACTACCAAAGATTACGAATACAATACCAAACAATACGATACATATGCATTTGTATGCTGAAAAACAAAATTAATTTTATTTCACTCAATTATTTTATTATACAAAGTTCGGCCACAGTTCAGCGTTCGTTCAGCCTTTCAGCCAGCAACCAGCAAGTAAATTAATTTATTTTTCATTAGCAATAATAAGGCAATTTGGCAATATAATGACTACGACTACCACCTACCACTAAAGTCAAAATAAAAATACAAAAACGTAGCAGCGAGTAGACAAACATTTTTCTGAAAAGAAAACAAATTAGAATTACCTATGTTGCTAACGAAACTCTGCTCAATAAAAACGATTACCCAGCAACATGCAATGCAACATCTCCACATCAATTCCCCAATTCTGTAATCGAATATACAATATTCATTTTGTACTCAGCAAAAAGAAAACACAAAACGATAAAACAGTAGAAGCAAACGAACCACACCACATAATAACAAACCATGTATTACAGGGTGGTACAGTCAGGTAAGTAATTTAATGGTAAAGGTGAGTAAAGGAAAGGTAATAAAATAAAAAAATAATGTGGTAATAAAATAATAAACAACATAAAAATCAACAGCAACATCAACAAGTCATTCCGATTCAGATACTAAATTCAGCCAACTGTATTGTAAATATTTTTGAAAAACGAAAAAAAAAAAAAAATAAACGTGTATTACAGAAATATCTGTGTAGTGTGTACGTATGTATAAATTTAATTTTTACCTGAAGAAAAAAATCTGTATGTTTATTTGTTTATTTATTTTTTTTATTTGTTATTATTGAAGAATGTTATATGGTTATATAGAAAGATAGTCAGACATAAAAAAAGCAATAACATGACTGCGAGCCGCCAAAATGAATTTTTTATTATTATTTTTGTTTTATATTTTTCATGTTTTTTGTATTCATTCGTACACATATGAAATTCATTGTTTGTGTGTGTGTGTGTGTGTGTGTGTGCGTGTGTGTAGTATTATGTCATGCATATGTATTTGTTGTATCTTTTTTATCTGTTTTAATCGAGAAATAAATGTTATGCTAGCATAATTTTTCGTTATAATAATATTATAATAATGTGAAAAAAACAAAGAATGAATACGAAACATATAAATATTTTTATTAAAATTTTTTTAAAGTAACGAATATGATTATTGTCACAAAATTTTTGTTGTAAACAAAAATGCATATTTGAGAATGTATACAAATTTATTATCATTTGATTTTAACTGTTTAAAGCAGCATATTAATCCTCTCAAATTACCTAGCCATAACATTTCTTTTTCTAACAAAAATTCATTCGCAACAACACCCATAATAATTTGTATGCAAATTTCAAAGGATATTTTTATTATCCTTATATAAAACGTCAGAAAAATAATACAAGAACGAATATTATAAAATATATTCGAATCTTTCCTCAGTTGAAGGGATTTGAAAACTTGTATTGTATTGAACACTCGTCTAAATCTGCCCAAATCAATCCTATTGGGATTTCAGAAAGAGAAGGGGACGGACAGTCTAAGGATCGATCTAAGTATGATACGAATAGGAATAAAATTTATTACCTGTATATTTTTCTCACGAATACTTTTTATTTAAAGACACAAAAAATATAATAAAAATATCATTGATTTTTTTCCTTAAAGATTATTATATCCTTATATGATTATTTCAATAATGGTATAGTAGCAGTAGATAAAAGAAGACACGTTCACGATAATTGTTTGTATAAATTTTCAATTTGAAAAATTTTTTTTTCCAATAGTGAGAGAATTTACAGTACAATACAAAACAAAAATCATATCATATTTACGAGATGTACATTTATATTGGATTTACTTACCTTTTAGAAGAAGTTGAAACATATTATTTTTCCATTATAGTTATCTACAGAAATTGTAACCAATTGTAAAGGTGAATAACGAATTTATTTTTTATGAATTACATATTACAAACTAATATGTATAGGTATACAAGGTAACCACCACTGCTTCGTTTAGTCAGAGTTGTTTTTATTTTGTAATTACATATGCATTATGTAGGTATATTGATTGAAAAAGAATTTAAAAAGAAATAAACTGAACAACATATACTTTTAAATACACATCCGTACGAATGACTCCTCATATACATTTATGCGTACATATGACAACTCTTTGGAACAACGCGTTCCAAAACCTTTCTATAGTCATAGAGTAATGAATAGTATAGTAAAGTTATGCTGTGGTTATGCTAATGCTAGTTAAACATTGAAGTTATGTTGACTATAGTCAGTTTTTGAACACATTTACTTACTATCGCAGTTAAAAAGTAACAGCAGTCAAAATTTTATATGTAATAAATAATTGTTCAATCATTACCGTCGAAGATAATAAAAAAGTCAGATGATTAACTCAAGTAGTAACATTATGCTTTAGGGACAGACCAGAGTTTAAAAACTTTCTAAACCTGTTTAAGTAGATAAACTCTTTAGTCTGTCAGCAATCAGCTTGGATAAGTCCGCTCAGAAGTAGTTTACTCTAAAACACTTTAATACAATTAGTTCATCTCGATGAGATCTTTTTTTGAACATACAACAAATGACAAATAAACCAATTTTTTGTCCGTCAATACGAATTCTTAACTAAAAGCTTTTTCTTAACTGATTTAGCGAAATACAAAAGGAGTTTTTGGTCTATCCGCACTACTACTCTAGAGCATGGTTGACTTTTTAACCACCATAGTTAAAAATAAATCATACCATTGCAGTTGCTGAACACTTGAAAGTTATGTTGGTAGTTATTAGAAAGGTTTTGGAACGCGGTCCTAATCTAAGTGTCTGTATGGTAGTAAAAATTCTTATTTTATGGTTACACAATTTATTAAAATTTATAAAATGTACAAGTAATACTACGGTATTACTAAATACCTGTGTTACGAACTATACATATACAAACTCATAGTCTGTACACAATAAACAGTGATGAATGTAGTTTTCATTCATTCAAAATCTAAAATATGTAGCTACTCGTATGTAAGAAATGAAAAAAAAAAAATAATAAAATGTTGACCATAGTACCTATATAGTATATATAGCACCAACATATTCCAAATATATTTTTATATTCATATTTCAATTACAATATCAAAGTTCTTAGGAAAAATATGTACACGCATACTTACTGTACATATACTCGTATGCATATTTATTTACACATTTTTAGAATAATGTGGTTGTATATATAAGACGGGGTGTGCATTATATCATAAGTAAATTTACCTGTAACTTTTTTTTTATTATTCATCTTGTATAAAACTTGTAGAGGTTTGTACGTAGTTGTAGTGTATAGTTTCCCTTCCTTCCTTACTATAAAAAACTTATAATTTTTAATTTTTTATTTTATAAATTTTCTTGTTTATGTCTAATATGTATGGTTTTTTTTTTTTTTAAAAAAAAATTCCTTCCTATGTCAAAAAATAACGACTAACGAACGCTCACATAATATATGTACCTTTTGTATGTTTTTCTTTATTGTGTATGTACGTTCATGGCGTGCATACACATACTAGACATCTGTATAATAACACAAGAATTCTATAGGTAATATACGTTATATCATTCAATTCTCAGTTGTTTTTTTTAATAATGTATACGATTATATAAAACCGTTTTATTTGAAAGCAATCTAAGTCCATTTTATATTGTATGGGAATATTTAAAGTTTCGATTAAGCGTCTCTAGGCATCATTGGAAATTTCAAAATGAAAATTTAAAAAATCAGTACACGCATGATGTGGAGAATACTATACTCGTATACTATCGTAGCGTAGCGTATACGAGTATGCTCGTATAATATTGCTTTAAAAATCTACTATACAAAATAAAAATCATTTTTCTGTTATGCTTCTCGCAAATCTGAGCACTCAGACAAGGCTGTCCATTGCATTTGAGATCTCCGACTACTCAAACTTCATCATTGCTCTTAAGTAACGAAGAAGCTCAACCTGACTTTCAGGCCCGAAAGATTCGAGCTCGAATCATATTCCTTAGTTTCATAGTTTTTAAGAAAATTTTTTGGGGAATTTATTTGAGAAGTTCTTTTAGGTAAAAACTCATTAGCAAGTAGATTGCATTTATCATTGACTATTTTCTTTTTCAAAAAATGGATTTATACCACTTTCAAAAAATAATCATTCATATCTGAGTGTCTATGTATTTTTTATTTTCTATATATTTTTCATATTTTTCAAAAATAAAAAATCCTTCATGTTGCAAACAAACTAAAAGAATATTGTAATACAATCATTTTAAAAATACACACACGATAGTATGTAATAACAACAAAATTATAATGAAAATACTAATAATAACAATAATTGGATTCGGCAAGGTGTGTACAATAAATAATATTTTTCTTTAGATTGTAACACAAACAAATGTGTACATACTCGTACGTATAGGTACATAGGTAGATACATTCGATTTAATTACATAGTACAAACAATTTTAGAAAACATCAATGTTTTTACTCCTATTTTTGTTTTCTTTTTATATTATACACATATGAGCGTACAATAACACTCACACATGGACACAAATAGACATAGCATCAAAACAAAAAATTAAATTATGATGAATCAACAAAAGAATATACAGGTACATATTGCATATTAAATCTTATTGTAAGTCGGACTCTGGTGGTATCGGTACATGTAGTGTTTAATTCTGATCGTGTTACAGCTGTATAAAACCAGCTTGAAAAAGATGTGGGCGCTCTCATAAATTCAAGCATGCCAGTAGAGATGCTCAAAAAAATTAAGCTTGCGAAAGAAACTTGGGTGCACGCAGTAAATTACAAACAAAAAAAGAAATTTATTGCTAAATTGCCACCTAGTTTTTTGATTCTCATATATTATGTGAATGTGAAATATCAAATAAAATGAACAAAAGTAAGGTGTACAACACTTATTTTGAGTCAAATAGGGCGCGTGGCTTTTTTCAACATGTTGATGGTTGTTGTAAAAAAGGCTTTTATAGAGTGTGACTTTTTTCAACACATTATCGAACGTAACCTAAATACGTGATTAAATTTAACTTGTTGAAATTTGGTAAGTTCAACATTTGCACCAGTAATAATAATGTCAGGTCGACTTGTTTGATCACGGAAAAAGATCTTTATCTGCGATTTGGTGAAATCAAATCGGTAGAACACCAAATTTAATCAGATAACGTTTACATCTCGAATTTTTTGGGGGAAACCAATATGCTAAAAAAAGTAACTCGTCCATTTTGAAAAAAAAAAATTGACAAATTGATTTCATAAATGGAAGCAATTTTGCGGAATTTTACTTGCTACATTTCACATACGTGCAAGTTAGCGCAGAAACAAGCTTGTACTTATGAATGTACCCCCATCTACAAAATACAAAAATATTCATTTATCTGTATGTATACGTGTACATGCAATATTTTATATTCTTTATACTCGTTTTTATTCTTAAAAAAATGGCGTAGGAGTAATAATAACAAAGATTTCATGTCATCTGTCATGTTGTTTTTTCGTTGTATTTTTTTTTTTTTTTTTAGTTTTATTTATAAATTTATAATTGTGTAGAATATGAAAAAAATTATAATAACATATTTGAATTTCTGGTAAAACAAAAACAAAAAAAAAGAGAAAATAAATAATTGATAAAGGAAAAGGTAAAAATATCCGGAAATAACGTCACCTCACCTCACCTTATTATTTATATGATGAATGAATTTATGCATATAATGTACTCGTATGAATGTAATGTCAATGCGCAACAGGCTATAGGTTGGAGCTAGACTAGACTCTATGTATATATGTATGTATATAGAAGGTGGAAGGCATCACTTGTAATTTCATTTTATTGTTACCTATATATGCACGTAGTCTATACATAATGTATATGAATGTAAGTAAATACGCATGTATACGTATGTAGAATAATATAGATGTAGAATACTTAATTATTTTTGACCATGAAATTATATATATAAAGAAAAAACAAATTAAATTAAATTAAATGAAAAACAAAAATATATAATTAAAAATAAAAGAACACAGACATACACACACACACATGATCATCAATTAATATTGAATGCATATACCGACCGGTACATGAAAAAAAGAAAATAATTAAAAACAATTCGATCACTATAAACAAATAATATAATTATTTGTATGCATAATTGAATTTAACCTTTTAAAAAAAAAATAAAAATATAATTATTTTATAATAAAATAACAATAATAAAAATATGTTTATTGAAAAGTATATGTATTATATTGAACATTATATACTTTATCGTGTATACATACACTCGTGATATATGTATTTTTGTTTTTTTCTTTGTTCTGAAGATCAAAATTAATTCTGAAAATTTTTAAAACAAAAAATTTATATCATAATGTATACCCGAACTGTCATGGTGTTAAAATTGTCATAAAATGCAAATTCGCATAAGATAAAACCCGGCATATGTATAGATAGAGTCTAAGTAAGTGCATAAATTGCAAAACAAAGTAAAAAAAAAATATTTTTTATTGTATATTTTATCTGAAACTCTTAATAAATAAATTCTGAACGCGCTTGCTATTTGCTGATTTTTTTACTTGTTAATCTCTGCTCGGGTACGTGATATGATTTTGAATTTAGAAATAATGATCATTGTTGTCATGTCAAAAATTCTATATAACTTACATTTCCATTTTGATATTATTTTTGAATCTCTATAAAATGTCCTTATACATTGTATGTAGATTTGTATTTAATACATAAATATTGAATTATTTAAAAAAAAAATTCACTTTGGTATTCGATAAATAATAATACATAGTAATAATAAATCGGAAAGAACTATACATAATATTTTTATGCTTCAAAAAAATTTTTATAAAAATTTATTTTGAAAGGCCTTACTAATCTTATTGAAATTCCATCACTAATAATAATAATAATAATAATATGCGCGCACGATCTATATATAATCTGTTTTAGTTTGACGGTACATAACATACCATATACATACTTAGGTTGAGTTTACGTAATCTATGTCTTAATTTTTGATTGATTATCTCTATATACTTTCGTATATACAAATACACATTTTATACGTTAAATTCTAGTCTAGTTAATTCTATAGGTATATATATACATACGTACATAATTTATTATCAAAATATTTTTCTCTTCAAATATTTTATAAAGTCTTCCATCCTAAGAAAGATATTTTTCAAAGAAAAAAAAAAATGATGAAAATTTAAAAATGACCACATATACTTTATGCTTTAGTCTCATTTGTAATTTATGTACGTGTATATAGGAGTGCGTACTTCTAGACCTACATATAATGCAATTGTATACATAACATAACGTACTCCCTATATAAATATTAGGTCGTGTATTGGTAGGAAGGTATAGGCATTAACTTAGCTTATACACTCACGTTGTTATTATAGGTATATGGTCTATAGGTGGTTAATAATTTACTTCTATATACATTACATTATATCTATCTGTCTGTCTGTACCTGTATAGGTATCTGTTTCTGTTTTATAATATTCATTTAAGTCATGGACAGTAAACATATTAACTATGGATGTGGATGCAACGTTATGGTATCTTAACTTACTTTTCCTGTTTTTTTATACTACTAGCGATACTTCTTATACTGCTACAGGTAAATTCCAAAATTCTTATTCATTCAGTTATTTTCTTATTCTTTTCATTATTTCAATAAATTTTTTCTTTTTTTTTATTTATGCTTTTTAATATAATGGTTCACTTGTCACGATTTATTGTATGTATTAAATTTACCCTTCTTCTTATACATAATCTGATACCGTCGTCTACATAATAAGGAACAGATAATGACTATAAGAAGTCCATCCATGCAATCAAGTCCATGATAGAAGACTTCCTTCATTAACTTCACAGCAATACAACACAGCTATGTACGTAAGCCTAAGTTGCCGTATAGCTGAGAATAATTATGTCACCAAAATGAACAAATTTGTTTATTTTTTAGCAATTTCGCACAACAGAAAATTACCAAAATACAATTAATTTGACCACTTGTCCCTATTACTACCTCTGGTAACAGTTCATTCATAATCGCCAATTTCCATTCATTCCCTCTTTTAGTAAATTGTGTAGAAATCAAAAATTTGAATTTAAAAAATCTAAAAAAAAATTACCAAAATTAAAAAATACAATCTACCATACAAGAATAATTACACGAAAACGGTAACGCTCATTGTAGATTTTATATTGTGCCGTCGATGAGTAATAAAATGTGGTGCATCCATAAAGTCCACCATCGCAAGTATTCATCATCGATATAATTTTTTATACAAGAGTAAAATAATAATAATAAAAAAACAAAAAGTGGAAGAAGAAAAAATTCAAAGAATCCCTTTGCTTACTATTTTTAAATTCTAAATTAAGTACATTCATTAATTTTCCCACAGGAACCCACTAGCATACTTTATAATTGTATAGTCTGTGGATTAAAAAAAAAAAAACAAAACGACTCGTTAGAACAGGTTTATAAAAATGTCAGCATTCGTATATAAGTGTAGTGTAGGGCCACGTAGGGCAGAGATGATCGAAAATACATGGATGCAGTCACATGCAGCACTGCACACAATGCAATAATATACGTAACATGTACATTATATGTATAATGCATTCCATTTTGATTATCTTGTATTACCTATCGATATTGATATTAGAAAAAAATTTATTCTTCTTTTATTCTTTTTCTTTGGGTCTTTATGTTTTCAGATTAAAGATTCTTTGTTGATCTTTTTTTTTTGTTTTGTTTTTTTGTTGGTCACATATGAGTATATCCTCTTTTAAATTGGGATTAAAACAGGAAGTTAACCTTCACACATCTTCACCTAACACGTACACGTATTTTACATCGAGAAAATATTTTAAAAAAAAAATGATCTTGAGGATATCAGCTTGAATTATACTTGCAAGCAAGTATTAAATTTTAAATTTCATTTGTTCATTTTTTATTATTCACAGAATCGGATGTTGCGGTTACTGTATGTGTATGTGTACCAAGTTCTCTGGAGTCTAGAGTATGGCAATTAATAAAAAATATTTTTAGATGTTTTAGAATAGAAAAATATTTCATAAAAAAGTATATTTTAACATACAAATTATCATTATTTTTTTGTTTTCAATCCACGAGAGAAAATAATGCCTCCACAAAAGCCTCTTACTCTGTTCCATCTCACTCTGTTTCTTGCCATCCTTTTCAACTCGTTCCAAAACATATTTAAGCTTCCGTTAACACACTTCGTCTCCTCCACAACTTCGGTTTGCCTCTTTTTCAGGAGCCCAGCGGATTCCATTCAAGAGTCACATGGATAATGCTTCTGGGAACTTTGCGCAGGATGTGACTTCTATGCACTCTACGTCTATTTACTGTTACTTGGTTAAAAATTTCCCCGAGCTCGGCGTTAGATATTTTTCTTGATCAGTGGATGTTGCAGATGATGCGTTGCAGAGCCTTGTTTACAAGTACTTGTGCTTTGTTTATGGCTGTGATCGTTTACAGTACCAAAGACTCGCTACGCCACCATATAACAGGACGCACCTTTTTAATCTTGCACTCTATGTTCTCATTAGAATCACATTTTTTGACACAGTACAGACCCCAAATAGCAAAAAGCTGCTAACATCTTCAAGAATTGGTACAAATGTCATTTTAGCATTTAAATATCAAAAATTTGAAGCTTCTTTTGGTAATTGCCTCCCTTTTCTTTTTTTCTTCTTTTTGTTTCAAATTTTTATTGGATGTTGGGATGTAAATGAGGCTTAATGTGATGTTCAATTAATCACAGATTATCGTATCGTTGTATTGTGCTAAATTCAAACACGCAATTTTTGCAATCATTTTTTGCTTAAACGTATATTTTTGATTATTTTATCTAATTTATGATCATTTTTAATATACACATATTTAAATAATTAAAATTTTATTTTTAAATTTTTCTTCTTAATTTTTTTTCTTTCTTTTGTTGACTTAAATTTAAGCGACAAAGTTGTTTGCATTTTGTATTCGTTTATATTTGTTTTATTTTTTGTATATTATTTGTTTATTAATTCATCTTATCTTTCGATATTTTAAATATTTACGTCATTTGATATCTACATTAATATATAGAAATATGTATACATATGTATGTACTATGTTTATATAAATATGCTTTCTTATATCTTTTAAAAATTAAATTCTTTGCATACCCATAAAGAAACGAATGTCTATGGTCTGACATACATATATGTATATGATAATTCATAAATTTCTATTCTTCTTTTTGTATATATATTAAACTTTAAACATCTATATGTATGATTGTATGTATGCTGATTATATGCAAATTTTTAATTACTTCAATTTATACAATATAATGTATACATATACATACATATACATATATGCTAAACAAAAGAATAATAAAAAAATTAAAAATTAATACGAACACCTACACTCATCATATTATTTATATACACTCTTGTATATAGATATAAGTACATAAATCTAGTATGTAATATGTAATGTAATTACTCTCGTATGTACATATTACAAAATTAAAATTATATAATGATCGCGCTGACATTAATTCATATAAAATCTAATGAAAAATTTGAAATTACGTATGTCCGTACTGGTATGTATGTATATAATGTATGCTCGTGCATATATTCAATTCTATATAGAGAATTTGATGTGTTACCTTTTATGATAGATAATGATGGCGGTATTATATGTTATATGGATGGTATATCATATGAGAACGATCGTGATGATATGCAAATTAAAATTAAAATTAAAAGAATAAAAAAATACAAAATAGCTATGCATACAAAATAAAATTAAAATTATTGACATAATTTTTTTTTCTTTCCATACATGTAACATGTAACATATTATACATAGTATGATCGTATCTACAATTTATGATATGATCGTATATCTAATGTTCATATAAGTACCTACATATTTAATGAATTATTAGGGAGATTCACGTCAATATTTCGTTATTCGTTGCGTCATACTTTTGTAGTCTGATTGATATCAACCGACCATCTCAAAGTTCTTCGTAATTTACGTTTTTGTATATACATATTTGTTTTTATTTCAGTCGTCATATGTCATATTATTATTTTCAAATATTTTGATTTCTATGACAACTGAGAACTGTCAAAAATTAACTACGAAATACAAAAGTTAAAAACTACGAAGCATTTTACCTTTGTAGTTTTTTCAAAAATTTTATAGCTCACAAATGTGTGGATGTGGAATGCCGCTTGCACATTTAATGCAGTGACTTCAACTTGGACTTCAACTTTCGACTTCACAGCACGCTTAACATGTAAAAGTAGCTGTCAAGTGTCAAGTCTACTGGCATTGAATATTGAATGTAGAATCGGAAGAAATGAACTACGAATACTACGAAAATTACGAAGACTACGAAACGTGACATGAATCCACCCATTAATTTTTTTTTTTTTTTTTGATTTGTTCGAAAGTAAAAATAATTTTATAAATTTATATTCTAAATCGAAAATTAATTTTTAAAATTCTTATTTAGCTATATGACAGCAGAAAAAGAACATTCTAAATACGTTACATATACATTATTCTTATTTTAAAAGGACGACGCATACATAATCGTTATGATTTTTGGATAAATTTATGACACTATACAACTGCTACAAAAAATTTTACATGAATATGAAACAGATAAAATTTTTGTTTTTGTATACAAAATGTGTTAAAAAAGTCAAAAGTGTAGGCAAAAAGTGTATAAAATTGAAAATGTATGTAATTCTTCTCAATTATTTTTACAAAAATGGAAGATAAGATTTTTTATTGAAGAAAATATTTTAGTTTTAATTTATTTATTTTTTTGCTAATAAAGTGACAAATTATTTTCACATTCTTTCTAAATATATTTTTATTTTTTTGAAATATTTTGAATAAATTTGCAATTTTCCAAATGATGATACACACTATCTTTCAATCATCAGGTATTCATAACTTTACTTATGACCATCATTACAATCCATATAAGTGTACTCAACTTAGTCATATATTAGAATTTATATTTTGTTATCGGTCCATTGTATACATTCATTTATTCATGAATGCACATACGTAAGTGATACTTAGTTTATACAGCTACATCAGTAAATAAATTTTTTTATATACTTTTACCATTTACTGACGTGAAAAATATTATATATTTTTTTATTATCGAAAACCAAAGTAATGAAATGGTAATTTTCTATACATTATAGCTCTCTGGTCTCTGCATATACATATGTATGTACATATGTATACTTGCATTTATACTTAAATTTTATAAATTGTTTAAAATGAAAAATACTGTAACTTTTAAAAGTCATTCGATATGTAACACACGGATTCAAAGAAAACAAAATGCACATAATAATTATGTAAAAAGAAATTTTTCTTTAAAAAAAAAAAAAATAAATGCTTAATGTGTTTGCAATAATTTTCAGTTTTATAGTCATAACAATATAAGTGCATACATAATAGAGTTTAGAAATTTGAAATATGAGTAAAATCACACATAACATAACATGTAACTGATAGCATAACATTTAAATTTTTACATATTTTGAAATTTATTTAACTTTACAATAATTTCCATTGAATTTTATTTTTTATTTTATTGTTTTTTATTCACATGTGCTTTAAATAGTCTGTTTTGTTTGACGCCTTATATATTTTTTTTGTGTTACATTTTTTTTATGACGACTGTATGATATAATTTGAGTTGTAGGTCATCATAATGTATTAATTACCCTAAAAAAGCCTATTAATTTGTTCATATATATATGTTGAAGATAAATCATTTTATATTCTTCTTATTCTTTGGTATTACAATTCAAGGTGGGCCTTAGACTATTCTTCATAATTTCCCTCTATTTTGTTCTGTCTCTCGCCACGGCTTTCCAATTTTTCACATTCATTCTTCCCATCCCATGTCTTCTTCAACGTCCTCTTTTTATCACTTTTCGGGGTCTTGCTATGATTCCGTTGCTCAATCAAAACACATGCATCTGAACTTATTTCCAATATCAGTTTATTCATATATAAATTCTTCGAAAAATTAAAAATTTGTAAATTATGTAAATAGAAATTTCGAAATGAGAATTTCAAAATAAAAAAATATTGTTAGTAAGAGACATCTGTCATAAATTTGTTGAATATTTGAAATCGAAACTCTCAACCAATTCATTTCTCATTTAACAGGAAAGAAGTTGTAAGGTTGTAATTGTAAGTCATGTCATTTTGAAAATTTGGAATTGTTTTTGTTGCTTGTAAAAATTTATAATTTTTTTCTTTTAGTTCAAAAATTCAATTTTAATTTTCATATTAAATATTATCATCACAAGTAGCACAAGAGACAAGAGTTAGTAAGTAAAGGAACTATCATTTAAAATAGGAAGCAATAAAAGATGAAAATTTCTTATGAAAATTCGTTTAATGGTTTGATTCAGTACAACGGTACGGTAACGGAGGAGATCTTCATAATAGCACCACCTTTTTTTCTTCTTAAAATGAAAATTTGAAAAAAAAAAAAAATAAATTTAATAGCCTTTTAATAGTCTCGATCGATATTGAACCATTTTAATGAAAATTGATAAAAACAAAAATCAATTTGAAAAGTTTAGTCAAAATCATTACAAATCGAATAAAATTAGAAATTCCAACAAAACCTACAAAGAATGATGGGTGAGTTTCAAAACGTTTAAATACCGCCTCGATGCATAATCAACAGTTTCAAAACGATAACACTTAAATCGATGACAATGTCTACAGTTTCAAAACTCATTGTGAATGCATCTGATACGCATCTGTCAAGCAATCTACGCATTCTGAATTTTTATGATGCAAAACAGATTTTTTTCTCAGTAGCATTTCAACGATTTAGTTTTATACGAATTTTGTTGTATGGAACCAAAGGTCAATCTGTTTTAAACAAAAATTTTGTACTTTTATGATGATAAATTGAATTTTTAAAGTGTAGTGTTTTAATATTAATGACAAATTCCAAAAAAATGGAGAATGTTATATTATACGAGTACTTACACTGAAGGTGTTTTTGCTCATTCGAAAATGACTATAAAATATGTCAGCCTGATATTGTTTAATTTTATTAAAAAATTGTTTCACCTTTTTTTAGTGTAGAGAATGGATTAATTAAATTTGAAAATTATGTACTGCAGGAGGTGAACCATTTTTCTTGTTGTCAAAACAAAGCAACAAATTCGTTTCAAAACGCCAAAGTTTTAGAACTGCAATATCGATGCGAAGCATTAATGCTGTTTTAAAACTTTGCATCACGACTGCTTTGATGCCGTATCACAACACATTTTTGAGGCGTTTTGAAACTCACCCATTCTTTTAAATTCGAACAAAATTCCAATAGTTGAAGTAATTTCATCCACATTTCTTGTGAAATGTTAGATTTCATAAAAAAGTCTGTTATATATTTTTTTCAACACTTTTTATTGTTTTATTATATAAAATTTAAGCAAATCTATATTCTTGAAGGATACAACATCTGAAATGAAAGAGAATTGAAAAGAAATTGATTTAAAATAGAATTTCAATTATTCTCATTGTTTTTAATTTTTACTTTAATTTCTTCTAAATATGAAATTTCTCAGTAAAAATTTTTTCCACAAGAAATATTTTTCAGGTTTCAAATGTCTTATTAACCATCATTGAAATAATTTCATATTCAATTACTTTTAACAAAATTGAGATAAGTTTAATACTTACAATTCGTACACGTTGTCCCATTGCATGTCCTGGTAAATTTCTACGGAATCTTGCTCGTACATTACCAGTATTACCATGAATTCTTGTCACTTTACCCCAAATAGCACGAATTCTAGTCTTACGTTCCGGATGCTGTGGTACACATTTACGTGTTTTTGCTTTATAAACGTATACACATCTTTTACCAACATAAAATCTACCATGTTCTTTTCTTCTGCATCCATCAATCTAAATAATGATTAAGAAAAAAAAAAAATCAAAATTGATTTTTTAGCAATCAAAATAAAATTTTAAATCAAATTATTGATTATTACCTTTAAAATAACTTGATTTTCATGTTGATTTCTAAGACCTCGCTTATAGCCACAGAATACGGCTTTAGCAAAAAGACGTCCGTGCCTTTTTAATGGTCTTACATGTTTTTCTGCTGATTTTTCAACTTTTTCTGATGGTGCTGCAGCTGATTGTTTTGCTGCTTTACCAGGTTTCTGCGGAGACGCAGGTTTTGTTGCAACGTCTGTCATTTCTTATATCTATAAGAATTCAGAAACAAACAAATTTTTTTTTATTAATTTATCAAATGTGAATGAAAATTTCACTATAGCAAGGTTGTATGTTATGTTCACATTTTTTTTGTAATGAAAGATGAAGTAATTTGAGGTTAATTCCGAGTTTGTATGCATAGTTTTCAGATACATAAATGAACATTTAGATTTGCAAAATTCATTATCCATCAATAATTAATCATTGATTTTTTAGTTATTTCTTAATTGAATCTTTTTAGAAAGAAAAATTACATCCAACAAAATAACATTCGATGTTGTCATATTATTCCTGTTCTTTTATATTTCCCATTGGTTCGAACAAAATAATCTCGATTCATTTTTGGAATCCTTCACATTTTTTAAAAAACATTTTCAAAATATTCTCATAAATTACTTTATCTTTCATTTACAATAAAAATTTTAAATTAAATTAATAATTTTCTACCAAAAATTTCTAAAAATAATCACAGATATAACAAATTACAGTACATACCGGAATTGACAAATATCAAAAGACCGAAACAAAAAGAAAAAGAAACATTTCTAATCCCAAATGAAACGTAATTTTTTGACACTTTAAACTGTCATGATTGACATTTGACAGTTGTTATCATACTACTTTGCAAATGAAATAGTGAAATTGTAATGTCAAAATCTCATTTAATTGACTAAAGTGACATCGTTGGTAATATTTGTAACTAATTTTGGGAAGTTTGAAGAACTGGAATTTAGATGAATCCAACTTGATTTTGGTCTTTGAAATTATCCTTTTTTCCTTTATTGAAGAAAAAATAACTAATCATATAAAAGTGTGCACTTTCATTGAATTTTAGTAAAAAGTCAATTATATTATTAATCAATTATGTACAAATTAAATTTTTCATTTATTTCTTTCCTTCTACCATAATTATATGATAACCGAATTTAGTTTTAATCGGTGGATCAGTATAAACAGGATTAGCTACAGTAGAAATTGGTAAAGCAAATGCAGCATCTTGAAATGGTCCAACCATTGAACCACGTATTTGCCATCCTAAATCACCACCTTGTCTGGCTTTATCTTCACTGTATGCTGCGGCTACATCTGGAAATTTTTGACCGGCTTTCAATTTTTCTAATGCTTCAAGAATTTTACTTTGTTTCTCGCATAATATATGTCGAACTTTTACAGCATTTCCACCTTTTTTCTCTTTACCACCAGCACCTAAATTGTAAATGTGAAAAGTGTAAACATAAAAATTTTATAAGGAATTCTTTTCAATTAAAAAATTATGTTTTTCAAATTTAAATTAGTTTTTGCACCTTTTTCAGTTTCTGCACCACCACCACCACCACTTTTTCCAGCTTTTGCATTTTTATTATCTTTTCCACCTTTTGAATCCTTTTTTGGTGCCATAAATTGAGGGATGATGATTGATATTGATGATGTTTGATTTTGATGATAAAATGATTTATTTACAAAATTTATTTTGGTTAACTGAATTGAGGTTATCGTTATGTTGTGTTAAAATTAAAAACAAAAGAAATGAAGTATGATATGATGTTGAATGTGTGATCATATGCGATTATTGACAGTTCGCAGTTGTGTCGTTTTGTCTTAATAGTGTTTCCATTTCTACATTACAACATAACTACAAAAGTTGCAGTCAGCAATCCATATTCTATTAAATTGTCACGTCATCTGATTGATTTACTTCAGCTCAGGGCTCAGCAAATCCAAGAAAATATGTTTTGTTGAATGTTGGTTGGTTGACTAAACAAACAGAAACACTCGGTGGTAAATGGTAATAAAATATAATGGTTAATCGATGACCAATAGTAAAATTTTTATTTATTAGTTTAGCTAGAAATAAAATTTTGTAAGGAAAATAAGTGTTATAAATATTGTAATTTCAATCAGCAATGGATCTTACACCAATTTTTAAAGCAAGCGTTAAAACTGTAAAACTACGTAACACAATTACCACACAATCACTGCTGGACAAAGAAAAGTCTTCATCATCATCATCATCATCATCGTTATCACCAACCACAAATACAGGCGTTCCGGATAAAAATCGAATTCTTCGACAACGAAAAACTCATATTCAAAATGATTTTTCAAAATTGGCCAAAGATATATGCCATAAAATAACCGAATTACGGAATTTATTGATCGAAAATCGTGCTGCATACATGAGATATGCACAATATTTAAAAAATTCAGCACAAATGACTGATGAACAGAGAGATATCATTGATCGGGAATCTGAAAAAATCATAAATTACTACACACAATATATAGGGCAAATACGTTCAGATTGGAAACATCGACATAAAGATATTAAACATCAGCATAAAGAGCATATAGAAAATGTTATTGAACTGTTAACAAAATATTTAAAATGTGTAAATAATTTACATTTAGAACAGAAAAAGTATCGTATGCAACATGAATTAGAGACATATCGTTTATTAAAATTGGCATCTGATAAAAAACTCATTCCAGTACGACCAGGTGATGTAAATCATAAAGATAATAATGAAATCAATAAAAGGCATAAACAACGAAAAATATCTGAGGCAAGTAGTAATGGACAAGAAGAAGATTACGATGACGATGAAAAAGAAAATCTAGGGGCTGTGTATTCAAATGATAATAATAGTAAAATAAAAAGTGATAATTTCACAATGAAACAAAAATTATTGGAAAAAGATTATGATGATGATGGTAATGATGACATAAAATCGCATAGAACAAAACAAATAGCATTAGATGATGATGCTAATTCACAAAAAATCTATGAACAGGATCAATTAAATCCAGAGGATGTACAGATGTTCGAATCTGAAAACAAGCAGCTATTTCTAGAATTACAGGGATTATCTGAGGAAGTGGAACAAATTGAAAAAAATGTTGTTGATATAGCACGATTACAAGAAGTATTTACAGAAAAGGTAATAAAATATCTAACTGTCTGACTGTCTCGTATTTTTTTTTTTTAAACCAAATGAAAAGAATTTTCTCTAATTGTGGCATTACAAATTTTTTAGGTTTCATTACAAAAGCACGATATAGAAAGAATTGCAAATGCAGTTGTTGGAGCAACTGAAAATGTTAAAGACGCTAACGAACAAATAAAACAAGCGATCCAAAGAAATGCTGGTCTTCGAGTTTGGACGTTATTCTTTTTGTTAGTTATGTCATTTACATTGTTATTTTTAGATTGGTATAATGATTAAAAAGATGAAAAAAAAAATAATTTACTGATACTGAAACAAAGATAATAAGGATGGATAAACAAGTAAAGGGAAAACAAAATAATAGAAAATTAAAAAAATTTAAAAAATTAAAATTACATATTTATGCGTTTCAATTTCTTTTTATCAGAAATTTCTTGTTTTGTTATACAAAAATTCAGTAAATTTAGAACTACATTTGGAATAACTGCAATGAGAAACTTACAAAAAACTGAAATAGAATTTTAGTAAAAAAAAGAAAAATTAAATTTAGAAAAAAAAAATGTTTCCTTCGAGCCGGATTTGAACCAGCGACCTATGGATTACTGCATTTCTGCATATACCTCTACAGTCCACCGCTCTACCAACTGAGCTATCGAAGGTGATAAATAACATTTCTCCAAAACTCAATAAATACTTCAAAATTATTTTTGATAATTTTAAAATAGAATTTTAAAATTTAAAATATTGTTCAAAAATGAAATTAGAAACTTTGAAATTTATTTGTAAACTTTTCTAAAATATAATTCAATTAGAAATTAAAACATTAATACTAATTTTCCATTTCATTGTATCAGTTAAATGAAAAATGGAAAATCAAATTTCCACAAATGCTGAAATATGACTCCGTAAGCGCCAACAGCAATATGCCGATTCTACATCTACCTACATTCAATGCAGTGATTTCAACTTCGACTTTGATTTAATGGATAAGTAGGTATTAGAACCAGCGATGGGACCCTAGAAGGAAAAAAATGTAGTAGTTTGCCCCCAAAAAATGTAGTAGATTGAACCAAAATGTAGTAGATTCGGAGAATTATATGTTTATATGGTATATGGTTAAAATAATCGTTAGACTGATTCGGTTTTAAGTTTTGAGCAACATTCCTTCGCTTAATTATAATGGAGAAATTTTCATAAAAAAATTATCAATATTTTTACTGAACTTTTATTTTAATTAACAAATTTCTTGAAAAACAGTATAAAAAGAAATGCAATGTTTTATTTATAACTATCATTATGCTAAATAAAATTTAAGATAATTTCAATGTATCAAATTTATTATTATTTTTATCGACATATAAAAAAATAAACAAACAAATAACAAATTTCTCAAAAAATTGTAAAGAAAGAAAAAGGAATAAAGTGTTTTAGGAATCAGTACTGCCACTCGTAAATTTTTTTCCGTATCCAAATGGAGACTAAAATAGTATCTATCTAGCTATTGATTAGTATAAACCATTGGCTATTGGCTTTGGCTTTATATTCTTTGGTCAGTGTCACCATCACCACACCATGCCTCATGTCTGCAGTGCAGTGAAAATGAGTACACTGTGTTACAAAAATGTTGGTTCATGTAATGTAATGTAATATTAGTTCCCAAAACTTAAATTTCAAATATGTAGTAGATTCTGAATAGTACGTAGTAGGTTTTTCGGACTACTCAGATGTAGTAGATCTACTACAATTGTAGTAAAGGTCCCATCACTGATTAGAACTTCTACATTCGATATTCGATGCAAGATTGCAAGTAGACTTGAACTTGAGAGCTACTTTTCTATTTATTGCTCGAAAGTCGAAGTCCAAGTATTCTATTATTCAAATTAGAATTATTTAGAATATAATATTTCCAAAATTATTTATGTGAACAATTTTTTAATAACCGTCATTCTTCATTTTTTTTCTCCGACATTACCTTACCATTAATTAAATTTGAAAATAAGGAAATAGAAATGATTGTGTTTAGTAGCGCCTAAATCCTAAACATCTTAAATTTTTCTGGACATTTTTTGTATGAATTCTTTCGGGAAAGAAATATCTTTTTGCCATGGAAATAGTATAGTAATAATTTTGATATCATTGAGCTGAGCCAGACACTGGTTATGATGGTTAGACCTAGACCTAATAGAATATTTAGTTTTCTCCTTTGCACATTTAGAAAATAATATAATATAATTTTCCAGCTCCACCATCAGGGTATAAAGAATATTTTACTTACCATCTCCAGTCCATGATATGATTTTCCACAGATTATAACTCCCTTCCCTTTCAATTATTTACCGACAAATATGGATATAATATGAAGCTCTAAACTAAAAGCTTGGCTAATGGCTAGTATTTTTTGGAATATTTTTCTTAATATAATTTGAAATTGGAATGGAATTCGATTTGAATTGAATTGAATGAATTTGAGTTTGAGTGAGTAAGTTTACAGAAGTTCAGCAGTTATCTGGTTATCTCATATATATACATATTCACGTTCCGTTCACCAAGTTCATCATTAATTATTATTATATCAATTATAATTATTTTTATTCGATTTCGATTTTGATTTTGATTCCATCATCAGTAATCAGTATCAGTCAGTATCAGTACAGTACAGTTTACAGTAGTATCATTCAAGTATTTTATAATTTTGTTGTTTTTGAATTTTTAGTTTCCATTCCAAATATCTACATCTTAAATTAAATTTGTAGTATACATTATAGTGAATTTTGTTTTTTTTTTTTGCTGTTAAAACAAATATATTTTTCAGAAGATAAAAAATGGCTAAATATCATAAACCAGAAAATAAAACTGTACAAGAATTAAAGGATATTGCACATCGTTTAAGAATTCATAGTATAACATCAACGCAAGCATCAAAATCCGGGTATAAAAAAAAACTAACATACCTATCTATCTATAATTACTTACAAAAAAAAAAAAAAAATTATAAAATTTTTCCATTTTATTTTGTATTTGATAAGTTTCATTTTGTTTCTATATTTTTTCATGGTGAACATTATTAAATTTCCGTGATAGGTATTTTTCATTATTACTATTAATTCGTTTCATAATTCATACATTAATTGAAAAGATGATGAATAATCATTATTGAAATTGAAATATTAAAGTAACCGAAAGGGAAAAATTGTAGTTAAAAGAAAATTTCAAAGGGCAATGGGTGGTTAATGGCACTTGTTCCAATAATTCTGATTTTATTTTTATATTTTTTGTCATAAAACCACGTGGTATTTTTTGTATTTTTTTTGTATTTTATTCATTTATTTCTTCAACCTCCATTCCACCGGCAAAAAAAAAAAAAATACAAACATGAAATAAAAATTGTACAAAAAGCAAAATAACGATAATAAACTAATAAAAAATAAAATAAAAATTTCTTATCAATTTTCCTATTTGCCTTGCACAGCTATGTATGTATATATACATATTTACATACACAAAGTGTCATATGTTACGTTGTTCGGTTGTTCAATGTAGATATGATTAGCCATAAGTTTAGCAACTATTTATTTTTAATTAAAATTTAAAAAAATAAAATAAAATAAAAACAACATTATGCACTGATTGTGATTTTAAGTTTTTAATATTCATTCATTCATTCATTTTATTAGGTAATTTTATACATTGTACGTATGTGTATGTGTATGTATTTCCTATGTACATATGTATTTACTTGCGCGATAATAGTTAAAATAAAAAAAAAAATAAATGAAATGTTGCTAACTATCTAATGAATGACCTTTTTTTGACCTCAATACAATGAATAAGCCAGATTTAATGGTGTTAGTAAAAGTTAATACATAATTTTCTGTTTTTTTTTGTTGTAATTTTTCCAAATTTAATGCTGCTGCTGCACTTTTAAATTTGAATTAGATTTTAATAAAATGTCATATTCGTTGCGTAGTAAATACGCACCCGTAGGCGTAGATCGTACCTCTACTCAATTACAATTTAGCCGGGAGCTAGTAACATAATATTTTGTAATTCCAATTACTGAAAACTCAATTTACAAATTACAAGGTGAAAAGAGATTGGGGGTTGTTACTAATAAATGTACATACATATTTAATCGTAATATTTTTTGTAAATAATTGTAACGATGAAATTATATTAT
Organism: Villa cingulata; assembly: GCA_951394055.1. NCBI lineage: Eukaryota > Metazoa > Arthropoda > Insecta > Diptera > Bombyliidae > Villa > Villa cingulata. Next base: position 1,852,850 of record OX596023.1, read on the forward strand.
TTTACGTAATATGTAATTATTTATTAACTCATATTTAATATGCACTTAACCATGCACTAAAAACAAAAAAATAAATAAATAAATTAGAAATGAATTTTTAATTAAAAACGATAAACAATTATTATTTTTATCGTTTTAATATTTATCATCTACTTATTACCAATTACCATCTGTCTAGTCTACTATGTATCGTATGTAGTGCAGTATGCCTATTATTATAGAGCCTATAAGATTTTTAAGTCATGGTGAGTGCAGTGCAATGACCCTGATTTTGAAATGTATTAAAATGCAACAATCTCTATTTCTATTATGTATTTAATTTTAAAGTGATTGTCATCGTGTTTTATGGTGTGGGTAAAATAAAAAATATTTCATTCAAATATCGATGTGGAGACGGTGGAGTGGAGACATGCAATTAGATTGAAAAAATTGAGATGAATAAAAGTTTCAAAGCTTCAACTCGTACGTAGACGTCGTAATATGTATGCATTTTGAACAGATAGGGAGGATAGATTGAAAATTAATTGAAAACCAGTTTATCTAGAATTAGAAATCTTTAAGAAGATCTTAAGGGTTTTCGATATGAAAGTAAACACTTTAATCTAATTATGAAACTTATCAATAAAATTTTTATAATTCATTCAATATTACCACACTAATTAAATACGTGAATAATATCTAATTAACAAAACTTTGTTTATTATTTTTTTTTTAATTTTTTCTAATTAGTCACGTTTCTTTCGTCATTAGATACTTATTATTTTTTTTTTTCTATTTTAAAAAATTAATTTTCATTTATTTCAATTTGTGGTGTGTATAGGCATCCAACATCATGTTCATCGATCGCAGAAATAATGTCTGTATTATTTTTTCAAACGATGCGTTATAAATTATCGAATCCACGTGATCCGGCTAGCGATCGTTTCATTCTATCAAAGGGGCATGCAGCACCAATTTTATATGCTGCATGGGCTGAAACTGGTCTATTTCCAATTTCTGAATTACAAAAATTACGTAAAATTGATAGCGATCTAGAAGGTCATCCGACACCAAGATTAAATTTTGTTGATGTCGGTACCGGATCATTGGGACAAGGTGTTGCTGTCGGCTGTGGTATGGCATATGTTGGTAAACATTATGATAAAGCTGATTATAGAACATATGTAGTTGTTGGTGATGGTGAATCAGCTGAGGGTTCTATTTGGGAATCATTACATTTTGCTGGACATTATAAATTGGATAATTTATGTGTAATATTCGATGTAAATCGTTTGGGTCAATCAGAACCAACATCTTTGCAACATCAAATGCAAACATATATGAAACGGCTTGATGCATTTGGATTTAATGCACTTGTCGTTGATGGACATGATGTTGAAGAATTGTGTAAAGCATTCTTTGAAGCTGCACATACAAAAAATAAACCGACAGCAATTATTGCAAAAACATTTAAAGGAAAATTCTTTCCAAATATTGAAGATTTAGAAAATTGGCACGGTAAACCGTTGGGTGAACATGCTGACGGTGTAATCAAACATTTGGAATCGTTGATAAGAAATCATGGAGCACTTACATTGAAACCACAAGCCCCATTAAATGATGTTCCAGCTGTTGATATTACAAATGTTAAATTAGCTACTCCACCATCGTATAAGTTGGGAGAAGCAGTTGCAACTCGTTTGGCATACGGAACGGCTTTGGCAAAAATTGCCGTTAATAATGGACGGGTAATTGCTCTCGATGGTGATACCAAAAACTCAACATATTCCGAGAAACTAAAAAAAGCTTTTCCTGACCGTTACATCGAATGCTATATTGCTGAACAGAATTTAGTTGGCACAGCCATTGGTGCCGCCTGCCGAAACCGCACAATTGCTTTTGCTTCTACATTTGCCACTTTCTTTACTCGTGCTTTTGATCAGATTCGAATGGGGGCTATCTCCCAAACAAATGCAAATTTCGTTGGTTCACATTGTGGTGTTAGCATTGGTGAGGATGGACCAAGTCAAATGGGATTAGAAGATATCGCTTTATTTAGATCGATTCCTGGCAGCACAGTCTTTTATCCATCTGATGCAGTTAGTTGTGAAAGATCTGTTGAACTGGCTGCCAATACCAAGGGAATCTGTTTCATTCGTACTTCAAGACCCAATACTGCAGTAATTTATCAAAATGAAGAAATTTTCACTGTTGGAAAAGGAAAAATCGTTAAACAATCACCAAAAGATCAAGTACTTTTAATTGGAGCTGGTATAACTCTATACGAAGCATTGACTGCATCTGCAGAATTAGAGAAGGCTGGAGTACATGCTCGTGTTATGGATCCATTCACCGTCAAACCGATTGATCGTGAATTAATTTTGGAAAATGGAAAAGCTTGTGGTGGTCGTATTGTTGTTGTTGAAGATCACTACAAGTAAGTATTTTGTTTTTAATTTCTAAACGAAATTTATTTATTGTTTTGTTCATATAATTATAGAGAGGGAGGTCTTGGTGAGGCTGTAATGGCAGCTGTTGCCGATCAAAGAAATTTCGTTGTTAAACATCTTGCCGTAACCAATGTACCACGATCTGGTCCACCATCAGTACTTATCGATATGTTCGGAATTTCTGCTCGTCACGTTATTAATGCTGTTAACGAAATTTTAAAATTGTAATTTAAAAATGTTTATTTCGTTGCATGTCAAAATACCGAAAAATTAAAAAAAAAAAAACAACAACAACAACAAAAGACATTTCATCCATTCCTTTGTTGTTATTTGCCTGCCAACAACATTTCTGCGTAACTTTAAAAGACAGAAAGAAAGGAATTTTTTGTTTTAATGTTTTATAAATAATTTTGATTTTTGTACGTTGAATTTAATAAAATAAAAATGTTTTAAAAGGAAAAATTGCATTTGACTTTTGGTAATGATTGAAAGATCAAGAATATTTTGTTTAGTACAAAAATAAATTTTTTTTATTGCAGTTTTATATGTGATAGTGTATTTATTAAACATAAATAAAACATTAACTGGGACATTTAATTTATACCTCGATTTGAATACTTCGTAAAATATTCTTTTCATTATCATTCAAATGCTCAACAAACGTAATAAAATGTTGATTTGTACTGAAATTTATAAGGAATTCAGTTAAATTATCTTCCATGTTTGTTTGAAATATTGGATCTTTCATTAATTCTTGCATTAAATGATCATCATCAGCATTCTCATCTTCTTCATCGTTAAAATATAAATCTGATACGAATTTTGGTTTTTGATGTGGTGATTTTTCATTTCCATCACTACCAGCACCAGTAACAGTTCCAGCACCTCCACTTCCACCATTCCCATCTGTTTCTTCATTACCATCATTATCATTATCATCATCATCATCATCTTCATCAGTCCAATTATCTGATTCATTATCAGCAATTTTTGCTTCTGTTAAATGACCCAATTCATTAATCAATAATTTAAATATTTTAACTAATGCCGGTATTGTAATCCATGTATGTGAGCCAGCTGTTTGTGATCGTGTTTTAATTTTAGTTGTGGTAGCTGTTGTTCCAGTCACTGTATCATTAGTAATTAATTCTTTGATTGTGATCGATGTTAAGCGATTATCTTGTGTTGTGACACCATATTCAAAAAGTTTACATAATGCCATTGTTGTAACTTTACGTTCATACGCACCAAAAAATAAATTTTGTCTCGTTAACCAATTAGAGAATACAAATTGCATTGCTGGTTCACCAGTTGGTCCTGGTACTGTATTTAAAAAATTTAATACAGCATCCATTTGTGTTAGTATTAAATGAGCGAATATAACAACTAAACTCATAACAACTTTTAAACATTCGACTAATTGCATTTTACTGATAACAGCCTTCAATAGTAAATCGATATTTTCACCCAATAAATTACCCATTTTTGTTATAATTGTTATAACAAGACGACCAATTTGTCCGGCTGTAAATTCACTATTCATTGGATTCAATAAGAGTGTAGTAACTTGCGTTATGTAGTTTAATCCTTCACCATTCTTATACGAGCATACTTGTTCCGGTGAAATGAATATGAATGCACGTAAACATTCACCACCACTCGACATTACAGAATGATCATCTGATCTCAGAATACAGTGTACGACAGCCGGAAATGCATTTTCAATTAAATTATCACTTAATGGTGGTTGCGAATATTTAACGACAGTCGTTAATACATCTAATGCGATATCTTGTTTTGAACTGTTCGCATGATCACCTTGAAGATTTAAAATGCTAACCAATGTTGGAATGATTTTCTCTTGTAATGGTTGTAGACAATGTGGATTTTGGCATAAAACTTTTAACATATCCTGTACCAATTCTAAAATGAATGGATCTTCCGGATATTTTAAAAATATTGCAATCGTTAATGGTATAATTTTATTGTGAACAGATGCTGCAAAATTATTATCAAACTGAAAACAAAAGTTCAGAAAGAAACGATAATTTAGGCATTTAAGGGAGAAAAAATTTATATTTTTTGCCTTACCGATACAATGATTGTTAATGTTTCCAATAGAAGTGCTAATACAGAATTTTTTGATTGTCCAATTAATTCGGTAATTCCATCAACGAAACCATTTAATTTTGATAAAATTAATAAACGTCTATCATCATCGGTTTTATGTAGATTCGTTACAAAGCCATAAATTGCTCTAAAAAATATTTGAATTTTTCATTATTTCATTCAATCAGACAATATTATTAAATTTAATTATTGACTAATTACTAGTCGCATTTACCTAACAGCACAAATTTTCAATACAATCGGTTTATCTTGTGATAAACTATTCAATGTTGCATCTAATATTTGCTCTAATAATTGCGGATTGTATAATGTTGATTTTGAATATGCACTTAATGTCCATAAACATTTACCAAGTAATAATGGTGATGTTTCATAATTCATTAAATTTTTGATATGCGTTAAATAATTTAATAGATCAAATTTATTTTCTGTATCTAAAATTAATTCACGAAATGTATGCACGGCAACCATGCATGCTTCATGAATTTTCCACCAATTTGAATTACCAGATGATCTTTCGGCATCAGCAACATTTAAATGTCTAGATAATGCCTCTGATAATGATGGTAACACTTTAATATCGAATTCTTCATTTAGAGCCTAAAAGAATTTATAATATAAAATGCATATTAAAAATATATTATTTGTTGCATTTTGATAGATGTAATCGATCTTACAGTTAAAACATCTTGCCCTGATAAACGAACAGTTAAATCAACACCAGAATCATCTTCATCTTCGACAAATTTTTCTGGATCATCATTCCACATTTCAATTTGTTCTTCACTAACTTGTATATAAACGATCATTATGTAAACTAAATCGGTTAATACATTTTTTATGATTGAACGAAACTTCCCGCAACCGATAATGCATTGAATGAATTCAAATATTTGTATTATCATTGTTGTAAAATTTGATAATTCCTCATCTGAAAAAACAAAAAAATTACATGATAATATAGATGATTAAGAAAAAAAAAAAATGTTAAAAAATTTGAGAGAAATACTGTTTTGATATTTTCATCTCACTCATAAGAAAATTCGATCTACGATCATTACCTTCATCATCATTTGAAAATGGACTTGGTTCGGTTTTGTTAACAATCACTTTAACATATATATCAGCTGTCTGCGTTAACAATTGCCAAATTGGTGGTAAAATTTGATTCATAAACGGATGAATGTATTTTGGCATTTCGGTTACTAACTGCGTGAAAACTATAAAATAAAGTTGAAATAATAATTAGAAGAAAAACATTTTTTTATTGAAAATTTATGATAATTGAATTATGTTTACACTTACTTTTTACGATTTCAGTTTTTAGAATGAAACTTTGTGTACTAGTACCATCATCAGCATTTACAGATAAATTATAAATTAATTTCTCAATGAAATTGGTTAAAACTGAATTCATCATTGCCTGTTGATCCTGTTTATTTGTGATATTATAACTGATCGATGAGAATAATGGTTTCAAAATTTTTATTGCATATGTACGAGTTTTAATGCTATAAGTTTGTTCAGCATCAAATATCCGATATACTTCTGATATTATAATGGGTCCTAATTCTTTAATTTGTTTCTCATCATATGTAAATTCTAATAGAATTTGCATTGCACCATGTATTGAATTTTCATTACCACCCAAACATTTTATAATTATATCAAATAATTCTGTCCATATATCTGGCCAATCATATGTTGCTATAGCTGATATTGTACGTGCAACAACTAAACGTATTTTACTATTTTGATCATATAAACCATTCGGTAATATATTACGTATAGTTTTTTTAACTTGTTCTGAAGCAATATAATTTTTTGTTTGATGATTATCATTATCACCATCATCATCATCCGCATTATTGCTCCAATGTTCTTGAACATATTTTGTTAGAAAAATGCATGCCAATTGTCTTAGAGATATATCGAATGATTGATTCATAATGAATTCAGCCAAATATACTCCATAACCTTTATTATAAAAAATTATTAATTAAAAAAAAAACTAACAAGCCTGTATGCAAATAATTTAATTTAATTATGAGAACATATGTATTCACATTGTATATATGTATGTACGAATAGGAACATGATGCATTTCTAAGGATTTGTTTTTTATTTTTTCAAAACGAAAATCTTGTATTACTGGTTCTACATTATTACTTTTTTTTTTGCTTTTATCTTACCTTCAGTAAATTCCAATTGTTTCATTCTTGCTTCAGCTGATGTCCTAATACCGGTATCTGGATTTAAAACATTTTGCAATTCTTCAAATAATGCCTGTTTAATTGTATCGGCATTTTGAAATGTTAACGACATTTTTATCACTGAAATTAATTAATTTAATAAAATCACCAACAATTAAACAAAATCAACAGAATATATTTTTGTTTTAATTTTCACGCGGTCCAAACCAAAACCAAACCACAATGCAAATGCAATAATATAACCAAATTAGAAATTGCACTGCACCACAAATCGAATAAGGGAATAAGAACAAGCAACAAGAACAACTTTTGGTAGCTCTAGCTAATGAAAATGAATGATGTTAAATTTATGCTAGTGGTGACAGTGACAGATGAAACCACTAACCAAACAGTGGCAGTGGCACATTTAACAATAACCAAAAATGTGTAAAAAAAACATTCAATTGTCAAAGTAATCAAATTTTCAATCAATAGAGACTGCATTATCTTTTTTCATATCAATATTTATTTTATACTGTAGATGTCAGTCATATTTTTAGAAATTTAAATTTTAAAATATTCGTTAAAAATGTTTTTGTTAAAATAATATGTCGTTAACATTTTTTGATTCAAAATATTGAATTCGAAATTTAAAAATGGCAGCAGGAAATAAAATTGTAATTTAACGATTATTTTACAAGAAGTATTATCGAATTCGAATTTGAATTAATGTTGATTGATGGGAGAATTTCACAAAGTCACAAAGATTTATAGAATTGGTGCATAATGGATAATGGTAATTATTTAAACAAAAAAAAAAAAAAAATTATATTAAAAGAAGTATCTGTAATTTAAAGTTTTCATTTCAAATAATTTTTCTTTCTACGCTTAGGACCGACCACCCATGCTGCATCCAAACCAGCATAACATCCTAATGGAATAAGTATATGTATGATGTACTTCCATATAGATTTTTGTACATAAAATATTTAACAAACAAACTAATAATGATACATTTTTTCTCTATAAATTTTAGGCAAAGCAAATGGAAAATATGGGAAGAGAATTTCAAAAGATTTTTTTTTATTCTTTTACTTTTTATTTATTTTTTCGGGAATATTTTGAATGTCGTCCTTGCAAATTGGATTCAGATTCATACATAGCTTGTACATATGTAGGTTACGCTTAATGAATTTCATATATAATACATACTGTGTATTTTTTAATATCATACATATTTTGTTAAATTGTATTGAGCTGCGAATATGTATATATGCATCTATATATACCACACGAATATATATAGTATATGGATTTATTTCATTTTTATAAAATCAAAAATAATGAAAGCTACAAAAGGATTTTGTGTTTGTGCGATTGTGAATGTTCATCGCGTTTGTATTTTGGTTATTTTGGTTTTTTTTTGTGTTTTGATTTTTATTCTGCGGGAAGAGAAAATTCAAAATAAAAAATTTTTTTTTTATTATATATATGTATGTATGTTATATACTTATACCGGCTTATCTTTGAAATTGGAATTAAAATTTGAAAAGATAGAAAAAAACATTTTTTGGATATCATAAAATAAAAATGGAAGCGTTGAAAATAGAGTGAGAGTGTACGTATATATAGTGAGAAAAAAATACATATAATTGATAGAATCGTGTATGTACAGAGCTGCGAAAAAGTTTTCAAGCAAACATAATTTTTTTTTTTTCAAAAATCAGTTAATGCAGGTAACATATGACTTTATATCGTGAAATGATCTCCTTTCTTTTATTTCCAACTTTCATTTCCAACCTCCAAGTTCGCTCAGCTTTGAATGAGTTAAGTACTCGTTTGCTGGAAAAAAAGCTTAGAAATTTTGATTTGAGTCTATACTTGCTGATGATAAGTATAGCACAAAAGATCTTTCAAATAATAGATCAGTATAGGTCCCATCCCATTATGTATTAACTTGTTTCTCTTTCTATACCAGCAACTTAGTGGTTCGCATCGCAATCCACCCACATTAAACTGTAGGTACATTACATCTGCCTGCATACATGCTGGTAATAAGTCACGAAATCACTTCGGTAATGCTGTGCTCCCAAGAGGATTAAATGCGAAAGGGAAAAATTCAAAAATATCTCTTATATTTACATCAGTATTTTTACCTTATTTAACTGTGTTTAAAGCAAGTCTAGGTTTACTTTAAATCATTGAATCAAAGAGTAACGAACAGCACTGGTGACTGTTGAATTGCATCTCTAATGATTGCTTGTGTATACCGTTTCAAAAGCGTAGGTAATGCGTAAGTAACAAGAGCCTGTGCTTCTAATATTAATATTCGATGAGAACTGTATGAAATGTTTTAAAACTTTTTCGCAACACTGCATATTTCTAAATCAATGAAAACAAAATATACGAATACTAGTATACATTATTGTATATGCGTGTTTGTATATACTCGTAAAACTAAAAAAATATTAGAAAAAAGAAACACAAAATTAAAAGGAAAAGTTGAAAAATCAGAAAATTGGTTTATGAAATTCATAACTTTGTATTTTTTGAATTTATTTAAATATGAATTTTAGGATTTCTAATATATACTCGCATGTGTATGATATGATGGATGCTTCTGTATACATATAGGTAGGTATAAAACGTCGAATTTTTGTACATATATGCAGTTGGATATTGGGTGTTTCGATCTCATTTAATGAAAAATTTGTAAATTTTATCTATTTTATGTCCAATTTCACAGTAAAGGTTTAGGCTTGAGTTTAGTTAGGCCTTCATAAAAGGTTTGGCTATGGCTCAAGCTCAAGTCTGTTGGAGTAACGACTTTAAACTACCACTGTGAAATCAAAATATCTCTTAAGCGTAAAAGTTTAAACTTTATCTTGAGCTTAAGCTTTCACTGTGAAATTGGGCATTAGACAGTTCATAATTGTTGTTTTTATCTCTTTTAAGTAATGTATAGTTGGAACGTCAATATAATAGTACTCGTATATCTAACTTCAAAATATTTACAAATTTTTGACATTCAATATTTTGTGCCGTGTATAATCAGAATCGCTATGATGGCGAAGCAAAATCGAGCCGTATATTGTGTGTTGAAGATTATTTGAAGACACTTCACATACAAAATTGGGCATCGGATACTGTGCGAAATGGAACAGAATATTTGAAGGGAGTCAATGCCAATCATGGGTTGTTTGTAGCACTAATTATGAGAATGATCATTACGCGGTGTCCTGTAATAATTAACAATCAAGACTATATTTTTGTTATGATAAAATGTTTAAAAGTCATCCTGTACAAGTATTTAATTGCGTATAGAGTATAGACTTAAATAGAACAGAAAATTTTGTATGCACTCGTATGATACCTACATGCATATATATGTATATATAATAGAGATTAAGAACACAAATCAAATCTGCGGTCATTTGTATATTTATGATTTTATTTTGTTTGAATTATTGTGGCATATATTTTTGTTTTTTGTTTAATTAGATTTCTTTTTTGTTTTCCTTTATTTGTTCTTTATTTAAATTTTAAACACACATACTGTACACATACAAATATGGAGATGTGTATGAATGTTTGATATTTGTAATATGTATATGAGTATACTTAACATTTTCGAATAAAAAACAAAAAATGTCTGTACATTTTTAGCAGAAAAAAGTACAAACTGCAATTATGAAAAAAAAAAACAAATAAGTATTTTATTCAAGGATTTGTTTATATTTTTTTGCTTGTATCATTTTAATTTGCATTTATTCATCAAAAATAATATGGAAAAAAAAAAATGAAAATGAAAATTAGGGAAAAAAGTAATAAAACTCCAATCAAATTTTTGCAAAACTAAAACTACATAATACTTACTTTATATATAGTACATAAAAAATTTGAATAAATGTAGTCACATGTGTGGAAAGCGTTTACCAATAAGTAAGTCAGAATTTTAAAATGAAACAAAATGGTAACTATACAAGACCATAGGAAAAATTTTCTGAGCATGAAGAGGCAATTTGTAAATCGCTTGATGATTTTCCTTAGCACAAATCCTGCAGTTTTGTTTGCTTATACAAACACATTCAGTCAGAAATGCGCTTCATACATAAATTTCTCTTAACAAAAACGAAACGTACGAAGAACCGATCATGAATTTTGATAATAAATTTGAATAACTTCTACGCACTGTAGAACCGGGTATACCTTTCCATATGATTGCTTGTCACACAAAAATACTGAGCAAAAGTAATCAAAGTTTGAGTTTGATTTTTCTATCCGTGTTGATATTGTGCGGGTGACCGTTTAAAGTTTTGATGTTCCTATTATTAAATCCTATGTAATGTGAAATATATTTATATCCTACACACATAGTATCTACATATAGATTATCATATTCACAATATCATAATTCATAATTCGTAAGTAAATATACGAGTATATACCCGTATCATGATTACGCGAGTATAGCTACAGGAAAAACTAAAATTATTTTAGGTTCTGCACGTATTATGGCATGAGTACTGTGTACTATGATTTTTCTCTTCCCTTCAAATAAATTAAGAAGATAAATATAAAAATGATATGAATGGATGTTTTGGAAAAAAAAGTTATTATTAATAAAACAAAAAAAAGGAAATATATTTTTTATTTTTTTTCCTGTTTTGTTTTTGTTTGTTTGCTTCATTTATCTATGTTCTATGTAGTTGTTGTTGTTGTTTTTTTTTGGACATCTAAAAATTCATATTACTTTTTTTTCTATTTATCATATGTGAATGATATGAGTGTGCATTATTTTCGTTTGATGTGCATATTATATGCTCATGTATGTATAAGTAATATATGCATTCATATATGTAACATATGCATCACTTATGTGTTTTAATTCATTCATTCGTTATTAACCATAATATTATAAATGTTGTATATTACAAAGTGTAGATCAATATTACGGGAACATCGTGTAATAAAATACGCGTATCCGCAAATTTGTATAGTATATGGCAAATACCTATCATAAATTTACTCAAAACGATACTGTGGTTAAAGATCATAAAACTCTTCCAACTTTTGATATAGAACTTAAGCCTCATTATTTACAACCCAGCGTAGATTGAGTAGAGTAGAGTGGGGTCTTAAATTGCATTTACAATTCAGAGTAGAGTAGCGTATGTTATTGCATAGGATGGAACATTAAGAATTGGTACACATGTTTTCAAAACTTTCAATATAATTTCCTCATCACCAGCATCAGATTAGAAATATATAACTTAATCTCACTCTGACTCTGGCGATATCCACGTTAGGCGTGAAAAGGAAAGCTACATAAAATTTCGTTGTGTGAAAATGAAGAAGGCATGAAAAATCCACTCTGGCGTGAAATCCACGTTGTTGGGCTGTAAATGAGACTTTATAATGTTTGCAGTTGGTTTACAAATTCGAGCTTAAATGTAATGAAATGATCGACTTAATCTCCCGATTTGAATTCAGAGTCAAGAAGATGGAGAAGAAGAAGAACACGAAGAAGAAGAAGAAGGAGGAAGAAGAAAGATGAACGAATTAATTTATTACATATATAGAATTCCCTCACTATTGAGCGACACTGTATATGCATATACACGTATTCCTACTCGTACGAACATATATGTTTTCTTTTTTTTTGGTAGTTTGCTTTTGTTATTATAAATTAAAAAAAATAATCTAAATGAATACTAAATGAATGTACGAGTATATTATGATGATGTATGTAGTCGCATAAATAGAGAAAAAAGAATATATAAGAAAAAATTATCAAAAATGAAATGAAATGAGATAAAAAAATATCTAAAATGATGCAATTAGTTTTGACTAAAAAAAAAAATACGTATACCAGTACCAGCTATAAATGAAATGTACTCGTATATGTATTTATGTATGTAATATGCATCATTATGTGTATAGAGAAAAATAAAATAGAAATGATAATAGCAAAAAAAAATGAAAAACTAAACTAGATAAATTACGATTGAAAATAGGGAGTTTTAAATTTAAATATGTACATATGTACGAGTATATGTATATGAAATGTATGATTTGTATTTTTTAGTATTCATTTTAATGTATATGCATGCATGTAGTATTGTATGTCAATTCGTAACGAATGCATTCTTTTGTATAAATTTGTATAAGAACCTACTATAACCACTCACTCATCACTACCTCTATACTATACACGTATTACAAATTGAATGCTCTTGCTTATTTAAAAGAGTTTTTTATATAAAAAAAAAGTAAAAATAAAATAAAAAGGATATTTACATACATAAGTAAGTATATTCAGGATATTTTCGTTGTTTTTGTTGCTGTTGAATTATTTTATTTTATTTTTATGAATTGAATTGAATAAAAGATATACTCAGATAATTTGTTCATTCTCGTACTATATGCATGTAGATATGTTATATTAGTACACCCCACATATACATATACTGTACATTGTACATATACATATATGAGTGAATATATGAATACGTATATGAATATGTATACGTAAATGTACTAAATTAACTTTAAAATCATTTTGAATAGATAGCAATTTATCGAAATTGATTATATTTACTTTATTTATTTTTAAAAACTTCATTTTTTTTCCTATTCTTTATTACATGTAAATGTATGTACGTAGGTTCTATTCTATTCTATATATACTCCTGCATATGTTATTACGTGATACGTGAATACATTAAATAAAGGGATATAAGGATGTAGATTGAATAAGTATACGGGTTTTTTTTTTTTTTTTTTTTTTGAATACACACCATATAGTATGTACATATATAAGTACTTTAAATAATTTTATATAAAAAAAATTAATAAAAATAAATAAAATATATTTTATTGTTTTGTTATTTATTATATAAAATGTATTTTTATGTACTATGTATGTACGCACGTAAGTATTTATAAGATACATATACGTACATATTTATACAAATTTATAAAATATATAGTTAAAAATATATGTACATATTATATAGTCACTTATATTTGTGTATGTTCTGTGTATGTTATTCATTTATATTCTTGTATGCTATATGTATATATACATACAGAAAAATGAGGGTATTCATTTACAATCGTATAAACATACGCAAACTAAATGGTGTAGATGTAGTGTACTTATGCACATATCGAATGTTATACTTGCAATTAAATTTTCATAAATGACATTTCAATGATATTTTATCGAAATTAAATAATCACATAAGAAACTCTCGTAAATTCCTATATATTAAATTATTTGTGCTATCGTGTATGCAAGAATGAAAAATATTAAAGCATGGAAATCAACTTAAGGCCTGAATATGGTTAGCCAGCCACCGTCAAATTGACCGCAATATATTAAATACGATAAAACGTCGACGTTTTAACATCAAAATGAACACAAAATCGTCTTGAACACAAGAAATTAACTTTTCTACATACATATAATCACAAACTGTTAATTTTCAAATTTCAGATGGTAAAAACGACAAGCTGTCAAAATTTGGTTTACATAAAATTTATTTACGAGATTAATCTATGGGACTAAAAAATCGCACTTATTTATGTAGAGCTCGTGATTCTCAAATAAGGAAAAATATTATGAAAGTCTCGTAAAAATACGACCACTTTACGCGACTAATTTGCGTGTGAACCACGAGACTTACTATAGATTTGAAATGAATACCCTCAACCTCAATAATACGTCTATTATATTTCTTTATAAATCAAATTCATGTATAGTATATACGTAAATACATATATGCATACATAGGTATATGGTACATATGTAATGTAATCTTTCTATTTCTAAGAGTAAATTGCGACAAGAGATTTATTGCATATTTTATTTGATACATACATACATACTCATTCACATATTGTATAAATTTAGATTTTTATATAACATATACATATACATTACAATAATAAATACGCATGTCTACATACATATATACACATTTACTTACTTACTTGTACTATACATACATAATAATATATATGTACATAAAAATAAAATAAATTTCAGCTAATATTATTCCAATTTTAAATTTATTTTTCTTTAAATTCATATAAATACATAATTTACCATATATGTATACTACCACTACCTACCTATAAATGTATATAAATGATAAAACACATTTTTATCTAGGATATTGATATGTAAATATTTATTCAATGTGTATCGATTCTTTTCTATGAAAATAAATTTATTATTATCTACTTTAAGGGCTGGTCTTACAGTTCCGCACGTATAGTGTAGTTTTAATCTTAAGTAGAGTCAAGTAGAGTTTAAGGAATGAGTAATTATTTCAGTTTGAAACGTAGTTGTTAAGCCCATAAACTGTAGATGTCGTTGTAAACAAATCGCTATACGCATCGTCTATAACATCTACGGGTCAATGAAAATATCGAACCCAAAGATCTGGAAAATCTATAAGCAATTTCTTGCTGCAGAAGACTCAGATTCGATTTAGCAATCGAAGAAGAAGAATTACCACGTTCCATTTAAGTGACTTGATTGTATAACTTTTCAAGTAGTGTATAACTTACTTATAGGAACTTGTAATATTTTACTTAACTTACACCACATACTTAAGTGTTGACTGTAAAACCTGACCTAAATAATATGTATTTATGTATGTAGATACATAACATGTGTATGTATTCACAACATGTGTGTTACATCAAAAAATTGACATACATTTATATTATTTTAACATAAAAAAGGAATATCATTCTACATAGTTTTACATTTTTATATTTTTAAATATTTTATTTTATTTTTATTATTTTTTTTTTATTTTTCGTTGTTGGTTTTTGTGTGTCCTTTATGCTTGTTTTAATTCAAACATATAAACAAGTATATGGATACATATATGTATTTACATAAACATCTATATTTATGTATATGCGTATGTATACATACATTACAAAAGGAAAAACGCATAGATTGCATAAAATTTTTACATTTAATTTAAATATTTTTCTCCAATTTTTTTTTTTAAAGTTTTCTTCTCTTTATTATCTTGAATATTTTAAATGAAATTGATTGATTTTCCTTTCATATAATACTACACATAAATATTATATGTAATTCAAATTACATACATATTTTAAAATCAGTAAAATTGTTTGGTTTTCCATGGGAAATTGAGAAAAATTGCAAAAAACAAAAAAATAAGTAATGTACGAAGATTTTTCCGAATAGTAAGGAAGTTAGAAGAGTTTGATGTAAAGATAGTATGGACTAATATAAAATGTGGGTGATTAAGATAGGTCGAGTATGTGGTAGCCCAGACGGTAACCCAGTATAAAACGAGTATAGTATTCCAAGAAGTTGATGGTAAAAGAAACGGTGGCACTAGAAGTAAAAGAGTGAAAAAACAAGGCGTGATGTTTGTTTGAAGTCAAGGCTCGGAAAGGGCTGTATAGCATCGCTAATGATTATGATCTTCTTCTTCCTCAACTTTTTAGCCCACGATGAGTTATAGCTTCTCTTACAAGTCGTCTCCATTCTGTTCTATCTTGGGCTACCTTTGCATAATTTTTGGTGTTCATTTTGCTAAGATCTTCTTCTACCGCGTCCAATCATCTTTTTCTTGGTCTTACCTGTTTCCTTGGTTTTGAGATATTTCCAGTAAAATTTACTGGATAAAATTTAAATATTTTCATTGCAGCTCTGTTCGCGGGCATTCTTATAAAGTGTTCCAGCCATCTTATTCTCTGAGCCTTTATAAATCTAATCACATTTTCGCATTTGATTAGCTTTTCAATTTCATAATTGCATAGAATTCTATAAGTATATTATCTTCATTACTTCTTATCGGTCCGAATATTCGTCTCAAAATTCTTCTTTCACAGATGGCAATGATGATTTACATATGAATAAATGGAGCTAGATAAAATTAATAGATTCAATATAAATCTATATACATATGCACATATTAAATCAATAACATATGCACATATAGTATAATTAATTTTTTCTTACTTTTATGTATTTATTTATTGATTTAATTTTGAATAATTTAAGTAATTGACTATGATATTGAAAATTAAATCCTTAGAATTGACTTTAATTTGAAAATTAATAAAAAAAAAAAATCAAAAATAAAATCAGAAAAAAAAAAAATTACATTATACGAGTATGTATTATATCTAATTTAATGTATAAATTAAATTTACTCAGAGATCCATATCAGAAATTTATATTTACGTAAAAACATATAGTAAGAGTAGTAAAACTATAAATATGCATTACATCCAAATGTACATATGTACGAATCTTTAGGTGTACGTACGTATCTATGCAAATTAGATATACTTATGTTGGCATTTATTTATTCATATTCATACAGAGATAATATGTAAGTATGTATGTATACTCGTATGTACATGAATACATTATTATGTTTAGTGTAAACAAATAATTTATTATAAAATGGTTTATCGCATGCTAAAGTTATGATTATAACGTGGATTTATCTTATTAGTTAAGGGTAAACTGACAATTGAATATTTATTTAATATTATGTTTACATTATATACATACATTTAAGTATATCATCATATACATATGTATGTACATTTTGTATACATATCCATCTACAAAAATACATAACAAATATTATTTTATATGCCCAGTGTGTTTTATTAGTTAGTACACACATTTTCTAATATGTAATTCCGATGAATTTTATGTTCATAGAGATAGATAATACATAAGATATAAATATGTATATTTACGTATACGAAAATGTAATATGTATTTATAGATTATTATTATATTACGGTGCATATGAGATTATATTTATTATATTTATTTTTTGTACATATACGCATATACTTAACTTAATTTACGTACATGGATGTGGTACATCATATGTATAAATGTATGTAAATACTAAATAGTATATAGTATTCATATTGACGATTAAATATAAATATAATACCCAGTAGTGTATGGTATGAAAGTAGTTCTAGAACTGATTCTGGAATTAATTCAGAAGATCATAGTAAGTATATTTCCACTTACGCTTCCCAATATACAGGAAACCCGCAATACCTTTAACATGGTGATGCCATAGGAGATAACCAATCGCCTACCTAATGCATTGCGAAGCATTGGTTGGGGAATCAATTATTTAGAAGTAAATTTATTAGTTCCATAGGAAATATTCGGTTAACCACTGTATTTTTTTTTTACAAAAATAGACTGCAAAACATGATTAGTTTATGTTTTCAACGTAACAATCGAATTAATTTTGAAAAAAAAAATGGAACGCATTATAGTATATATACTCCTTTTGGATTCAAAAAAGCTTCTTTTGGATTCAACTAAATCAGTTTAGAAAAAGCTTTTAGTTGAGAAATCGTACTGACAGACAGAAAACTGGTTTAGTTGTCATTTGTTGTATGTTCAAAAAAAGCTCTCATCGAGTTAAACTACTTAACTACTTGCATTAAATAGTTTGGGCTAAATTACTTCTGAGCGGACTTATCCAAGCTGATTGCTGACAAACCAAGGAGTTTATCTTCAACACAGTTTTAGAAAGTTTCTAAACTCTGGTCTGTCCCTAGTATTATGAGATAAATTTTCTAGAATTAAAAAAAAAAACCATTGCATGGAGTGCCAATTACGTACTGGTGAAATGAGTACTAGTTCTAGAATCGATTCCACAAGAAAGTGCTTCTGATTTTACGTTAGTGGGTAATAAAATTTGCATCATGTAATAAAATTTGTTCATGAACAAGATAAGTATAAATAATATGAAATGTATATTAGATGTATGTATCCATAGATTCATTAAAATTGCGTCTATATAAATGTACAGTTTGTATATTCATAATCAATACCGTAAATATAAATATGATATCAAATTTTTCATATATAAAATATACGTAATCCTACATTTTGTGCTCGAATATATGCATGTAGGTAGGTACATAGTAAATTTTTCAAATGCCTTTTGGTAATAGAATAACGTCACCAAAGTCAGATATAATAATTGTAGTGTGTGTACATAACATATAACATACACATGTAATTTGATATTTTATATGTTATACATTTATATATAAATATAATAGCAGCAGGCAGTATTTATATCGCTTTGTACACGTATTTAGTCACGTTTTTTCCTAAAAAAATTTACTATCATTTCTATTTATATGATATAGAAATAGAATGTACGAGGTACGAGTTTATAGCTGATACATTTTCAAAATTCGAGCACCACAAAATTCATGAGGTTGTCCACCACCAGTAATGTTAGTAATATGTCATGATGTAGAAATGAAACAAGAAAAAATAAAAACACATATAGATTTGATTTTTATATACAATAGCATCTCTAACAGTCTAACTACTATTACCATCTATTACTATATACGAGTATATTAGTGCACACAGATCTAATACATGAATATTTACAGTCATTTAATGTCAAAAATTATCATTACGTATGTATATGTTAGGTGTGTATATTTGAAATAAGGATTTCATTGTACAATATGACTCATCAAAAGGTATACAAACATGTATGTAAATAAGGACGAGTATTTTCGTAATCGAAAAAAAAAAAAAATAGGAAATGAAAATTTGAACGGATGTCATAACAATTTTGACCATATCTCTCTTCTGGATTTGAATTTCTTTCCTCTGTTAATAAAAATTTTTTTTGCTTTTTTTTTTTGGTTGTGGTATTTAAATTTATCCTTTTGAATATAAAATAGGATAAAATTAATATTATACAATGTACATATATAAAATAAATTTAACTATGATGCAAAAAAAAAAAAACAAGAAAGAAAATAAATCAAAAATGAATGAATAGCTGACATTATTTAAAATACAGTGTATACTCGTACATAGCGTAAGTGATACAATTATTGGCATTCTTAAGCGAAATGCATTATTGTTCATTTAAACATGTTTTATATTTCCAATAAAAGAATCTGCATTAATTTCAAGATTTGAAAGAAAAATCCTAAGACACATTTTTGACCCAGTGAAAACGGATCAGGAATCTGATTAAATGAAGATCTCCAAGACGTGTACGAAGAAAAAGACGCTGTAGAAAATATTAAATTAAATAGACTGAGATAAAGTTAGGCCACATAGAAAGGATGTCGGAACAAAGATTGTCGAAGAAAAAAGTGTGGGGACTTTCAAAAAAATGTAGCGATCGGCAGGCCAAGATTGAGATAGAGAGGGACTTAAGATGGTTTGGCGAAGGACGGTGTGGGATAAAAGAGAATGAGAAAATCAAATTAAAAAGGCTAGGATTAGGATCTTATTCAAGGATTATGAGGCCGTAGAAGAAGAAGAAGATTGGCCATAAGTATAACGAAAAATCGGGTGCCAACAAAATGTACACTTTACATTATTCTAAATATTTAAATACTTATATGAGTATGCAGATAATGTATTTTACTTTTAGCTTAATATGGTAAATATGTCATGTATGTATTTATAAACACATATGTCACGGATAAAAAATATGATAATTATGATAAATTATTTTAATTAGATATATATCAGATTTGAAATTTTGTATAAATAATCGTATAATAAATAGATACCAAAATACATAGTACACGAATATACGATACGATATAGTACATGTGAGACTTATAACAGTCAAATATACGAAAAAATAAAAACGTATAGGCACAGCTATATAAATTATACATATATGCATGATATTATGTACTGTAAATGCATACGAATATTTAAATTGTATGATGCAAATTGTAACATTTTTGTAAACACTGTATATGTTGTATGGATGATGATGATGATGATGATGATACGGTGCGTGCATTGATGGATGCAATAATTTTTTTTTTTTTAATATTTTGCAATTTCTCTCTGAGAGGTTTTCAATCCGTTTTTGATATAAATTTTTTTTTCGTGATTACGATGTCACGCTTACCAGAATCGACAAAATGTGAATGCACACACATGCATGTATTTTTGATAAATTTTATAATATTTTTAAATATCATTCAATTTATGAATAATTTTGTAATTATAAAGTTCAAACAAACCATTGCATACAATCGGATGTACTCGTACTCGTACATATAATAAATAAATATACATTAAATGTAAGTATATATGTAGTAATATGTAATATGAATTAAAATAAATTCCATCAATTAATTCCCTTTGCAGTATATTACACGACTACACGAGTATGTTACACATTTATTTATCCTTTTAATCATCTATATACTGACTGACATAATGTTATCATGATGTGATTTGATGCGTTTTTTTTTTTGCCTCAATTTATTTATTTATTTATTTATTTATTTTTTAATTTTCATCATTTGTAAATGTTAAGGTTGTTTACATTTTAAAATGAACATCATCAATGACATGGATTTGTTTTTCTGTTAAATTAAAATTTTTATTTCATTTCAATTTTTTTTTTTTTTTAATTTTGTTATTTTCATTTTCGCTTTCATTCGTTCTGTTTAATTTTTTGTTTTGTTTTTTTTTTTTTACAAAAATTTATTCGACCTAATTTGTTTCAATCATTCTGTAGATAGATAATGAATATATACGAATATGTTGTATGTATATGTACTCAGATATCGGGTATCTATATTTATACTGTATTTGTATGTAATATAGGTTTAGGAAAAAAGATAAATTGACATTTTACTTTATCATTAAACTAATGTAAATAAATTCAATATTTATTTGTGTGTGTAGATGTGTGTGTGTGACACTACAAATATATGCATATTTAGTGCACCATCAGTTTTAGATATCAACGTATATACGTAATAAATATATGAATATCCTTATATTCAAATGAGACAATAAAATTCTTATTTTGAAATGTTTTTTTTAGTATTTTGTCCTCTTTTACTTATATCGTTATTGTTGTATTTTATTTTTATTTTCATAGTTTTTAGAATTTTTGTGGTTTTTGTACCACATAATGCAAAAGTATGCATATGCAAAAGTATCTGCATCATATTAATAGTCGTTAATATATATTATATACATATGAGATGAGTATGTATGCGTATATACATCATACATGAATTTATGTTAGTTTTAATAAATTAAAAATTCATTTTCTAAAATATATTCTCGCATATATGTTTCAAAACACATTTCATATAATGATGATATAGTAACTATACACTCTAAATCTCTGCGAATATTTTTGTATAAATGAAAATGAAAAAAAAAAAAAAAACAAAAAAACTTAAAAATAAAAGATGAAAAACAAAAATTGGATGAAAAAAAAAAGTTTTTATTGAAGAATTTAGAATATTAAACAGAAAGCAAGTATGTAACAGAAATGTCAAAAATAAAATACGAAAGAATACTTCTTACTGTTACAAATCGAAATGTGATTTGAACCAATCAATGTTGGGATTGGGATGTTGGATGAAGCATAAATTAAAAGAGTATAGTTTCTCTATTTTACGTTGATACTCGTATTATATACGTACAAAAGTTTGTAGATAGAGCGGTATATAGTTTCGCATGAATTTGTGCATCTAACTGGATGTATTAATCAGATTCAGAAACATATTACATTGGAAAAAACACTGTACACTGTACAGCATACATACATTAATACAGATACATATATCCTGTATCTGAGTCTTGTACATATATATAATATACATATAATCTACACATATAGTATACGAGTATGACAGATAAAACACTGCCAATATACCTGGAAAGGATATATTTTGAAAATTTCATACTTTTATCGAATTTTCTTTATTTATTTCTTTCTGTTTTCTGTTTTGAAAATTTGTTTTTAGAATTTCCATCATTTTTGATAAATTCAAATTTATTTCTCAAAAAAAATTTATTCAAATCTTCATGATTCAGTAATCGTGAGCAGGTTTAAAGTTTCAGTAATGGTGATTACGGTGATGATGATAATACAACATTTTTGATTTTGAACTATAATTTTTACCATATTTTGCACACATACTCATACTCTCACATATACATAAGAATGAGTGTAATATCAAAGCACTTCTATTACACACATGAATTCAAAAATTATTTAAGTATATGCGATTACAACTACGAGTTCTATAAACGATTGAATATGTAATATTAGATGGAATAAATGGCGATTAAATTGACGAATGAATATTTTCGTATATAGGTATAGTAGGTATAGGTATATACACCAAAGACCAAAGCATGCATGTATGTAAATGTATTGCACATTAAATGCATTTGATTTTATTGTATGTAGTATAGCAGATCAATGAATGAATGAATGAATGAAAGAATTTATGAATGGAAAAATGAATAAATTATTACGAATGAAGAGATATAGAGATATGTAAGTATATGATTTTCATTTAAAAATCGGATTAATGATACGATGATTATTGAATTTTTCGATTATACGTATAATCGTGCATTTATACAGATACAATGTAGGACTACATATAAGAATGGTGTGTATGCGTATGTTCTAATACTTGTATACTTATAAGTTCTAATAAATGTGCTATCTATTCATTGTTCTGGTTCTATTCGAATATATTTTAGTATATTTTTTTTTATCTTTTTACAGTAGTTAATTTAATTGAAATTTAAAATTCTTTTTAAACAATTTATTATGTTATGAAGTTTCTATTCTTTATTTATTTTCTTTGCTTCTTTTTTTGTTTTTTGTTTATGCATTTTCTAAATCAAATTCAAATAAAGAGAAAAAAATTATTTTCGTTTTTTTTTTTAGTATTCTATTTAGTGAAAATTTTTCATTTTAACACCTTCAAAAAATTTTCTTATGTATGTATGTATATTAAAATGCACAAATTATATATTTTCTATTCACACAATATTTTTGTATTTATTTAAATTAAAACCTAAATTTCATTCTATAGAAGTTTTATAATAGTACACCTTTACCTATGTATATTATCAAAATTACATGATATTTACGTACTAATTTACATATGTTCCTTCTATGCCTATAATACTCCAATGTAATAGTTGTAAAAAGTTATACAAGCATCAGAGTATAGAGTTGTGTATTTATGTACCTACATATATGCATATATGTATACGTGTACATTTATATAAAACTTTTTAGGTATAAAACTTTTACATGCATTTTATTTTATTTGTTCTTTTAATTTCTTTCTTTTTCTTTTTTCAAACTATTTTTGTTCAAAAAGTCAAAAATGAAATATGCATTTTACTTTAAAAATGAAAAAAAAAAAAAAATTTACGATTACATCATGTAAAACTACACATTTACGGGTATAAAATCATACCATATTTGAATAATATGTACACGTATACATTTATGTGTATGTAAATCTCCTGGTACATATAGTCACGTACATATGTACAAAAATAATTTGATAGTACATAAATACATATGTATATGTATATGCAACAAATATATGAGTATATGTTGTTGGTAATATGTGATGATGTAGGTTCATTTGACTTGAATTCATTCATGTCATAAAATTATATATGGTTTACATAATAGTATAACTACATACACTATACACTACACACTACACACAATGTGTGCATATTTTCGCGTCTTGTTTAAAACTTTTCATTTTCTTTTCATTCTTATACTTTTACCATTTTTACCTTTTTACCTCTTATATTCGATATTTTAGTACATAGATAAATAATGTTCACATGTTCGTATATATGTATGTGTGTACATATATTTTTAACTTTTGAACTAAAATGTTAAAACTATTATTATACACAGGATGTAATTATTTTCAAATATATGTACATATATACTCAGTTATATGCGTATACCTTGGTATATAATATAAATTGTAACAAAATTTCAGTTATTTTATAGTTAAAAGTTTTCAAAAAAAAATTTATCTTTTATTTGCTTATTTTGTTGTTGTTGTTGCTGCTTTTCTTTTTCGATTTTTGACTTATTTTATCATATTATAACTATTAACAATATTACTTTCATTCAAACTCATATTATGTGTGATCAAATATAGATATGTAGTGCTAATGCCTTGAAATAACATTTTTTTTTTTGAAAATTTCTATAGGATTTTCATTTACTATTATCCTATTATCTATTATATATTTAGTTTTAATTTTTTTTTTTTACTAGAAATAAATTTAAGGCGCTATACACAATCAAAGCAGCGAGAAGAAATCTGCCACAATCAATAATATGATTTAGTGCTTTATAAATAATGAATGTTGATACAATGATGATAGAAACAGAATCATCCAAGCAGAAAATATGCTGGTTGTCGTGTTTGAGCAATATTGAAATTTGGCTACCGGCTACTGAAGTAAAAAACAAGTATGACGAGTTTAATAGAGTAAATAGTAAAAGAAAAAGAGTGTAAAGAAAAAAAGCCTATCTCTTTAGGATTCTTTCGCAACTCTGTGATTCGTAATCCACATTAAAATGTAGGTGCACATATAATAGCATTAGCAATAAATCTCTAAAATTACCTGCTAACCTGCGTTAGGGCTGTGATCTCAATTAGAGGAATTGGTAAATGTGACGAATAAAAAATACCTTAGTAGATTTAAGAGAGAATTCAGAAACTACAATTTTCGGTATCGTATTTTTTATATTTTTCATGCTTTTTCATCAACTTTTTTATGCAATTTAAACTGAAAAAAAAAATGAAGCAAATATATGAAATTTACGAGCAAAATAGATTAGAGGTATTCACTCTCTCTAGTATTTGGCCTTGTATATTTATACTCGAAGTATTTTTACTACATTTTGCTAATATACTACGCCTTGTTATTTTCTCCCATATAAAATCAAGTAAGCCAATCATTGTAATAAAACAATAGGGTAAAGGCATGTTTTTTCTGTGTAGTATTTCGTAGTAAATATTTTGACAGTTGAACACACAGTAGTCATTTGGTAAATTTTGATAAAATTTATATTTAAAAATTTTAAAATTTTAATTGTCAAACTATATCAGCTGACTGGAAAATTTTGATACAACAAGAGTATTTACAAAGTATGTTCACTCCACACTAAATTTGATTATGTATTAATACACAATAGCTAAAATACTAGCCTGAGTGAATACCTCTATTATTAATTATTATCAAAATATCAAAATGATAAAAAAAAAAAATAGACGAATGGCTTAAATTCATAAATGAAATTTTGACAAAAATTAAATTTAAATGCGAAACAAATTAACGTGCATACATAAAAATAAATTTAAAAGAAATTTAAATATGTAGCATGTGATAATTACAGTGTACGACATATAAATATATCACTTTAAATATAAATAAAGTAGAGCTAGGAACAATAAATAACTACTATTTATACATTATATTTACGTGCACGAGGAGATCCACTGCATATTCAATGGATATACATATGTATAGTAAGTATGTACATATCTATACATAATGTAATAAAAAAACAAAACAAAAATTTATTTATAACATTATCCAGGATAATTTTATATACACAGAGTTTAATTTATATTTTTTTTAGTGGCCAATTTTCGATTTTATTTATTTTGATCGCATACCTATATACTGAATTTTTCATTTATACTCATATATTGATCGATTTTGATTGCTTTTAAAAGTACATTAAATTTTTATTATATGAATTATTATTAATTATATATTACTTACGTTTCATGTAATATACAATGATGATGTTCTGAGGGCTTTTCTGATCTGAGATTTATAAATGTGTGCACACATTTATAATGATGAATATAATGTGTTTTTCTTTTATATGATTTCATATAATATGTATATATGTTTGTTCATAAAATACGTATACATGTATTTGTGTTTTTATACAGATTTATGAGTACATATGTATATTTTGGTAGTTAAAAAAAATTTATTTTATTCCATTTATCTATTTATGTATGTAAAATTCATATTAAAAGGATAAATACAGGACATAAATACATATATAAAATATTCGTAAAAATAATGTATTTAATGTGTCTATATTTATATGTATATGTACCTAATATAAAATGAAAACCAAAAAAATTATTTTCATTAAGAATAAAGTCATATTTTTCTGATTAAAGATTATGATGAAATACATTAATTTTATTTTATTTTTTTAAATCAATATTTCAATAATATTCAGAGAAAAGTCAGTTATTTGTATATCACTGTGTAATGTACATACATACGTAAGATTGCAACTAAGTAACCATGATTTTTTAAAATGTAAAAGATTTAAAAGTATGAAGAGAAACAGGTAAACAGAAATAAGTAGAGTAATGAGGTTTTTGACAGCTGCCTACAACAGTACTATATACGCTACAGTATCTTCTATCCATGTAATCGTATTTTCATTCATGAGAAAAATTCATTTTCTCCTTATACTTGCTCTGCTCTACACACTTTACACCATAAGAAATAGTACGAAAAATAGAAAGAGACAGTAAAGTATAAGCACCACCAATACGCTATAGTATCTTCCATTCATTCAATTTTTTTTCTTCAGATTTGTTTTGCTCTGTACTACACACTACACACCACAAGAAGTATACGAGAAAAAGGAGGAGAGAATAAGTGGTAGCAATGAGGTAATTGGTAGCTAACAGCTAACTATATTACGATATATACTAATAATACTTTACACACTATGTAGTCGTATTTTCATTCAAAGAGAAAAATTCATTTTCTCTTTAAATTTGTTCTACACTACACACGATAAGAAGTGTATGAGGAACAGGAAAAGATAGTTAGTAGTAATCGATTTTCTATCTACACTTGTTTTGTATTGCACAATACACGATAAGAAGTTCACAAGAAACAGGAAGACACAGTAATTAGTGGCAATGAGGTTATTAGCAGTTAACTGTATTACGACTACGGTAGTAGTATTTTACATACCATATACTTATGTATGTAATCTTATTTCGATTCTACTCTATTCTGTACACCATGTTATACATCTGTATATATGTATGTACATACATTTTAGTTTGTAGTTGTGTTTTGTTAAGAATGCACTATGGAATGTATTGAAAAAAAATTTTTTTTTTATTTCAAAATATCGCATAATAATAAATTCCATCGTATAACCAATAGCTTCGTTCATTTTTCTATAATATTTGAACGTATTATGTGTGTGAGTGTGTGTTTATAAACGTTTTATATTATTTTATATCGATCATACATATAAAACGATGATAATAATAATCAATAAGAACAATACATAAATAAATATAAATTACCTATAAACGAGTATAGATAGCATAGCCATATGAATATAAATACTGTATGTACATAAGAGGATACATTTTTTTTTTCATATTCATATAGTTCAAATGAATATATGTGTGCATTTTATTTTTGTTTGTTCATTATTCTACATCTTCCATAGTATTAGTATTAATATTGTATTCGTACGTAGAAAATATCTACACATTATCATTACCCATACATACGTGCATATCATATTTATAAGAGTGTATAAGATATTTCATTATTTTTTCATTTCTTTATTTTGCTTATTTTCATTAGGTTACAGAATGTATAATATAATCATAATGAAAACTTATATTATTCTAATGTACCATATATGCATTGTATGAACAGCAGGGTGCTAAAAATATTGGAACAATTTTAGTTTTTAATTTTTTACAATTTTTGAATTCAGACAAATATGTATTTTATAATGCAAAGTGAGCTCTTTTGTCCAAAGTAATATCTGTTCCAAACACCAATGTAAAGTTGTTCGAAATTTTTATGTGATAATTGAAGCAAATTCGATTTTCAAATGAAATATGAACGGAACGGAACAAACAACGAACAAAGTATGGAAACATTACAAAATTCCGATTGAAATTACCACTATGATAGGATCTATAATTTAAGTTCAGGTTGTCCCATTTTAATTTGAACTAGAGTAAATAGGAAATATGTAATTTAGTGTGTAGGCAAGAAGGCACGATTTGCTTTCATTTATGAAGTGAATTCGTCATTTATTTGTTCCCAAAAATTTGATAAAAAATGAAGTGTTATCAGATTTCATTCTTCATTTACATTCACGTACATATAAAAATTCAAAACCAAAAAAAAGTCAATTAGGAATGGCAATGAACTTCTATACTTTTTTTTAAATATACAATGTAAGTAGTTGAAAATATCATCTACTTTCTGAAAATTACATAAGGTTTACTTGCAAGATTTATATTTTTGAAATTCTCTATTGGCAAGTTTGAATTTACGAAATCATTCTTTGTGGTTTGTGCTAATATGCATCAGATTCGTTCCATTCTCTTTCATACATTTTTTAAGTAATTTTTTATTCTTACTTCTTCAAATGGAATCTAATCAGTGGTGTGAAAATGATACACGAGTAAAACTGAATAGTGTAGCACCCTGTATATCTGAACATTTTATAGTTGAGAAATAGTGAATATATTCACTCTTAGTGAATATATCTTGGATGTAATACATGCTATAACCTATAACATAACTTTAACTTATATACTATTTATAAGTTTTCTTATTATTACACAAATAAGTATGTATGTATGTATGTCAGTTCAGTATATAAGAAGATATGTTTATGTGTACATAATAGTTTTATTTTATTATAAAATATATATGCTTTCTTTACGTGAATATTATGTATAAGTATGTATGTATTTGTGTATTATGGTAATGGTAAGTTTATAAATAATAATTTTCCTTTCTTTTGTTATTATATTTTTATTGAGAGAAATAAGAAAAAGAAAATAACAATAAAAACATTTCTACGCAAACTTGGAAATCTTAAACCATTGACACATTATACAGATAAGTTTGTGATTTACGTCAATTGATAAACGACATTTTGGTTTCGGAACTCAGTTACGCTAAATTAGTTCTTCAAATTCGGTTTATTGAACAAGTTTGAAAGTTAGAGATCGTTCTTATTAGTCAACATGTTTTGTGAATGTTTCTTTATGTGTTAGTGCAACTTTTGTATACAGATAAGATATAAGGTATACATAATATGATAGAAAATTGTGATCCAAAGAAAAATGTTAGAAATCTTCACTTGGACATTTATGTATGTACACAACTCGTTTTGCATGCATGTGTGAGTATTTTTTGTTTGACAAATGTCAACTTAGTGTGATATGAAATTGCCAATTGCTTTGGGTATATCTATACGCTGAATAGTTTGCCTTAACTCAAATGTGTCATTATGACCAATCAATCAATGACCTGTTACACTAACTTTGATTTATCTGTGCAGTGTGTCAAACATTTAATTCAAAATATGCATAAATATACACAGTACTATGTATGAATATGTATAATACAATATCATGCATTTGTGTATGCATATTTTATGAATGTTTATATTTATTGATGTGTGAAAATATAGAAAATTGAAATTATTAAAATCATTTTAAATGTAATATATGTGTTTTCACTTTAACCTATATTATTATGTGTATGCGATGTACAACTATATAAGAGAATTTACGTGAAATACATTAACATATCCAAGTATAATGTGTGTATAAAACATACAAAATATAGAATATTAATTAAAAATAAATAAATAAAATTTAAATATTTTTTTTTTCTATAAGAAAAATAAAGGGAGAAAAGTACATACTCGAACATAATAATAAAAATAAAATCTTCTTATTATATCAAACACACATGTTCATACATCCTTTTAGTATTTTTCATCTTTCATTTCATCACCAAATCTACATATACCATGTTATTTATATGTAGATATCCGTACATTTGAGTTTATGTTGAATTTTTAAAATATGCCCTGAAACATCGAATCAGTTTTAATATTACTTGCATGCCAATACTCGTATATACAACTAGCACGTATTATATGCATGAATACTATTAATAATCGTAATAAAATTTTGGAAAATTAAAATTTCAAATTCATTTTATATTCATTTTGTTGTTGTTGTTGTTGCTGCTGCTTTTTTGTAGTTGTGTTTCACTTGAATAAAAGTGAAAAAAAAAAAATAATTCATAAAATAAAATTTTTCTCTACATAATAATTTGTATTTCTATAGCCGAAAACAAAAAAATTCTTCATTTATTTTAATTTTAATTTTATGCATTTTCAAATAAAACAAAATAATAATTTGATAAAATTTAATTAAAAACAAAAAAACTAAAATTTGAAAAGTAAAAACAGGATGAATAAAAAAATCAATCAATTTAAATAAAAAACTAATCATTTTTATTGCTTTTTATTTTTGATATGAATGTACATTATGCATTGCATACATACAGTTGTATATGTGCTCGTATATATTGATGAATTTAAAATATTATAGGAAAAAATGTAACACGAAACTAAATTCTATACAAAAAAGAAAAAAATTCATTTTATTTAAATTAAAAAACGTAACGAAAAAAATAACGAACTATAAAAACTCAGCTAAATATTTCATTTCAATTAATAGCTCACATTAGTATCGAAATTAAATATTTATAACAGAGAAGAAAAAGAATTACAAACATTGTGATTAAATCAACAAAAAAAAAATACAGTTAGTAACAAAATTGAGAAGATAATTTTTGATATTTGAAACCTTTTAATTGTAGAACGAAAACTTTCAACCTTTTTGTACAATTTTTCACTATGTATTGACTAATTTATTCACGCAGTTGTAAGCCAATTTCTTTGGCATGCAACAATCTGTTAAAACACTTTCAATAACAGTTGACCAAATGAACATATTTCTTTTGTGGCTATGCCTTACATTGTCCAAGGAAACAGCTCACCAATTTACAATCTCCTATCCATCCAGGTTTTTTGAAACGATATTCCACTTCCACCATTGATTTCTTAGTCTTCTTTTGGGTATTCAGTTGCTGACGGTGGAGTACAATGCCTTCTTATAGGAGTCTTATTCCTCTATTCTTTTGATATGGCCCAGCCATTTTAATCTATTGATTTTGACAAACGTCAGAATATTTACATCTGCACTGTAGTTCATATATCTGTGTTCTTTGCGTTTGTTCTTCTACTGAATGCACCTACTCCTATCCTCTTCGGCCCAAAACTTTTTCTTAATATTTTCTTTTCAAAACATACTAACCATTGCTAACGTCTACTTCTTTCATAGTCCTATATTTTTGCTCTATATGTTATTATTAGACGTATTAGTGCTTCGCATATACGTCGTTTTCTTAGTCGCTGTGTTTCCTATTTTGGATTTGAGTGCTGGAGTCAGGCTGAAACTGGAACACTATGTGTCCATTAAAACTATGTGTCCATTAAAACTATGTGTCCATGTGGTTTTTTTTATTTAATTTTTTTTTTTTTTTTTTGGAAAGTTTAAATATGTTTTCTAGTCATAATCCATAATTTGGATAATTTCTTATCAAATATTTTTTTTCAACGATAAAATTATTGTCAAATGTTTCCAACGTTTTTTTCCACACATGTATGCATTTTCAAAATATATTCAATTTGTTTGTTGAACTAAAAAGTAGATATTCCTTTTTGTTATTTTTTTAAAAAATACTTATCCAATTAATTACCCGTAATAAATTCTGTTATTTCGGTTTTTCATTATAAGGATATGCATACGTGTATAGTGTACAAGACTTTATCTAAAATGTAATCTAGTGAAGTGCAATTTCAAATTCAAAATTCCATTACATTAATTACATACATAATGTATTATCCTTTCTATGTTTTTGTATGAGTAAGTTGTTAGTTTTGCTTTATGCCACAACCATAATATGTTACTTTTATTATTTTTAATTTGTCGATTTTTGTTCAAATATTTTAACGATGAAGCATGAGTATGAAATATTTTTAATTCTAAAAAAAAAAAACCAACTCCAAATAAAAATTCATAAATTTCAATATAAAAATATAGAATATTCCATGTTTTATTTTTATTTTATTTTTTCTCATTTCCGATTTAACGAGTATGAGTGAGTGTAGCTGAAAAACACGATAAAAAAATTAAGCAAAAAAATATCCAATTTTTATTATCTTTTTTTCATTTTTTCTCGTACGTGTATATATGCTATAGGTATAGATATACTATTTATTTCATGGAAAATATAATAACAAAACTAAAAATGTGTAAAAAATGAATGTTAAAAAGTAAAAAAAAACATAAAAGGACGAAAAATAAAAATTCATTTTACAATAATAACTTACACAATATACAATATAATACAGAATATACAGGAAAAGGAGTAATCATTCGAACAACAATGAAAAGCCAAATAAATGAAAAAAAAATATTTTATTTTTTTTCAAAATATAAAACCAATTTGAAATTTTGTAATAAAGAAAAAAAAACAAAATCAAATGAAAAAGCAAAAAATTCATTCATGGATAGATAGATATGTACATATTAAAAAGTAACCAATGTTATTATTGTTTATTTTATTTTATTTTATTTTTTTTTGTGAGATACTAAACATACATGTTTGTATGTATGTATATAAAACGAAAGGATACATGAGACAAATATGCAAAATAGATTACATCTTTACATGTGTATTATAAAAGTATATATATTTGGACATGCATAGAATATATTTATTCGATAGTCGGTTCGGTACCATACCACATACGGAAGGATATTAAAAAATAAAAAATTCAGATTGAGGTAAAAATGTAATGTAAAAATGAAAAACTGATTAAAATAAAAAATCAAAAGATTATACATAAAAGGATTTGTATTACATATACGAGTATTCAAATATTTAGAGATATTGCGTACATACCCGTTTCTTGTTATTCAGTTTTATTCTCATTTATTTTTGTAATTTTTTTTTTTAAAAAATTTATCCTGTATATATATGCACATTACAAACATATTTATCTATATTGAAAATTTTTCATTTCGATATTTATGTATTCAATGAACAATAATGAAAAAAAAAATACAAAAAAACGAAAATCAAAATAAAATTCGAAAGAAAAATGTATAGAGAAAGAATAAAATAAAAATTAAAAAAATAGGATTTAGCTTTTTTTGCTTTTTTTTTTTAAAGAATTTTACAAATATCCAGTAAAGTACATACGTATACATATTGTGTGTACTTACTTTGTGTGTATCTGTATTGTATTCTTTATTATATATGAATGATGATAATAATAAAAAAAATTATGAATGAAAATGAATGAATATTTTTTGAATATAAAAAGAATAGAAAATGATTTTCATTTTCCGTCTGTTCTTTATATCACATTTATACATATCAATAATTTTTTTAATTTATGAGAAAAGTGGAGATGTAGACGAAAGATATATAGAAACGAAATTTATTGATTTTTATTTTACATTTTAATGCAATGTACAACGTATAACATGACTGATGAACGAATGACATGAAAAATTAAATTATTATGAATTATTAATGATATGAACAAAAAAAAAATATTCAATTGTTGTAATGTTGATTGCAGCATGTTGCAAGCAACATGTTGTTACAGAGAGAAAAAAAAACTTATCAACTAGGTAATTTATTATCAGATTTAGTTTTCATTATTTCAACGAAGTTTTTTAACTGGGAAATAAAAGACGAAATACAAACTTGCAAGCTTTAGGTGATGATAAACGCAATTGGAGATTTTCTGCTGGCTTAAGCTTCAACAAACACATGTATTCAATTGTACTATGATAATGGTTATGATCAAATTGCAACTGGGGAGATTTTCGGCTAGGCTTTAAACGGAACATGAGCTTTTCAAAAATTTAAGTTTTCTGCTAGCTTGTATCATTTTACTGACATTTCTATTTCTAATATCTGTCATTTTGGACATGTATTCATTTTTCTGTATTTCAAAACATACGATTTCAATTCAGTTCGGTTTGAAAATCTCTCTTTCAGTCGCGTTTTCAGTTTAGTCGAGATTCTAGCTGGCAGAAAATCTCCAATCTTAACCGCTAAACACAATCAAAACAGATAGCATCCAACAGGAGTAGAAATATGGCTTAAAATCTGCCGCAGTCAATTTCAAAGCTCATTATTCTTTTAATTTCCATACTTACGCATAGGGTAAGGAGATAAGATTCTAATATTCTATGCTTATTCTTGTACTTAAATTTGTTATTAGTCCAGCAGCCAGCCAGCTAAATTTGAACATTGCTTAAACACAACAGACAGCAGATTTTCTGCTTGGTGTCTCTTCTGCAGTCATTATGAAAATGAAAGGTTCTCTCAGACTTCAAACTTTGGCCAACCAAATGGCCAACCCAATATGTTCGGTATATAAAGGATATTCTGATGATTTAAAGAGTAAAATAAATATACACATATAGCTAATATATTTTTAAATATTTTTAAAAGTGTTTTTATTATTTGTTTTTATTAATTTTTCATTTATTTTATATTTTATAATTATTATATTTTTAATATTTATACTTAATTTTTTTTGAAGACATTTTGTTGTTGTTCTTGTTATAATTAAATTACATTTTTTTTCACATATTCATTTATTACATTACATTATTCATTTATAAGTGTTTTATTCTTTCTTTTTTGCTTTTTTTTTTGATTATATTTTTGTTATTATGATTCCTTTTTAGGACAACTATTATTTCAATAATTTATTATTATTTTCAAATGTTTTGATTCCTGCTTTTTATTTTGTTTGTTGAATTTACATTTAATATTTTTTTTTCTAAATAATTATTCCGAGCTTATAATCGTACGTTTCGATTTGTGTTTGATGTAAACTCTTAAATTTAATTTCTTTTATTGATTTTCCATGGATCTGCTTAAAATATTTTATTACTCTGAGAACATATTATATAAATTTATTGTTTTCGAATTATTCATATCGGTATTTGTTTATGCCTTAAACATTTCGTTTAAATTTTCATTTTAATTTTTAGTTAGGCCTAAATAGAATGTAACGCTTGTAGCTGTCTGTAGCTGTAACTGGTATTGTATACCATTTTGGCAACTTTTAAAAAATTTAGTTACATGTTGCAAGCGACACATTCTATTTTCCGGTTTACTCTCATAGATTTTGTAAAACAAAAACAGTTTCATATTATTAGACGTCTGAAGTTTTTTTTTTCTTATATCTTGGTTGGTTGGTTGGTTACAGTGTGGTATAGTCCGTTTCAGTATAGAAGCAGAAACAGACTCAAAAATTAGCACTTTGCGTGTCGTTTTCTTACCACAAAAGCTTCTCATTCTTATCTCTTAAACACATGAAAATTTATTATTTTTTTTTCCATTTTTAAAATATTTCAATTTTGAATTTTCAAAAATTTCGATTAGGATAATGCATTTTTATTAGAGTTATCATTAAAAATGTAACAGTTGATTTATATTAATTCAGATTGAAAACTGAGAGTAGGAAATGAAATGAACGATTTTCTTAAAAACAAATGTATTCTATTTTATTTTGAAGTGAATTAAAAGTTGTTTCTAAAAAATAGTATGTCCTTTTTGGTGGGCAACATATAATGCATTTTATATGTATTGTTGTTGATCATTTCTCTTGTTATTTTACAATTTATTACATAATATAATTAGTACAACATAATAATTTCATTTTGTTTTCACTTAAATTTAAAATTTTAAACTAGATTTTATATAACAAATTTTTTTTTACAAGTATTTTTTAATACATCCATTATACATTATGTGATGTACACAAATAAAAACAACAAATTAGATTTGTGTGTAAATATTATTTTTTTAAAGTTATTTAAATTTTTAATTTTTTCTTTGCTTTTGTAGTAGATTATTCAGTCTTTATTTTTAATAATAAAAAATTATTTTATTTATTTTTATTCTTCGAATTTTCTTTATAAAATAAAGTAAAAAAAAACATGAAGTTAACTTAAAGCTCGAATGAAATAGGCTACAGTAGATAAACAAAAGGATAAAATATTTTCATAGATTTTATTTACTGAGTTTATGAACAGTAGTCACAGATGGTTATTTATAACATCAAACCGATATAAACAACCGGACTACCACAAAATGACTCAGCAGTGCTTATGATCACACTTGAATCGATTTAAAAGTTAGATTGACTTAAAAAAAAAGGAACAAAACACATTAGATTTCAAAAAATTTCTAACAAATTAAATACATTTAAGAAAACGAATGACAACGTATCGTATTCAAATTCCATGATGATTTTATATCGATTTGATGTCTAATCTTATGTCATTCTGTTCCAAATTGTTTCGAGAGATGTTCATAAACTCAGTGATTGTTTGTTTTATTGATTTGATTTTGAATTGAATTTTTCGTTTTAAAATTTTTGATTTTTTGTTATAGTTTAGTAAGTTTCTTTCGTTAACAAATGCAAAATATGTACATCAATACGCATACGGATTTCATGGATACACAACTTGCATGCGAAAATGATTTACAACAATATAAACCTGCTTAAGATCTTCATCTCATCTGGGTTGTCCTAAAGCTTTTTTCTTATCGGGTTCATTCTTCATCTATTCTCCATACGTGGCCCAGCCAGCTTAGTCTGCTCTCTTAATTTAGATAACTGTAGTATATCTTCATCATCATAATAGCGTCCTGAGGTCTTCATTTGATCTCATTTGCCACACATTATCACTGTATGTTTTCAACATTTCAAAATTATTGCCCCGATATTTTCATGAGCAATATTGCTCTCCAAAGCAGAAGACAATATTCCATCTCGATAAAATTGCCGGAAATGCAATGTCTACGTATTGCCATTGCCATCCCCTATTGTTACTATAGACGTAGGGTTAGATGTAATTCGTTGATCTCAAAAAGCACACACGTTACATTAAATATACGAAAGTTTTGCAACCATTTGATCTTCGGTTTCAATTTAAGAAGTCAAACGCTTTTGCATAATATATTGATGTCAGATTTTTACATGTAAGCGCAGGTTATGCAAGTTTGGTATTTATGAGAATCACATACGTCTTATATTATCCTTTCGTTTTAATCATCGCTTTACTCGACTAAATATTTAGGCTTAGATATTTTATATTTTAATTTGATTTAATATTTTATTTTTTGTTTTTTGATATTTTTTATATGTTTTATTGTTTATTTTATTTTTTTTAAGATTATCGTATTTACAAATTTTGCAATTTTTTATTTATTATGATTAAAATTAAAATGTTTTCTTAGTCCTGGTTTTTTTTTTTGTTTATTATTATAATTTTAATGGTTTTTCACTTTTAGTTTTTTTATTACCCATTATAAATTTTACATTTATTTATGTATTATTTAATTTTCATTATTATAGAAAGTTTTTTATTTAAATTGAAATTGAATTCTAATTTAATTTAATTTTATTTCAATATTTATCATTTGTGTGTGTGTGTATATATATATATATATAAAGAATTTATATTTTCAATATATCTCCATTTATTTTTAATCATTTTATACTCTTTTTTTGTAATTCAATTTTGATTCATTTCTTTTTATAATATTTTTTGATTTTAATTTATCAATAAAATTGTTTTTTTTTTTTAATTTTATGAATTTCTTTTTATAATTTCAATTTCAAATTTTCATGCCTTTCATCATACTTTATAATACTTATGTATCTATTTATAGTTTTATCATTATTTCATATTACATTTATTATTATTATTTTTATTAATTTGTTTATTCATTTTATTTAATATTTATAATATTTAATTGATAATATTTACAAAATTCACACGATTTTTATTTTTTATTTTTATTTTTTTCTTACATACTTTTAATTTTAATTTTATTTAAAAAATCAGAAATTGAAAAAACTAAAAAAATTGATACTAAGATAGGGGATGGGAAGACATATTAAAACAAACAATGAAAAAAAAAGGAAAAAATTTAAATTAATTTGTCTATTATATGTATTTTCTTTTTAACTTTGAATAATGAAACAGAGATAAATGAATCAGCAGTAACATTTATGTGGGTTATCAAAAACAAAAGAAGTGGGCCAAAATTGAAAAAGAAAATTTAATAATTTATATTTACAATCCGTATCATTATAACGCCATTTTGGATATTTTATTTTGTTGATTTTTTTTCTTGTTTTTTCTTGAATTTTTTTTTTTTATATTTTTAATTTATTTCTTTCTTTTTTTTTTTACTTTTGTTTTGTTATTTAACTAAAATTTATTTGAAAAAACTGTCTAATACATAAATAAAATGTGTCACGTATTCGACATTATTATTAGGGAAATAAAAATCCCTAACATACTTGTGTATTCATTTTGTTGTGATGCTGATGATGTTACGGCTGATGCTGATGATTCACCTGTGAATTAAAAAAAAAAAATAAATGAAATTATTTTCTCGTATTTGGCAGGAGAAAAACAGAAGAGAATTATAATCATGGCTATGGGAGATGTGTAAAGCAGTAGAGATTTGATTTTGAATTTTGAATTTTCATGCTATAATGAGTGATGGGATCAATATATTACGTTGGCATTGCTATAATGAGTGCTTAAGTGCTTTAAGGTAGATTCACAACCTATCCCAAAGATTAAATGCCAGATTAAATGGCGTTCACAATTATTCAGCGTAGATTACTGTATGTCATTTTATAGGTACATAATGATATTGGTACACAAGCTTTCAATATAGTAATTTCCTATATCGCCAGCGACAGATTAGAAATACAACCTAATCTCAATCTCACTCAGATGTAATCTGGGCTGGGCGGAAATAGGATAGCTATATAGAATTTCTTGGAGAAGGTGTGAGAAATCTAATGTTTAAGGTGATAATCTTTTTATTCTGGAGATAAATTTGTCGCTGATGGACGAATTTAGAGTTAATCTCTCATTTTTTTTTTCGTTGTGGTCGATGGTCGAAATTATGTATTCCAAATATGTGCTTCAATTTAAATATGTCAATGCACAGTTAATAAATAATAATATTGATTTAGAAAAGAAATTATAAATGCACACTTTTCCGTGGGTTTATTTTTTCTCCTAAATGTCCTGCATTATGATCATCAGCATATTATCATCATTAGCTTTGACATGACACTCTAAATTTTTTTGTATGCAAATTTATAAATTTATTTCGTTCATACGTGGTATAGAGGTAAATGTTATCTTACTATGAAGTGAATGGTTGGAGATAAACGCATTTGAATTTTTTATTTAAAAACTTTTTATATTCTCTGGTAAATTTTATTTTATTTTTTTTTTGTTTTTTGAATAATGATATTTTTATTTCTCGAACTTTTTCTAAGGGGTGGAAAAAATTTGAATTTTTTTTTCCGTACATTTGAAAGTTTTTTTTTTTTTTAACAAATTTTCTAACTCATGAATTTGTATGTGAATTTGTTTTAGTTACGCAAATATTATCTGTGTACATTTATATGCAATGACAAAGAGTGAAAATAAATTAAGGATATATTTTTATTCTTTTATTTTTCATTCTTTCACTTTTTTCTAACTCAATTACATATTCGAGAAATTTTTCTGTGTGTACGTTATACGTTCTATAGTATGTATGAGTATCTCGAACATAACGAATTAATAAAAACTTTAAATTAATACTGGAGCAAAACTTTTTCTCTCTGCACAAAAAAAAAAACAAATTACAAAAAAAAAGCAATATTTACTGAGAAAAGAAGAATATTGTACTTCTAGTCGTATATCCTTAACCGATATAATATAATTTAAAGTATAAAATGAAATTTAAAATTATTTGCTTTTTATGTTATTATATGCATTATTTGCGAGTATTTCTCATTCATATGCACAGTAAGGTGAAGATTCAATTTATTTATACGAACGTAAATTGGTTGATGGCAATACAAAAGTACCTGTTTATTGAAATGGAGATGAAAATAATTTTTGAATTGCTTTCAATTTATCCTGAAATACAAATGTACATGGATATTTTCATTATATTGAAATACATTATATGTATTTAATTTATCTATTACAGTGGCGGATTTTCCTATTAAGTGCCCCTTATGGTATCACTCGAAGTTTTAAAATGAAAATTCAAAAAAACTACTTTTTATTCTTGTTTTTTAAACATCGAAATTATTTATCATGTCTTCACAATCTAAGGATGATAAAAGCTCAGATTCTATCGACAATATTACCAGAGAATTTGAACGATCTTCATACATCGTCGGAATGATGATAGTTTTTTACTAGCGCTTCCAACATGAAAATGATATTTTTCCTGCTTCTATTGCACATTTCTCTTTCATCCAAAGTTTTATCTTCTGTGAGAACAGAAAACTTCTCATTAATAGTCCTGTAAAGAGAACATGTTCGCTTTAAATCGCAGATTAAATTATCCAGAATAACATTGAAAGTTTCTGCTCTGAAACCGTCTCTTCCAAGTAATTCAATTTCTTCTTTCTCTGTTTCCTAATGAATGAAATTCTGATAATATAAAGTTTGGTCAATTTATTTCCCCCCCAAAAACTTGCTAACCGCCTGTGTTGTTTATGCGAAAATCCCGCTCTGTATTTATATATTTATGTATGTACATAGACGTGATCGTATTTTTTTTTGTATTCGATTTCTTCAACTCTTTTGAATTTTTTATAAAAAAAAGGATATGAATTACGTTTACGATGTTATGCTTTTGGTTTACCATTTTCTATAAAATATGTAGTTCTTAGCAGAAAAAAAAAAGGTTTCATCATCACCAAATGATACGAATCGATAGATCCTAATTGCCTTTTGTTACCATCCAAGTATATTCGTACGGAAAAAAAAAGCTTCACTCCACATCTTTTCATTATAAAAATGGCAGAAAAAAATCAAAATTAAATTTTGCATTGAAAAAGATTATTATATTCGATTTTCACATACGAGATAAGAGCACATAAACTTGTGTATTGTGCAATGTGAACGTGTAGCATATACGCGAGTATAATTTCCAATACATAAAATAAAATTTTAATTCATTTTCACCTTTTCTTTTATGTACGAATACATAGTATGAACTTTTTCTCTGCACATAAACTGTAAAATGTTTTTATTTAATGCACACATTTTCCTGATAGTTCATTATTATTACTTTTTTTTTCAATTAATTCATTCATTCATTTATTCATTCATTTGAAGGGTTGCTGATCATTTATTTTAATTTAGTGATACACAACAGTAGGTTCTCAATGTGTATATTTTGCAAATATAAATTTATTACCTTTCATTCATTCACACACACAAAAGTAAATACTGGTAGATATTTGGATTTTTTTTTTGTTTTTATTTTATTGAAACGTATAATGCGTATAACCTATAAACGTGGGTTGAAAATTTTTGATTTTTGGTGGTGTACAATTGTGTGTATTATGCGCTGTGTACAAGTACAGAATATATGTGTGTGTGTGGTTAAATTCATAGGTCGAATATTTTGTAAATACCATATAGATTTTACATATTTTATTGTATATATAGTTATGTGTGCATAATAATTTGCCATTGAAACGTACACGTAATTTTGTGTATTACTTTTATGCTTTTATACGTTATGTACTATTTATTTATTTTATTGGTAAATTTCGTGATTTGAACCCTTATAATATCTTCGGTTAATGTTTATATTATAAGAACAAGAACACGAAAAAATAAAACAAAAAAAAACAGAATTTCTGACAAAGGTCGATACATTCAAATATATATTTATCGTTAAACTATTTTGGTACATTTTATATACATAAGTCCTTTTAAATATATGCGACTATACAAAATGAGGATAAATGACAGGAGAATTATATAACCAAAAAAAAAAAAAAAGATGCCTACAAAAAGAAAAAGAGATGAAGCTGCTGGACTAAAGGCATTAAACTGTAAATATATATAAATATTGTTTTTATCTTTTTATTTCTATTTTTATTTATTTATTTATTATTTTCATTTTGATTTACCGTTTATGACATTAAGGGTAACTGTAACGCTGGGACTATTCGATGGGCTACATGTATAGTTACCGGTATCACGTTTTTTCGCTGATTCAATGATTAATGAACCGATCTATATAAAATACGAAAAAAAGAAAAAGAAAAACAAAATATTATATTTAGATGAAAAATTACAGATTATGTCAAGAAAAAAAAAAATAAAGTAAAAAAAAAATGTTTTTCTATCTAAACATGTAATTCTCCTTTCATATTAATTGAACCTCTATACTTTTTTCCCAATGTTTCTTTTTTTTTATATCATTTTTATATATTGTGAAGGACTTACCGTATTCTGTGATTCATTATCTGTTTCTGATACACTTTTATCGATTTGCATACGTAATCCTTTTGTATCAGTTACTAATTGTTCAGTACCATGATACCATATTATATATGATGGTGGTTCAAGTGCTCCTCTAACAATACAACGTAACACAACTGTACTGCCAGCTTTAACATAACGATCTGTATCACCAACTAATTCTGTTTTAGGTACTAAAATTGAAAAAAAAAAAAAAAAATGGAAAATGAATAAATAAGAATAAAGGATAAATGAAGAATTAATCTTTGAATATATAGCTATTTTTTAGGATTTTATTTATCTAGATTGATTTGTAAATTTAACTATACTGTACACAACACATACATAAGACTCTTTCAATACAGTTTAAATTCACAATATCATTACATTTGAAATTTTTTATAATTTTAATATAATTTTTTTACTAGTTGTAGAAAAAAGCAATAAAATATATCAAAGAGTAAATGAAAAAATAAATTTTATAAAATTTCACATACCAATAACTTGAAGATGAACTCTTGCACTGATTTTTGGTTCTGTCGATATCTGGCATTCATATAATCCAGCATCTCTTGCCTGTACATATTTTATTTGTAATGTCCAAAATTTATCTGGTTGCTTTAATGCTTGAAATCTTTGATCTGTTATGAAAAGTGATCTGAAATTTGTTTTGAATACAACAAAAAATTTAAAATGAAAATTCTAAGATTTTTTTTTTAATTTCAATAGAAATATTATTCCAATATTATTTACAACTACATTCAACTTGTATGCGCATATATAAGAGTATATTGTATGACAAATGACAGTAATAATGCAAATTACATAAAGATATACTATATTATATTTTATTTCCATATTTACATAGTGAGTCATTTTATTTGAAAGTGAATTAAGTCCATTTTATATTTTATCGAGAGTTTTGAAAGTTCATTTTTGAATGGTAATGTAATTTAATTGGTTAAATTTATGTTAGATCAATGGTGAATATTTTGAAAGATTTTTTTTTGAGAAACTGTTTAACAGATAGCAGATTGCATTCATTATTATTATTAACTAACTTTTTGTCGAAAATGGACTTACACCACTTTCGAACGAAACAAAATGAATTCATAAAAATTCATTTTAAAAATAATTTTAAAATTATTTGACACTATATTGTGTTAAGATTTTAATACGAATGTACTTACATTGTATATGAGAGTATGTATGCATGTTTATTATAGATGCATATTATATTATATACGATGAATGTACGTGTGTTTCAAAATAAAGCATATAGGTGCACTGCACATATGTACGATAATTTATTTAAACAATAAATAAACAATAGATAAATGTTTGTGATGTGTATTGATATTATTAAAATCCTTATGAATTAACATCATTATAAGATCACATGTATGCCTGTGTATATAATTATGTATTAATACTTGTAGGTGTACGTACATATCATAACAAGCAAAAACAATATTTATTTATTTTATTATCGCAGTTTTGTGAAAATTAGTAACGAATATCCTTTTGTTTGTTTGTGTGTATCGACAATTACAATACTGTAATTTTTACATACATTATAATTTTTTAACACTTTATTAAAATTTAACTGAAAAATAATTTAATTTCATTTTCTTCATCATATCCTTAACAAGAAAAATTTA
Organism: Villa cingulata; assembly: GCA_951394055.1. Taxonomy (NCBI): domain Eukaryota; kingdom Metazoa; phylum Arthropoda; class Insecta; order Diptera; family Bombyliidae; genus Villa; species Villa cingulata. The sequence goes on from OX596023.1 coordinate 1,897,445, forward strand.
TAAATATGTATACGAGTATATACATCCTTTTTCTTAAATGGTGTAATAAGTAAAATTTCATATACACCATTTGAATATTTATGTAGATTTGTGTGTTTTAATTATTCATACTATGTTTCTATATTTTCTTAGAATAAGTATAGGATGTACAGCAACAGCAGAATACATGTATGTATATACATATGAGAATATACGAGTATGTTACATTTTATAAAGATGTTCTTAATAATTATGTTAATACAAACATACCTAATATGTATATGTACATGTACTATATCTAGGAGTGCAAAGAAATGACATAAAATGGAGTACAATGTGTATATTGTACCACGGATAGAGTATAGAATATGCAGTGTGGTATTCCGCTATATATCCTTGGCTTGAATTTACGTACGAGGACATATACGTACTTGTATGTGCCATAGTATAAATTTGTAACTTTTCAAGTAATTTCCTAGATGAAATATACGAAAGAATATACGATAGTATGTATTCGTCGCGTATGTATTATTTATTACTTATATTCGTGCATATCTATATGAGCATGCATATCTTATTACTATACATATATGTATAGTATATGTAGTGAATAAACTTAAAATTGTCCTCGTTATGCAAATGTCTTTACTCAAGAAAAAAAGTTTGAAAAAAAAATGTAACGAACAAACTTTTATTGCAAGTATGTACATCACATATTCTAAATAATACTCTATAGTACACTTATGTACTTACGTACCAATACACACGCATAAAATCATACATATAATGTTTGTACGTGTAACTGAAAATAATGTTTTTAATGATTTATTGTTTACATATACCACATATATTCGAATACAAAGAAACATACAAAAATACTTATTTTTTACTTGTGCCTGTGTGTGTGTGTGTGTATCTAAATAAATGTGGTGTTTTCTTCTTTAAAAACAATTTTATTTTATGATCTAAAACATAAGAAAATTAAAAAAAAAAATGTAAATAAAGAACGAAAATTTGTTGGGATTTAGCCAATTTTCTGGAATTAATTTGTGGTAAAATTTATTTCCTTGTACGTATGAATAAACATGCTCGTATGGTTGGTATACATGTGCATACATACTTATATGTACGTATGATAAGAATTATAAATATGGTGTAAAAAAATGAAAAAAATAATGAAACAAAAAAAAGAAGAAATTTGAAACTTTTAATTTATAAAGAAATGTTAATTCTGTTTTCAGAAATTTTATGCAATTTTGTATTATTTTCTTTAATTTGTAAACAAAGATGATTCACGAGGAGTAATATTTCTAATACAAGGAGAATATACAAATGTATATTAGGAGTATTTTATCTACAAACCAGTAATCAGTTTCCAAACATAAAAAATTGAATTGTTTTTCCGTATTTATCACTCTTGGGAGAACAGTGCCACGGAAAGTTTTCAAGACTCATTAGTATCATGACTGCGAACCACTGAGTTGCTCATAAAGAAGCAACCTCCTTCACGTGATGATGGGAACAGGAAGGACTTGGACTGATCTTATAATACTTTTAAGTTGCATGTCGTTATACATACAACAAGTAGACTATAATCAGCTTTTCTAAGCTCTTCTTCCAAGCAAGCTGGTGCTCATTCAAAGCTGAGTGAATTTTTGAGGCAATGAAAGTTAGAAATTGGCAATGAAAATTGAAAATTATTTTTTTCACTTTTGTTGTGAATGGGAATCGAACCCGTAACATTGAGATCAGTTAGGTTGGTTGCTCCACTACAGTGTTACCAAGTCTTCAGTCTTCACTATATATAAATTGGAATGTGTATAATTTTCTGATTTTTTTTTGACCATTATGTCAATCCAAAGTTATACGAAGTTGTACGTGGTTAAACTATCTCTTATTGCATGTGTGCAAATACTCTTCATATTTACTGAATTGCGAAATTAAATCAACTTGACATAATTAGGTTATTAGCACTTGTATATCACATCAGAATTTGTGCGATTCCGACAAAGAACAAGCAAACGATTCTATTGCGTTTAATGGAATTGATTTTTGTACATTTCATTAGAATATGTTCTTTAGGGTTTTGTGCAAATTCTGACAAATATATTGAATATGATCCCATTTCGATGGAATTATTATTGCGTTGCGATATTTAAAATTGAAATATGAATTTTCCAACAAGAAAAGGTTTTCGTTCATTTTCAATGATTTTCTGTAACTGAAATAATATATTTATATAAGATCTTTCAAATGCAATTATTTGTTCACTTAACTTATAAATTCTGATCTGAGAAATTTATTTTTTTCATAAGAATTCTGACGCATGAAAATTATTGCACAAATTCTAATGCACTTATATACTTGTACATATTTAAGTTCAATTCGGATGATGGAAAAAAATAAAATAAAAAATGAAATCAAAGAAAGTTTTCTGCAAATGTACAAAAATCTATTCGTTCGTATGGTCGTATGTAACATAAATGTATTGATGAAGTTTAAAAGAATCTACATTTTTTTTCAAATTTTTATACACACATACTTTTTAGATTTTTCTTTAAATTCTTTCACATTTTCTATTTTTGGTATTGTTTCTAGAATGCGCATAGTTGTGTTATATTATTGATGTTAACACACATTTTCAATTTTAATATTATTTTAAAAATTCTATTAAAAATTCTTCTGTTCAAAATAATTCGACACTTGATGACGGTATACAAATACACTACACAAATGCTCTTGTAGTATAAGAAAATGTTAAAATTCATTTCTTTTTTTGAACTTTTCCATCAAATTTATAATAATTTTTATTTTAAATAGTTTTTCCTTAATGTAATAAATACATTTTACATTTCATATTATACAGACATATATATGTTTTTTATGTTCACTTACAACATTTTTTAATACTCGTAAAGTACACATTTATTTATAATGTATGTATGTGTGTAACGTCTGTTAATGATTATATAATGTATAAGAGTGTGTTATTGTCTTGTGTGTGTATGTACATATGCATTATAAATAAATGCCAGAGTGGACAATATTTTTATTTATTTTTTTGGACAAATGTACATATGTATACATATATATTATATGTACCTCGAGTGTGTATATATGCATTCATGCACAGAAATTCATATTGAAATGCGTAAAATATATTTAGTAGAATTCTCTTACTTTATTTCTCTGCACTTATATCTGAAATTGAAATTTTTCGTTATGTAGTTTTGTTTGATTTTTTTTTGTTGCACAATTTTGTCAGAAACAAAAGTTTACAAAGTGCATACAATCATACAACAGTCCAGTGCACAGTGAAATGTACACAGAACCAGAGCTATATATACTCGTACAATCAAAAAATAATTCTGATACCGATCATATACTCGTATCATATAATATTTTTACTATACAGTAAAACCCAGATACCTGCACCTCGCTTAAGTGCAAAAACCGCTTACGTGCATAGAAGTCAAACGTCCCATGTACATTTTAGATTATTTCAACATAAAACGACCCTTTTACCTGCACCCCGTTTAACAGAACAACCCGTTTACCTGCTTCCTTAAGTCAAATGTTATTTTAAATTTTTCTTACATTTTTACTCGGTTATCTGCACATCAATAAAAAAAATCGTAACAAATAAAATAAAGAAAAATTTCAATATGAAATTGTGTTTATTAATTATGGTAACAATCTAAAAAGTTTGCACAAATTCTGAATCTGGATGATTTTCAACCATCCAACGGATGGTTAGACCGCTGGAAAAAGAAAAATAATATCAATTTTCTTAGAGTCCATGGAGAAAAATCATCAGCGGATGAAACTTCAGCAAGTGAATGGAAGACAAATGAAATTCCTAGAATAATGGAAGAATATGAAGCAAAAAACATCTTTAACGCCGATGAAAGCGGTCTGTTTTATAAAGCTCTACCAAACGGGACTATGTCTAAAAACAATGAAAAACCTTCTGGCATGAAAACCCAAAAAGATCGACTTACTATTTTATTTCTAGTAAATATGGATGGATCAGAAAAACATATTTTCGCTATTGGTAAACCAAAAAACCCCCGTTGCTTTCGATCTGTACAAATTCCGGTGCCATATTACTCACAAATAAAAAGTTGGATGACAAGTAGTATTTGGACAAGCATTCTAGTGGATTTCAACATAAAAATGGCAAAACAACAACGTTGTGCCCTTCTAATAGTCGACAATGCTGCATGTCACTCAATAGACAAAGGTGTAGAATTATCTAATTTGAAGGTTCCATTTTTACCAGCTAACACAACATCGATTGTTCAGCCCTTGGATCAAGGGATAATCCACTGCTTCAAAGCATACTATCGCCAAAATATAATTCGCAGGCAGCTGTTGGCCTTAGAAAAAGATGGAACTGTACAACAGTTTTCAAAATCACTCAATATTTTGGAAGCCATGAAAATAATTAGAAGATCTTGGTGGCTTGTTGAACCAAGGACAATACAAAACTGCTTTAGAAAAGCCGGCTTTACAGACAGTTTTATTCCTGAAGATACAGTCGAAGAAGTTTTAGATTTCCCAATACCTGAAACAGAATTTTAAGAGTATGTTCAGTGTGATTCCAACATTGATTGTTTTGGCGATCTAAACAATGAGGAAATTCTGGAAGAACTTCATAACGAAACTCAAAACGAATTAGAGGTCACAGAAAATGAAAATGAGGAAAAAGTGCCAAAACCAACTAGAGCTGAAGCTATTGCAGCTATTAACGTTTTAAAAATATTTCTGGAAGAAGAAGGATTACCGACAACTTGTGTTGAAGAAGCAGAAAATCAAATTTTCGCTTCGATTCCAAAACATTATCTGCAGAAAAAAATTTATGATTTTTTCAAATAAAATTTCATATTTCATTTTTAAATTTCATATGAATATGTTATTTTTGTTTTTACAATTTTGTGATTCATTTTTGTTAAGTTTTTCAATCTTTTTGTTTTTTCTTATTATATGATATGAATGTTTATGTACGTAAGGAATTTATATTGTGTTTATATGCACATAGTATGTATGTACATATGTACATACAACATGCTTTACATATTTTGTTTATTTCCTTTTTGTTTTTTTTTTATTTTCATTTTTTTACATGTCTGTTATGTATTTAAAGTGTATGAATTTTTCTAATAAATAAATATTTTGCGCACCAGTTTAAAACGCATTATTTAATTGTTGTCATTTGGTTTTACTGAATACCGTGCTTGTTCTGTTAAAATGTGCTTGTTCTGTCTCCGCTTAAATGCACCTTTTGTGCACTTATCCGGACTCCTGATTGTTGCACAACCCGGATATCTGCACTAAATACTTTGGAATTTTGAATGTGCAGGTAAGCGGGTTTTACTGTATTTATATTTTTCACAGTTGTATATATATGTTTGCATAGAAGTAAATAATATTTATACTCTTGTATTCTACTATATACTCATTTTATAACATATTTTGGAACATATTATTGTCGATGTCGTACTGAGAGAGAGAGAGAGAGAGAGAGAGAGAGAGAGAGAGATAGAAGGAGAGTCAGAGACTTTGGCATGTCATTCATGAATTGAATTAAGAAACTACTACATTTCGTACAATGTACATAGCCAAGCTATCAAATAAAAAAAAATGAATGAAAACAAAAATAAATCTATAAAAACAAAATGTAGAAGAAAAACGAATTTTCATCTGAATTTTTGAACTTTTAAAACAAGAAGAATTTCATTTTCAAAAAGATTCATGTATACGAGTTGTATATGAAATATACATATAAAGTTTTATTTCGTTTTAATTTTTTGTTGTGTTTCCTTTTATATTTTTTATTTATTTTTTTTGCTTTTTTGCAATTTTGAAATTTTTGGTCTTTAATTATGTTATGAACTTATATTACATTTTATTTGGTCCCTGTATATTTGTATGTTTTTGAATGTTTGTATATGCATGAATTTGTGAGTCAGTTCAGTATTATTATTTGTGTACATATGTACTACACTTATAGTACATAAAAGTACATACATATTTATATGAGAGTAGATTAAATGCTCTATAAAATTTTCTTGAAAAGTTTCATAAGAATGAAATTTCCTGAAAATTCACAGAAATATTTACGAGTATGTAAGTATGTACAAATGTATGTATTTTATGTGTTCACATTTATATGAATGTAGATGAATGCATTCGTAAATTGTTCAAATTTTGGAAGGATATTATTAAATTTTTAAAGAATTATTATATAACACAAGAAGAATGATAAACTTTTTGAATTTTATTTTTTTATTTTTTTAATATTTTAATAAAAGATAATGAATTCTGGATTTAAGGATGTTGAAATGAATGAAATGAAATAAATTTTATGTTTTTCATATTTTCATTTTATGTAATTATTGTATTTGTAATATGGTTTAAGAGGTGAGTCAATTTAACATTTTGTAGGTGATTATCAGCAAAGAAATTTTCAAAAATATTCTTGTATTTCAATGATTTGATAATATTATGATCTCAGATTTTAACGATCCAATAGTTGCAAAATCTTGTTTTACAATAGGGCATTATTTCAAATAACGCGTTGCATAAGTTTACGATTGGAAGTGAATACCATCATTCTGAACTTGTATCTTCTGCCTTGCACTGAAAACTTTATTAAATCAATAATGTGTTGAATACAAATGCAAATGCATACTAGTAAATATATCATCTGAATGGATACATAAGATATCCTTCCTTCCTGTTTATTTGTAAATTATTTATGATAGAAAATGACATATCCTATCTTTTATATATTGCTATATGATTTTTGCTGTAGCTGAATTAAAGATTAAGACAAAATTATTTATACAGATGCAGTTGCAGGTACATTGAAAGTATAAATTAAGTATTATTTTCTATACTATACATACAAATTATTCCTGCATATTTCTGCATAATGTGAATGAATTGATATTTAGGACATGTACTCTTTCATTATGCATGTATGAATGTATATACGTGTACGAGTACTCATAACGTACAATAATATTTCCGGAAAATTTTGAGGTGAAGCATTTATAATATTCGATTTGACTAAAATGTATTCGTATACTCGTATACACGAGATTACATGTTTATGTGTTTATTTTACATATTAAATGTCTCGTGAATTTATTATTTTTTTTATTCGAACGGACGATCTATTGAATTCAGAATGAATGAGTTAATAAATGACCTTGTTTCTATTGAAATTTTATTGATTAATTCATTTCACTACCTTTTTGTACACACTTATACAGTAAACTTTAAAATTCTTCTTTTATAAAAATCTCTAATTTTAACCTTGGATACCTCTAAATCAAAATGTGAACAGTTTAATAGGAAGAGATAGAATTTTACAAAAATTTGAAGGTGTATAAACACTTTTGACGTCCACTGTATATCAAACTTATTAATTAATTTTTGGTTCATTAGTCAATATTTGAGAATAGTATTTTCTTAAATAAATTCTTTCCATAATATTTTATGGAGTGTAAAAATAATTATTTTTTCTAATATAAAAAAGTGTTATAAAGAGCACTTAAATTTACAAACGACCATAATAAGCATATAAAAATGCTTGTATGTACTTAGTTATATGTACGCACATATACTTTTTTAGTCCTTGGAAAAAAATAATTTGTTTTATAATTAATTTTTTAAATACTCGTAAAATGGTTATTTTATGGTAATTTTCTTTATGTAAAAATTGTTTGCTTAAAATTTAAATTTGTATGCAAAATAAGATGTTACAATTTTTGTATAATAATATAAGAAATGAAGTTTTTAGGTGAACTAAGTACATTATTATGTATCTACAGTTTAGTTTGTATAAATATACATATAAATTTAAGTGCATGCATAGTGTTGTATTTGTAGTTGTAATTTTAGATATTATAAATTGTGTCTAATAAAAAATATTCTTTTAAATTACCTGTCAACAGTTAGTATATGACCATCTCTTACTCTTACCCATGAAACTGATTTATTTCCAAGTTGTTTCACCTATTGCATAAGACACGAAAAAAAATATGAAAAAAAAGGAAAACATGAATGAATGAATTTTAATGAGAATAAAGAAGAAGAAAATGGACAAATTTGCATTTTGAGTTAAAACGATATGATAACCAAAAACAATCTGTTTAATAAATATGTAAAATGCAAGGACCAAAGGACCAAAGGACGAAAGAGATTATATCATTTCTGTATATGTAAAATGAAGACAATATTTTTTGAATTGGATATTGGATTTAATTTTAGGATGAAAAATGTCCTTTTTTAGAGGATAACTTATGTAAAGGATAAATTTACATTATATGTAAGTAAGAGTGTGAGTTGAGAAAATTATATTTTCATTAACATAGCATTTTTATTTGATAAGCATATTTTGAGTTTAATGCAACATTTTAATATTCTTCTTCTTCAATTACACTGCAGCTCTAGGTGAGCCAAAGTTTCCAACGAAGTAATGGTTCTAGACTTATCACTATCATGAGTACACCTATATATAAAATTAATAGAAGAATTTCATTAGATAAAAGAAAAAAATTTTTAAAATTGTCGAGAGAACGGTTAGTGTAACCTTTAAAATTTTAAATATCCGCTAAACTTGTTTCAAATATCTATCTATCCATCCATCTCTATTTAAAATGTGAAAATAACCATGACCAAAAAATAGACAAGATTAAAGTCACGTATTAGTGACAGACACTGACATTTTATATTTCCAATTTTTATTTATTTTCTATTTTATTTATTTTTTCTTCAGTTTTTTTAAAAACCGACCTTTATCTTAATCTTTTGTCTGCATTTTATCATCATTTAAACGTATAACGCATAGAGAATACGGATCATAAGAGAAACGTGAATGAAAATGCAAAAAAAAGAAAAAATATATATTTATAGAGACAGGATTCTTTCAACAGAAATTCGTCATCATATTATACGTTTTTATTTATTGTTGTTTTACTCTTCATTTTTTTGTTGTTTGTTTTTTTTTTAATAAAATGAATGACATGATGATTGTTGTATGTACACCGATACCGTTGTATATCCTTATGTACATTTTCTTTCATTCTCTATAAATGTATGTATGTAACAGACAAAAAGTGCTCAAAGGAAAATATTTTAGAAAAGAAGAAAAATGAAAAATGATAAAAAAAAAACTTGTGAACAAACAAAACATGAAAAATCATCAAATGAAAATTAATTTTTTGTTTATTTTTTTTTTTAAAAGGCCTTTGTTTGATTTAGTTGTTTTGAAGTTTCATACTTACTTTGCATGGCAAATATGCATGTGTTCCAACCTGTGTTGTTATATTTGTTGTTGAATGTCCTTCAACATACGGTTCTGTATATTGTAATTGTGATCGAATCGATGATGATGTAAATGTAAATTGTTGTTGATGATGTTTTTGTTGTTTCGTAATATCTGAATTCGATAGAATATCAGCTTCAACATTATCTGAAACTTTAAAGAGAAAAATTTTTAGAAAAAAAAAATTCAAAAAAATATATTACAAAATCTAAAAAAGTGTATGTAAAGTATTATACGTATCGCAGAATTTTATTTATTCATTTATTACTTCTAAACATAGAAAAAGGACACAAAAATTATTATTTTTTATTTTCATTACATTTCTTTACATTTCATTCAAAATGTACTTATACAAATTAAATGTTTCTGCTAAAAAGAACATTTTACTTTACGTTTCATTTCATAAACTTACTTATTTTTTCTTTTTGTATTTTTATAGAAATTTGTATGCGTTTATAATATTTAATGATATTCATTGAAATTCATTATTATTTCCATTTTATTTGTATGTAACATATATATCTTCTATGGTGAATAATGTAATATTTTCATAGGTACTACGTAAGTACTACATTTCATTTACTATATGTATATAAGCAGCATGTAAATTTATTCAAATTAAATACAGAAATTACACAAGTAATACATAAGGATTCTTTGGTTATTTTCATTTTATATAAAAAAAGAAAAAGAAAAACTCAAATTGAGATAGTGAAATGAGAATGTACTTGAGATTTTGTATATAGCTGTACGCGTATATGCACATAAACACATACATCCATCCATTAAGGAGGTTCAGTTCGAATACGCGATGTATCTAAATTGTTTGCGTTATTTTTCCTTTTTTTTTGTACAAAAATTTTCATGAACGTGCATACATATTTATGTATTATTACATGTTGTCGGTACTGTACATATACTAACTAATTTTGTACGAGAATACATTTTATGTATTTACATGTAAATTTGCATGAGCGTGTCAAACACGTACTTACTTACCATACAGTACTTTCAAAAAATATTTTTGTTTATTAGGATTTCTTCCTTATTTTTCTTATTTCTTTTTATTTTTTATGTTTATTTCATGTTTTTATTCAATTTCTTTTTTTGTTTTTTTTTTTTTTTTTTATTAAGACGGAATATTTTGTCGTATTTATTTTCATTTTCATTTTTATTTTTATTTGACTCCTTACACCAAGAAAAGATAAAATATTAAAATAAAATAATCACAAACCACCACACATATTAATGGGCATAACCTCTCTTGTATAAAAAGAAAAAAGTACATATAAATATTTTATGTACACGAAAAGTATCAAACATTTTTGGCGCTTATATGGTGGAATGGTGAAGATCGCACATCGCCTGTTGGATGATGGTATATAGCTGTAGTGTATTAATACTTAGTATAGAGAGAAAATTTGAATTTTAAATTTTTATGAAGCGTACAATATATTAATAGCACATCAGTTATATCACAGTTAAAAATATACCGTAATGTCTTATTATTATAATGAAAATTATGTGTACATTATATGTACATTTTATTAATAATTTCTTAACGGTAATAAAATTTTGTGTAATTTTTTCGTTATTTTTTTTTTCTTAGGAAGCTTTTTAATTTAATTGCAGTATGAGAGAATATTTAATCGTTTCATGATTTTGAAGAATTTTATTTCATTTTAAAGGATCTAATGTTAGTTTTTATCTGTATAAGGTATTAGGCTGTGAAAAATATTGGTTATGTGCAAATTTCTTAAGGCAAATTTTACAGTCAACACTTAAGTGTAGTTTTGATATTAAGTTGAGTTCAAGTAATGATATTTTAAGTATCAAGTACTGATTGTAAAGGAATCATCATCATCATCAGCGTTAGAAGTTCTAGGTGAGCTAAGGCTTTCATTGAAGTGATTTCTAGACTTTGTCGCTATTATGAACGCAACTGCAGTTTAACATGAATTGTGAGCGAATCACCAAGTTACTGGTAGAGAAGCAGGCTCTTTTGCATGATAGGGCTTAGACCGATCACTTTTATGTTACTTATCTGCAAATAGAATACTTATCATAATGATTTTCAAGCTTTTTTCCCGGAAAGTTCAAAGTCGATTGAGCTTTAAAAAAATTTAAAATTATTGTTTTCAATTTTGTCTTGAACAGCAATCGAACCCCTGTACTTTCGAGATGAGTAGCCCAGCAGTCGGTTTGTTCTCCCTAAGAGAACAACAACATTCCTGTGAAGGATACTCTAGTAAAATGCATGGTGACTTAATAAAGAAAGTTTTATTGTTGATTGTAAAATACTTTCGAAGTAAAGAATAACTTAAGAAACTGTCTTACTTTACTTATCCAATTCTACACTTGAGATATTGACTGTAAAACCTTCCCTTAATGTATCAAAGCCTTTTAAGTATTGAACCAGCATAATTATTTTTTATAATTTTGAATGAAAAGCTCCGATATGAAATTGTTTTTTCTCATTCTCATAGGACTATGAGTTTCAATTTTATTCTTGTTATTTGTTGTGCGTTTTCATGGTTGATATAATGAAAGTGATAATATCGATTTAATTGATTGATTGATTGTGTTGTCGATAATTCATTATATCAAAATGTAAATCAAATAATTACCGAAGAGAAAGAGGGAGGAGAACAAAATGGAAAAGTTTTAACTTAAAACAGGAAAAAGAAATTTACGAGTACGTAAGATGAATTAAAAATAATTATTTTTAAAATAATTTCACAGAATTATAAACTCCTACAAAGTTCTACGCGTTCTATATTATGCCGTAATTATTAAATGTAAATGTAAACTTTTAAAGATTGATTAAATAGTTGAATTGGAATTTTAATAAAATTTTTCAAAATCACAAGGACAAAAAAGGCATTCATTTAATCTGCAAGAAGGTAACGTGATGTAAAGGAATTATCGTAATACGCAATATCGTAATCTATTAATCGCACTCCAATTAATATTTTTAATAAAAATGAAGAAGCAGACAAATAACCTTTTTTAAATACCTGATATTGAAAAAAGTATTTTTTTTTTCATGTCGAAAAAGGCCACCGATGATTGTAATTTTTTCTTAAATATAAAATAGATTTTTTTTGCTGATTTCTTTTGCTTCTTACTAGCGCTTTGTAATTGTGTTCTTTAAGAAAAAATTTAATAACAATAATCAGAAATAAAAAAAAAAAATGAAAATAAAAACAAGGATAAAATAATCCTTATGAATTTTATTGGCAATAACCTTTTTAAATGTTTTCATGTTTGTTTTTTGAAAATTTATTTTTTCTTCATCAAAAAAAGGAAATTAAAAGTGAACTAAACTGAGTGAAAATACTTCTCATTAAAATTGATTTTGTTTTTTTGTTTTTATTTTTTCTTTGTCTGTCGGTTTCGTTAACTCTGTATATCCCACAATATCTATGGCATTTATTCAAAAAAAAAAAAAAAATATGGCGTAATACAATGGAAAAAGTTGAACACAAAAAAAAAGAAAACAAAACAATAAAGTCCCAATATGTCGATGTGATATGAACAAAAAAAATCATCAACAAAATGATAACTGGTCGATAACAATTATTTACTATAGCAAATTGGCAAATAACGCATTTCTCTTCTTGTTGTCCTGATTACCAATTAAGGCAGGCTTTTTTTTCCCAATAAATAATTGCTTTTGGTTCCGTGTGTATGGAATGAAAATTGAATAATTTCCTCATTTGAAAGTGTGTGCTAGTACGAGTATCAAATTCAATTTAAAATTGTATTTGCATGATACCCCATAATGATAGTAAACTCAAAGTCCTCTCCTACCTAGTATGAGTATTTGCATTATAAAGAAAATGGAAAAGAAGAAGAAGAAGAAGAGAAAAAAAAATATAAGAAAAAATGCGGTTATTTATTCATTTCCTTATGTCCTATTTTTATATACATATTTTTCCCCATACAATATTTGGCTTTTTATTACTTCCTTTAAAATTTTTCATTTTTTTATGGTTTTCTATTTTTTTGTACTGTATATACTCATCATTGTAAGTCCTCTTCTCACAAAACTATTACTCTAAAAAATGTTGTCTTTGCTTTCACACACAATGAGATATCCTACTTTTATTTATAGTTTTTTTCATCTCATTTTTTTTTTAAACAAATCCCATACATGCATACGTAATAATAGTAAAGCCTCATTAAATATATCTTATTCAAACTACTCAAACTATATATCTGAAACTACAAAAATACAAAAAGAAAAAAAAAAAGAAAAATAAACTGAAAATAAAAATATAAATACGTATACGGTTAGAAAAATGTTAATCGGATTCTACTCCTATAAATATAATAACCCTCTATCACCCTGTCTATCTCCTATATATGCAAATCTCTGTATACAATTAAATTTTTTTTCTCAAGCTAATCTAAAGTTCTGCTATTTTTTCTACATATTTTTCTTTTTCTTCCTTTTTTTTATATATTTTTTATTATTTTTCGTTTTTCGTTTATGTGATAGTATATAGAATGAAATGTTCTTAATTTGATCTTCCTTTTTTTATTGTTGATGTCCCATATTTATTTCTTTGTGCATACGAGTATATATAGTACTTATCGTATATACACAAAATATACATACACATAAAAGCAAAGGGATGATATTATGATATGTATGTATGTAAATATGAATGTGAATGTGTATGTAAAAGTGTTTAGAAAAAAATAAGAAGCTTTTTGTAAATGATTCTTACACACATAATTACGTATGCATGACATGACCTATATTTTTACTGTCATCATAGATGTACTAAATGTATGTATGTATGTATGTATATGTACAACTTCTATTATTATGATGATGATGATTATGATTATGATGTCACATGAATTAAATGATAAGGGATTGTGCATACATAAAAAATCTAGCTTCGATGGTATGTATTTGTATTTTTTTTTGCTTGATTTTTAATATTTTTTTTGTTGTTGCTACTGTTGTTGATGATAGTAATAGTAAACATCAGTGCATAAGTAAACAAAATAAAGTTAAGTTAAAGTTGAATAAACTATCAGCAGCAGCAGATTTTTATAGACTTTATTTGTGTGTGAGTGAGTGTTTTATTTTTCTTTCTTAATTTTCTCTGTAAGTTATCGTTTTGAAATGAAAATGAAATCGAAAATTGAACGAAACTTTAAATAAAATTTGTCGAAAATCTTGCATACTTTTAGACATAGACTGTAATGATGATTTTACGTAGTAAAGGAATAGAAGAATGCGTACAATTTTTAAATTATTCTTTCTCTTTGGAAAATTGATTAAAAAAAAATGTTGAGATTTTCTAGAATTTCCCAGTTTAGCTACATTTAAAAAAAGAAGAAAATAAAACAAAACTTACTACTTATTGTGTAGGATATTGCTAAGAAGATACGAATAAAATGGCAGTTTTGTAAATTCATGATGTATGCGTTTTTATTTTCTTTCCTATATACGCGATTATAAAATCTTGAAGATGGGAATGTTTTCTTTTACTATTTTTTTCTTTTGAGTTTTGATATATGCTTGACTTTTATCAATTTTATCCATTCATTTTCGTTAGAAAATTTTCAATCCCGTTGATTTTCGCACATGAATAATTGAGTTGTTTATTGCTGTGCGTTTGTGATGTGAACTTTTTAAATCTGAAAATATACAAAAGACACAAATTAAATAAAAAATAAATATGAAGAACATTTTTAATCATTTTATTTTTATATTAAGGAAGAAAAATTTAATGATCAATTTTACTATGAAATAACGATTCAATTTTAATTAATTTATTTTTGTATTTGATTTTTTTTTCCTTTACAAATTATTTTGTTGACTCAATTAATTCGTTCTTAAATTCTGTTTTATGTTCCTTTTAATATTGCTGCCCTGTTTTTGTATTCTTTTGTCAGTCTTTCTTACATTGAATGAATGGGCTATCATATTAATTACTTTCATTTTTAATTATTTCTCGTTATAGCTATTTTTTACAAGAACGACATAAAAAACAGTTCAACGAATACATTACACAAACTTATAAAATGTTTCTCACATCGTTAAGTAATTAACCAATTAAAGCATTTATAATTGAAGAAAAAGGACAACATTTTTTTTTGCGACGAATGAAAATTAAAAAAAAAAACTTTGTTTTTTTTTTTCAGACCAAATTTGAATGCGGGATAACGGGTGTAAAGTTCTAATGTGGTAAATGAACTTCAATTTTTTTTCTTATGCCTTTCGTTGAAAAAAGGATAAATATCTGTGCTACTTTGTTAACTGAGTTTTTTTTAGTTTTTTTATTTTCAAATATCATTTTTAACATTCATTCTAATCCTGTGTATACGAATAACATTTTTGTCATTTTCTAATTAGAATAATTGTAAAATTATTCATTTAGTTTCCTTGTTTTTAACAAATCTTCCTGTTCAAGGAGATTACATTAATTCACTGAATATTTTTTGATTATATTGTTCGAAAAGAGCCATGGTTTCTTTTAAAAAAAATACAATTTGTATCCTATACAAGTTCCCTAAATTAGGACATACCATCTCGCCCATATTTATTGTCCTATTTATAAATTTTATGGAAAAATTATGCAACAGCTGGAAAATATTTTAAAATCCTTCTTATACCTATAGGAACGATAATATAAAACTAGATATATAAAACAAAAAGGTAAAAATCCATTAGCTAAATCTACAGAATTTGTTTTTGAGGTAAATTATTTTCGTAATTTACATTTAAAGGACTTTACGAAAGGGTTAGATTTATTTAGTTTCTATTTCATGTTGGTTTTTGTTGTTGTTGTATTTTTTGAAAGGGTCGAAAAATTCTAAGAAAAAATCAATTTTAGGAAATTTTTAGAAAAAGGACGATAATTTGATATATATATATTTTTTTTTTTGAATCGCACAAAATGAACATAATGAATTTTAACTATTAAAACAAAATCAAAAAGAATTTAGACATTTTTTTATGTTCTAATCATGAAGAAGAAATTTTTAAAGAAGTAGCATTTGAATCCTTAAATTGTTATTTTTTTTAAATTAAAATTCTTCTGTACTTATTCTAATAAATTTGCGAACCGTAATTGATTTCATTGAGAAAGGTAATAGATTCTGCGGTTAAGCGATAAAGATTTAAATATTTTCATCTCAATTCAAGCGAATCATTCAAAAATTTGAGATCTAAGAGAATCTATGATTTGATGTGTCCTTGTATTTCATTAAATGCGATGTCATAAAAAGTTCCAAAACAAGATATTGTTTTTTGGAAACTCAGGACTAAGAAATCCGTTTCTAAATTAATAAATGGGAAAAAATTAGAAAAAAAGAATAAGAAAAATATGTTCCAATAAATTAATTTTTTACTCTAATTTTTTATTGGATGATTCGTCTTCTTCTTCTTCTTCTTCTTCGATGATCTGCATTAATCTAATAAAACTTTGTGTTACTTGTTGCGTAGACTTATCAGCATTTCCAAGCTGTTCTTATTATTCCCAGCAAGCTGGAAATAATTGGAAAGTTCTAACTTTTGCCATGGGCGCGGAAATCGAATTAATACGCCAGCACTTTCGAGATTAGTAGTCATTTGCTCAACCACTTGTGCCACCGAGCCCCTCTCTTTTACCTGGACTTGACAAAAGATAATCACATCAAGTCAATAATATCCTGAATACATTTTAAATGAATTCAAATATTTTCAATCAATTTCCGTTTCAAAATTTCACAAATTTTTTGTCAGAAAGAATTTTCATTTAATTATTGAAAATCTGAAAATACATTTTCCCATAAAGAAAATCATTCAGAAAAATACTTTAATCCTTTATCTAAAAAATATCATCTACTGTACCATTAGTTAATATGCACTACATTCTAATAATTTTATCACTTCAATTTCAAGTGATTTATTCAATATAAATGTAGTATATATCTATATGGACAAACGTATCTGATCTACTATACGACCAGGAGTGCTACGAGTATACTTGTACATGTGTCCATAATTTCTAAAAAGATATAAGTTTACAATTTATCAGTTAATTCTTATTAAGTATTATTATATTTTTTCTTATGCTTTCTTATTCCTTATATTTTCATTATCCTTCTTATATCATAATCGCATTATAATCTCTTGTATATTCGTAACATATTGTTATTATGTAAAATGTTAATTAAACGCATGAGGTGCAAAAAAAAAGAAAAAAAAAAACAGAAACATTAAACATCCGATAATATGATATATGAGAATTACATGAATTACACATGTACATGTATGTATTTGTTGTTTCTGTATGTATGTTTGCGTGTGCGTTTTTATTCAATGTTTTCAATGTGTTTTCATATACGAGTATTATTTTTTTAGTTTTCCTTTTACTTTTACTTTTTCTGATTATTTTCTTGTATCGTTCATTTTCCATCTTATATTTAATTGTATTGGGATTTTGGGATTATGTACAATATAATATAGGATAGATACTCTCACAGATATTATATTGGATATGTACATTTTAATTTCAACTATGACGACGATGATGATGATGATGATGATGATGATAAAATACAATAAATAAATCTTGTACACATTATACGGTTTATTTTTAATTTTGTTGTTTTATTTTGATTGTTTTGTTGTTGTTCTTTTCATTTCATTTGCAACAAAAGTGTCTTAGAGAGTAGAAAATACAATAATTTTGTTTGTTTGTTTGATGAAAAATTTGTACATTTAGCAGTTCAATGAATTCGTACTGAATAAATGAAAAAGCAAAGAAAAAAGAAATTAGTGACAATGGAAGAGATGGAGACAGAGAAAGGGAGAGACAGAGAAGAATGAGAAGAAAGAAGAGATGTGGTAATAAATTAAGAACAAAGTAAACAGATTTGTGTGTGTATTAAGTAGTATATTCGTCATATTGTGTAATTATTTAACTAATTAAAATTGAGTACTACACATAAAATTAAATTTGAAAACATAAAGAAATATGAGTATGAGTAGCGATTTCGTATGATTATTATATGTTTGAATAGGGAACTGTGGGTGAGAGTAAGATGCTTTGGGAATTATTTTATGTGCGTGTATGTAGGATATGAATGGAATATAAGAAACTTCTACTATTTTATGTACGTAATTTTGAATTGATAATAATTGATAATTAATTAATTAATCGTAATTTGTAGACTGATTGATTCTATTATTAATATTATTATTGTAAAGTCGATCGTTCGTTTATAATTTCAAAATACAAATTCAAGATTATTATTTTAATTATTATATATTAAAATGAAAATATAATTCTTACCAATTATCATCCACATGCATATGACAACGAATAGTATAAGTAGGTAGATGTTTTGTAGGCGTGTGCCTTTTATCCGTTAGCCATCATATTAATTAAAGACTTTTTCGATATACAAATTAATTTATTTCAAATTTATATTTGAATATAAATGAATTAATTAAATGACAATATTTGTCTGTTTAAATAATTATTAATTTCGAATATACATATGTGAACTAGTACTTTAATTGATTTCATTTTTACTAGCTGTCATTTTAGTTATTGCTATAAAACTCAAACTCAACTTTTCTTTGATTAAACTGAAAACTTTATTCTTTTTCTGAAATATTCACCAAGATCACATTTTAATTTAAATTTTAAACAGTCGCTCAAAAAAAATATGAATGTCCTTTCCACTTCATGTGATTTGATTTTTCTTTGTTACAAATTTACAAAAATGAAAATAGAATAACAATCAAAGTGTATAAAATTTAGCAACATTGTATTTTTTTTTTGTATAAGTTATGGAGCATTGAATAGTATCCTTTTATATTTTTCGTTTCATTTATTTATTTTTTTTTTCTTGAATATAAACGATTTTTTTTTTAAAATGTTAAATTTAAAATGTTTTTACTGAAATTCTCTATGCACACTTCAAACTAAAAAAATTCGATATCACTAAGTTTTCACACTTTTATCTCCTTAATTTATTTTTATTACAAAATCTAGAGTATCAAAAAATATAAAAAAAATAAAAATGATATCGATGTTTCAATAATCTAAACCTATACTCATCTATACTTCAGAGGTCTACTACCAAAAAAAAAAAAGGATATCCTTCTAATTCCTATCTTAATAAATGAGAGAACAAATTTGTCGATGGAATCCAAAAACAAAAAAGCCAAATCCACTTAATTTCATTTTCTTTCAAGATGTTTTGGATTACAAAAAGAAAAATAAAAACAAAAAAAAAGTTATAGGTATTCATTATTTGTTAAATATTCTTCATTTTTCTTTTGTTTTTCCTCTTGATAACTTTTCATCGATATTATAGTATGTACATTGTTCTTCAATTATAAATATCCATAGCATATATCAGTATTTAGATAAATTAATACGATATTGGGATATATAGTGGCATGTATATGTTTATACGAGTATGTATGTAATGTAAAAGTATACGAGAATATAAAAAGTTTTTCATTTAGTTTTTCGATTTAATTAAATTTTTGATTGGAATCTATCAACCGTCATTATCAGGTTGTAATATGGTCATGGATGGATGGGATGTATACACATTCTAATGTTGTCGTGTGTATTTGTAACTGTAACGTATATCTGATCGTTGGAAATGTGTCAAAAATTAAGATTAAATTGTATAAATTTATTTTTTTTTCTCAGATTAAAAAAGGTAAAATCTAAAGAGAAAGGACGAAAAATATAAATGAAAAAACAAGAAGAAAATAACTATTGTAATTATACACCAAAAAAAGGAAATATAGGTATTTGAATAGGGACTAATGACTTATCATTTTTGATTTTCAATTGATTTTTATTTAATTAGAAATTTAATGACAATTAAGGGATTCTTGTCATTTTTCAATTTACTATAATTTTTCAGTTTTCCTTTTCAAGTATCTTTAACTTATTTTTACCTTTGCAGTTATTCAAATCTTTCGTAGTTTGCAAATGTGCACGGAAATGAACTACGAAGATTACGAAGTTTACAACAAAGTGGAAAGTGAAATAAATCCCCTAAATATTCGTTAAATATTTAAAAGATTGAAATAGGATTAAATCAAGACTTTCAAATGACTTATAACTTTTTTTAATTATTCAGTTTTATATTCATAAAAAAAGGGATTTAATTAACTTTCAAAATAATTATTCATTATTGCTTACGTACATAGCCGTACCAGTAGTACTCAACCAGAAGTATCGTTTATATGAATTCTGTATAAAAATTAAATTTAATTCAAACTAAAATTGAAACTGAGATTATTTCCAAAATTTTCTAAAATTCATTATAACCGGCTATGCGTTTATAATTATAGCCAAGCCATAAAAATGCCTTAAGGTATTCTACCAAAAATTTTTTGAAAAATACACACAAGTATTACGAGTTATATAAACTTTTAAAATTAAATTATCTAAATTTTTTTTTGTTATAGAATAAAATTTAAAATTATACTCGTATATCCTCGTATGTAGAACGGAAACTGATATCATATTTTGGATGCGTTTAAATTTATTCATATACTTATGTATGTACTATATAACAGGTGCTGTTTGTTTGTGCAATGGTCTATCTACCAAATGACTGCTGGATATGATTCTTCCGAAAATAATAAATTCAAATGTTTACCAATGTATGTTTCAAGCGCACATATGTACGGTACATCTCTGCTTTGTAGATTTTTTTATATACTAGTTTGTATGTTTTAAATCAGAAAATATAACCTATTCTAGTTGTTAATAATTAAAAATAATGAAAAAAAAAACAAAAATTTTTTCAGGGATTCACTAGAGCTATTCACTAGAGTTTCTGAATAAATTTTTTATGATTTTCTCTACTGTACAAGTACAAGTATTTTCAGAAAAATTTCTTAAAATTCCTGAAAATTCACTTATTCGCACAATTAACAAAAGTTTTTTAAATTTCTAAATTTAAATTAATAATTATTCACAAGGATTTTATCTTTATACATTCAATTAAGTATATTTAAAAAATTACGAGAATAAAACAACACTTAATTTTCGTAATTTATAACTCACCACTATCTTATGTTTTTTGTTATTGTTGTTTTGATTTTTGTGTGTGTATGTGTGTTTTTTTTTTGTTTCGTAACTTTGTTCACATTCAGTTCATAAACAAAACTGAACTGACATTAAATAATAATAAAATGTATTACGACGTGCATCATTCTTATCATAATTTATATTATTTACACTGTATGTATAATGTGCATAAAAATGTGCATGTATACATGTATTTATGATTTTTATGTATATACACGGATGTGGTAGTAAAAATGCAGAAAAAAATATATATTTTTATTTTTAGTATTTTTTTTTCTGGGTTACTTACTACATACACCACCAATAAACGATATTTTTTATGTAATCATCGATTTGATTGAAAGGTATAAAATACTCGTATATACTATGAACGTATGAGTATATATAAGTAAGTTAAAATACGTGATTCACTATCATCATCATCATCATCATCGAAAACCCGAACCAAACTGATTGATGTATGATTGTGAAGAAAAAGAAAAAACAATTTTATTTCGATCTTGACATAATTTTAAATTTAATCACGTGTAATTATTATGTATTTGAATCCTTTTCTGTTTTAACTTTTATTTTTATTATTTTATTCGATGAATCGTTTTATGTATACTACATTTTGGCTAAATATATATTTTTGCACTTTATGAAAGAAATTATTTTTTTTTCATAATCACATAAAATTAAAAAAAAAGGACAAACACTTGAAAAAAAATTTTTTTTTTTCGAACAAAAAAAAAAAATAATTTGTCCTTTTTGATTCAATTGAGTTCTTTTAATTTTTTTTTTGTTTTTTTTTTTGTTTTTTTTTGTTATTTTATTCTGTTTTGTATTAATCATTCAACAAACACTCTATATTATTTTATGTTACTCGTATACACGCACGACGCATCTATACATATTTGAGAAACTGTCGAAATTATGATAAAAAAATGTTATTACTTATAATACACACGGAAAGCCACCCTGGGCGACGTCGGTTACTCGTCTGGAAGTTTGAAGTCGTCATCATCAAAAATCTGTACCTATAATAATAATAATAATAATAACAATAATAATAATAATTGAATCACAATACATACACATAAAGGTATGTGTGTGTATATACACAATCCGAATACATATACATTTATTGGTGTATACATATAGTGTTTCATGTAATCGTAAGCTTGAATGCTTAAACAGTTATTGCCCCTACAAATATTGTTTTTTATTTGTTTTCCTAATTTTTACTTATTTTCTTATATATTTTTTTTTTTTTTTGTACAATTCCGAATTAGTAGAAATAAATGTGTATAAGGGTATAAATTAATATATCTTCTGTGCTATGGATTTTGACACACAAACTTAATACAGGTTACAAGAAATAAAAGTAAAATTTTAAAAGAAAAGCTAGAAAATTTTGAAAGAAAAAGAAGAAACTGGAAAAAACTTTTCATTTTCAATGTTACACGCATACGCTATCCGACTTGTATACTCCGCTGTGTTGCTGTGTACATATATGATATGATATGATAACCGCAAAATCATATTAATGAACCGTTTCAAAAAATACAAGGATTTTGACCGATATAATATTTTTATTTTAATAATAATTTTTTTTTCTAAAATTTTTTGTTGCTTTATTTTTGATGTTGAAACAAATTCCGATGGATGGAAATTTTTTTTCAAATCTTCGTGTGTGTTTTTGTGTGTTTGTGTGTGTGTGATTAGATGCAAAGATGTGTTGTAAGATGGAATATTAATTAAAAATCTTTGTAATCAAGTTGTTTTAAAAGAAAAAAATTCTGGTGTACTGTATACTACGTGCATTTACGATGGTCGATGGATAGCAATATGTAAGTACTTAGAAATCTCCAGAAATGATGAAAGCTTTTTATACTCGTGCTCGTCGTATAATGTATAATGTTCCAATTTTTCCATTTTCTTCAATTGTGTTTAGCTACTACTACCAATACTGATACTACTTTATTTGGCTTTTAACTGTGTCGTGGTGGTAGTCGTGGTGGTGTTTGGAACTAGTTCATAATGTACATAAAGGAAACAAGATGAAAAATGTGGAAAATGATTGAATTGCGCATGATTTGAAGTTGTTGCTTAATAGAAATTTGCTGTAAAGCAAAGTGAAAAACTTTTAAAGGATATCCAGAGAAAATCTTCATTAAAATTTTTCGATAATATATTGAATAAGTACAGTTTCATATAAGAACTTATTGAATACGCACACATATTTAGATTTATATACATATGGATGGAGATGTATACGTATGTACACATTTGTTAGATATGTGTGTAATGTATAGTATATTTGAAAGATAAAATCCAGCTGCATAGCATAGAAGAATTTTTATCTTCAAATATGTAGATACATACACGTAATGTATATCCTTTTTTTTCTGTTTGTATTTATCAAATATGTTTTTCCGAATTTGTATTTTTTCATAAAATATTAAGAAAATAAAAAAAAAAAAACAAGGATTTTATGTGTTCGATTTGTCAATATTCTTGGTTATATATAGTTACTAGTAGCCTAGTGCCTAGTAGATATAGAGAGTAGTTGATTATTAAATTTGATAGAAAAAGTTTATTTTTCTTCTGATTTTAACATTCTCGTATGTACATACCTACAAACTCAAACTCGTATATGCATGACGATTCAATCGGATTGAGGAATTATTATGGGAATTCTACAAATAAATGGCAACGAAAGTTTCACATCAATAAAGTTATCTACGACAACTTAGTACACATTCATATACATATGTATGAATGTGCATTAAATTTTAGTTTAACTTTGGGAATTATATGCATAATACTCGTATATGTACACATCCATATACTAGTAAATACAAAATTACTTTTCTATGTGCAATTTCATATCTTATTTAATGTGGAGTATAGTAGCATTATAATGAAAAAGTTTTATAAACTAACATACATGTATGGATGTGTATTTGCATGTAGGTACTGCTGCAAAAATCGTAAAATTAAATACGATTACATATACACACACACGGATAAGAATTTTAAGATTCAAATTATTCGGATACATAATATCGTTAAAGAAGTTTTTTTTTTGTTTTTGTCAGATCCTAAATGCGAAATTATGTAAATTTAGTTTTATTAACTTCTTATTGGATGCTTTAAATTAAATCAAAATTATGAAAAAAAGCGTGAAAAAAATATAACAAAAAGACAGAACAAAAAAAAAAAAACAAATTTCACGTCATCGCATCATTCCCCTCTTGAAATTCATTCTGAAAAATATTTTAGAAATATTTTGAAATTTAAAGTAATTAGAAAATATGATAAAATAAAAAAAAAATTTTTTTTTAGATATTATTTGTTGTCTTTACTTTTTTTAGGGATTTTAATTTTTTAATTTGTTTTTTGTTTGTTTATTTTCATTGATCCTTTTTAGATTTCATTTATTGTTTATTTTGTCTGTGCATGAAAATATTTTTTGAATTTCGTAACATTTCCAATTATAAAATTTTTAGAAATAACAAAAAAAAAAAATGTAGAAAATTTTTATTTTTTTTTTTAATTTTAAACATTCAGGGATTTCGGTTACAGGTATAAAGATATTTAAGTATGCATACATAATTTAGATACTGAACGATAAATAAATTTTGGCGTTGTTTAAATGGAAATATTAAAAAAGTTTTGAAAAGAATTTAATTATAGAAAAGAATAAGCCCTAACCATTCCTCTAACCATATTGATCCTAAGATATCTTAACAAATTTCGTTAAGTGAACTTAAGTTTGTTTAAAATGCTTATACCACGTATTATACGACATTAAATTCACTTTATATCGAATTACGTTAGTAGAACTTAAAGGTAGCTAGTAATTTTCTTATATCGGCGTGTTATGCAAAGTTTGAAATTACTTAAAAGGTCTGACTACAATCTGCATACGAGTATAAGACATAGACTCTACATATGTAGACTGTACTGTTTTCGTTAAGTATTAGTTAAATATATTGCTCGATATACTTAATACGATTGAAAGCACATAACCTCATTTTTGTGAAATTTCTATTGTTTATTTTTTATTATACTATCTATGTACATATGTCATTACAGCTTTTATGTCTTAAAGCAAACATGTCAATAAATTCGATAAATTTTGACATTTGGCGTACCTGTACAGTTTATGTCGTGCATGGTTAGGTCTTAAGAACCATCAAATCTTAATAAATCTTTAAACATAACTGTAAGGAAGTGAAAGAACTTTAATTTTTTTTACAATGGGAAAATATTTGCAAAATATACTTAGTTTGTACAAAGTAAGATTAACGAAAACATTTTTAATCTTAACGAAAGTCAAGAAAGTCAAACCATCTTAACACGATTTTAGTTATGACTATGGTTAAAGTTGTACTTGCACTTATACATCGCAGTAAAGCATCTGAACTGTTAATGATTTCATTTTAATTACAACAAATTATTTTATATTTTAAATTTTGAATTTGAAAATTCTTCTACATTCTTGTATTTTTATTAATTTTTTATTTCATACTACAATTCATTACAAATGTTTCTCTTTCATTTGATGCATTTTAAAGATGACTGCTGCAGTTAAATAAACTCATCTTCAAATACACAGACACACACTATAGAAGTAGTACACAATTACATTATATCGTATTGACATAAACGAGTATGTATATAGAATCTGTGATAGTATTTAGAATTTTTGTTGTTCTCGACAGTTTCAAAAATTATTTCGTTCTTCCTACTTTTGATTGTATTATATTACATGGCAAATACGTAATATTATTATTGTACAACATATAATTTGGTTTGTGGTTTTTGATCTAATGCATGGATCCATCTACTGCTTAATACATTTCATGAATAGACTGTACCTTTGCTTTATATGACTGTATGCACATGTATTACGTTCTATTTATGTATAAGTATATGTTGTTCTTATCTCGTATTGTCCTTGTACAAATAATAAAATAAATGCTCGTACACAATGTAAATGTACACATTCATAACTTTATATGGTATTGGGTATATGTGTGTATGTATGTAACATTAATACAGTATGTAATACATGCAATAAATGTTGCATTAATTTCTGTTTTTACATAAACATATACACATACTATATTATACGAACTCGAACAGTATTTATAATGTATAGAACGTAGAAAATACGATTACATATACATATGAAGTGGTTTACTTCAGAAAAAGACAGATCCTGATGATGTACTCTCAGTCTCAATAATTTCAAAAATGTGTACTTAACCGATAGTCATCAGCTTCACAATAAATGTACATAAATATAACAATTTCAATTTCAACAATGAACAATAGCTCCTATACAATCATCATCATAATATAAGTACGAGTTTCAAGTATATGCTCACTGCACACCTATCCTGTGTATATTTTTATGAAGTTCATAATATTTTTCTTTTTTTCATTTATACTCGTACAATTTGGTCCTATTATTTTTTTTTCTGTTCTGTTATTGCTTTTGTTTTGTGAATTTCGAATTAAAAAATTCCATTATGTGAAATATACAAAATAAACAGGCATGCAGGCAGACAGGAATCATAATTAAAATGAATTGAACAGAAAAAACACAACAAATAAAAGCAAAAAAAAAAAAAAAATACATATATCTACACGATAACGATTGTAATTTCCTGTAAATAGAGAAGGATACACGAATCATTTAATACGAATTGTCAAAAGAAAATAAAAACAAAAATAAAATTTTATAAATTTAAATTGTATATATGATGCGTGTCCTTTTTATATTGTAAATAGATAAACATTTTAAATGAAAGCACTGTAATTGATTTTTTTTTTCGAAAGGCACGAATATTTGTATATGACTGGTGCATTATGGCATTACTACAATTGTATTCCATCCATTTAACTGCACACATAAACTACCTACTCAAAAATTACGCACACGCTTATGCAGTTTTTTATACTTACATACATATAGTACATTCAAAATTAAAATGAAATTGAAAATTTTATTAATTTATATTTTATTTTTCGGTGAAAATATATCTGCACCATCCCAGCAGGGTAAAAATGTCTATAACTCCGATTAACTGATTCTGACTTTTATAGAAGGTAGTAGAAATTATTACCATTTCTCTTACTAAAGTCTCTTAATTTTGTTTTCAAAAGTTTTTGTTTTCACATCACGAGTCAAAAACCATGTTTAAAAAAGCTCATCACAAAGTTTCGTGTTCCACTTACACTCTACTTCTGCCAAATGCAGCTTCTGTGCAATTACATTTTTAGTGCAACACAGTTTTGGTTATTTTTCGATCACGCATTGAGTAATGCAGAATCATAACCATTTCACATTTCACTTTGTGTGTGTATTCCGCATTATATCCTACGTAACAAATGAGAACTTTATAGACGCATTCATCAACGAATACTTTATTGAGAAATTCCCTTGTTACTATATAATTCTAACTGGGATGTTGAGTATATTTAATTAAACATACACGTATTTGTGTCTGTGTATGTATGCATATATAAATAGAGAATTAACTTGTACATGAATATAAAAAAAAAGGATACTCGTTGTTTTTACTCTATTTTTTTGTTTGTTTTGTAAACTTTTTGAAAAAAGTGATTAGTTTTTAATTCCAGATATTAATTTTTCATGTTGTCTTAATTTCAAAAGTTAGTAAGCCAAATACAAAGCTAAAAAAAATAATGCTGAAAAAGTACTTTAAAAAAGAGAGGAATTTAAAATGAAAACAAAAATTTATCCTCGTGTTTTTTTCAAATTTTGATAAGTACAGATTAAATTCAACAATATTTGTGCGTGTAGTAATGTCTGTTTTAATAAATGGAATGGAATGGGATTGGGCTGGCTGATGATGAAACAAAAATGTTTTGTGAATTTTCATCTGAATTAACTACATATTTTAAAATGGCAGGAATCCAATGAATGAATGTATTAAATTTTTATTGTTTTGCTTGCATAATATGACAGTTTGATTCATTTTTTATTTTCTTTTTCTTTTACGCGGATATAGAAATGACATGGAAATGGGTTTGTGTACCTGCGAATACATATTCGCATTTTGACGATATTTTAAAATGTAATCGATTTTTTAAACTCCAAAAAAAAAAAAATTGAAATTATAAAAAGGATTTATTATAGCAGATAAAAAAATTGTTCATTGAAAATATTTATTGAAAATTTTTCCCGAATTTTTATCACAAAATATAAGAATTAAAATTGAGGAATTGAGAGAGAGAATGAAATATTTTCATCAAAATTTTACAATTTTTCACACTAATTTAAATGTGTGTATGTATTTATGAAGTTATTAATATCCTTTTTTTCTTTCATTTGAAATCTGACTTTCAAATAAATTTTAGTTTGAGTTCTAATAAAAATACACTTAGTTGTACACACACACATTCAAACATGAAATACTCACATTTGCTTTTAGTCAAATTAAAAGTTTTTCTTTTAAGAAAGATATGTTGAAGTTGAAGAAAAATAAATTCGTTAAAATAAAACGACGAATCTTAAATTCAATGTGAAAAAAAAATGTACACAAAAAAAAATAGTTAAAAATTTGCATTCAGGAAGAAGATTTTGTACAAAAAAAAATATTTCAAGAAAAATAAGACGGAATCCATACTTTTAAGATAAGAAATATGATAAGAAGGATAACATATTACACATACATACATACTACGATAGTATATACTATATTATGAGATATGAAAAAGTTTATAAGCTGGCTCTACTCTAATTCCAATACGGATGTATTGAAATGTTTTGTGAACAAGTATGTGTGTTGTCCTTGTGTATAGTGTAGGTATATGCAACCACATCATATCACATCACAGTACATAATATTCATTTAGTGTGTGTACACAAATCTATAAAAGATTTTTCGTACATACATACGAGTATATAGTACAGAAGAAGATTTGAATATTTTATGTGAGAATTTTCCAAAAAAAAATTTTTTTTAAAACCATATAAGTGAATACGTATACGAATATAAGTGGTATAATGTAGTGAAGGATTTTTTCATATTTTATTTTTCTTATAAGTTTGTTTGTGTGTGTGTGTAACTGTATTTTTTGTTGTTGCTTTCTTTCATCTTTATACATTTATATATACGTATGTGCATATATTGAAGATGATATGGTTTCAGATAAGAAGTATTTTTGATTTAAATATCCTTCCACACATATGTACAAGTAATAAGTTGTTTTGGGAGAAATCTAAAAAAAAAAGAAAAAAAAAATAAATGTGTAAAGAAAATTTGATTTTATGTAAAATTGATTGTAAATCTTATTCAACATTTGTTTTAGTTGTTTATTTTTTATTTTTTTATTTATTTTTTTTTTCATGTGTTATCCGAAATTAAAATTCACTTGACATGAGTATAAGAAGGTTATTTTAGATATGTGTATGTAGATATTTATTCAATTTTGTATGTAAGATAAATGTACTTTTATAAATCTATCAATAAATACAGTTTCACACTGACACATTCACACTATAATGTGTAGATACAGTTGCTATGTGAATGAATTTTTATAAAGATGAGGACGAAAACATTCAAAACATGTAACGTACCTACTTGTGTTTATTTCAATTCGTATATATCCTTGTTTATAAATTTAATTCATTTTTTATTTTTCATTTATACTCTCATACACGTTTCGGTTACATTTGATATTCAGATATATAGATGGATTTAATCTTTTTGTAAATTCGAGTAGTACTACTTTAAAGTTTTCAATCATTTTTTCTTTTCTTGTGTAATTTCGAATTGATTTTGTAAATATGGTATTTTCAAGAAATTAAATTAAAATTTAGATTTTCGTTGATTTTCGAAAGAATGATACCGCGGTGTACACATTTTAAAAATGTCCAAGAATTTTGGTTTTTTTTAGGATCATTCTCATCGACAGAGATATATTTGTGCAGGGATATCCCAATTATTGAATGTTCCCTAAAATATTTTTTTTTTTGCATTCATTTTGGTATTATTTTTAAATCAAATTTTAGTACAAAGATCAACAAATCAAATTTTCGGGGTTCATTTTCAGCTGTTGTGTTAGTTTTCGATGGATATTTTTACGAAATTTTTAATTTGCAGAATTAATTTGGATACGACAGTAAGATATCAGCAATCACCGAAATTATCTCGGGTGTACTAAAGGAATTATTTCGAATACCAAGGTATTATGTGACCTATTACGTGAATCACGATATTGCTTTATTTTGTGTGATAAATCCAAAGTATCCTAAACATTTGTATGTACCTAAAAATATAACTTGGTCGATGAACCCGAGCAATAACATAAAATAAAAACTTTCAAATTGTTATATCGTTAGTATAAATGTTTTGAAATTACTTTTTATGATATTCATTTAAGCTGAAAAATAAATGTAGTCCTAGTTCCATTTGTTTCCTTTTATATATTTGAAAAAAAAAACTAAAAAGAAATTTAGTCCAAATTGAAAAGGACTTTGCATATCATTTATTATTTTTTTTTTGTTTAAATTTTGTTGAATTTTTCATTTAAAATTTAACACTTTTTCAGACAATTCTTTTTTTTTTTTGCACATTTTTATGTGCGAAGGATTTATTCTTTTGACAAAAATAAAATTTTAATTTGTAACGAAAGCACATGAATATAAAAGATGATATTAAAGTACAAAAAAAAAATAATAAAAAAAAAACAGCTGGAAAATTCTTTATTTAGTTCTTCGGTCTGCCGGTTAGTCTTTTCTCCTTTTCTCTGTTTTGTTTGCCATCTAATTTTTGCATTCGCCCCCACAAGTTATATACAGCGATGACGTGTGCACTACACACTACACTACGGGAGCAAAAAAAAAAAAAAATGCGATTTTAATTAGAAAATCTTTGTTTTAAAAGCTAATGAATATTAATACAATAATGTGTAGAGAATGTGAGGATTAAAATAAAAAAAATCCTACAAAAAAATGTACAAAAAAAAAATATGAAAATAACTAAAAATTCTTACGCAAAAAAAATGAATTTTATGAATGAATGGCGGAGGTGGTGAGAAGAAAAAACCTTTATAAAAATATTAAAAAAAAAATGTAGAGCAAGAGAGAAAAAAAAAACAATGCGAAAATACTGTCTGAATGAGTTACGTAATAAAAAATGGCAAATGACTATACAAATTTCTGTTCATAATTTTTATGGAAAAAAAAAATAATAAAATAAACGAAATGAAAAAAAAAAACTAAATTTGCATTTTAATTTAAATAAAACATTCACTCTAGTTTCATTTTGTATTATGTGTTATATATACCAGCAGCTATATGGTTAGAATTTTTTTTATATTTATCTAGTTCTATTTTTTTTTTTGTTCTGTGAAGATTTTAATGAAGTTTTTTCTTAGTGAAAAAAAAATTATATACTAGCCAATGTGTACATAAATTCAAATAGAAACAGTGTAACTTATATCGAATTTAAGTTCTTAAAAAAACATAGAGTAGCAACTAAAAAAATACTTCATATTTCACAAAAAATGTTTTTTAAAGTAAATTTTACTTTATTTAATTTTTTTTGAAATGAAAAATGTTCTGTTATGAAAGAAATATCCTTTAGTATTTTTCAAATTAATTTTTTTCATTCAAAATAAAATTTAAATTCGAAAATTAAAAATTATCCTTTAAATTTATTTTACTGGAACTTTTTTGTTGTTTTTAAAACGAAATAACTTAATAATGAAATGAAAATATATCATCAGGCAATATTATCCTGATTTTCCGTATTGATTTCATTTCCACCAAAATTGTAATAATTTTATAATCTTCGATAAAATCAAATCTGTGATTCCAGAATGAACTGTGGCAGGTCTGTGTAGGTGCAAGCCGTTGTAGATTGCAGGATTGCAGTCATGGAAAAGTCATATAGTTTTGGTTTAGGTATGGGCTCTTCAGGTCCAATTTTAGTTGTACCCTTGACAATGATGATGATCTTTGCTAAAACACATTATTTGTGTAAAATATTATTTTATTACAAAAGGACGAAAGATAAAAATACGAAGAAGAACATTCAGAGTTGTCAAAGAATTGAATGGGTGGAGACATCGAAATAGTGTCGTGTTTGAATTTAAACAGATTAAGATGGCTAGGGCATGTCTGTGGTAAGGGAATGAAAGTGGATAGAGTTGGTCGCAAATAAATGGTCGAGCAAGAGAAATATGGTGGGATAATGTCATGAAAGAAATAAGACGTTTGGGTAGGTCGCAGAACAGGAGAGTATAGTAGCTTTAGATAGGGAAAGTTTGATATATGAAGACCAGGGTTCGAGAGCCACGAATGAAGAAAAAATCCTATGATTTCCGTATTCGCAGATTAAATAAATTTGAAAAAAAAAATGTAGCTTAGGATCAAAATTTGGTAGATAGAAAATTGATTGGAGCGCTTTTTTTTGCTAATTATTTTTTGACATTTAAATTCATCTGTTCCATAGAAGACTATCAGAAATTACATTGGAACTATAAAGAAATTGTGGAAAATTTTTCAATATAATTTTCAAAACTTTCTTACGAGCGTATATCTATAAGTACTTACATACTTGTACATTGAACAGATAAATACGAGTGTGTTAGTGTCTATAAATCATATGCGGTATAGCTATTATGGTGGCGTAATAATGGCCTAATAAAATTCAAAAATTTACGATCACGTATTTCCCAAAAATACAAAAAGAAAAAAAAACGAAGATAATAACGTGAAATATCAAATCGTAAAATTTCAATTAAAATATCTTTGACTATACTTGATATTATGATATTTGAGTTAACAAAATTTAATCGTTAAATCGTAATGTGTTATACGACGTTACATGACGTTACAGCCACATTTATATTACACATTATAAAATAGTTGTTGTTAGAATAAAACGAACAGAAAATTTAATGGATAATAAAATCACATACAAACTACATTACCATTAATATACGAGAAGAATTTGTATGTATACCGTCGTTATATATACAAATACTTTTTTATTATGCGTCTGTATACAGTAATTATGGAAATATTTTTGCGACGAATAATTGCTTTCAAAACTGTTTCCATCTGAAATATAATTTATGTGAATAAATGTATACGAGAACATACATATATTGCAGTATATAAATAGTACACTTGTATAGGTACTCATCGTATATTTGGGACATTTTAAAAACGAAAATTTTTCTAATTACCCATTATGTAAGCAATTATAGAACTGGTGTGTTTTGTATTTTTTTTTTTTACTCGCAAGTATGAGACAAATTTAGCGACACATTAATAATTAATAAAATTCAAAATTATGAAGAAAATAAATAAAATATTTAGGAAAAATATAATTTCGCGTTTGAATCCTTTGCACAGAAGGAAAAAATTACTCGTATTCGTTACATTTGATATAAATGAAACAAAATGTAATAAAAACATCGAGTAATAGAACGAAAACAAACAAACAAAAAAAAATTACTTTTAAAATTTAAAAGTAATTAAAAACAATTTTATTTTAATTTTTTTTTTTTTTTACAATTTTCTCGTTTATAATTCATTTTCAAATTAAAATGATCATATTGTAATTTTATTTCATTTTTGTGAAAATAAAAAAATGTTTTCTTTCCGTATTCGCCTATTAAAATATTGTACAGATTGCTGCTGTAGTTTCTTTATTTAGGTAATCCTTGAGTATGTATGCGAGCTTTGAATTTATATAGCAATTAGTGTAAACTGAAAAATTATACATAAAAGAGATGCTCGCACCAATCAGAAAAAATTACACAAAATTATGGACTAAAAATAAAAAAAAATAAAAAACATAGAATCGAAGTAATATTGAGAATTTTTAAAAAGAAATTTATTTTTTCTACTGAAAACATTAACAACACCAATACACATTTATTCCGATAATGGATAAATATAATTGCAATTTTTCATATTTTTATGATGAAAAAAATGTTTTTTTTTTTTTACTGAAGCAAAAATAAATGTACTCGTATAAAGATCCTTAAAATTTTTATGTGATAAATGTCGCCCAGAATCGATTGTATTCTTTAGTACACATTACTCAGTACTCGTACATATCTATGTTACAGTAAGGACGTAAGGATATATAATGATATCCTTTTTTGTGTTTATTTTTATTTTTCATTTCATATTTTTTGTTTCTTGCTTTCAAATGAATTGGTTGAGAGACATACACTGACATTTATGCACATATGGGAATGTGTGAATATTGAAGCATAATCAAAAAAAAAAGAAAAATGAAATATGAGAATTTGTGACATTAGAAAATACTTTTTTTTTCAAATGCATTGACACACATATAACGAGTACTACAACATTTGTTCTAGGAAGTACCTAGTTTCTTTGGTAGTTACTACTACTACTATAGCCAGTATATAGCCACTTGTATTTCAAAAATTCTGAAAAAAAAAATTAAAAAATCATGAGTATTCTAGCTTTCATTCCTTTTCATTTTTTTGTTTTCAAATTTTTCAAAAAAAAGAAGAAAAAAAAAATATGAAAAATTACTTTAACAAAAATTGTGAATTATTACATGAAATGGCTGCTTTTAAACAAATTTTTTTTTCTTTGCAATATTTTGAAATGTCCTTTATATACTCGTACATTTGTGTCTGGTTGAATGAATTGTAAATAGAAATTTGCGAAGTTTATTACACATATCGTTTGTGCTGTCTTCATATTCACACGCAATAACAATAGAAACAAAAAATGCAAACGAAAATATGTACTATATGTATGTAAAATAAAATCGAAAAATACAAAAACCATGCGTAATTATAGATTCAGTCATCAGATAGATCCAGAAATAAAAGGATAAATGAAAATTTATTATTAGATCATCTGCTACTAAATTATAGCACATACTAGAATTGTAAATTTGTGATGGTAATGGATTCGTGGTATATGTGTAAAACAACAGAACTTTCATTTTGGTTCGTCACATATCCTTTTCATTCATTTTATTTATTTTCTCTATGTTTATAGTCTGTATATTCTTTATATCAGTTGAAAAAAATTTTTTTTTTTTAGAATGAGTTAGCCGTTATTTTCATTGTATATAAAGGATGAAAAATTTGTTTTATCTATGTAACATCTGTGGCTGTATACGTAAAATCACTCATTTAAATGATTTATCTAAGGAATACAGTAGGATAGTAGATTACATAATTATTCTGTGTATATCGTCTACAGAATTGTGTGTGTGTGTATATAAAAGGAATTTTGCATACATTTCATTCCGACATAAATAAATTGTTTGTGGTAGTGTAACAATATACCAATGTAATCATCCTATATACCATATCCTATTTCCTATACCTTCTAAAGATTTGTTGTTTACGGTCGGATGCGTTGTACTCTTTTTTCTTCTTTTTTAGGCGTGCAAGTATATGCCATGTAAATGTATAATGGTGCTACCTACCTATGCTTTGTAATAGAGGAATTTAGGCGTGAGGATTTATGTTCATTTGATGTTAAAAAAATTCTTTCTTGTTGTATTCACGAAAAAAGAAAAATTTTAATCGTTAAATTTTATTAGGATATTAAACGATTCTTATTTTTGAATAAATTTAAATTATTTTCGATTTACTTAATATTTTTCGTTTTTTGTAATAAATAACTATATAATATACCAGATTAAATTAAGGACGAATAGTAAATTGTATTTTGAACCTCTGAAAATGTACACAAAAAAGTAAAACAATTGTTTTTATTTTTTATTTTAATTTCCCTAAAAAATTTTTTTATTTTCGCATTTACGCAAATATGTGTATACATTATGTATGTATATAAGGTCCTTATTTTAAATGAAATTCATTACACAAGCTAGTAAATAAGTAAATGAATGGTGCGATGCACAAAAGATAATGTCTTTGTTCAAAAATAAATTAGTTAATTAAATCTTGATGTCGAACTTGTCAAAACGAATAAAACATGAACTCTCTGTAAAATTTGCATTAAGTATTATTGATTGAGTGTATGAGTGCGTGTGTAAGTATTTACTTATTTATTGCTTCATTTTTTCTTGGGAACATTCAATTTTTCTTCGTGAATTCTTCAATAAAATAACAAAACAAAACAGACAAAAAAAAAACTTTAAAAAATCAGCGATAAAAAAATTGAAGAAAAATATTAAAATCAAAATCAGTTACAATGATCCCTTTAAGATTTTGTTTACATTCTGTAAATGCTAAGAAATCGACAGTAGTAAATAAAAGTTTTTTTGTTAATATATTTTTTGTTTTTCAATTTTTTATATTCCTTTTGGTTCTGTTCTATGTTTTGTTATTTCGATATTTTTGCAATTCTTTTTAAAAACAACAAAAAAAAAAAAGAAAATCTTCAAAAGTTTCTGATAGTCTTGTTTTTGCTTTTTATGAAAGATGAGAGATAAAAAAACAGTTTAATAATGGAGAACATAAAAGTGAAAAATGAAAATTACTTAAAACACAAAAAAAAAAAATAAAAGGAAAGGAGAACTAAAAAAAAGATTCTAAAAAAACTCTTCAAAACATTTAAAATTATGCATGTTAAACGATTAATATAATTTATAAGGATACTAAAAGAAATTTTGTATTCCATAAGTATTTGTTTTTTTCTGTCTTGTATTTTTGCTTGCTCTTTCTTGCTGTTGTTGTTGTTGTTATTTTGAGAAAATTATCTATGGCTTATGAATGTACCTTATGTACTACATACCATACTTAAACGTACATACACTACAGCCGCATATATCCACAGTTAGTTATTCGTCTTTTAAGGCTCGTATAATTAAATTTACTTTGTATCAAAATTGTATCCATATCCTTAAATGCTTATCTCGAAATGAGAATAAAAATAAAAAAAAAAAAATGAACTAAGTAAGTAGTACTCGTAAACAACACAAAACATAAATGATAACCCATATCCTTAAGATCATTATAATAAATATATACGTATACCTATATACAGTAGGATGTATATACCTTCTTATTTACCCACAAAATAGTACGTTAATCTGTGTTTTGGATCTCAAATCTTAAAAAAGTAGTACGAGTATTATTTGTGTAATAATAATAATAATAATATAGAAAGAAAGGACAAAAATAACGAATTATTTTGAGAAAGAGAAAAAAAAATCTATGTTTTATGAGAAAACTTTTATGTGATTTGTTTTGCGGTCCTTATCGTCATAATAGTATAACGTATAAGAAATTTTAAGTAGTATTAGTATAAACTCTAACATTTGGTTGTAGTATACATACATATATCTAGAAAACGGGATGTGTGTGTGTGTGTGTGTGTATGTGGGGGTTTGGATCGTTATAAAAATTATGAGAGATTTTTTCAGTTCAAATTCTATTGAGAACGAATAAATTAAAAAAAAAATAAAAGAAAAGTCCTCCTTTCAATTCTGTATACGGGGATATGTTAGAAAATATATATTTTCATTTTATTTTTTATGTGATATCGTAGTTGATTTTGTTTTTCTTCTACTTATATGTACGTATTTCCTAATAAATTTTCTAGTTTCTATTTATTTTTCTTTCTATTGAAAATAAATACAACATTACAAAGGATTCATATAATGTACTCGTATATTATGACGTATTTAAAAAAAAATTCTTTTTTCTTTTTTTGCTTTCTTTTTGTTACATTATTATTTACGGTTAGATAAAAGGAATTCCATCAATTTACAATTTTCCAAAGAAGAATAAATGTTTTCTAATTTATTTTATCCTCGTACATACTTAGTATGATAAGATATTCAAAAGTTTAAAGGGGAAAACATAATATAATAAGATACTGTGTACCTGTAAATGTACGACAATATGAGAAGTAACCCAACCGTGTATGTATCTACCTAAGATATTCGCTTGTATAGTTGTCATATGGATCTGTCATACTTTTTCTTGTAGAAATAATTTTTGAAAATTCCATTTTATATTTTTTTCTATTGTAAATATTTTTGATGACATAATAAAACCGTGTATTGTATTAAGAATTTATGTAACCTCTGTGTCCTTTATTCTTTTGTTTATTTTACTTTTACTTTTTTTTTTTTGTAAAATAGGTTCCATGAAAATATAATTTATTAGGAAATTTCTATCTCTTTAACTTCCTCCCTATGCGTGTATTTTCTTTAAATATTTGTCGAAATGTTGAATAAGGGCATAACAAGTTTGAAACCTTTTACGCTTTTACTATACGCTTTTACTCGCCTCCACCATAAATTGTTGTGCTGTAAAAGAATATGGCGTATTGTAAAATAAATTTTCTGAAAATATTTAAATTGAAATTTTTTTTTAACAATAAATGAACACCAGATGTTTGGAGAACAAAATTTATTGATAACGAAGATAACAGAAAACAAAAATAGAATAAAATAAAACAAGTGAAAATCATATTAACAACAAAAAATATATAATTTAGTTAATACGACAAGGAAATAAATAAAAACATATTTCTTTTGTTTATTAAATGGAGTCCTTAAAAATAATAATTTTTTTGTTTGTCCAATGAATAATAGGATAATATTGTGATCGCGTCGAGTAATAAAAATCAAAATTAAATGAAAATTTCTACATGTTTTATGTTGTGTAGTTCGGGGCATGTATAAACAGAAAATTAATTTTTCTATGAATGAAAGAAAATACGAGCACATAAATGTATGCTACTACTAGCGTACTTGTATATTTTACAATAGTTAGATGTCCATAACCTCATTGTGCCACTATTTACTGTCTTTTTACTGTTTCTCTTACTCTTTTTATAGTGTGTAATTCAGTTAACAAATATAAAGGGAAAATCCATCTGTCCATCCTACGCCGCTACAGTCTAATTCGCACTCGGGCGTCCTCAAGAGCCATTCTCCACTCGAATCTGTTCCTGGATATCGTCCTCCAGTTTCTTATCGGTAGCAGTTTCAGGCTGTCAGTATCTATAGAGTTCATCCAACACTTCCTTGGTTGCCCCACCGGCCGCTTGCCATCTATTCGATCATCTAAGGCTTTATTCGAAACACGCCCGACCCATTGCAGCTTTCTCAATTTATTCAGCGAAGAGACTGGTGGATAATTGAAAGGATCATACAATCCGCTGTTGTACCGAATTCTCCTTTGATTCTCCTTTGATTCTCCTTAGTACTCTCCGTTTAAATGTGTCAAGAGCCTTCACCGTCTTACCCATGTTTCATTGCCGTATAATAGAACTGTCCTTATTGTCGTTTTGTATAGCTGAATTTTTGTTTTTCTATGTATATTTACTTTAATTTTGTAAATCGTTAAAATATTTTATGTCACAAATACAGATAATAACAGTCAAATTTTGAATTTAATTGCATAAAAGGAGTCCAATAAAATATAATTAAAGAAGGAAAAAAAATATTTCTCGGAATTTGCACCAAGGTACTATTAAAAGTGAATGAATTTTTTATTTACACTTTAAATATTCTCGTCATATATGGCACACATTCACATATTTTTAGTTTTTAGTATGTAGCACATAATATATATTCACACCGAATGAACATTTGGTACTGCCGAATAAAATTCTATGAATTCATATGTGACTGACATAGATGAACTTTTAAAAAACTAACAAAAAATATAATTTTTATCATTACATATTATGACAAGTGTCTATCTAGCACATCTACATGCATATTTCTATTCAGTGGGTATCTCTCAGTATGTATAATTTCTAGTCATAGATTCATATTCACATTTTGTTCATTCATTTAAATATTTACATGTGTTCGTATTTGTGAACTACTCATCTTCTTTTTTTTCGGAGTAGTAAAAATGAAAAAAATTTTTATGACATTAGAATTTGTCTCCATTTATTTCATTGTTATCTACTGCTATTATCATGATTCTGTACTCATTATAAGTATACACACATACCATATAGTTATCTATCTATACAGTACGCTACAAAATGATAGTGCATACTTAAAATTTCCTGATATTTGTGTGCGAATTTTGACCTAGTTAAATGGAGAAAATGTTATGATGACAAATGTAAGGTTTTTTTGTTCCATATGAGTGCTACAAATTTTTAAAGACATCTAAGAAATTCATATGGAGGACAGAAGAATCCCGGGAGTAATATTTCATATGCGAAATGAAGGACAAAAACCTCGGGACGCCCAAAAAGCAGATGGAAAAATAATGTCGAAGAGGATGTTAAAAGTTTGTATGGAGTTGGATGGCGAAAACTGTCACGTCACATGATAGTGGAGTGTGCGGATTCAGACTATAGGAGAGGCCATCAGGGAGTGAAATAGTCTGTGGATGATGAATATTAAAGTTATGCATATAAAGTTTTGATTTGTCATAAAATGGGCTATCACTTTGTAACGCACTGTATGTACAAATAATTATTTTTTCATTTTATATGAGTTTTGGTTTCTTATTTGTCTTTTTTTA
Organism: Villa cingulata; assembly: GCA_951394055.1. Lineage (NCBI taxonomy): Eukaryota > Metazoa > Arthropoda > Insecta > Diptera > Bombyliidae > Villa > Villa cingulata. Next base: position 1,938,293 of record OX596023.1, read on the forward strand.
TTAATTTTTTTAGTTTTTTCTCATATTCTCAAAATTTTTTTCATTTTTTATACGTATGCCACAAGGTTTTGTATGTATGTTCATAAAATAAACAAACAAACAAAAAAATAACAAACGTAAGCAAATAAATTATAAATTCATATGAAAACGTGTATGTGTCTGTGTGGATTTGTGTATGTTTCATTTTCTTTTCGACTCACAAAATACACATCATGGTATAAAGATGAAGACATTTTTTTTTTGTTAACAATTTTTTCTCAAAAAATTTTTTGATATGAAAAATGAAAAATATTTTGATATTGTCCGGATTATATGTGGTGGTAATATGTAAGATATACGAATATTCTGTAAAATTTTGTTTGTTCTAAACTTTTTAGTGTAAATTTCTATTCTAGAATGAGTATGCATGTATGTATGTACATTTTAGCAACTTAATCATCATTTTTCATATTTACAGTGTTGTTCACTTTATATTTTGGTATTTTTCACTTTTGGCATTTTTGGTATTTTTCTTTGAATACCAAAATGACACGAGAATGAAACATTATTTTTTTCTCTAGATGGAAAGTAAGAAATTATTTTTCAAAAAGAAAAACTGAAAAAAAAAATAAATCTATAAATTTATTTTCTTTGTTGCTTTTCATTAAAGGACTTTGAATATAATTTTATGAAACATTTAACATACAAAAGGATCAACTCTTGTACATATAGGTATACAATGTGGCATGTCTGGGTAAAGTTCATTGATTCTTTACGCGGCCAATTTTTCCAAAGTAAAATGAAAACGATGAATTTTACACAGTAATGTCTTAGAAAGTGAGCAATTGATTTTATTTGTCCCGTACTACGTTGATTCGAATGACGGATAATTGGTGAAATAAAATTATTTTTCCAGCCCAGATTACACCAAAGTGAAATTAGGGAAATTGAGTTGCATTTCTAAGCTGATGCTGACGACATGGGAAATTATATTGAAAACTTGAGTGTACCAGTTCCAATGTTCCTACATAATAATATTCGGTATTTTAGGCTGAATTGTAATTACATCCATAATGCTTCAATGATAGAATTAATATATTCTTCTCTGCGTTACCAAAAATCATATATGGAGTCCATTTATTTTTTTCTACATAACGAAAATTAAGAAATTAAATGAAATCAAAACTAATTCTTTTGAAATCATTTCCATTTTTTAAAAAAGCTAGGGGGGATCCGCAAATATGTTTGGTATGAGATTTAAGTTTGAATTTTTACTTGATGTACTCGGCAACAAAATAACAAAAAAAAATCTCTGAAATTGTACATACGAGTATAGTTACGACTGAGTAATTGAGTAAAATGTTTTTATTCCTTTTGCAAAATATCAAATCTATTTTAGACGTTTGTTTCATTCTAGAAAATTTGTAAGTAATCATACATTTTTCGGATTATCAATTTTTTGTTTTTTTATTTATATTTTATCTTCGTTTTAAGTTTAGAAAATTTATAGCCAAAAATTGTAAATACAGAGTAGCCATCCATCTATATATGGGCTTGTGCAAAATTGTTTTTTTCATTTGTTTTCAAGATTTTCAATTTTTGTACTTACTTATAAATAACGATTTAACATTTTTATTTTATTTTATTTTCTATAAATATATGTTATATTCTGTGGTGGTTAAATTCTGGAGAATATGTATATACGAGTAGGTATGATGATGCTGCATTGAAAAAATGTCTGTAAAAGTGTGTACGTATGTCTGTGTGTGCATATGGTGTATAGTTATCCGGAAAATATTTATATAAATTATAAGAAAAGTGCAATCTTAACAGAAAACTTTTATTATAACAAAGAATAGAAATACGAATACCCGATTGTATTGTACACAATACACGCAGGCATAATCCTTACAGACATACATATATGTATGTACATACTTTCATTTACATATGAAAGCATATGGATGTGTACATGATAATATGTGTACCATATAGTTTTGTAGATCCTTTTCAAAACTACATATAATATAGTGCAATGTAATAACTTATACGAATGTAACATATTTATGTACAAAAGAATGTACGACGTACGAGCACATATACATATGTACTTATGTATATACTTCGTTCAGTATACAATACGCGAATAGAAAATTTTAGAAATAAAAATGAAAAATCATTGAAGAATCGTAAATTTTATCTAAGTATTAAGATTTATTACATATGCATTTATATTTTGAAAATTTCTTTAAACCAAAAAAAAAATTTTTTCGAATTTTCATTACAACGGAAAACATCCTTTTTATTTTTTCATTCTACATTGAATATCGAGTTGGTAATGTGTGTACATGTTTGCACAAAAATTTCAAAATTTCAAAAATAAAGAAAAGAAAACTGCAATACGATGAAAAGAATATTATCCTTTTTGTATTTTCAATGAGAAAAAAAAAATAATTTGAATGTGAATAAAACTGATATTATTATTATTATTGTTATTACTGAAAAGGTGATTTATGTTTTTTCACATTCACATAATGTATACTCGTACATGCGATTATGTTTTGTAAACGATACATGTATACTATTTATGCAAGGAATACTTTTTTTAAGAAAATTCATATCTTTGAATCCTTAAAAATTTTTTTTCATTTATTTCACATTTTAAACATCTTAGGAAAAATAATCATATTTATTTTTTTGTATTTTTTTTTTGTGTTCATCGGATATGAATCTGTAATTCGTATTTTAGAAAGGCTTGAAATAAATAAAATAAAACTAAAAGAAAAGGAAAGGAAGTTTTTATTCAAAACTGAATTTATGTGCATATATAATGTATATGTGAATATGTGATAAAATAGTAGATATTCAATGGAAATAGAAGCCAGAATAGAATTACCATAAATAGCTATGTGAGAAAATGAAATCATTTATGTATTCCTATAGTCCTGGATGTATGTAGTTAATGTTTGAATGACTGAATTGAATATATGTATGTGTGGATGTTAACTTTAAGATCGAAATGTAAAATTTATTCAATGTGTTTATTTAGAATAGATAAATGAAAGGAAACAGAGGATAACGAAATGAATATAAATGTTAAAAATATCGAATTGAATATACGTTGTTATATACTAAATGTAAATATGTAATGCTGCTTCTACATTCAATGCAGTGACTTCAACTTGGACTTCGACTTTCGACTTCACTTAACACACATATCAAATATTTTGAGTGCAGTAAATTTAACTTAGCCCAGATTACATCAAATTGAGATTGAGATTATGTTCTATTTCTAATCCAACGCTAGTAATAGCGAAAGTTACTATTCTGAATTGTGAATAAAATGTGAAAATTCCAATCTACTCTACTGAATCCTACGCTGGCTTGTAGACAAGCTTTTAATCATGAATCAACTTTTGTTATTCGTTCACTAGATTCTGACTTTATATTCGTTTTTGTGTCTTTTAATTTTGGTTTTGCATTGTTAAATTGTTAAATGTTGAAAGGATATTTTGTTATTGCCTTAAATGATTCACAATATTCGAAAAATTCGAATATGAAAATAGTAAAAAATAGTGCTAGACAATTGATAGATAATTATCATTATTACTGCGAAAAAATTATAAATTGAGCAAACATTTTCATGTTTTCTTTTTTTAAATACAGATGACATGAATGTTGTTATTAACAAGCATTTATCAGAACATATATCCACTTATAAACGTATACGTAGTAATTTGACATTTTACATAATAAATTTCATTGATTGTTGTTAAAAATATAAAATTGAAAAAAAAGTACAAAATCTCCCAACTTCAAACTCAAATTTTTGTAGTTTTAACAATTCATTTCATATTTAAATTTAACATACATTCATAAATATATAGGTAGATATATATTCACATTATATAGATGTAAGAGTATAAGTACACACGAATATATAGTCATGAAAATACATAAATAAATAAATAAATTTTAATCAGATATTTAATTTTTAATATTTTTCAATTATTTATAATATCATATTTCTTTTTGTACTGGTTAGAGTAAGTGTGTGTGTGTGTTTGACATATACACGTATTATATATCTCATTGAAAACAAAAAAACACAAAAACACAAAACAAATACAATACAAAAACACGAATAAACAATGTTTGTAAAACAAAAAATCCTTTTGATGATGAATCTTTTATGAAAAAAATACCACTACATTAAAATGTTCTCTAAAAAAAAAATTAGCAAAAAAATAATCATACATACATTTTGAATTATTTTTCTATAAATGTATTATGAATGTATATGTACTTTTATGTGCATTTTAATAATGTGTGTTGCTTGGTATATCTGCTATGCGCTTGGCTTGTTAGGCAAGAAATTATATTTTCATAATTTATCATGTTTTATTTTTTTTCTTTTTTCGTATGTATGTAACTGAATACATATTCGTGTACATCATGAATGCATTTATAAATGATGATATGAATATATATTTACATCTACATATGTATATGTTTGTACATATGTATTTACATACATGCATTAATGGAAATTTGTTTTGTGTAAATATTTTTTTTATTTTTTTTATTTTGAATAAAATCAAAAAAAAAAAATAAAATAGTTATAATAACCACCACATATACATACAATTATACAGCATACATGGATTTAATTTTTTTTTTAAATATTAAATGCATTTTGTAAATGCATGTAAACGCAAAAAATAAAATGCATATGTTTATAGTGAGTGCTTTTATTATTGTAAATAGTATTAATGTACATACATACACACATATACTCGTATGTAACGTTTTAAATGCATTAAATATATTTCATTCTTATAATATTCATTATCACCATTTTGTGTAGTTAATGAATTACGACATTTTGGTTTTTTATTAATTTTTTTTTTTTACATTCCCTGTATACAAACTCATTATATTATCTGTATACACGCAGAGAGACAGTGATATACACTCGTATTCCCATGATTTGCAACCACGCTGTTAGAGTATATGAATTATAATTAAAGTGTAATACTAAGAATATTTTTTTTCGTGTTGCAACTTTAAGAATATGGTGGTGGAAATATTGGTAGCTTCATTGAATTTTTTTGTGAAAATTTCAACACCCCTCAAGTTCAAGACCCAAAAAGCTTTGAATGAGTACCAGCTTACTGAGAAAAAAGAGATTAACAAAGCTGACAACAAGCACAACATTCAAGCAACTCAAAAGTATGATTAAGTTATTTGATCATTCTGAGCCCTATCATGAAAATAAACTTAGTTTCTCTACCAACAATTCAGTGGTTTGCAATCCACAGAAAACCACAGTCACATACATAATAAAAATAATGTCATAAGGAAATCATATCGTTGACGCTGTGCTCCTAAGAAGGGTTGATTCGGGACAAAATAAATAGTCAAGAACTGAATATAAATTTGAATGAAATTTTTAACTTATCACTAATGTATGCACTCTATTGACTAGGTATGGAGTTTATAGCAAACATTCCAGTTGTGTTTAAGGAACACGTCAAACCAAACTCAATTGTTTTTGTTTTTCAGTTGGGATGTCCTCTGAAACTGGTTTTCATTTTTCTAAACTTTGCGTGGAATTTTCCCCTTAGTTTCTCGATTGGGTTGAGATCGGGGCTAAATAAATAATTTAATTTACAGTGAGGCTAACAATATTTCTATTACTACATGTATATGTAGTCGTATTTATGTTAAATTCCATATCTAAATTATGTACAATATTACAGTGTTTGTGTATGTGTTTTTTTTTTGTAAAATAGTGCAGCAGTTTAAAAGATATTTTTATTTAATTTCTATACCTGCATCTATGCACATACAGCCATAATACACTACTTACCTCGATTTAGTTAGAATTTAGGGCAATTTATATACAATAATATACGTAGTCATATGTGCATATATGTGCGTATTGTCTGGCTGGTTTGACCTAATTTTTTTTTCTATCAAAAATAAAATAAAATCTTGAAAAAAAAAAAAAAAATAAGTACATTTTTTCATAAAAAACCACTCCCATAAACATACAATTTGTATATTCATCCATATATATATATGTGTGCTTATGGTTTTTTATTTGAATAAATTTAAAAAATTTTAGTTCTAACTTTCAATTCATAAAAACATACAAAATCATTATAAATAATGTATGAAAAAAAAATATTTAAATTTCTTTTTAAATATTTTATGAATAAAAGTGAATTTTTTTTTACTGCATATAATGCGAATATTTCGCATAAATAAAAGGACCATTATTTTTGAAGTAAAGTGTTTCGTTTTAATTGTAAATATACAGATCTTATCACTTTATTATATGTAGATATCAAATTTCATTTTGTAAAATATTTACAAAAATGTATGTAGATGTACATAAAAATGATTAAGTAAGTACTTTATCCTTTTGGGTTTTGATAGATGTATGGTTGTGCGTTAACATATTCGGCGAGTATCTCAATCAAAAATCAAAGATTCAAAGAGTTTCAATAATAAAAACACAAAATCAAGAGTGTTACAAAAATTAACAGAATTTATTTATTTTTATTTTTAACGAATTTTCTATAAATAGTTTTTTGAAGTTCTTATATAGCAGTTTTAATTTTTTTGTTTGTATCTGTTAAACTGATAAATGCTTTTTTGTGGGGTTTATCGGCATTGATGAAAGAGTATCTTTTTCACTTATAAAAAAATGAAATGAAATTTCCCACTACTTAACATTTTATAACTCTATGCAAATACACTTCTGATAAATTATTTTATTGCATTTACTATCGACAGCAGAAAAAAAAAATTATTGAAAATTATACATTTAATATGTTGGTAATTTTGATTGGAAAATTATTTTTTAGGTTAATTTTTGTAATTCATTTTTATGCATATCAGAATTCTGATACGATAAATCGAACTGGTTGATTTTTTTTTTCAATATTTATATTTTTAAAAAAAAATTATTTTTTTGTGATACGAAATTAAATAAAGTTCGAAAAAAAAAATGCACTGAAAACATAATCTCCAACTACATAGAATTCATGTATGAGTGCATAAGGTAGGTGGCACATATCATATTCTTGGTTGATTATTATATTTGCTCGTATATTCGTATGTGTAGTAGTATGCAGTTGAAATTTTGAAAAAAAAAAAATAAATAAAAATGAAATAAAATTAAAAATTCATAAAAATGTAAATTTAATACGAGAGCAACCTCATTTTTGTGCAATCAATGAAATTGTATATAAAAAAAAAACAAAAAAATAAAAAATAAAAAAAACTCAACGATAATATGAACTGAATTCGATACGTAAATATTTTCAGAAAATTTAATTTATACACGCACATATACTTACTTGTATGTATATTCCGTCTCATATGCATATGTATGTAGAATTCATCATGAATATTATACGTAACATGTTTATACATTTATTTCATTATAATATGCACTGTGAAAATAGTTTATTTATACAAAAAGTGTTAACATATGAGAGTCTGTAATGAAATATATACCTCTGCCAGGACTCTGCAAGTTTATAAATATGAAAATAAAAGAAAAATCATCAACAAAAATACGAGTAAATTCAGATTCAGTGTAGAATATGCGATCACCAAGATATTTATTAAGTGAACTGAAAAAATAAATCAAAATAAAACTATTCTCTGTTACGCTAATGTACATAAATGTATGTGCACACTTCTAGGCTTTTAGTATAAATGAATAAAGGTATTCACTTAATGCACCAAAAGGATAATGTAAACAGAATGAAACGTGTATTTTAAAAAATATGTATAAACAATTTTTACTCGAAGCTAGTTAATTTAACTTAAAGCCGCTTCTACATTCAAATCTGTGACTTGACAGCTACCTTTGCGTCGACTTTGCTTTGAGAAAATTCAATGTTGCAGTCTACTGCATTATGTAAATTACCCTGCATACGTGTAAATTTACTCTAATACCAGTTTGCATAATTTTACTTCCTCTTTCAGTGGACACCCTTAATATGAATCTGCATTTACGACCTGCATGCATTCTGTTACTGTTACTCATATTTTCTACAAAATACATTTATAAATATTTTAATGATAATCTTTATAACTTTGTTTGTGCTCATTCGATGGTTTGTTATAAATTATTTTGTTTCACTATACAAATCGTCAAAAAATTTTTTTTTATTTTTTTAATTATATTTGTTGCTATTTTTATAGTAATAACATTTTATATGCTGTAAGTTAAATAGGTGAATGTTTAAAAATACTTACATACATAGCATATGTATATATGTATAAAATGTAGATAAGAGTTCATATGTGTATACGAGTACGTACGTGTTTATATGGTTTATGAAATTTTCAATTTGTTGATGGATTAAATTAAATTCAGATAAAATCCCATATAAAATGTGTACTGTCCAATGATATGTAGATGTTGTATAGATGCTTACTGTACAATATAAAATTTATTTATTCACATGTAGGTACTATACGTAATGTATTTATAAGTATATGCATTAATACATAACATGTATTATACACAAGTGTGTACATTATTAAAGTCCTTATATTATTATAAATTGTAGGCAATAATGATTTTAAATTACTCGTTGAAAATTTAATAATATATTTTGAAAATTATACTAATTTCAAATTTTTTAATGCAGTGCATAAATTTATTGTTCTGTAAAATTCATGGAATAATTTACTAAAAAAAAAGGTTAAAAAATGAAAGAAAATATCATCGAAATGATTGAAGTTAAAATTTAAAATAATCTGAAACCAATAATTTGTCCTTGTATTTTAAATATTTTATATTAATTTAATCGATGATATATAATTTTTGTCCTTTACATAGGTAATATTCATTTGTGAGCACTTGCATTTATAATTTTGTCACTAAAATATTTAAATATTTAATACTTCTATATCTAATTATAAATTTTTAATGCGATTAGCTGTCAATTAACATTTTAAAAAAAAAAACAAGAAAAAAGGAGAAGCAAAGCAAGCAAGGCGTACAATGTACCTTCACTATATTGCCCTCTCCAAAGCAGAAGCAGAAGCCATCCAGAAAAAATTGCCGGAAATGCAGTGTCTATATAGTCTAGTTCATATTATCATTGTCGACCATATTGCCAATATAGACGCAGGGTGAATTAAATTCAATCTCTCAGAACCGTTTTTCTCTCTCCCGGCTGAGAAGTCGGCATACATCTTGCCGCTCGATGAGACCATGACATCATCTAGCAAAAACAAGTATAAACTGTTGAAACTACTGGAGCGAAAAGCAAAAAAATAAAAAATTAAACATTACAATACGTTTCTCGACCAAACTTCAGTTTGAAAGCCGAAATATCGTCAAAACGTATTACAGACGTCAATTAATGAGAAGAGAGTCCTATTTGATACTCGATTTTAAAATAAACTGAGATATCGAATGTAGACAGGGAACAATTTTTCATCCATTGCTGAGAAATCTGAGCAAAGCACATTTTCTGACTTATTGTTTACTAGTTCATGTAGTTAGGTCTTTCTTTTCCTCAGTAGTCGTGACTCAAGACATCATATTGCGTACGTAGTAGATGGTACAAGTATACAGCTCAGCTTACCTTGTATTAATTGATGAGGATATTATGAAGTCTATAAAGAGTTAAATTTATCGAAATGTACTCAACGATGAAAATTTCATTTAAATTTACATTCCACATACACAGATATACTTATGCATTTATATTCATTCAAACATTATCAAACTAAAACCATCTAAAACTCTTTCAGAATATCGAAATGGTTTTAATGTAAAAATTCCAATTAAAGAAATTTCCTTTAAAGTCTACTAGACTAGGTGTAGAAGTGATAAAAAATTGCATATAAATTGTGTTCTTATAATCAACGTAGTAGTATAACGTGTACAACGTCAACTAAATCGAGTATCGATACAGAATTTTAATTAGTAGTCGACAAAGCTTATATTTTGTGCTTTGTCAGTTCAATAATAAAAGTTAATACAGTAAATTTTGTACTCGTTACATTCTACTGCCATGTTCTATACCATCTCCTGTATAACCATATTCATGTCTACATAATCTACGTTCGTGTCGGTATAATAGAAAATCTTTTGAAATGTTAACTTTTGTATTTGAATTTGAATATACATATATATCTGTGCTTATATTAAATATTTTATGCTAGTGTTTGCTTTTATTTTAGGTTAGCTTAGCTTAGCTGCCTCTATAATGTATGCATGTGACATCAGCATCAGCATCAGCAGCATCAGCATCAAGTACAATGTAATGCTATTATCATCATTACAGGTAATTTGAGGTATGATGTGGCGTATAAACGTACACTTAAATGTGCATTTAAAACGATGGTAAAAGATTTTACCTTGTAAATTATTAGACACATAACATAAAATGAATGACGGTATAATAAGAAAGAATAATATACGAGTATTATGCATATAATATAAAATTTACAATTTTAGAAAGTTAATTTAATTTGTGCATAAAAAAAAATTGAGGACACTGTCTAATTATAAATGCATACACAATCTGACAGTTTTAAAAGAATACGATAAGAATAATTGATGTTCGAACTTACATAATATGTATATGGGTGAATGGAGGGATACTGGTTATGGTTAATACTCCCGTTGAAAAGAAGTTATATTGTGTAATTTTTCATTGAATTTTTTTTCTATATTGTTATCTAAGTATATTAATTTTTAATTTCACTCATGAGTATAGTAGACTTTATATGTATTGTATTTAAATACTCCTTTTCTATTTCCCTTTACCTTATTATCTTTACTTTTACCTTCTTATCTTTCCTTATTTTCCCTAACATTCCCTTCTACATTCTCTTCGTTTCCTTTGCCTTCCATTTCCGTCCCTACTATTCCATTCCCTTTCACTTCCCAATCCATCATTATTTGTATAAAAATCACATAGAAATTATCTACGTGACTTAGGAAAATATTTTGTTAATTACAATGCTATAATATCATATACAAAGGTCAAATCTACGAATTCATTTTTGATTTTCATTAAAAATTTTCTAAGGTTGCATTATGCAAGGTGTTTGGTTCCTTTTTTTGGGGGAAATTCTCATGAGAATTTCATTTGCATGTAAAGTTTGCATAAGTAAATACTAGGATTTAATGTGAAACAATTTGATTTTTTCCATTAGATATGCATATTTATATATCCACATATATTTGTAAATCCTTACAGGTAATTTCATTTTTTTTCCAGTTTGGAATTAAAATTGATATATTTTATGTTTCATATCCTGTTTCTTTTAGTTTTTGGTTAATTTTTCACTCTGTAATTGTACCTTTTATTTTATTCAATTAGTTTATATACGTATCCATAATTATGTAAGTACTCAAAATAGATGAAGATTAATTAAAAATCACTTTATTATATTTGTTGAAGAAAAAAGTGTGCTGTGTGCTCTTATTTGATATAGGGAGTCTTTACACGCGATATTTCATGTTTTATTGAACTGACAATTTTACAAGTTTGTGCATACTTACATGAATAGGTAAGTAGATAACGTATAATACTATAGCTTGTTCTATCCTGTCAGTATTCTATTAATTGGTATCCACTTAAAGCAATAAATTTTTTTATAAATTTCACAGAATTTTTTTTTATCAGATCTAAGATAATGTGTGAATTTCTATTGAAATTAAGTTAACAATTTTACTTGTAAAAATAAAAATCGTTACACAAAATTAATCGAAAAATCACGAAAACTACACTTCAATCCCCAAAGATGGTAATTAATCAAATCGTAGTGTATCTGAATCTGAAATCTGTGTGCATGTAAAGTAATAAATTCATTGTGGATGCGGTCATTTGACATATATTATTTCTATCGTATTTAAGATTATAATTGAATTATCAGAATTTTCATGCAGGACTCTGTTATAAAATTTAATGTCGAACAAGCTTTGTTTTTGGTTTTTTTTTCTCTAATTTATTTTTTATAATTTTTGCATTTTTGCAACATATTTTCACTGTGTCCATAAACTTTAGTTCATCGACTCTATTCTGCTATGCTTACTACTATAGCTAATACTTTAATGGTATAATTAAAACTAATAAAATTGTCAACACAAGCAATTATAATCTCTGGGATAATATAGCGTATAAAACTGTAAAACCCGTATACATATTATAGACTGGCTCTGTGATAAAACTGATGGTGAATCTATTCGTTTTTAGTTTCACTATTTTTATCAGTCCATATATTGTGCTATGAAGTACAATCAAAATTTCATAGCAACGGATTAATTGCTAGCAGCAGCAGCATGCGTTCTTTCTGTAAATGAACTTCATAATACACGTAATACAACGTTTTATAATGTCCTTTTGTTTTTTTTTGAAATTATTATTTTTTTTTTTTAGTTTTTATGTATTTAATTGTTTCTTTTTTATTTATTTTATACTTTTCATACGATGAGTATATACGAGTATGTGTATAACAATGGAAACATTGATGACAAACTAAATCCCTTAAACTGTCCTTTCACATTTTTAATAATGCAATAAGCGAATTGACTTTATGTTTTGTTTTTTATAATTTTTTTTTTACATTTCAATGTTTTTCGATATTATTTTTGTCCTTTTTTGTTCTGTGTTCGTTTATCATATTTTCTCATTTTCGTTTTTTGCATTTGTTGCTGTACACTGTGCTAAAACAAAAAATTAAATGTAAAAAGAAAAGAAGGATTTTATTATTAACTGAATGCATTTAAAACCATTTATTGTATGTGTATTATAGTAAATGGATTTGTGCATACAATATACAATTGTCTATTATAAGGGATTGATGTACATTTTCAATGTGGCAATAAAAATTTATTTCTTAATGAGATCAATTATCCTTTTTATAAAATGATTTATATTAAATACTTTAGCTTTTAGTAAAAATCTATAAATGTGTGTGTTGTGTAAAATGACGCTATAAGCAGATTCTCATTTAATTTTACATTCGGTTGTTCTCTGTGCCAAGCTAAATGCTGTTTACAGGGTGAAAAAGCGTTGTTCTAGGATATATGTTTAACGAAATAATTGAGAATTCACATTATGTTGTGGGCTGAAGAATTCATTCCTTTCGTCCGACGTGATGTTCACTGCCTCCATATTTGTTTTAAAAATGCTGTACTCGTTGAGGAAATTTCTTGACAGAAAGGACATATCATCGCTCCCCTACTTGGTGGTGGGAGAGGATGTGACAGTCTTGTGTGTTCAGTTCTGAGTTGAAGATTGTGATCTGCTTAGCTCTCCCTTGGATTGTAACTAATGCTGAGAAACCTCGGATTGAGCCCAAGGTACTCGTCAGTAGTCTCCGTGTCAACTTCCTGGAATGATATCAGTTTGTCATTCCTTATTTGACAAAGTCCAGCCTGTAACCAATATTTATTGGTTGTCCTTCATAAATATACGTAAGTATATAACAAAAAGACAAAAGAAAAAATAATGTTCACAATTAAATACAGATGCTACGCTTATCTAATTAACCATAAATGTTAATTAAAAATATTCAAAAGTTTCATAAAAAAAATTCGACATCTTTTCGAAAAATTTTCTAATGAATTTTCCACAATAATATTCTAAAAATTATTTTTTTTTAAACATTTTTTTTCATTTTTTTTACATCACACATTTCATTTTCATAAATGTAAATTGATTCCGCCATTAAAAAAGTTCAATTAAGAAAGGGCATCAATGAATAAAATTGAAATGAAATTCAATACCGAGAAGAAAATAAAAGAAAATTAAAGAAAATCGTAAATTAAAATAAAAAGACCAGGAAATTTTTTTTTTGTTTTGAGAATTTTATATCCTTGTGATTCAGATTCCGTATGTCTATATACATAAAAACATAATCTCATATACAATTTTTTAATTATTTAATTAAATAAAAAATTGAAATTCACTTAAATTCGATGCCTTATACAAGATTTTTGTATTCATTTTAATAGAAAATCATTATATTCATTTGATTAATTGAATCAGGAAGACAAGGGGAAAAAAATTGGACAAAATGAAATACGCGAGGCGAGGATATAACATGCTATTGCTGATCCTGCTGCTGATATTATTCAAAATCAAATTAAATCAAATCGTAAAAGATGAAGTGTGCTAAATCGAATTAGATAATTTTCAAAACTAAAAATAATAAAATAAAATAAAAGCAAAAACCAATAAAAAAAATATTGAATGAGTGTCAATAATAAACAGATTGTGCTGCTACTGCTGTTGAGCTACTGCCTCTTAATATTTAATCAAATTAAATTAAACTACAGAGTCAAATGACAAAGAAGAACATGAATAAAATTATTTGTTATTTAAGTCGAAAATATAATATCCTTGAAGTTGAGCTACAAATATATTTTTTTTTACTTTCCGTAGAATTTACAATAGAAAATATTGAATGAAATAGAATTTTTTTTTATTTTGTATTGAATAACGCTTTAACATTATTTATCCTGTAGGAAATCTGTAGTACTGGTAGTACTTATATTTGTAATGTAAGCATTCTGGAATTCAAAAAAAAAAATAAAAAATAATAATACTTACGGTGGATTCTTACTTACGAGCTACAATTAGACAGAACACAAAACGTTTTGTAAACAAACATGACAGAAGTTGCTTTTATTCACATTGTCTTACAAGACCAACAGACAACAGCTGTTTTTCTATTCATATCTTTTCCATTTCGGTCGAATAGTTGCTCGTGAGATATAAAATGGACGCCCATAATACGTCAACTGTCTGTTAGATATTGGGTGGGTTCAAAAATTCAACACTGCATTGGTCAACAGTTCAAAAAGTATAATCAATGTGTTCAATTTGCATTTTGCTGGTAACACATAACTTATCACAAAGTCAACATTTGCCTCATGATTTTTGATGTTGCAAAGAATAAATAACCTCAAATTCATTACGTTTATTTGATTTTAAATTATTGTGAATACCATCATGGATCAAGAAAACAATGAAGAGTGAGTTAAAAAATTTTAATTTTTTAAGTTTGGTTTATTTATTTAATTTATTTTTGATTTTTGTGAATTTTTATCGATGTGTAAAATTTTATAAGACAACAAAACTTCGAAACTCGTAAAATTAATCAGCAGCATCAAAGCATTCCAACAAAAATAAACAATGTTGAGCTAACACTTCGACAACACTTCTGCAACACTGTAAAACCATGATTAATTTTTGAACCCTGCCATCTTCTAACATTGGCTAACAGACAAAATATAATATTATTGTGATCAGAAATTGTATGTTATGTTGTGTCGTTTATAAGTTATGAATGATTCCGATTCAGTGGGAACATTACATACCATTGAAATGTATGAATCGAAATCTATTACTACGTGTTGTATATGTCGGGACATGGGTGAAAATCAAACCTTATAAAAGCAAGTAAATATTATACTGGTTCACATATGAGCACAGCATTTGTGAACCATTTGTTCACGTACAGATTTCAATTTACAAGATTTCGTTTAGATTTTCATCGTTTACGTTTAAATCGAATCGAATTTGAAATGAGAATTTCATTTATTTTCTTTTCAAAAAAAAAAAAAAAAAACGAAAAGAGAAGAAGTTTATCAAAACAAAAACGATATTATACACACATTCACACGTATAGGACGATATCACATTCATACAAATAATGTACATATAGCTACTCGTATATGTACGTAGATGTGTAAATGTGCAATTCAAAAATGGATTACATTTCATTTGAAATTTGTTCTAGTTTTTTTTTTTTTGCGTTTATCGTCGTCGTACACAAATTGAATTTAATGTTAAATCAAAGTGGATTTGTACTCTGATTTATTTTACCTAAAAAAAAAAATTAATAAAAAAAGAAACATTTTACTTTTTTCTCTTATTTTATTTCTCTTTTCAAAATTAAAGTTCAGGCATGTTCAGGTTTTTATGGAATCAATTTGTTCAACATTTGCAATCTGTTACTAAATAGTAGTAGTAGATGCTAATTTCTTGAATATCTTAATTTAAAATTTCATGTGAAACGCAAAACGAAAGAAAATCATGGTAAAAAATCGTGTGAAAATTTGAAATAAACTTGTTTTAAAGTATAGCAAAAACCTGATAGGAAAAAAATTCGTAATTTTCCTGCTTTTTTTTGTTTCTGCGTAAAACGAATTAAAAATTTTATCTTCTTTGAATGTCTAAAGTTTGCGGTTAATTAAGATTATAGAGCGGGCATGTCATAGACCATTATAATACGAAAAGTTTAATAAGATTTCGATTTAAAAATTACTATAGCAGAAATTTGTACGTGTCCTTTTCTGAATGAAGTGAATGTTATATACTCGTACACTTAGTTGTTAAAAGAAAATTACTTATGTCTCGTAGAAAAGGATTATTCAATATAAAATTATATTTTACAGGATATTTTTTTTTCTTAATAAAAATTGTTCACGTAATTATTGCCGTATTAGTTTGTTATGCAATGTACTACAAAACGATTAAGACTGAATATCCTTTTATTGTACTTTCATTTATAATATTATATAGTGCTACATATACATAAATATTTTTTAATTTCAAGTCTAGACAAATTCATTATAAATGTATTCTAGTTTCGTTAATCGAAAATCAATAAAATGAACTTCCAATACATATCTACAATCTTATGATTTTAATATCCTTTTTCTGAATTTTAAACAGAATAATTTACATTTTGCATTATATATTTTTATTAATCCAAACAAATAAATAAGATATAAAATTATAGTTCTGGTAGCTATTGACGTATGTAAGTACGTTTGTATGTGATTCGATTCCATTCCATTATTAGGATAAAATCGAATTTTCATACTTCTTATATTATACCATATTATACTGAAATGAAAGTATAAGAAAACTTAATGACTGTAAGGATCTCATTTATATCAGTCGAAGTCGCCACATTTATTTTTTTTTTTTTTTAGTGCCATATACTTAGCTACACAGCAAATTATATTATGTACATTGTATACCATATCTATATGCAGTTTTATATACAATACGATAGAAACAAATTTTTCCGGAAGAATAGAAGACAATAATCTAATCAGAAAGGACATAATGACAATAAAAAAAAAACAAATCTAAATTACATGATATTCAGTCAGCATTTGTATACAATTTACTATCGTCGTAGTCCTATACATAATAATCGATTGTTATGCGTTAATACAAATTCTGTTTCTCCTTTTCTTTTTTTTTAACTTTCTTATTTTCTTTTTTTCTATTTGAATTTTATTTTCTTCTTCGTCCTTGTGTTTGTGTCTTATTTTCATTTTTTCTTCTATGCAAAAGTAGAAGAAAATAAAAAAACGAAAGAATCGAAAGAAACTTTGAAAATAAATTTTTACTGAAAATGTGAAAAGTTTTCAATTTGATTTTGATGTAAATCATTTAAATAATTCAAAGGCGATATTATAATCCAACCATTAAAGCCGAAACAACAAAAATATTAAAAAATGTATCGGAAAGGACAAATATTTTATGTTTCGTAAAGTTATTATGTGGAATATTTAATAGGAAATGTTGAGCATTTCTTTAAAAAAAAAATGTTTTACGCTTTTAAATTTAAGCACAGTCTCATTTGTAGGAATCGACGTATTATTGCTAGAATCAGGTTGATTCTAACAAGACAGTAATCTGTGGAAGAACACGCAGCCAGGTTAGGTATACTTTTCAATACACACTGTAGGAGCTGCAGGAATAATTTAGAAATGGAGACTGTTTTTTATTATCTGTGGGATGTGGCATATTTGTGTTTAGGCACCCGGGTTTACTACACCTACACCTAAACAAAACAACATGGCTATTTTCTAGGATTTAAGCAACCACCGCCTATTAGGTAGTACTGTGATACCAAAACAGCACCATATATTGTAAATTGAGTATGTACACAGTACACGATCATACCCGTTTCTTTAATAAGTTGAAATGGTTCACTAAAATCGAGCGCCAATCTCGGGGTTGAAATGGTTCACAAAAAGTGCCAGGCGCCCAAGAGGCTAAAATCGGATCTGTCCACGAGATTAGGTATAGAGTGCCACTGTTAGCTACCTACCTACCTTCAAATTTGCGACATCAATTTGCCTTCGTTTTGTTTTCTTCTTTCAAGCGGATTGAATAAAGTATGCAATAGCTAACACATTGAATGAATAAAATTAAAATTTCAAAATTTTAAAAATAAATTCAAAATACCGCATATCCCTTTTAGGTGTATTTTGTTTTTTATTAAATTGAAATTAAATTGTGTAGCGTACTGAATTTGCTGAAGTACGTTCGTCGTTACACAGCAAAGCACATATCCGAAGATATTATTTTTTGATATGTTTTCTTTTCTGTCTCTTATTTTTCTTTGTTTTTTTTTTTTTTTTTTAATGAATGAATGAATGAATTTTCCACTAAGCATCTGATTTTATCCGATATAAAAAAAAGTGAATTTGAAAACTCATAATAATTTTCGAAATGACAATGATGATGAATTTTTTTTTTAATGAGAATAAGTTATCTATGGGAGTGTAAGAAAGAAGCGTATATAAATACTCTTAGAAGTATATACGAATATAATAATCATTCAACTTTTATTCTTATCCTGGAATGCAATAATCCTGTCATCATCATCGTGTAATCGTCATTGTAATCATCATCATCATCATCATCATTATTATTATTATTATTATTTGCAGTACAGACATGAATTTCATACATATCCTTCCGTTAAAATTGAAAAGACGCAGACAGCTATATTGTGTTGTACCTTCTTTTACCTGATGTATGTATATGAGAATAATGCAAATATATCAGTACATGACGATATTACCACACAATACGATATAGTACCTATAATGTGACGTTGAAAAAAAATATTTAAAGGAAAGATGATACTTCATTAGAGCAAAGAATTTTCCTTGTTATGTCTATACACACAGATATAATGCTACCGTACATTCAGATCCTACAGTACATATACACGGGTATGTTCTTAACGATGTTACGATAACAATAAAACCGGGGTAAAAGAAAAAATTTTCATATATTTTTGTTGTTGTTTTCTTTCATCCTTTTTTTTTCTGTAGGGAAAATGATATCGAAGTTATCGCATCACTTGAATGTTTATTAGTAGTAGTCATATTTTCTTGCATTATACGAGTGTATTAAGAAGGGGGTATAATACACATTACATGATGTAATCTTTAGATTTTCTATTTTCATTTTATTTTATTATTATTGTAATTTTATTTTTTTGTCTATCATTTCGCTCATTATTTTATTGAAATACTTTTCGTATACAAAATCTTTCCACAAGAATTTATATGGCAAAAAAAAAAAAAAAACAAAGAAGAAAAATTTGAATGAAAAAAAAAATTCAAATATGCTGCTGAAAATACTTATGTACGAGAATGGAGTATGAAAAGCGTAAAAGTAAATCGTCATCATCATTAACCTCCATGATGCCAGACGTTCATTTTTTTTTCTTTAACTTATAAATTTTGTTGGCTGTTTGGTTTTTTGGTTTTTTGTCTGGGATTTTCTACAAAATTCTCATTTATCCTTCATATATTATAGCTGTGTTTGTGTGTAAGTAATATTAAGAAAAGATGATGACAAAATATTGATTAAGATGATATTTTATTCCAATTTTTTTTTATATACATATAAGAAGTTTGTTTATTTAAGGATTCTGGTGTCTATATAGGATTTTTATATAATTTTCATATTGGAATCTATATTTCAGACATACTCGTATTTCGTTGATAATTTGAAGTTTTTTTTATTTTATTTTAAGAGAAAATAATTTTGTTTTGTTTTTAATTTTTAACATTTTGTCCAGTTTAAAGTATCTTAAGTCACATATACAACTGTGATTCGTGGCAGCATCAGCATCATATGTACAGAGTGGAAAAATTTTTGTTTTCTTTTTTTAAGGATCCAGGAAGATGTATTGTTAAAAATGACAATGAAAATTATTATGTTATGATAAACTTTTTAATTATGAAAAATGCTGCTTGTCTACGTCTTTTATGTAACAGACATTCTGGCTTCGATATCATCATATCATCGTTTTTGATGGAAGATCTTTGAAAGTCATCTAATATTCAAAAGAAAATTATAATCATTAATACAATGTCGTCAATTTATTGTTTTTTTTTTTTAATATTCTTTTTTACATATCATTTTTATCTATTCATCATCATCTTCCTTTTTTTTCTCGTTTTTGTAAGATCTAACTACTTTAAAAAGTACTTTCTGATAATAGAAAACCTAGAAGTAGCACGTATCATCAGGCTATAGTATAGGATATATATAACGTTACTGTACATTTTTATAAATTCATGTCGCTTTTTTTTCAAATTCCTACGAGTATTTATTCCTTTTTTGGGGCACAATGAAATTCACATCATTCATCTTCAATGTCTTGATATCTTGTAAATTGGATTTTATTTTATGCTCTGATATGCTTTAAAAAACAACACTGCAACTATGAAGATACTCGTATGTATTTTGATGTCGTTTTCGTTAAACATTTTCATTTATATTTGTTTTTTGTGTTTTTATATTTTTTCATTTTAAAATTGATTTTTTTTTCTTGTGTTTTATGTAAGCTAATGCCCGTTTTGTTTACTACTGTTACATTAATAACACCTCACAATTCACAAAAAAGAAAGCATTTAGAGCAACAATAATAATAATGTACTAACTAAAAAGGATCAAGAAAAAATCAAGAAGATAAGTTGATGTATGTAGTATTCCAACAAAAAAAAAGGAGAAAAATTTAAATTTAAATTTATTACGTACGTTTGTATGTACATATCTGAAGTATAGAAATCAAGAATGTATTTTTTATTGTCTGTGTGTGTGTGTTTTTTTTTGTAATGAATTACATACATATTTTGTTTTTTATGATGTTGAGAAAGATAGTTTCATGTAGTCAAACTAGATTACAAATGATAGAAGAGATTTCTTTTTCATGTTACACAATGAAAATGAAATTTAAATGGAAAATAATTTTTATGAAAACGAAAGAAAGAAAAACGAATTAGAATGAGGAGTATAAAATCCCAGACAGGGACTGGAAAATATACCAAAGATACACTCATACTCGTATCCTAAACATAAAAAAGATTCTATGGAAATAAAAATTTTATGTATAAATGAAAAATATTACGGATCTTTTCTGAAGAAGAAGAAGAAGAATAAACAATTTTGTAATATTTTTTTTCTTGTAATACACAGGTTGTTTGAAAAGTTTCTAGCCTCGACATGAAGATGAAGCTTCTCGTTGAGCTTATTTTGGTACGACTATGGTACATGCCTTGCAAGATAATATTTTTGATCAATTGTAACCATTTTTGAAGCTCATTTATTGTTTGACAGTAATTTATGTTACTCAATATATCAGTGTTTCTGTAAAATACCGTCTCACACTTTACCTGTTGCTCTGACGAAAATTATGAACGTGAAAATGAATTGATTGCATGTTCACTGTAGATTTGGACTCTATCGTCTTTTTCCTGTTTCCTATATTCAAAGTTTGGCTCGAAAGACAGAAGTTTCATCAAATTAAGAGATCATCGCATCCGTATAGAAACAGAGCGAGTTGAAAACTATTATTTAGAGGGGTTAAAGGGATGGTAGCATCGTTGATAAAATTGTATAGACTTGAAACAAGACAATCATTTTGAAAAATGAAATATATAATTTGTGGAAAAAAGAATACTTGTTTCTGTTTTAGGCCAAAAACTTTTCAGACAATCCTCGTATAGGTACTATATTGCAGGTATAGGTGAATGTATACAGCAGCATATTTATGCATAAATTAATTTTTTCAAGAAAGTAAAAAAATTGTGAGAATGTCAAAGAGTTTCTGAATGCTGCACGATGAGTATAATTCATTCCAAATGTTTTTTTCTTTTTGTCTTATTCATTCAATTTTCAAAGTTTTAATATTAAACATCTGTAAGATAAAATAATTGAAAATGATTCTTAAATTTTCAGTGACTCAACAAGAGTACGACTACAGTACTCATATATAGTATAATAAAAGTCTTAAAGTCCATTATTTTTGTTCGTCTTTTCTGTTATTTTTCATTTTTAAAATTCATTCATTTTTTATTTATATTTTCAGTTATTTATAAAAAAAAAATCCTTTTAAGAATTTATTATTATTAAAAGCATTCAATTAATGAATTCTTGAAATTCATACAACATGTAAATCACATACATTACATTTACATGCAGATGTTACTCGTATGTGTGCGTTTTCAGGAGTATAACATTTTTTTTTGGTTCTATTTTATTTAGTTTTTTTTTGGGACAGAAATTGTAGTGAAACAGTGTACTCTGACGAAAATAACATTCCGATTGTTATGTGGGTACACACAATATAATATTCAGTTATTATTTATACTCGTGTATTTGTATGTATTCAGCTTCATTATCAAATTGACTTACGTATATGCGTGCATGTGTTTATACGTGTATATATGATTCAATATTATTGTGTTTTTTTTATTGTGTAATAATTTTATGTAGTAGAGTCGCCTGCTTTTCATTCACAAATACATATGTACGTACATACAAACAAAATGTATGCATGTATTATATCAAATGCAAGCATACACATAGTACATTATATACTTTCTGGATTTTATTTGTTTTTTTTTTTGTATTTTTGGTAAAAATTTTATTTCTTTTGTTTATTCATATATATTCAAAGGATTAAAATTTATGAGGTGAATATGTGATATTAATTTCATAGACGTCATAATAACTGTTTATGTTGTGTGCACCATTATAAAATATATTCGTAGATGTGTCGGAAATTACTATATAGTAAACTCGTGTGCATGTATGTGAAAATAGGTTGTTCAAAAAGTTTTGTCGTTCGATAGCAGTTCGGCGCATTAAGGTTCGTCGTTTTATTTTCATCCTTTTTATTTTTTTATAGCGGAAGTAATTGAATATTGTGCATGAAATTGTTATTTTTGTGGAAGGTGTAACACCAAAAAAGAAAATTCATGAACGAGTGTTAAAAGCGTACTGGGATTCTTCACGTCCAATTGTTAACAATAGAAAGATTTGAGAATTGAAATGTGAACGTATACAAGTTTTAAATATAATACACGTGAAGGATAAGGATTTTCAAAACAAATGCATGAAAACCATAGAAATCATGGGAAAAAAATGTAGGATATTATTTCTGGGAAATGGTAGATTAACTGAGAGGAATTCAATAAAAGTCATAAAGGTCATAGAGATCTCATTAGGTGCGGGATAGTGAGGGTATAGTATAAGCGAACATTTTTTGTAAAATCGTTTTGGGTTTCAGAAAGCTGTTTGCACAATAATTGGTGTCGAATTTGCTAACAAATTATTGAACAAAAACACATTTGCATGCGATTTCTTCAGCAACATTTGAACCACTGTAGAAAGGATAAAAGGATTTTGTGAGAAATTGGGAGATGAGAGTGAGATTTTGGATCCACCTTCAAAATGTATATAATATGAATAATATACGCATAATGATATGAAATGGTTATGAAACTATGTGTAGATTTTTATTTAATTTTTATTTTTTATTGTGTTTTTCTGTGTTTCATTATTATTGTTATTTTAATTTCTTTTTTTTTTCATTTTTACGGTTTTTCATTTCATTTTTTTTGTTTTTTGCATTCATTTTATTCTTTTGAAATTATATTATATTATGTAATGTATGTACATATTATAAATGTTGGTACTCACGTATATGTATAGCGTTTTTTATTACGTAATACGTGGTAATACATATACTATTTATGCGTACATTTAATATCCTTTTCTCTATTATTATTGTATAAAAATGCAATGAAATTATTATTATTATTATTATTAAATGTAGTACATATACTTTTGTATGTGTGTGTGTGTTATATGTGTTTTTTTTTATTGATATTTTATATGATTTGATATGTTTCTGATTATGATTATTTTTATGTGACGTACGAGTATATGCACAAATATTAAATACCTACCTATCTACATTACACTTTTATGTACATATATAGGAAATGCAACTTATACACATATCATGTGTACATATTATTATGCATTTGACCTGGAAATTATTTCTTTTTCTACAAAATGTAATATTATTATTTATTGAAATCATAATAATAACAATTGGGTCGTTTCGTTATATAATGTGCTGGTTGATTGTGTGGTTACAATGAAAAAATTAATTTTTTTTTATGAAAAATGATGAAAAAAAAAGGAAAGGAAAGTATAGAAAAAAAAAACAAAAAATAACAAAAATAACACACACCCACTTATACATAAAACCATCAAACGATATTAAAGCAATAATTTTTCATTAAGTGTCGCATCGCGTATTATAATCTGTAATGCTCCTTATCAAGAAATACTCGAATAATTTTGAAAGAAAATGTTCTAGGTCTAGGATAAATAAAGTCATCTTTACTGTATGTTTATTTGTCATATTGACTTTTCATGTGGGAATTATAGTAGTTTGTCATACTCCGAATTTGTGTTTGAATGCAGAGTTATTTTTAAATTTTATATAAATTTTTCGAGCCTACTTTAATGGTCACATAAAAGAAAAGTCATAATGATAATGTCACACAGTGTAAAGACAAGTTAAGTTAACTCGTTAAACGTATACTTTGCCATAAAAAAATGAGTAATTTTGTTAAGAAGTTTGCTTTTAAAATTTGTATCACTATTTACTATGAATTTTGTGACGGTCAATTCGATTATTGAGAATTAATTAATGTTTCAGAGAAAGAGAAACAATCTCTCTTAATGATTAAGGGTTTAGACGTTTAGATCAGACTCTTGGATTAGACTTATCTATTTAAAAATATTATAAAATGCTCTCTAATAGTACTCTTTACCAGTTGTTGTCAGCAAGTAGACTTGATCAACATTTTTAAGTTCTTTTTCCCCACAAGCTGGTACTCATTCAAAGCTGAAAGAACTTTGGAAATTGACAATGAAAAATTGAAAATTAATTTTTTTACTTTTACGTTGGGCATAGGAAACGAACTCGCAACGTCTAGATAAGTAGTCTAGATGTTCTATCACCGTGCCCAACCACTTATTTCAAATTATTTAAAATTGTGGATGCCACTTATACAATATTCATTTTTCCATTATTCTACATATTTAAACATTTTTTTTAAAATTTTTTTTGATTCTGTTTGTTGTTTTATCACTGTTTCTATAGTTTTGATTTCTAATTACAAATTTCTTATATACATACTTTTAATTAACCAATTAATTACATAAAATGCTTGTTATTATTATCAAAGTTAAGCATTGTGATTCTTTCTACTAGTACAACATTTTCATATTCAATTCAAATACATAAAATACAAAATACTCTTATATTCAAAAATTATACGTAGAAATTGTAATGAGCTCATTCTAAAGCACATAAATACAATACAATATTATTATAATTAAACAAAAATCATCAAACCAAATAATAAAATATCCGATTACAACGAAATACATGAATAAATATTTATAATTTCACTACAAATACAAATATATTTACATACAAATTTATATATACTTCAAGTCTGTATATGTATAGGTACATTTTGCTAATGAAAATAATATTTACTGTTCTTGTAATTCTGTATTTAAAAACAGAGAGAGAGACAGACAGATAAAAATTCTACACATTTGATATTTACATCAATCTATTTATCAGTATTGTATTGCATTATTTATTTGTGGTTATTATATTTTTGTTTTTTCAATTTTCAATTATATGTACATTTCAAATTGATAATAATTAGATATGTTTTATTAACAAAATTCTGAAATTAATATTTGTTCATGTAATAATTATTTGCCAAATGTAAAACAAATTTTTTGATACCATTTTAAATGATATTACAAGCACACAAGCGTACAAGCCTTGTAAGGATAATAATGTTCAATAATATATTTTTTTCTAGTTCCTGAAAATCAATTCCATATGCATATACATATGTATATATTTCTGAGTAACGAGTATTGATTTTTTTTTATTTTATTTGTTATTTATTTGTTTTTCTTTCTCTGAAAACTGTGTTTGATAATTAATAATTTGATATTTCGTAAACATATTTTCAATGTTTATTTCATGGAATAACTATCAATTCGAATAATTTTTTAATTATAATGTAAAATACGAATTTTTAAATGTATTTTTCGTATCCTGTGAACATTACACATAATAAATTATGAATCACATTTCTCAGAAATGTACATACATGCACAAGCACTTATATACTCTCTTCTATATAGGGCTTACTATGTTGTTATAGAATTGTTCGTACTTATTCTACTGAATTTATTATGTTGTATTTTTGTACTGTTGTATTTCATCAGAATTTTATTTTATTTGTAATTGCATTGTAAACAAACACTAAACTAAATATAATATTATACTAAATCGAAAATTACATTCGTGATTTCATATTCAGCATACAATAGATCGAACGATTATTATAATATTTTGTTACTAAAAGTTTATATCATTCTGAAACAGCTTCTCTAAAATAAAACTATCTCTGAGATTTTTATTTTTTACCGGAGATTTGAACAACCGTATAATACGTTTGAAGTAGAAGAATGTATCGCTTGTAGCCATAGTTGACGATGTAGATAAACTTTTTAAAAGTTGCTAAACATTGCAAGTTGCTAAAGCGCCATTTTAAGTTGTAATCATCACATTCTGTTTTTGCTTAAAATTTATCAATAATATTATGTCTAAATGACTGGACTAATGAAAAAAAAAGGATAATATTTTGTTGATTGATGTATTAGATTTGAGATTTTACATAAACTTGGCTAAAAATACATGAAATTGATGAAAATTTATCGAAACTATAACTGATAGAACACAGTCTAAAACAGTTGACAAGTTTCGCGTATAAGATAAGAAAAATTGTGATCATAAGAAAGGGTGCTCTTAGAAAATAGTGACGGAGTCAGACCAAAAGGTCAGGCCAGAGGAAGAAGAAAAATGCTAGAAATTTTCACTTGAGCATATAATGTACACAAATTGTTTTGTTTATTTTACGCGTATAAATTTTGTGTATGTGTAAGTATGTATACCTTTTCTTCTGTCCATGTTAACTTAGGGTATTACACCTAAGAAGTTGTCAATTGATTTGGGCATATCTGTAACGGATATATCAATATTCTGGTATATCAGTATTAGAGATGGACTGAACTCCTATAAAAGAAATAAATATCCTATAAAAATTTGACAAGATCAACTACATAATTGATAATTGTTATGGTACAAGCAATATTAAGGAGCAGAATTTCTTTAAATTTCGTTTTTATTATATTTTGTCCTAGCATCTATTTAATCAGAATAAAAATACAATAAAAAATTCAAATGTACACTTTCAGTGTTGACAATAAAATGCTTTGATTATTATTTTCTGAAATATTGGAATTAGTTTTTAAGTGTCCTTCATGCTATTTTCAAAATGATAAAAATAAATATTTCAAATGATATCTATGGAAAAAACCAATTTGAATAAATAAAAATACATTCTCTCCATAGTATATAACAGATTGCTCATAAAAAGAGAAAGAAAATTTAATCAATAAAAATAAAAATGTTCACAATTGAATTAAATTTTCTACACAATTGCAATACTGTATATTCTATAACTAAGTACTTATAAAATTCTGTACCTATATACATTTTGGTATCTACTAAGTGGATCTCGTATGTACATATTTACAAAAAATATAGCTACTTTCTTGAAATTATTTTATAGATTGTTTTAAAGAAGAAAATGATGATGATAAAAATGAACAAGAAAAATAAAAACAATAACAAACAGACAACAATAAAAATATTAGAAAAACCAAGCAAGTATACATAGGAAATTGCATTTTAAATTTAAGTTGCATTGCAAGTGAATGAAATGAAACACAAAAATCGAAAAAAAAAAAAATGAAAATGGTAAACAAAAGATAGTTGAATGGAATAATCGAAAACTCGAAAAAAAGATGAAAAAAAAAATATTTAGAATTGTTGAAAATAAAGAAAAGATTTCCTTATGGGATTTCATAAGGAGTACATGAGTACATAGAAAAATCAAAATAAGAAACAGGAAATTAAAGTGTTTGCACAATATTTATAAAAATATATGTAAGAGTAACTCGTATGTAATGGCCTAGATTTTCATCTATATCCTTGTATATTCGTATGTAATGTATATTTGTAATTATGTATATGGCTAATAATAAGTATGTTTATATGTATACACCACACAACAAAGGCAAACATTTATTTCTACGTAGCACAATAATATGTTCGTATGTTCGTTCATCAGATATGTCGTTGTGTGGAAAGACTTTTCTTGAATGCAAGTGCCTAGGTGTATGCAATGGAAAATTATAAAATGAACATTTCTCAATTTATTGCTCTATTTTCTTTTTCTACGTTTAATATCTACATACATAAAATTACATTACATATATAAATACTCATAAATGCATAAATACACTCATCGTACATACTTATGTACATATAGAGAGAGTTAAAAGAAACATCTGGATCTCTGTATATTTGGATCTAATAAAAATTTTAAAATGTTATAACATTACATTATTTTGTAATTGCCAGAGTCGAATTGCCACAAAATGAAAGAGAAAAAATAAATGAAGAAAAAAAAAAAATAATATGAAATGTGATTTAATGAAAACGTGGTAAAAGATAGACTTTAGATAGATATTTTGTTGTTTTTCATTTTTATTTTTATTTTCAGTTTTATTTATTTTTTTGTTTTCTAAGAGGGAAATAAAGGCAAAAACATGAACATTTTTCTATCATCTTGACACTGATAAGATTGTATTTACTCGTATGTATATAAAATGAGTACTAAATTCGAAAAAAGTTTTCCAAAAAAACAAAACACAAAAATTATCGACTATGGAAATCTATTATTTTATTAGTCATTTATTTTTTCTGTCTCACACTTTTTTTGTTATTCTGTGTCGTAAAATATAAAAACGAAGAAAATAAAATTATAAATACATATACATACATAATACATGAATAGATAATAAATAATTTTCACATTTATCAAGATATCCTTGTGATATATTTGATGTGTGATGTAAATTATTTTCAAATTTATATTTTATAGCTTTAGAATTTTTGTTTTTTTTTTTTTTGTTTTGTTTTATTTTTGTTTCTTTTTCATATTTTTTTATTTTGGCACGAGTAAATTATTTTAAGTACTAAAAGAGAAAAGAAAAGAATGTATAGCACAAAAAAAAACAACAAAAAGAAAGAATCTTATCATCATTATCATGTTTGTCATAAAAATCATACTTACTTTTTTGTTCTACAATTTTTTTGTACGAAAATCATAAATTATTATTAATAAAAATTTTTATCTAAATTATGAATCGAAAATCCAGAAAAAAAAAATAAAAATATTAATTTCCTATTTTAGAAATTATTCAATTAAAAT
This sequence comes from Villa cingulata, assembly GCA_951394055.1. Taxonomy (NCBI): domain Eukaryota; kingdom Metazoa; phylum Arthropoda; class Insecta; order Diptera; family Bombyliidae; genus Villa; species Villa cingulata. The sequence goes on from OX596023.1 coordinate 1,967,841, forward strand.
GAAAAAAAAAATAAATAAATAATGATGTGCGTGTCACAAAGTGCAAATAATAAATAAATTTATTTAAAAAAAAAAAAAAACAATTTAAATGATGGAAATGATATAAAAATCTTCTTTACAAATAAAATTATTATGAAACTGAGAAATTTAACAATGAAATTTAGATTGCTTAGCGAAAAAACATCAAAAGCACCTACCAATTTTTATTACCAAGGGGGCTCGATAGCGTAATAAGTAAGAGAAATAATTTTCAATTTTTTATTGCCAATTTCCAAACTTCTACTACCCCAAATTTCACTTAACTTTGAATGAGTACCAGCTTGCTGGGAAAAAGAGATCAGAAATGCTGATTAGTCTACTTGCTGAAAACAAGTAACACAAAGTATTATTGAATCATGAGATCATCCGAATATTAGATCAGTCTAAGCTCTATCATGTAAAAGACCTTGCTTCTCTACCAGAAACTCAGTGGTTCGCAATCCAGGACTAGGTTAAACTGTAGGTGCTTCACGACAGTAGTAAAGTCGAGTCACTCGAGTGAAAGCTGTGACTCGCCTAGAGCTAGAACGCTGTTGATGATAATGGATAATATTTTAGTTAATGTAGGTGTGCCATGCATATAAACAACGACAAAAATCCGAATCGTTCGTTCCGAAAGCAAACATAATGTCAAAACGATGATAGAATTCGAGGGCGGATAACAATCAAATCAAATCGATGATAAAATGAGCTATAAGTCAATTTATGAGGGCGGAAAACTGCACCAAATCGGTGACGGTAATACGAGTAGATTTCAATTTTTTTAAATGCTCTTTTTGTCCACTTATCATTTTTGATTCATCTGTGTATGACTGCGTAACATCAATATGTAACTCTTAAACTCTTCTGAAAATAAATATTGGACAATTTCCATAATACTTAATTATCCTTGTACACATTTTTTATATTTTAATTTTTTTACGATCACATTTTTGTTTAAATTTTTTCGCTTTTCATATTCATTTTACAACAAAAGTTTATTTATTTTTGTCATATTTTTTCATTATGTGATACGATATTATGTATCTGGTTCACAAATAAATGAAAAAAAAGTACCAAAAAACGGAATAAAAAAATATAAATGAATGAATTTTTTTTTATTATAATTTACCTCAAGTGAGTATTTAAATAAAAATTTCAACATAAATCGCTGATATTTTTAATGTTTACGTGCTTATGTGATGTGTAATATGTGTCTGATGTGTTGTGTATGTAAATAAAAACACAACAATTTTATTAAGTAACCATAGTCATTGGTAAAATTATTTAAAAAAAAAAAAAATTTTTTTTTTCGTATTTTCTTTTTTAATTTAATTATTTAAATTTTTTGTTTTGTTTGTTGTTGTTTTTGTTTGAATTCCAAAGTCATGACTTTCATGATTTAAGTTGAAATATAAAAGATAATGAGATACACGCATGTAAAACACATGACAGAAAACGAGAAAAGAGAACAGTTTTTTTATGAAAATATGTTTCATATTGATTCAATGTTGTTTTTAACTTTGTTTTTTGTTTTTTTTTTTTGTAAATTTGAATTTTATGCTTTTTATTATTAATTTTTGCATTGTTATATAACACAACGATTTATAAAAAACAAAAAAACTAAAATAAAAATTATTGGCACTTGTTTTGTTTTTCATTTAAAATTTTGTTGCTGTAAAAATTTGTTCACGATTCGAATTACCAGATGGCTCATTTTGTTATTACTACATATCCCGGCATGCATACATAATCCGACCTGTGCGAATGGTACGTGCAGATAAATTATTATTATTATTATTATCGTATTTTGTTGTTTAAATGTTAAAAAGGATTCGTGTTTTACATTAATTTCATTGTTATTGGAAATATTAATGTAATATGAAAATAATTTTACACAAAATATTATGAAGAATTTTTTCGCTTTGTTTTATGCTGAATTTTTAACTGGCAACAAAATTATTTATTTTAAGTGAAGTTTGGAAAATGTTCGTTACAAAATTTTCGTGACTTTTTATTTCTCGATTTTCTTCATTTCTTTCTCTATTTATTTATTTATTTTTTGTGGTAAATTTCATATTAGCATTTTGACGTAAGTGGATGCTTGGAAACGTTCAAATTATTAATAAAGCTAAAAAAAAGGCTAAAAGTTACAAAGTATTTTTTTTATGAGTATGTGTAACTACGTGAATCCTTTCATTTTAACACACAAATTCACACATGTATTTCTCATAAGACGAAAAAAAAACAAACATCGACTGAAAACGAAAAATTCACGTTTTAATCCAATTATTATTAAATTCCATTGAAATATTTTCACTGGAAAATTTAATTTCCTTTTAACTGTTTGTGTTTTTTTTCCTTCTTTTAAATGGAAGGTAGGCAAAAAAAAAAAAATGAATGAAAAGGTGTTTGTGCTCATGAAAAGTTGATAAATGGCTGACAAGAATATAAATAAATATCTCATTGTGTGTTTTGGTGTGTGCAGATATAAGCTACATATAATGTACATAGTTAAAAATTTCAAAAATTTATACAATATACATTGATTCAAAAAAGTATTTGAACAAAAAACAAATTCCTATATATCCAAGGCTTGGTATAAATTTAAAAAAAAAGTGTTTGTCGAAGCTAAAAACGTTTTCAAACTTGTATGGGGTTGTATGTATACAAATGTCGTCTATCTACATTTTAAATTTCTGATATGATACCATCTTATACCATTTATGTATAAAACAATAACAAAAGACCAGTTGTGACATATGCTGCCTAAACATGGTCTGGTCAGTGCTGAAAGCAGATGAAAATGCCCTGTACGTATTTAAAAGAAAAATACTTTGAAGAATACTTGGTCCAGTCAGGAATGAAGATGGTACCTTCAGGCTAAGGTATTTACAATGAAAAGTGCAAAATCGTACATACCTCTAAGCAAGTACATATATTTTATTAATAACAATTTTGACAGACTAGGCATCTCATAAGGGCAAATGGCGATAGAATAGTAGTTAAATGGTTAAAAGGCTGTCCTGAAGGGAAGAGAAGGAAAAGATGAACGTTGGATCGAAAAGTTTGGAAATGAAATGAAAAGTATGAGATTAAATAATTGGTGAACGATAGAGGCGAAGGTTTAATAGGATTGCATGCCCAGAAGAAGGAGATTTAATGTCATTTTCAGGCATAGCAATTTGTATTTTATTGATGATAAAATGAATAAATATCACTTACTTACTTATAATGTGATATTTTGAAGACAAATGTAAAATCGAAAGCGAAGATAAAATAGGACTCAGATGGTTGTATTATTTTTTGTAGTCACTGTATGTACATGTGTGTAATTTGTTATATGAACGCATTTCACGTGTTGATACATTACGTACGACCAGCGTATACATTATTATAAGTGTATAGAAGTTTCGATTATTATTATTATTATTTTATTAAAAGGATTTTTTTTATATGAGTGAAAAATAAATGTGTAGTATGTATGTATCCGTATGAATTTTTTGTTGTGTTGTACGCATCACATAAATATAAACTGTACTATATTCTTAAAAATAAATTATTATTATTTCATATTCAAAAGAATATTTTATATAATAACTCGTATATGAAATGAATGAAAAAGAAAATTGTTTTTTTTTATTTTTTTTTTTTTATTTTTAAAAGGATATTATTTATAGGTACACATGTATTCACATTTACGAGTATACATACATATATTGAAAGAAACTGGATACGTATGATATATACGAATTATAAAAAAGAACATAAAATACATTCACTAACAAGAGTTGAAACTTACATACTGTATCTCTGTAGGCTGTTCAATTTTATTTTTGTGCTTTTATGTGTCTGCTATACATTTTTTCAATAGAAAATGGATCATGTCTTTTATAAGATTATTTCTCTGTGTTTCACATAAATACATAAGTAGTATGACTGTATGTTACATGCATTTGTATGCATGAATAAAATGAAAAAATAAAAACCAATGAAAATGGAAGAAGTAAAAAACTAACAACGTGATCTATGTGATAGATGTTAAGTAGAAAAGTGAAGAAAAGAGCAAAGTACTAAAAAATCCTTACAAATACAGATTATTCTTATGAATAATTCAATATTCTAGTATGAAATTTTATAATGTATACCGTCTATATGTATTTGTATGTACGTACATGCAATTCTAACTGCTGAAAGGATGTATAGAGGCAGACAGATTTTTTAACGTGTTTTTTTTTTTCTTTTTTCTTTTTATTTTTCTACTCGGAGTTCTTGAATACTATACTCAGATATCAGATTATGAAAATTTATAACTGTCCCTTATATCCTTTTTTAAACTTTTCTTTTGAAAATGAAAATTATTTAAAATGAAAAAAGAATAAAAAAAAATTGTATTGAAAGGATATTTTTTTTTTATTTGAAAGAGAGAAAATTGTAGCAATAAATTTCCAATTTAAAAAGAAATTTATTTATATTTCAAGAATTTATTTGTGAAAGAAAATGTAAAGGAATAAAATGTGAATATATGTATAAGGATAGAGAATTAATACTTTCAATATGTTTTTAAAATTTCAAATAAAAATTCACCTGTCATACGAATAAAGGAAAATTATAGAAAACAAAAACTAAAAAAACAAAGAAATTTATAAATTGAAAACTGCAAGGAAATCTTGTTCGATATGAGAAATAATTTTTATTATTTTGAAAAAGTGTATGAATTAATTAAGGATAAAAAATAATAAGGAAGTACAGGAGGATTAGTGTAGAAATTATGAATGTAAAATTAACAAAGGAAATTTTTTATTGAGTGATTAACTGAGGAAAAATTTAAAGCATGAGAATTTAGTGTACAAAATGTAAACGATAAAATATCTACCATGATCGCTATCTTTTCTTCTTCTTCTTCATTATTCTTTTCATTTTCATGCAACAACAGGTTCAGAGTGTAAAACACCATAATAAACACCTTAAGCGTTAAAAATTTTTGTTCTTATCTAGGTGAATTATACAACTACATGAATAGCGCCGAAAATACAAAACGAGCAAGAACAAAAAAAAAAAAAAATTCTATAAAGAAATGCTATCAGCTTTAGGGGAGGTGTTTCCCAACATTAAGATTAAGAGTTAAGTGGTAAATAAATAAACATGAATGAAAATATGAAAAAAAGAAACATGTAAAATAATAAAGTTTGAGAACAAAAAAAAAAAAGTTAGACACATCATGATATAGGCACAGACAGACACATGCAAAATGCAACAGTGTTGTTCCAGCACTATTATACGAGTATGTACACAGAATCCACTTCCATTTAATGTGTTGTAAAAAATGATTTTCTCACATGCAAATTTGAAAAACTTGTGAAATAATATGAAGGGAATTAACTCTTGCTACATGAATAAATTATTGTAAAAGTACCTATGGTGTGAATTTAAAGGAGGTGTGTGCACATAAACACGTTGCTGTTGTTAAGTCACAAGCAATTTTTCGGGTGGAGAAAGAACAACGCTGAAAAAAGTGAACATTAAATTTAGTTAAATATTCGTTCCTAAGAAGATTACTATCGTTTTTGGAGAACATTTTTCAAATCCTTAATTGCCCGGAATTTTATCCTATTTATGGTGTTGTTTATTAATTTTTATTTTTGTTGTTATATCAATTGCGTAATTGCCTTTTTATTGATCCAAAAAATCGATTATTTGAGAAAATTTAATTTCTAATGTTATATCCTTGTCAATGATTTGGCAGTTAATTTCTCCCAAATGAATTATTGCCTCTCCGTACATTAAATATTACTCATGTATCCTCGATGGATAATTTAATCTTACGACCATTTTTCATTTCTACATTATTTTAAGGATTTATACATTTATGATATTAGTCTAAATTCAGGATATAAAATATTTTGTATTACGGAAAATATAAAAGATATTTAGATACAAAAAGCTAACAGAGACCCATTATTCATTATTATTAAAAATTGATTGATCCGATAAACGTTTTCATTTAGAATTTTCCCAATACAATGACCCATAAAAAGATGTGAGAGAAAATCAATCAATATGGAATCTGAATGAGGGTTATTGTATATCGTGACACATTTATTGCGGATCAAGGTGTATAAAACACTTTGTTACCCAGATGATGAAAAAAAAGGAAAGGAAAATGAAAAGGAAGAAAAACCAAAAATTGAAAGGTTATTGTAGCAGAGCTTAGCTAATTATTATATTTGTTGTGGAATGACTTTTTACTTTTTTGACCTCTTTAATCAGAAAACAGTTACGGTTCGTTAAATTTCAAGGTTGATAAAATTTTGCTTATTAGTCGAAGAAAAAAAAAATTTTTTTTTCATTGTTTATTATTTTTGTTTTGTTTTTAATATTTTAGGTCAAATCTCCAGAGAATTAAATGAATAGTTTTTGTCCTTATTTTTTTCTAAATTTGATGATGGAAAATGTTTATTTAGAAAATACAGTTCTGTTTTCGAAAAAAATTATAGAAATTTTTTGCGCATTTTTTATAGAAGGAAAAGTTGCATTTCATTAACAAAGAATGAAAAAAGATGCAACAAAATTAAAGAATTAAAAGTACAAAAGTTTAATCTTTTAATTCAGTCCAGTTATTTCATTTAAGTGTGGTAATGATAATTTATTTTATGATTATCCTTAATAAATTCCCTAAAACTTCTGGAGAAAGAACTCTTAAAAACCTCTAAGAATTTTTCTACCTTCTTGAGATACCAAATTTTTTGTGTTGACATTCATCCAAAAAGGATAAACTTTCATAAAACGCGTATGGAATCCATGTGGAGTTCAATTTCTCATCTATTCGAATTAATTTTTTATATGAATTTGTGCCCATATCCTCTTCCATATTGTTCAGAGTCTAGTAATGATTCAAATTAGATCATTAGATGCTTGTAAGTTTTAAGCTACAAGTCACTGAATTCAATGTTTTTTTTTACAAAATTTTAAAGTTTAAAGGATCCTAAAGTGAAAGAAAATTATTTCTCATTTTTCTGTTGTTTTAAATTCAATTCGTATGTAAGAAAGAAACCATTAGCACTATTCATTTCCGCATCCTAATTTTATTTCTGTAAATAATTTTCGCAAAAAACAAAGGAAAACGTAACTGTAAAAATTCATGAAATTTTACATTAAAGAGTCTGTCGAAAATACAGGCATAGAAAAGCAAATTTACACATTTACAGATCTCCTTTACTATTCTATTTAATACGAAATAAAGGTTTTGAATATTTAAAAAAATAAAATTGAGGAAAAAAAGAATAAAGAAAGAATAAAAAAAAGAACATGAATAATACACTCGTATAGTGGAAAAAAAAACTGCTTTTGTTAGCTTTAATGTTTATGCACCAATTCTCACTGTTTTAGAAATGTTTTTAGAAATTATCTCAGACATTATATTACTTCATAGAATATCATGTAATGTACGAGTAGAAGCATTTATCTGACGCGTACATACAAACAATTTATTGTAAAATTAACTAAGAGTGTTTATTGTGTCTGTTACACTGGTATTAATTTTTTTTTCATGCTACATTCACATAGTCAGACTAAACTGTGTTAGTGATTCTAAAAAACTCTTTTAAAATTTTCACTTAAGTTCAAAATTCTCGCACATTTACACAATTTTCAAATTCGGTATTTATACGATGAGTACATTATCCTTTGCTGTGTACTTACGTAATTAACAAAAAAAAAAAAAAGAAAACAAATTAGAATGAAAGTATCCGCAGTGTAAACCCAGAAAGTGCATATATGGGAAAAAAACTATAAATTTTTAGTTCAACTTTTATGCACGCGAATGAAAAGGAATGAATTTGGCATGTACTCGTACTTATATTTTGCATTTCTATACATGCCTATCCTAGAATTCAAAAATAATTAATTGTTAACTGTACACTGGTAGCCTAAAAGTGTATTAGGAATTCATTATTTTGTACATTTGAGAGTATGTGCTGCAGTGAATTTATTTTCGTAGTTAATTATTCATACTCATTCTAAACTCAAAACTACTTTCAAATCGAACTACACACATGTAATGTCCGACCGACCTATCTACAAAGAAGATAGAACAAATTTTAATTAAGAATATTATCACTTTTTCTTCTCCTTGAATGCTTGAATCATTTTTGTCACTTTTCTCCGTATTAAAAATTGTCATCATGAAATGAAAAGAAATATAAAAAGCGAAATTGGAAAGAAAAAAAATATTCATTTCTTTTTTGCAATTTTGTACGTTTGTCACTGTCGTAGTGACGTATAACATATATGTGCACAAATGTATAAATTCGTATATGTGCATAATGTGTACGTTTAGTTTTAAAAAATTCAATTTCAAATATCAAATTTTTTTTTATCCTTTTTATATTACAAATTTTTTATTATGTGAGAGTGTTAGTATCGATGTGTGTGTGTGTGTTCATTTTTTTGATAATAAATCAAACAAAAGATGAAAAATTATGTAATTTTTCATTCTGGCGATAATGTTAAAACAAAAAAGAAAAACACAAAAGGAAATTATGAAAAAAATGAAGAAGAAGACAAATTGAGGCAATTTATTCACTGTTCATCGCCTATGGGAAAATACTTAGTATATGTGTGTGGGGAGGAGGTTTGAATCCATGATATGAATTGTAAAAAATTCGAATTCGAATTAATAACTTTTTTTTTTATCAATTTCATACGTACATACAACAAACGTTTAAATAAAGTTTGTGAAATTAACAAAAGGAAATTGTCAAACTATCAAATTTCTTAATTTAATTGTTTTCGTCTATCGGTTTTCATTCATTTTAATTCGAATTAGCGTGAATTTGAATGATAAAATCAAAAAACAAAAACTTTGAACTATCAACTTACACTGCTACCGGTCTTCTGTTGTTCCTTGCATTTTATTATTTCCACATTCTGAGAATTTTCTGTACAAAATTGTCTTGAATTTCTCGAGTATTGCACATTTATGATGTAATTTTAGCACTCATTTATGTAGGTGTGTTTGAAAAATGAATCGAATTGAAATTGTCTTCGTCAGATCAGAAAATTTCTTTATTCCTTCCGTATTATGGTAGCTAGTCGTAGTCAGTTAGTCTGCATTCTGTACCAATATTTTTTATTTTTCTCGATTTTTTTTTTTTTTTTTTGATGTCTTGAAATGTCTTCATAAAATTTTTGTTTTCCTCCCACTTTTTTTTTTTCAAAAACAAATTGAATTTCGTTTCTGAAGAAAAAAAAAATAAATAAAACCTTATATACGAGTTGAATTTAAGTTTAAATTTACTTTTGAATTAAAATAAATCCGATTTAGTTGAAAATAAAAAAAAATTCAACAATACACTCGAAGTACATACAAAGCTGCAAAGTAAGTATATGGGAATAGCTTTTTTGCGAATTGCAATGCATTGAAATATGCGAATATAAAGTTTACAGAGCATTAACAAAATCACATAGAAAATGGATGAACATAAACTAAAAATTTTTTTTTCTATTTTACCTGAAAATAAAACGATAGCATTTTTACTCGAAGGTTCTACAAATATTATTTGACGGAGATTACCTCTACCATTTGATATGATGGAAAATAGCAGAATTTATTTTTACAAATATTAAAAAAAATTGAATTGAATTGAAAGGATACTGTTTCGCATTTTTGTGAAATATGTACTCCTAAAATTGAAGGATTTGATTTTGTTAAATTAAATTTTATCACACTTCAACACTATTACTGCAAAGGAATTGAATATTATCCCGGAAAAAAAAACAAATGTTTTTAAACAGTTGAAAATAACGGTACATATTAGAATTTATTAGAAAATAATAATTATTTCATTATTTAGTAAAACTTTAAAGACATTCTTCCATGAAGTTCATACATACTTATATTTAATCTTCCCATATACTCATATAATTGTCTCTCAAACATACAACAAAAGTTGAGTTTACCTATGAGTTTGGACTCGAACATTTTAATACAACGTACTTCTGCGTAAATGATGTGCTAGAAATCGAATAATTAAATTTATATCTCTACATACGTGATACCGCATTAGCCTCATTTGGCAATCACCAAACGTGTAAATATGATGAAATTTAATTTATTGTTTTGTTTCACTTTGTAATGAAAGCCTTATACATACGTAATCGAATTTATGTTCTTTCTTCTTCTTCCCTCTTTTCTCTTCGTCTTCTTCTTCTAATTTTGATTTCTTTTTCGTTCTCGTATATACGGGTAAAATAATTTGAAAAAAGTTTTCCCATAAACTCATGCCCACATATACTTCCACATAATTATATCATCGTATGTATGAATGTATGAGTACGCAACATGTAAACAAATTAACGAATATTTTTCATTGTTTTTGTGAAAATCAAAAAGAAAAAAAATCCTCAAACAAATAAATAAAAAAAAAAAACTGTAAGGAAACTTTTGCAATAGGCTTTGCCATCATATTACATTGGGAATACGAGTGAGTACTATATACCCACATAGGCATTATAGGTGTACAAGGTAAAAGTTTTGTTTTTCAATAAAATATCATGTTATGGAAAGCTCCAAATCCGAAAAAAAAATATTTTTTCTTTAATAACAGAGATAAAAAACATATAAAAATCGAGCAAATGACACACACATAATAATTGATTCGGTATATAACTGGTATTTGAAGGTATAAGTGGTAGGATTTTTTTTTATACTGCTGCTGTTGTTGTTATTGTATTGCTAGGATTTTCTCGTTGTTATATTATATTAGATGACTATGGGAAAAAATAATAATAAATGCTTAATATACGATTGTAGAAAAATATTCCTTCTGGATATTAAATATGTATTTTGTTGATTTGGATTTTTCTTTTTGTGCACTTATCTCTGAAGTTTTTTTTTCCATAAGAGAAGAGAATGAATGAACAACAATAAAAATATAATTGTTTTTTTTTTTTTTTTGACAATAAAATTGTTAAGGATCATCGTTACATAGGTGAAAATTCATGTATGAAAAGTTATTTTTCTTGTAGATAGTCATATGTTCGAATGTTTGGGATGTTTTCAAATTTACCGTGTCTCATTGCACATTCTTGCGGCATCTACTTGAAAACTTTTTCATGAGTAGCTACGAGTAGATGATTCAGCACGGAAATTCACCTTATCTACCCGCAGGTACTCGAAATTGCTAAATCGAAAGTATCTAATATTTGTTAAAATATAGGAATAGATTCTTTAATTTGGAGTCAAAACGCTTTTTAAATATCTGTGAGTGACCGTATCTGAAAATTGTCAATTCAAAAATTGACACAAATCTTTTTTATTCAATATTTTTTTTCAATTACTCAAACATAAACGAAGTTAAAATGTTTTTATTCACATTTGAAAAAATTTTTAAAAATCCAATTGAATATAAAACTGAATTAATTATCGAATATACAAAATGAAATATAAATGATAGAAGGTAGAACATATTACTTAAATAAATAAAATAAGAATATAAAAATAAAACAAAACAGAATAAATAATGAGAAACCTAAAAAGGCATGAAAAAATTTCATATCGCGTCTGCTAAAATCAACAAACAAAACATTTAAAGTAAATTCTCTCATAATTTTTTTTTTAACTTTTCTTCGTTTCGTTTTAAATTATTCCAAACAAATATCATCATCGAAGAACATTTTTTTATTTAACATTTTAACGTATCGTTTCGTTCAGGATTTATTTGAATGAAAATTTGCAGACATTACTATATAATACGAGTAGGTAATCGTACTTCACATTATCTGAAAAAAAAAAAAAAATAAAACAAGCTGCGTTTTATATTTTCTTTTCTTCTTTAAACAAAAACAGAAAAAAAAAGTTCAATAAATTAGAAAACGGAAAAAAATTCTACGTGCTATGAATTTAATTCATTTTGATCTACATACACTCTTCGTCACATGAATAGCGCTACATTTCTAGGCGAGACAAGACTGATTTCTAGACCTTATTACTGTAATGAATCTATCTACAGTTTAACACGTAGATTTGGGAACCACTGAGTTGCTGGTAGGAAAGCAAGTTCTTTTTCGTGATGATATGCCTTAGTTTTTCAAGATCCGTTATACCGATGATGGTGACGATGATGATAAACATGTGTCATGGAGTGTACATTGTGTATTTACAATCTTACAATGTAATGTATATTATTTAGATAGTAGTGGTGAATAAATATACATACTGGTACTGAGTACATATTGGTATCCTTATATTCCATGCACATACACACAATAATATTTTACTATTAATAATTTAGGTATAGGTGCTTATATAGTACATATGTATGTGTAAATATGTACCGTGTATCAGCATCAATAATGCATGCATCAAATTTTTTTTCATATTATCCTTCTTGACAATTCAATGATGTATAAAATTATTGAAATATTTTATGCATATAGTTATCCTACGTACATATACCATTATGATTATGAAAAAGTACACAAGAAGGATTCAATATCAATAAACTAGAAAAGTATTTACTTAAAATTTCTTATACTTGAATTGTTCAATTATTTTCATCATCATCATCATCGTCATCGTCATCATCATTTTCATTTTGATTTTTTTTACACATTTACTTCTAAAGTGTGTGTATTTCTTTTTTTTTCTACATTTCCTTAATATTTTATTGCAGAAAAATTTACATTTAAAATTCAGTAAGAAAATTTAGTGGTTGAATTTACTTCTGTACAAATTTATTTTTCTTACGTAGAGAATAACTTTTACCTCCTTTTCATATTTTTATTGGTTAAAAGTTTTGTACACGTATAACCAGAGGTAACAAATGAAAAAAAAAAAAAATTGCAAAACTTATTCCTAGAAATAGCACTCGTATTATTGAAAAAAAAAAAAAAATATATAAAGAAATCACTTACAGTTTATATTTTGTATACATTTCTGATGACTACATATATACATATACTCGTATACGTATACCAAAAGGATTTTATTATAAATCAAAAATATTATTCGTATATTGACATAAAATTGGAATTGATTGGAATTGGAGTAAAATGTAAAGTAAAACTGAAATAAACCGTATCTTCTAAAAGTCATTAAAATTATATGAAAGTATACATACATACATACATTAATGTGGAAATTGTGTTTGTATATATTTTTTATATGTAAACACTTACATCGATATGTGCGAGTGCGGTATAAATGAGTGATGATTGCAACATACCTGCAATATTGAATTTCAATATAATTTTACTTCTGTTTCATTTTAAATCGATATCCATGTACAATATGTAAATAGAAATCATAGCACAATCCTTTCAAAGTTTTACCAAAAATATATGTAAAACAATTTTTGTGCAATAAAGTACCTAAATTCTTAGAATTTTCATATGAGAATTTCATTTGTTTTTTCTGATATGCTACTTTGAAATTCATGCATAAATTTGTTTTTTAATTAAATTTATCGGTTTTCCTGTGGAGTGTGAAGTATATTCGATGAAAAGTTAAATTATAAATAAAGTCTACTCAACTAAAAATTCATCATACATAATGTGTTGTTTACATATGGGTATATGTAATACATCTGTTTTCTCTATTTTCTTCTGGACGTCCATCATTTGTACGTCTCAACATCATACTTATGACGAATTCGCAATGTTGATGTTAACTCTTCACACTCTTCACCACACCATGTCCAGTATAAAATAATTCCCCGCTGCATATCATTCGTAGTTACAAAATGAAAATTCAAAAATTACTACATTTATGATGTCTGAAATATCAATTCGCATTAAGAGAGAAAATCAAATTTTTCTCAGGATTGAGAGTATGAGTACACCAAGTAATTAATAAACGATTGCATTAATGGCTGATTTCTTCATACTCTACTCTCTGTTAGCTAGTTGCTGACAGCTAGCAATGAGTTTGATTTTCTTCATACAAACTTCTTGCTAACTAACTTCAAAGCTAAAATCGAAAGTTTTGAATCAACAATCGAAATTTTTAATGTAAAATTTGATGAAGCTATAAGTTATTTGAATGTATTCCAGTTAGACAATTATTCGGCGGTAATATCGAAACACCCAAATAAATAATCAAAGCTTCATCTTCAAATTAAAGTTATCTGGTAGCTAAGTACTAATCAGAGATGAAGAAATGTAAATCTCTTGCCATCTTTCCGCTAAAGTTAGCAAAAAAATAATTGGAAGTGAAGAAATCGGGCATAAATTAATTATCCTACAATCAAGATGATAATAATCTTTAATTTAGTCAATAATTAAAGACTAGTGAAAGTATGTACGTACTTTCGTATATCAGTATTTAATAGGATCGGTGGACTGATTGCTGCACTCTGCAAGAACATTGAAATTTATCCCTCTATATAATCGAAAATTTTAGATTGCATCTTTTTACTGGTTTATTTTTTTTTGTTACGGAAAAATTGACACATTTCCAACAATGATATGACCTCCTCCTCCTCTTAACTTTTTTGTTATTTTATTTCAATGTTTTTTTTCTTTTTGATTGATACACCTTTTAGCAAATGATCTACGAGACGAAATTCACAATTTGGTCAACAAATTTCAGTTATAAGTTTGACACAAAATTCCATCAGTAGAGATAAAAAAAAATGTTCAAGCAGACAAACAAAAATTAAAAATGATTCTGACCATAACTTGTTATCTAGAAGCAGATGCATGTAGGTAGAATTATTTTTCAGTCAACCGAAATTATTACTTTTAAATCAAATTTTTCTGTTGGAGATTTTAATTTGGAAACATATTTGATGAAAATGTCACGTAAAAGCAAGCAAATAACAAGTAATTTACGAGTTCATAACGTATGTAGGTGTTCGTTTTGTGTGTTACAATTTTTTTTTCTTGTCATTTTCTCGTTTTGTGCGACAGTACTCACTGCTCAGTCCAGCCAGTATGCAAAATTGTAAATTTTTTTTTTATTTATTTTTTACGTTTCTAAATGCATTCATACGTACGTACATTGGTACATACTCGTATACATAAGTCGGAAGTAAATTTAGAATTTCAGTACAGCAATTGTGAGTTTTTATTTTTTGAAATATTCGAATACATATTTCGAAAATTTTTACATCTCTGCAATGTTATATTATAACAACCACATGACATCTTCATTTCCACATCCTTGAGTACATTCTGGTATATTATAGGAAATTTTCAGAAATATAATTTTTTTCAACATTTTATTTTATTCAAAAATCTATATAATGTCTATACTGAAACCGAATGTACATACATCCGTATAAATATTTATTTAAATACATAATACATATGGCAAGGATAAAAATTACATGTCTATTTTCATTTAAACTTATCAATAAACAAAACAGTAAAAAATAAAATATGAAATAAAATAAAAATAAAATCAAAAAACTTTTTATATAAATCTTTGTTTATTTCAAGGATTAGATTTTTGTATATATGTATGTAATATTTATACGAAGTATTGTGACTCTCATGAGAATACATTTTTTCAAATATTAGACGGTGAATTATAGTATATATTTATGAAAAGTTTATCCTTTTTATTTTTCTTTACCATATTATTGTAATGTTGTATTGTAACTATATACTATCTGTAAACAAAACTGAAATGTACATTTACGAGTACGATATATACCTAAACTTTTCAATAAAAAATAAAAAATAAATAAGTAAGCAAGAAAGCAAAGAAAAAGAAAACAAAATCAATAAAAAAAATTATATAATAAATTTTTTTGAAATATACATATGTATGTATATAAAAAAAGGAAGAAAGATTTGTCATAAATTTTTATTACGATTCACGATTCTCTCTTTCTGTACTACTCTGATGGTACCACTTACATATTATTATTGTCATCATAAAGAATATTTTTTGTTTTTTTTTTGTTATCTGGCATATGATTTACATCGAGAAAAAATATTGAAAAAAAAAAAAAAAATAAATTTCCAAATTTTCTATACTTTTTATGCTTTTATCCCGACATTCAATTAGATACAAGCAAAAAAAAAAGAATATTTATTTTTATTTGAATGACGAAAAATGTTAATGTATTTTATTTGTTTTTTTCATCACCTGTCCTCAAATCATAAAAGCAATAAAATATGTACTAGCTACATACATACATACATAGTCATTGAATCCTTTTTACATTTATTTTTTTATATGCTGTTTATTTATTTATCGTCATACTTACGTATATATACAGGATATAAGTACCTACATATATATTTGTTCAGTGCGAAAAGGCAATGAAATTATATTGTAAAATGAATGTGATACATTTTTTGAATGTGTTGGGGGTGTGATGTTGTTATAAATATAAATTTTCATATTCTCACATAATTTTTTTTTGTTCTACAAAATTTGTGTTTGTATGATTTATCCGAAAATTTGATACCATAAAAGATAGAGATTCTGTTCTATATTTTATTGTTCTGTCAATTCAATGCACATAACTGAATCTGTTTATATTTTTCTATATTAAACTCTGTGTGTATAGTTTGTGCTGTTAGAATGGAAAATAGATGTTAGCTTTTAACTATAGATAAAATAATTATTTATTCAATTCGTGTATATGAATAGTGCATAAAATATATGCGATTTTTTATGTTAATGTGTGCGAATTTTATTATTTTCTAAATGAAAATTTCATTATTTCATAGAATGAAATCAATTAACGCGTATATCGTTACTGTAGATTACCGTGTGATCATTTAAATTTTGAAAATTTCAATTAAAATTTTTACAATGCTCTATTGTACCGTAGTAGGTAGACACGACATAGCACCAGTCAAGAATATGTATGCATAAATCGCACGTACTATGCTAATGTTTCCGTAATTAGATTTCTAGTTTAGCTGTGCAGTTGTAAGGGCATCAATATTACAGACACATACGTCCGAGCAATATCAGCTCGATTGGATTCATCGTGCACTACTCGTATGTGCGTCTGCATTGTATATTGATACAGATAATTTTTGGAAAATATTCAATGATGTTTCAAATTTTTTTAAATTTCTTTTAAAAGATTCTTAAATTAGCATAATAAAAAAGTATAAAATAAATTGAGAAAAAAAATGCAAAGATGAATACCACGATACTACGTATAGTGGTGCTGCAGTGAAAATGGCATTTGAAATGCACTTTGATAAAAAGAATGCAAAGAAAAAAAAAGAAAATGTAAAATGTGACATTTGAGGTTTTCATATTTGACATTGTTTCATACAATATTTAATTAATATAAAACCAAAAATTACTTACTTGTCGGTTTTACGCTAATTACATGCATACAATTCTTATATACTTATGATTAAAAAAAAATTTTCAAAAGCAACACAGAATAATGTGTAGATGTTTGTCTTCTCTTAAATACATACAAACATAGTTACGTAGATTTTATGTTTATCTACGTCTTTGTCGTCTTTGTAAAGAGTTTTAAGTTTTACCAAGTTTTACACATCTACTCTCTGTTGTGGTAAATTTGTACATAATGTTTGGTGTGTATAGCGATATCATCTGCATACGATACGTATGTGGATATGTACATGTCAGTTTATATTTAGAGAAAATTAACTGTATTGAAAATTACATTTACATTACCATAGATTTGAAAACAAATGCGTATACCTACATGTGAGTGTTTATTACATGTGTGTGGTTAGAAAATAATTTATATTTGCAATTTGCAAATGATTTCTTCTTAATATGTAACGTCATTATCACGATACTGTATATCTGTTATTGTGGTTTTTGCATAAAGAAACATCATTACCAGTAGCATATAATTATCATTATCATCATCATCATCCTCATCATCTTCATCATTAAATGATAATCTCTACTGAGTGAAATATAAAGTCAATCTACATAATGCATACGTATGTCTACATGCTATATAATGTACAATAAAATTCATAAAGGACATAATACTTCATTAATGAAATTATACTAATTATTATATTATTATTAAAAATTATCTCACTCTTAAAATGTCCTTAGTCTAAATATACATACTATGTACCTACCCAAATACCAAATATGTCACATTTTTAAATTCAAAGGCAAGAACTAATAAAAAGTGTATAGATTACAAAAAATAAAAGTATAAAAAGAAATGTGAAAGGACGAAAAAAAAAAATGTCCTCTGTTTAATTTATGTGTGTAGCCTTAAAAAAGTTATAAATTATATCGACTTTATTGTGAGTACTAATACACTGTTTGTCGTTCTATATAACTTGTGCTTCTTATATATTACATTACTGATGTCCTGACGTGGTGCTTGGTATACAATTATAAGTACTCGTATTATGTATATTCTGCTTTTTTGTAGAAGACAACATAAAAATCTGCTGTTATTCTCCGTATATATATAGATGTAGTAGAGTATAGTGGCAGCAATAGTAATAAGTAGCCTATGTAATATAGTAGATGGTACACATACACAAACATACGTATAGTACACTCTTCCTTTAGTAATTTGTCTTTATTCTTCCACATGAAATGTTCTTAATTCTCTGTAGCCCTATTGTTTGTGCGGTTATATTTTGTAATTTATGTGAAACTACATATATTATAGATTACGTATATACAGATACAATGAAATGAAGAATCGATCCTTATCCAACTCTTTTAACTTAAAAAAGTGCAAGGATATAGAAAAAGTACAGAAGAAAAAAAGAATGAAAAATAAATAAATAAGTAAAAGGATAAATCCATTACAAATGGATAATTTAAATAGACTTATTTTTTTTTTTTTGCTACCGAAGGACAACGATAATAAACAATCCAAAATACAGACAAAAAAACAAAAACAAAACAAGACAACATAAATAAAAATAAAAGTAGATATTTTTGTCATTAAAATTAGAGATCTTATTGAGTTTCGATTCATTGAATCGAGTAACTGAATTCTTCTATATCTCTTTGACAATGTTATCTAAACGAAAAGAACTATGGAAGAGTTTTATATGTATATATGTATGAAAATATCTAAATTGCTCATTTATTTTAAAGTTCTCTATATATTCTTTCATTTAATTCTATAAATGTGTGTGTGTGTGTGTCTGTGTGTATGAAGATAATTATTGTTCTTTTGTATTATATTGGAATTATAATAATATCTTTGAAACATTTAAATACGACGACGACTATTGATTATGGTGGATAATAAATTAATGTTTTAACGTCACTTTACAATAATTATTTCGCTTTTAATTATACATATTAGCATGTAAATAAATATAAAATTACAAATTTAAATATTTTTTAATCCTAATGATATTTCGGTTTTTAAGAAATTTGTAATATTTAATTCAAGCGCGAATAAAAAACAAAAAAAAACATATTTATAAAATGACGAAGAAATACAATTAGAATTTTAATTAAGAAAATTATAATAATTTTATTATAGTATATGAGTATTCGTATGTAATATGATTGTATAATGATTTTGATATATGTATGTACAACAGATATTCACACTACACGATTTGTACGTATGATGTGATTTCTTGTACATTTAAATAGAAAATTTTTGAATAGAAAATTTTATGACATATGCAAGTTTATCTCATCGTATATTGTACAATTTACCCTTAAACTCTCGTATATACATATGTATATGTATGTAGTAAATATGCAAGCATGCATTTATGTAATTTTGACATTATCTCTATAGTAACTTTAGTTTTTAGTTTTATTTCTTTTTGTTTGTTTTAAAATGAATAAAGTTCATGTAAAAGTTATGTACATGTTTATATTTAATGTCATATGTATTCGTACATTACATTCGTAAGTTGTATAGAATAAAAAACAATATATGTATTTATTAACATATGAGCTGTTTTTTCCTATTTTTGAAAGTGGTGTAACTCCATTTTTTAGAAGAAAAAAAAATACATAAGATATATAGACAGTGCCACAGCTTGTAGAATGATATATTCTATGTCGAGACTTGGCCTCCAGAATCATTCTTCTCCAATTATCTTTCCTGTATCTTTTTCAACTGCATCTTCCCATCTCTTTTTCGGCTTTTACTCTCATGTTATCTAGAACAAACGAATGAGGATCCAAATAATCTGGTAATTCGTCCAGCCATTCAAATATTAATTGGACAGAATGGAAAATGATTTCTAAAAATTGTGAGGTTAAAAGCTCATAGCTAGCTAACAGCAAGTTTGGTAAAAATTTGACATTTTGAAAGTGTCACATTTTGAGATACGTCTGTCTTCATATATTCCACCGTATATATGTATTTGTCTACGAAAGCGGACTTAGACCACTTTCAAATAAAATTTACATATCATATGAATGTATGTGCATGTATTGCATTCATATAAGCATATTAAACGGTTATATTTGAATGAAAAATGTAAAAGCGAATAGTGTTTTTCAGAATTTAGAATGTTTATACACACACGTACTTAAATATAACATATATATTACGCTTATATATTTTCTTTTCTTGTATCTTAAAATGTTTATTAGGAAATGCATTTTATAATATTCACATTATAAATGTATTTGTGTGTACTTTTAAATTTAAATGCATGACACATTCTCTTTGTTTTTTTTTTTTTTTGTTTTTTTTTGTTTTTTACAAATTTAGGCAAAAATATGTTATAAAATAAATGACAATAAAACAAAAAGAAAATGTATAAAACTTTTTTGTTCAACTATACTCTATATACTATCTGTACATCTTTTGTTAAAATTATTCGAGATTTTGAATTTAACTTAAAATTTTTCATAATACAAGAATATAGTGTTTAAGTCTACGGTCACATGAATCTGATTCTGAATCTGAAAAATTCAAATTCACTTTCATATGCATTGTAGTAAGTGTGATTTGTTACATGGCTCTAAAAAATTCATCTTCTAAAAAAATTCCGGTTCGTGCTTACGTTTTGTAATTTGATTATTTTCAGAATAAAAAATGAAACATGCTGACAGTATTTAATATATGTAACATGTCACATGTATTTGAAATTCGAATCTGAATTCATAGCTAAATCACTCAATAAATGTGCAATATAAATAATTACTTCTTTAAATTCGCAACTTGAAGTTGGTAAGATAGAAGACAGAAGATAAACTTTATTTCACCCTCCATTAAAATGTGCGTCTTACCATCGTACTCACTAATCATACTAGTTATCGTTCGATGATGTAATGTTAGCTCAATAATTAAAATGTTTAATAACAACAACAACAACCACAAAACGAGTTTCCAAAATCAGAATCAGAAACAGTGATCAGAATGAACAAAAAGTAAATTCTGAATTTGAAATTTTGCGGTTCGGATTCAGAATCAGACTCATGTGACAGTAGATTAAATGTTTTTTTTTCTGTTTGTGTATTTGTACTATAGTGTTTATAGTTTGTAGATAAGTGCATACATAAACGAGAATATATACATACTTACATTATACATTAATAGGTTATTTTATAATACATGTATGATTATATCCTCGTATAAAAGATATGTGAATATTTTAAAATTTTTCATGTATGACAAGCGGGAACATCTGCTGCAATATTTTCAATACAATATTTATACAGTCACACACACACACATACACACATTTGTACACCACTCTTGTACATATTATGTATGTAAATAGAAATGAGTTTTCCTTGTAAGATTTTTATGTTTTCTTTATTTTTCTTTTTTTTTTTTTGCATTTTTATTTTTATTTTTTGTCTTTGTTTTTTTTTTTTCGTTTTTGTTATCTGTTTTATTTTCATTTTCTTCATATTTATTGTGAGAAAATATTACAAGGTATAGACAAAGTAAAAAAAAAAAACAACAACACAACACAACGAAATAAATACATAAATCCTCATACAATTTGAGAAAAATATGCAATAAAAAACCAAAGAGAAAAAAAAAACAACATCATCATTATGAAATATCCTTATTATCAAAGATATACGATTTTTATTTGTTTTTCCTTTTACAGGTTGATAATAAGTAGAAAATGGTACATTATCCTACCACCATCACCATTCAAAAAAGGAAATAAATTATCGCTTTTACTTACAGTTTTTAGTATGTATATGTAGCACCTTTTATGGTGAAAAAAGAAATGCTGAAATAAACACACGTTCATATACTATGTACTATATATTTGTATATTTTTACGTGGTAATAATAATTTCATGTCGTTTTATTTTCGAATTTTTTCTTTTATTATTTTATTTTGATTTTTTTTTTCTGTTTATTTTTTTTTTGGTTTTTTTTTTTTAACTAAAAAATGTTTGACGGCTATAAAAATATAAATCTCATGATAAATTAGATGTAGTATACGAATATACGAATATAAGTCTTTTAATTTTATTTTTAGATAAGATTATTTATTAGCTTCTGTTTCGATATTGTGTTTGTTTATTGTATTTTTTGTGTATGATACGCAACACTGAAACATGTAATTTTAACTAAGATATACTTTTATGAGAACGAATCAAAAAATTATTTATTATAATCGTTATTAGTATAGATTTGAAAATATTAGTATCCCAACAAATTTCTCATAAATATAAATAAATAAATATCGGCCTTATAATTTTCTTTAGTTTTGAGAATTTTTCTTGAATTTTATTAGAGGTTGTCTTTTTGCTGCTTTTACCAATTAAATTTCTGATATCATTTTTCAATTTAGAATAAAAATATTCTACTACAGAATTAGCACGAAGAAGTGTTTTTTTCATAAAATGAAATTCCTTTTAATTTATATTTGACATCCAGGATAAATCTAGGGATAAATGAAAATGTGTATGTAAGGTGTAACGCATATAAATTCATATTTACGTTAGTTTAACGTGACATGGAAATAATATCAGCAGCAGTAGTGTCTTAAACTGTCATCGTATCGTCGTCCTATCGTTATGTGGAACTGAAATCCAATGAATATCATACAACAGAGAATAGTATATACATATAGTATAAACAAGGATCAACGACCTAAACAAAATTACATTGAACTTTGTTATAATAATGGAAATATGTTGAAAAACGATATAAAAACAATGAACATAATTCACACCAGTTATCTAGATATGTAGATAGATAGCTAGCTAGACGACAACAATATGTGTATACATGCAAAAACAAAATTAAAATGGAAGGATACATAAATGGAAGGATACAATAAAGGACTAGAGGAGGAAAAAAAACCCAATCATTTAAATAAAAAGCATTTTTTCTTCTTCTTCTCTAGTGCTGATAGATTGACATCAATTGTCGATATAATGCTTATCTACATACATATGTAGTATCTTTGTCGTCATCCTTATTTTATTACACACATTATAAAAGTATACGAGCATTTTCATTACAGTACCAAAGGAGGTAGGTGTATACTTATGTAAGTAGAGTGTAGCTGAAGTTTGTTCAGAAATAAAAGTCCTACAGAAAGAAGGCATAGAAAATTTTATAGAAAATTTTCACTACTTACATGTTGTGTTAAAAATTCTTCTTTAACATCTTTATATGAGATATTAAAAAAAGGGTATTCTCTTGAAGAAGTAAAATTGAAAGCTCGTATTCGAGTAAATTTACATACATACAGTTTTTAAATGAAATCAATATGACGCATTCTGTGTAATTCAATAGTGTTTGAAATTTTCTGTTATATTACACCAAGGTAACTAGAACCTAAAGGCAAAATTCCAAATGTAACTACTGCATTATACATATAAAACTGACAACTGAAACACAACTGTGACACAAATGACAGGAACATTGACAGTAAATGTATTACACAACACTTCGTAAGTGCAATATTTTATGAAAGCGTGTAAATCCTGCAAATATTTAATTTTTATTCGGTTTACATGCATTTTATTGCATTAAGTGAATACCGCTAGCAGTATTTTCTTGTTGTAAATAAAGTTGTAAATCCGTTGATATTATAATTTCTTTTTGCTTATCCTTTTTTCAAAATATATCGTTTATCATTAATTATTTAGTAAAACAACTCGTCAAGTCATAAATATTGTTCTACTGAATCAAATTTTAATTGAAGAAATTATTTTAAATTCCTTTATTTATAATTCGAAATTAATATTAAGCTTAAGTAGCATATAGTGAGTTACAATTGTTCATCATCATCATCATCATCATCAAATCTAATACAAAATTGTCACTATTTATTCCTGTTGTACTTTATTATCAGATTGTATAGACTATTGTTCGTATATAAAGAGAAAAATTTTCAAAGTTATGGATATCCTTAATGTCTGTATCTGTATGTCTGAATGTGTCTTCTATAGTGTGCGTTTAGCTAAACAAGGAAAAAGTGAGTAAAATAAAATTTTTGAATTATAACAATTTTATAACAAAAATTCAAATATCCTTTGATACGTATACATATTTCATTTTTTTTTTGTGCGTATCGTTAGCTTTATTTAAAGAACGTATAAAAAGGATAAAATGTAATAATACAAAAACAAAATTATAAAATAAAAAAAAAGTATATAGAAGGGTTTATATGAAAATGGCAATGAATGGTATCTAGTATAGCTTGCATACATATAGGCGTACATTGATGCTATCATCAGTTTTGTATCTCCCTTATTATACATACATACATATAAAAGAAGATAGGTGATTGTTTTGTGCCAGTACATTAAATTGGATAAGCTATCTATTCTATAGCTAACTTTTACTTTACTGTTAGTAGCTATCTACACTACATATATTGCTAGAGCCTACATCTATTGTATGTATGTATTTCTTAAAGATAAATCATTTAAATGAGTGGCTTTGTACAGCCACAGCTGTTACGGATAAAATAAATTTGATCGTTCTGTTTAAATAATATACGAAAAAAAAATGTAACAACAAAAAATATGAATCCTTTCACATTATATTACACCATTTCTTTACCTCCTGGTACAAAAAATATATTAAAAAACAAAATGCAAGGAAAAAAGGAATGAAAAAAGATTAATCATTGAATTGAATGTTTGAAATATTCCAAATGAAGAATTTTTATTGTATTGTAATGTATAAGAAGCAGTATAGAAAGTTTACATAATTTTCGTTATCATCAAAAAATTTTTTGATGATCCAATAAATTTTGTTTTTTGGTTTTTCTTCTTCTTGTTTTTTTTGTTTTTTTTTTTTTTTGAATTTTAGGCAAGTAGCTGAATAAGCGCAATTATTTTATTAGATGTTATACAAGAGATAAGCGAATAATAATAAGTATAAGTACTGACTGAAACTTACTCGAACATACATACGAATATCTCTTTAAATACAAACAAGAAAATGAAATGAAGAAAATTAAAAGGAAAATATTTTTTTTTCTAAAACAAGACAAGAAAAATAAAGTAAGAAAAGGATTTCTTTTCGGAAAATTGAGTCATTATGCAAATTAGGATAATAAATGACTGAACAAAAGTAGCGTTTATGTTCAATAATCTACGAGTATATGTAAGGATGTATCCATGTAATCGATGGTAGAGAAAGTTATATACTCGTATAATATAATTGATGATGTTGTACCTATGTTGTAATCTACATGAATATACTTAGGTGAAATAATAATCGTTGATCTATAAATGAATGATATGTACATACCTGTTGATATGCGTCGACAAATAGGGCCTACTTTAAATATATATAGATTTTAAGTACGAAAAGGCTATTCAGAAGAGTTAAATTAAAAGTATATAAAACTATATTAAGACCTTATCTCACCTATGGTTCGGTTCCGAGAATTGGGTACTAAAAACAGAAGATATTCAGCAGCTTGATGCCTGTGAAAGAAGAATTTTGAGACGAATACTCGGACCGATAAGAAATGAAGATAATACTTGTATAATTCAATATAATCATGAAATTGAAAAGCTAATCAAATGCGAAAATGTAATTAGATTTATAAAGGACCAGAGAATAAGATGGCTGTGCCACCTTATAATAATGCCCACATCCACAAACAGAGTTTTATAGAAAATATTTACTGGAAATATCTCAAGACCAAGGAAACAGTGAAGGCCAAGCAAAAGATGGTTGGTAGAAGAAGATCTTAGCAAAATGAACATTAAAAATTATTCGCAGGTCGCCCAGGATTGATCCGAATGGAGACGACTTGTAAGAGAAACTACGGCTCATCGTGGACTGAAAAGCTGAGGAAGAAGAACATACCTGTTGATGAATTTTAAATATAATTTAATTTCTTACTCGCAAAAATTTGTTTTTCATTTTCCATTATAATGGATTTTTACTTCATATTTACATGCATGTTTTCATCAACCATAATTTTCTACGACGATAGTTTTAAAATTAACGGAAAGTGTTTTGATCGCTATCTTCTATCTGCATCAACTATTGCAATTCTAATATTTGTCCATTTTTATTTCGAAAAATCATTTGATAATTTCTATAAATAACTACATGACAGCTGTTAAATTTGAATTTCGAAAATTCGAAATATATAGAAAAAAATTGATTGATAATTTGTACAAAATTAGTTTAAGAAATTTGATTTTAGAAATCATTTCATTTAATCATTCATTACAAATTACGTAATTTTTTGCGAATATAAACGCAATGTTATACGTTCTTTTTTCATTTTGTATTTTCGATATACGAAATAAGAAATATCCTATCATTCTTAACTTTTGTTTTTTTATACCTTTGTGTATCATAATTCACAATTTCTGAGAAGCAATCATTTTTCATTTTACATTGAAAAAAAAAAAACAAAAAAAGTCAAAGTTATATTTCTTCTGTATAACACAAATACGAGTTTGTATACATCTGCAAATCTTTAAAAATATTTATGATAGTACAACATTGCCTTAATCTCGTTTTATTTTACTTCAGTCTGCGTGAGATTTTTTTCCTTTTTTGCACTTTGTTCAAAATATACAGTTCAAATACAAAATTTCGAACCAGTAATTCGTTATTCATTTTTTCATTTTTTTTTGTTTTTTTTTGACTTTCCGATGTCATTATGTACATGGCTGAGAAAAAATTTTCTTTTTCTGGGTAATATTTTTTAATTTCACATATCCTTATATATCATTTTTATTAGGTTACTGTATTCACACATTCTTTTTTTTTTTTGTTTTTTTTTTTTGTGAATTTCTCGTCCATTCATCAATTTGTAACAATAAAAGTAAACACGAAGGTACAAATCATAATGCTTAAACTGTGTGCCTATGTGTATATTATGCCTTGTATCGTATGTGTGAGTATATGGATGCATGCCTCCTTTGCGTAAATTCGAGACTATATTATTATCACGAATTAGGGATGTTTTTTATTGACTACCATTTTTTTTTTTTTTGGTAGGGGAGGAGGATTTCTTGTTTTTGACTCGGACCAACTAAAATTTTTGATTACTTTCATTTTCTATTTTTTTTTTTCACATTTCTTGCTTATTTTTCGTTGAATTTTATTTCGAATTTTCATTTCATTGGATTTTATGTGTGTTCAATGATTCGTTTATTATTTTTATGATCAACAATAAATATTGTATGTTATGATTTTTTCGTACAATAAATTATCGGTTATATATTTTCTAATATTTTATGCTGCGTATACTGTATAATGCTCTGTGTGTGTTTGTGTGTGTGTGTGTTAAAAAAGAATATTGATTTGATAACAAAAATTGAATTATGAGAAATTTCATTTTTGGGGTAATATTTTGGTTGATAGTGGAAGTGAGAGGTTCAGAAATATATAAAGAAATTAAAAAGTTTCATATTGATCATTAGTCCATTGGATTCCAATAAATTTCTCTCAAAATTGGAAATATACAGGAATTTTTTAGGATTCAGAAAATTCAAAATGTGAATATCGTAGACAAAATAAATACAGAAAATTCGTCTTAAATACTAAAAAATTAGAAAATTTTTAGAATAATTTTGTCTTTCGCAGAATATTTTTGAACATTATCCTCCTTCATTCAATAAAATAATTACTCATTGTTTTATTACAGATATTTTGAAACAGAATTTATGACTGAAAATTGTTGCTTTTTATTGCTTCTTCATACAAAAATTTTTCAACTGTAATCGGATGTTGTACAAAAATTTATACTCATAAATCGCCAATAAAGTTTTTGTTTTGCTATGAAATAATAAATTCTAGAACAATTACTAAACAATTTGTTATTAAAAAGAAGAAGAAGAAGATAAATAAACAATATTAAAATAATTTAGCCGCGCGTGTACATTATAGTATTTGTATCTAAATTTATTTTTTATTTTTTTTTATTGAAAATAATTTTCTGCAAAATAAAATAACAATCAAAAGAAATTTTCATAAAATTTTTAATTTTTTATACTTTACCACAACATTTTTCGTATCCTTACGATTAGAAATTTCTTCCAAGTGGTAGTAAAAATTGTTATTTATTCAATTTTATTAGGTGCACACTATAGTCCATAATATAGTACTCGTATAATAAAATACTCGCAATTATAGTAACCGTAACCACACCAAAATTTAAAGCCCCTAACACATAGTGTATTGTGTAGTACCGTAGTACTATTAATCGTAATATTGTACCTTATATAATGTTATAATTTCGTGCCATAATTTAGGTCATTATACAAATTGTATTGTAGATATATTTTGAAACATAATAGACTGAAATTTTTAATTTATTCTTTTTCCTATAAAATATTTACGTGTGTACTACACTTATTTGGAACAGTAGACGTCTTGAACTAAATTTTTTTTTTTAAATATTATTATTTTCATGATTTTTGTTTTTATTTAATGGACAAAAAAAAAATTAAAAAAATTTGGAAAAAAAAATTTTATACGATCAACTTTTCCTTATATTGCCACTATGTTGTTACTACTACTACTACCTCTGTTGTACGTACATATTTATTTTCTTTCGATAAAAGTTCGTTAAATTGTTATTTTTATTAGAAAATTTTCCTCGTTTCGAATAACATCAACACAACCTAAAGAAAGAAAAAATATCAAGACCAGAAAAATTCGAAATAAAAATTCAATTCATATTATTATGGATTCTGTGAAACACAAACATAACAAAACCAACCACTCACAGAAAAAAAAAATATTAAAATATTATTCTTTGAGTTTTTCTTATAGCCAAAGCCATGTGTATTAAATTATAATTAATAAAACTTAATAAAAGCATCAACAAATTGTTTTTCTTCTTTTTTTTTCTCTTTCTCTCTCCTATATTTTCTGGTTAAATTTGATAGCAATTTCGAAAAGTTTCAATAACCAAATGCAAATAATTACCGTTATTCTAACAAAAAAACTTTAATATAAAATACGAATATTAAGGGTATAGAAGATAGGTATAGAAGAGAACTGCAAACATTTATTATAAGAATAAGATCTACAAAAATGAGAATGAGGTAACGAGTAACGACGGTACAGTGGTACCGCCCCGCCTGTCTTTTAATGTACATATATGTATATGTCTAGAAGTCTCATAAAAACAAACTACAAAAACCAAAAAAAAAAAAAAAAGAGCCAACATTGTTAACCAACTATTACCGAAGTAAAAGTAATAATCGAGTATTTGTAGGTTCTATCTGTATTCAGCAGGATATACAGATGTTATGTATGTGCATAAATGTTGGTTCGTTTATAAATTTACGTACACTCTGTAAAAGACCAGATAACAATTGGTTTTAATAGCTCTTGATTTGATATTTTTTTATAGTTTTTTTTTTCTTTTGTGTGTGTATAATGAAGATGATGATGGTAGTGGTGCGGTTATATTTGCGTGTATGTGTGTATGAAGTTTATTATCATTTCGTTTGTTATAACGAATAAGTGCAATAAAATAAATTTGAGAATATAATTAAAAGCATAAATTTAAGATATCATTTCTTTCCTTACACCAAAAACTATATTACATAATATTATAGAAATGGTCAATATTTAGTATCAGAAAAATGAAGGCAGACAAAAAACATGAAGAGATAAAATCGTATTTAGATACAATCACATACACATATATACAAATACATTTGTAGAAGAGTATTAAAAAAAATTCATCCCTTTTTTATTATCCTCTATACACATTTATAAGAGTCTATATCTCCATTTGAATACTTAAATAAAGTATAAAAAAAAGATTTTTAAAGGATTCACCTACAAAGGAGGAAAAAAAATTTTTATTTTTTTTTTTTTCGTTTTTTTAAATTTATATCCAGTATCAGACATGTACATATATTATTTACATAAAAAATTTCATATTCAAGAGCATGGTAATCAAGGATCTACTATATTTATATATATGATATAATGTATATATAGCTACATTTACATACTTCCTTACGTCCATCCATATAGATATGTACATACATATAAATGTTGTCGTTTCATGTAGAATGAAATAGTTTTTGTTTCTTCATTTTTATTTCTTTTTCTCTCTGTTTTTGTGTTGAATTTTTTTTTGGTATAATTTATAAAGTATATATTATTATGTAGTGTCTGTAAGAGCATTCATCTTTGGCTTAAAGAAGGTCAGATGAATATAAAAGATAATTTTGATATTGAATATTTTATTCTTTAAAATTTTTTTGTATTATATCTCCAATAACTTGATCCGCTACTTTAAGGATAGAATACATTTAATTGTACTCAAATAATAATTTTCACTTTAACATGAAAAATCTGTTTAAATTCTTCATCAGATTCATCATGATTTTATTTTTATAGACACATTACTAGATGTTCGTGAGTCATGATTATCGGATCCATTGGATAATAACAAATTATATTCTAGGGTTTGTAATGGCGGATACAAAATGTATTAATATCATCCTACGTGTATGTAAATAATTATAATAATGATCTTAATTTTGTGTTCCCCATAAAAAATTTCATTCCCTATTGCCCTATTTCACTTTTCAATTCAAACAATGTTTTTTTTTCAAAACAAAATATAGCGATTATTCTTGTCCAATATAAAATGTTTTATCCTTGCAAAATTTTATTGAAATATATTCAGTGGTTTAGGCGTTATTAGGTAATATACAGACACAGTCACAAGTTCGCATTTATAAAATCAGTATACAGATAAATTTGTAAAACAAATTGGTCAACTTGCACTTGGCACTTTAAAATGCTTTAGAGGACACATGTGAAAAGTTAAAAAATATTCTCTGAATAAATTAATTAAAGAATTAACTCAAAATATTTTAACTAAAAATAAAATAATTACAGATTCACAAAGGCGCGTATATACGATAGAAGTAAAACTTTTTCATTTTCATCATGTAAAATTCTTTTTAGTAGTAGTTGGGCTAGAATTTAATGTCATGACCAGAAATTTAGGTTCATACAAAGTGACATTTCTATATAAGTATTTGACTATAAATTTTGAATTGAAAAGAGGATTATAATGCTTGAAGCATGTACGAGTATTTTGTAACACTTACAATAGTGGTTTATATAGTAGAAGAGTAACGAAATTATTTTAGGAATTTTACAAAAGTAGCCACGAAATTTTTTTTACCATAAAATTTGTTCAATTTGAAAAATTTGGAAAATTTTTCAGTTTGATCAAATTACATTTATCTTTGTTTTTTCGGTTTTAAATTTTTAACAAAATTTAAAAAGCGAACAATTTTAAATATCCAGTAATAGAGTTTTCTAAATAATTGTAAAAATATCTTTAAAGAGAACGAGTAGATAATGTTGATAGCATGAAGAGTATTTTTTGATTTTTGGATATTTTTAAATTTCATATTAAATATTTCATTTCGTACTGATGTGATGCGTAAACGAATCAAAATCATGTGTGTGTGTGATACACGAAATTATCTTTAATTTCCAAAATGAACATATGTAACATTTTCATATTATACGAATTCCAGTATACAGCTAGATATAGTTAATAAGTAAATGATAGATAATCGCATTTTCATTTTTCAAAGTTGTAACATTCTATGATGACGGTTATACAGTAAACGATAACGACAAATTCAATTTATTTTTGCTGTTCGTTTTTATTTATTTTGTTTTTTTCATACTGTTTGTATACAGTACATTACGTACATTCGAGATAAATATATACATATTAACATTAGCGTATTTCAGATACACGATAATATGT
Organism: Villa cingulata; assembly: GCA_951394055.1. Classification (NCBI taxonomy): domain Eukaryota; kingdom Metazoa; phylum Arthropoda; class Insecta; order Diptera; family Bombyliidae; genus Villa; species Villa cingulata. The sequence goes on from OX596023.1 coordinate 1,999,953, forward strand.
ACATTGACTCTCTGTACTGTGTTGTATGAATGGATAACTTAAGATGTGTACATGAAAAACACTCCAGAAAAAGAAAACAAAAAACAAAAATTCAATGGAAATTTTATGTAATTTAGAACATATGTTACTTTGATAAGAGAATTTAGTTTTCTTTTTGTTAGTTTTTCATGTACATATGTAGAATAGTATTTAATTCGGGAATTCAAAGTGATTTGTTTGCTACTGCTGCAGATGCTCTAAAGAAATGTTTCGCATCCAATAATAATTGCTTTTCCTCAGTCCTCAATCCTCAGTCCATTTCTTCTTTGAAATTAGTTTTCAGCAGAAAATTTAAATTTAAATTTTAAACTTTGTTCTCGTTATCTATAAACAAATACAATAAGGATATTCTGTCGTCAAGAAAATTTGTACATTGTTATCGACCATTACGTATATAAAATGAAAATTTCTTCTGACCTAATTTAAATTTTCTTCCAATTGTGTCTATGATTACCGGATAGCAGCAATTATATTCAAATGCACACACAGAAAATATGCAAATGTATACAAGTATATGCAATGCACATTATAGTATGCACATAAGTACATAATTAACTAAATACGGACTCGTAGTGTGTATACTGTTTTATACATAAAGGTACTGCATTAATTCAAATTTGAAAGTTAAATCAAATGTAAACTTCACTTCAAATATCAAAGTATGTATGTACACATATATATAGTACTTACGTTTTGAATAGTACGGGAGCACCTACATATGATTGTATGTTCGAGGTATGTGTATTGTCGACAAATATACGTTCCCTGCCTATCAAAAGCGTACACATAACTACATCATCAACTATTTCCTGATGGCTTCTATAAAATTATCGTATGCCAACAAAAGTCCTTCTTATTTATGAACATTGTAATTTTTGATATGCCTACCTATCCTATATGAGTATTCGTATACATATTAAGATTTTATCAGAATACTGCCAATTTTATTATTCAATTCAAATGTTGCAATGTAGATAGATACCCATCTACTATTATAGGGAATTCATTTATTTCGAAATTTTCAAATTTTCTATTTTGATGCACGAAGCGGAAGACATAATAGGAATGAAAACGATATGAAAAATTTCAACGCAGATAAAGAGTATAGAAATTCGATAAAATGCATTTGATTTAATTCATTGTTTCTGTTCACTTTGCCATAAAGGAATACAAATCTACACGTGTGGTGTACATATGTGTGCAAATACAATTGAGATTTTAGTGTAATAAATTAATGTTTCATACAGTTACAGATTGCAGTAATTTTTTTCTTAACGTTCATTCAAAAGAATTGAACAAAAAATGTAATGCACTTTATGAGTCCATTTTCGTGTGAAAATTCATTGAGAATTCCATATATATATGTATACGTAAATGAAATTTTATCTGCGAAAACCTAATTAGAATTGGAAGTAATTTTTACTTTTTGTAGTTTTGTAGATTTTTAGTTTTTCGTATTCGTTTGAATGATTTTTTACTGTAACATTTCTTAAGCTAACCAATTTAGTTAGGATTTTCTATGGAAATTTTATCAGAAATTTTTCTTTTTTTTTTAGGATTATAATGTTCACAGAAATTTTACTCGTCATTTACGTGTAGATAACTCAACTCAAAAGCAAGAAATATCCAATTAACAGTACAAAAATCTTTTTCCCGAATAAATTTTTTATTTTTCCATACTTAATATCCTATATGTTTGGTACATATTACAAGTGCACACACACACACACACAAACACAACATATTAGGTATAGCATCGGTCATAGAACATGCGCCATTCATTTAAGATCCACATTACAATTGAACTAGTTCCAATTTGAAATGTTCCCAAATAAAAAAGAAAATCAAAAGAAAAAATCAGTAGATATCTGAAAATTTTACAATTCATAAAAATATTGGTCATTAGATAACCAATTTTCTCCATGCGATTATGAAACGGTTCAATTTGATTTCTAGCGGAACAGTTATAAATATGCGAAGGGGAAATAGTTTTCGGTTTAAATTATTCGGAACGTTTTTGTGTTGTACGTATACATTTAAAGGTGTAAGTAGATGTAGGAGAAGTAAATATTACTATATGTACGTTTTTGTACCTGGGTACATACATGAATATGAAACTTTTTGTAATAATTTTAGCTTTTTCATTCGATAATCGATTGCTATATTTTGTTCTACTTGTTATCTAGAAATTGATGACGTTAGTGTCATTCAAATTGGTATAGTCATAAATTCTCGAGATTATTTTGATGAAAAAATAAGTTTAATAGCAGCAGCAGCAATAATCGATGGTGCATTCCAGCATCACTATACAAATGTAAAATAAAACGACAAGAATAAAATTTAAAAATTTAAAAATTGTTTTGATATTCCCTCACTTAATTCCGTGAAATTTTTAAACATTTTGCATTTTCAATTAGATTATGTAAACGTAAATTAAAAATTTCCAATTAAATGATTAGTATAGTGTGTGTCGAATTTATTTGCTATTCAATTAAAAATCATTCAAACACTTTGACATTTATCATTTTTTTTATTTATTTCATGCCACTTTAATATAATTTTGATTAATTAGGTGCAACAACAAAAAAAAAAAAAACAAACTAGAATAATGATGCCAAAAAAAGGACCTTTAATTATTTATTCAGGAAATTAAAATTAAATAAATTAATTATGAAATTTACTACAAATACATACACATATACGAACATTTATATTATGATGTACGTTTATCATTGATGATGTAAAATAAATTCATTTTCCTGTATATATAAAAACCACACATATATAAATACCAAACATATCACATGAATTTATTATGTTTTACTAATGAATATAAATTCAATTTCAATTAAATTTATAAAATGATGATGATGATTATTATTATTATTATGATGTTGGTATATTATGGTGGTGTTGGTAATGATGATTATATTACGATATATAATCATACACATAATGGTACTATGGTGTTGATGATGTTGATGGCACTGATGGCATGGATGATGATGATGATGATGGTACTACGCGATGATGATTCTTTTGATGGTATAATGGTTGTTATATTATTATTATTAATATGATCATACAGAGATTATATAGTGTTTTGTAAAGTGTAAATACTCAGATGAAAATATCCTTTATATAAAAAGATTTTTCTCGTTTTCAAGTTTTTTAGTGTTTCTTTTTTTTAAATATTTTTCAAAAATGCTATACATATTCAGTATGAGGATATAAGTATATGAGCATATGTATGAAGAGTACATATATGTAGAGAAAGATGAATACATATAATGGTAAGAGTAGTACTTTAAAAGTAAATCATCATCAATGACAGAAATTTTATATGTTTTTATACGACAAATTATATATTCACGAAAATATGTTTGAAGATATAATATTTTCAATGTATGTATGTATATTTCAATGTAATATTTTCAAAAATGTATATTTCACATACATATTACAAAATACTCATACGAGTGTAAAATGATTGAATCACATTGTGTAAAAGAAATCATATTATACAAATGTATATAGTAGGTGAGGTATACTCGGATACATACATATTTATGGATATATTTTCACACATAATATTCATTACATATATTAGTGCGAGTATATAAAAGGAAAAGATATTAATACATAATAATATTATATTTTCATGCATAAATAAACACATCTTACATATCTTTTAAATTATTTTCTCTACATATTATTATATATTCTATTGTTGATCTATACATACAGTTGACATCGAAAATCATTGTACACCTTCAAATTTTTGTAAAATGATCTCTCTTCGTAATGAACTCTTGACAGACGTATTTTGCAATAATTTATAGTATAAAAGATTATTATTCTTCAAATAAAATACAGAATTGATTTTACTATGTTCACGTTGTAATAGTAATAAATAAAGTCTTGAAATCACTTCTGTAAAGGCTCTGTTTTACTTAGAGCTGTAGTGCTATGAAAGAATAAGAAGGAGAAGAATAATATGTTAATTTTATCAGTCGTGAATAAAAGTTGGTATCAAGAACTGTTTCAGATTCATCTTTAATATGTAAAGATTTAATTTCTTCTAAACGGGAAAAGACAAAGTCATAAATTGAATTGCATTTGAAAGTCCAAAGTGTCTTCCTCAAGTATCCTAATTATATATCGTCGCAAAATCAAAAAGAAAAATAAATTTTTTTGTTACATTACCCAGAAGAACCGTATAAAAAATTATAAGGGTTTACAAACACTTTTGACTCGTAGTTTTCAGAAATGTTTTAAATATTTTTTTATGTAACTTGAGAATGAATAACTTGAGTATTATAATAAATATAAAAATTCTGGAGCAATATTGAGAATATACCAAGAATTTTTGGGAAGATAACGTTCATATTTGATTTTGATTAGTAATATAAGCAGGCATCCAAAGTTTAAATTTTGTGATGTGTACAATGACTTTTGATATTCATTGTATGTGTGTGTATCTATTTATATAATACATACAAAATGTAGATTTGTACGTTATATATTACTAACGCTTATACACATATTCAATTATTTATACATTTATTTTTCAATATATTATTATGTGTTTGTGTTAACGAGTATATAAGCTATGGTTACATGTTTGTAGTACGTATACGTATAAAGGACAATTATATTTCAATAAACTGTAAATTATTTAGAACAAATTGAATTCATGATTTATATATAAAATATTTGAAAATTAATTTTGAATTTTAATTGAAGTAGGTTGCACACAGATCAATTAAGGGAGGATTTTACAACTTCATAAATACGAGTATACATACATACATATAAACACATTCATATTATGTATTACATCTATATATTTACAATAATATTTATGTAAACATGTCTGTATAAGGATAACATTTTTTGCATATAATGTTTGTATGTGTAGGTTTACAATGAGAACATACACATATAATAATGCATATGATGACACTTTAATAATGAATGGAATGTGAATATTTGGATATGTAAGCACTGATTATACATTTCAATATTTTACTTTTGTACCTACTGAAAGTTCAAATAATGTAGAATTTATGTAAAATATTTGTAATGTGTTTTTGTTGTTTTTGTTGTTGTCTGTGTTCCATATTTCATTCTTGTATGTTTGTTTATTTATTTATTTTTTTTTTAAATCCTTAAATTGATGAATAAAAAATTCATCAATTTTTATTGAAAATCGAAATTTTTAAACTGTTTTATATAAATGCATTACATTTCGAGCACAAAGGATTACATTAAATGCATGCCTATTTTAGAATGAATACAATTAAAATAAAAAATTTTAAAAAATAAATTCAATTTTTGATAATAAATTTATCACCGGTTTAAACGGGTGCCAAATCTCGACGGACCGGGTTCGAATAAAGACAGAATAAAAGTCACATAATATGTTTTTAGAAAAATTTCTGTGAAAAATGTCGCTTTAAATTCTCGCATGGTAAATATATACCTACAGAAAAAAGAGGTAAAGATTACAACTTGAAAAATGTGCCTCACATGCTCTGACTAGAAAATACTAAAATTATATACACACACATAGCCACTTATATTTTACCTACATTAATCATTAATCGTATCTTTCTAATTTTCTTTCTACTTCCATTTATTCTTCTCAAACACTCTAAAGTTTAATGACCATGTTTGTTTACAAACGAAAATATAGGTCAAAACAATTTTCGGTTTTTCCTGTTTACACGGATCTAGTTTTTCTTTTCATTTTCATGTGTATATTAAGTACTACACTGTAGTAGGCGTGTACGAAGAAGAATTTCAAATTGAAACAAAATCTGTGTAAACAAAAAAAAACCGATAATTGTTTTGACCTATATATTTTCGTTTGTAAACAAACATGGTTAACAAACTGTCGAGCATATGAGATGTAGAAGGAGAAGTAGAAGAAAAGTAGAAAGATATACGATCAATAGTTTCTCTTTTTTTGAATGATCATCTATACGAATGAAGACTGTAAGAATTTAATGCCCCCATTTTATACTTTTATAACATCATTTTGTTGAAATTTTATTTGTTGTTTCATTCTCAAATATCAATTCTATGCATTTTCTAATTCGATTTTGACATCTACCATAGTTGATTTGAAAAATGCGGTTATTTTCAATTTAAAAAAGCATTCACGTAGATAAATTTGAAAAGTAAAAATATAAAAATTTAATGATTGGCTATTACTTGTCAAATAAAACATTACAAAATTTCCGCCCGATGAAAACACAATGTAAAATAAATTCATTTTTTTAAGTTTACCACTTTTGTTTTATAAAAATATCCTATTAAGCTCGTTTGTTCCTTAATTTGTTTTCAATATATGTCTTGTTTTTTTAATGGGAGAATAAAAAAATGAATCAAAAATATTTGAAACATTCTAATATTGTGATGCGGCTAATAACGAAATAATAACAGAAGTGCCAATAAAATATAACAAAATGAAATAAAACCGTAAAAATATAAAAATTTTAAGTGAAAAAATTTTGAAATCGAAATATGTCACAATGCAAATGTCAATAGTAAAAAAATTAATTTTATTTTTATATTTTATACATACGAGTATAATGTACCTTCTTCTATCACATCATTATATAGTCACAATGACCGGAATTAATTTTTTATTTTTTTGCAATTACGTGTATATAAACGAATATCTACACATATATGGATATAAAATCGGAATAAAAATAAAATAAAATAATAATATCAAAATAAATAAGTACTTAATGTGCGTGACCTACTTTCATATGTCATATAACACTCATAATGTCATCATTTTTACAAAGTTATAAAGCATTTAATAGCCATAATTATAGAAAATATTTCCTTTTTTCTTTCATAATTTCTTTTTTTTTTTTTTTTTGTTAAATATTTTTACTTAAAGCTTTTAAGTATATACGTGGTGGTATAAGGAGTGGAGGAGTGATAGCCTCTTCATACGGCTTCTAGATTCCATGTAACAACATCCAACAATCTAGGACTATGGACCACTATTACTGTCTGGAAAAGAAAAAAATTAAAAAATAAAACAGATAGCGACAAAGACTTAGAAACGGAAAATTGAAGATTTTTTTTTTCAAAAATTTCATACTAAACATTCAAATGAATTTAGAAAAAAAAAAAAAAAAAACAGACAATGTTCTATATGCAGATTGCAAACAAGGTTTATATTATGCATGTTTGCCTTATAAATAAGCGAATATCCTTTTGAATTCAATATAAGAATAAACATTTTTAGAAAAATTTTATCTTGCATTTTTTACATATTGATCAATTTCATATGTTTGTGTTTACGCGTATACTATCGTACATATATTCGAGCAGGATATCATCATATAGCCAGCATGCATATTTGTTCGTATATTATATTTGATGTACGAGTACATATTTATACACGAATTTGTCCAACATACATATACGTTTCTCGCACATTCATTCACAAATTATGTACACATAAAATATATATGTACATAGTGTATGTTTCCATATCAATATTCATATGTACATTCATATGTACATATATGAGTATTTGTTAAATTTATAAGCGCAAACAAACGATACTTATTTTATGTATACAAACTGTAATCTTTATTAATGTCCTTTTTGTATAAAATTTTCAAAAGAAAACATACAAACATTATTAAGGATTAGGATTTTTGGATTACATATCATCATCATAAAAGATTTTTTTTTTTGGAAAAATTTTTATCGGTTAGCGTTTTTTACATACATTACATTATATAGAACTGTTTATGTGTATAGTACGTACATATTATTTATGTTTGTAATTATGTAAATAGAATATATTTCACTTATTCACATACTTATATCATATCGAATGTGTGATTACAGATTCGTTAAAGCTAAAATGTAAATACAAATGGACGGACAGACATGTGTACAAAATATATTATTACATTTTTCTTCTTTTTTTTTGGCAATGATAAGTTAAAGGATATGGAAAATTTTTAAATTGTTAAATTGTCTTGTGGCTTAAAGAAATGTTAATAATTTAATTTTTTTGGTGTTTAATTGAATGCTTTAAATTCTATTTGGATTCGTTTAAAGATTATTGAACGATTTGAAGTTAAAAAGTGTACATTTCCAATTCTTCTTCTTCAATAGTACTAGAGTTATTGTAAGCCTCTGAAAGCCGGCCTTTCATCAAAGTGATTTCTCGACTTATTACTATAATGAATCCACCTACAGTTTAAGGTGCATTGCGAGTCACTGAGTTGCTGGTAGAGAATTTACATGGGAAACATAGACTGAATATGTGAATATTGAACGAATATTCAGGTTAAGAAGAAAGTAATATCCTTTCGTTGTCGTTGTCATTAATCTGCTTATTTTAGTAAATGTGATAATTTCAGATTTTATACGGATCATCGTTTTTATTCATTTCCTTATTCACGATTATACGAGTTTCCTATAACTTATAAATTCTTGCACTCAAAACAAAAAAAAAAAAAAAAAATATATTATAATAATGCCAGTTCAGAAGTTTAATTATCCTTGAAATGAACAAAAAAAAAATTTTTTTTTCATTAATATTTTTCTTGTTTTCCTAATATGTAACTTCTTATTTTCATTATTATTTTTTACAAAAAAAAAAGTTTAACAGTTGAAAAGTTTTTTAAATCTTTAAATCTTTTGAATTATTTTTAGATGGATAGATACAAAGTATCAGTACCTATGTAATTTTTATATTTATGAAGGCATGAGCATAAATACATATAAAAGTAAATTTGTAATATTGTAATAGATGTACTCGTATAATAATGATGAAAATAATTTCAAATGAAACTCCAACAATACAAATGATATGCAATTTAATCATTTATCGTGCTTTCTGTCATTGAATGATTTCATGTCGTTTAACGTAAAAATGTCGGTCATTATGTAATAGAATATTTATAATCATTTCTCATTCAGTCGGTCATATATAGTATGTAAGTAGTAGTAGTGGTAGTAGTAGTTAGTGAATGCTCTTTGTACAATGTCATACAGTCTGACATACTGAATGTTGAATATTAACGTCCTTTGTAATACATTATAATGTTAAATCATATATCAGATTTATTTTGAATAATATATGTATATATGTACAAATTATTCATATAAATAGTCGTATGTATAAGGATATGATTTGTACTCGTAAATTGTTACATTCCTGGTTCATGCACATACATACTCGTATGTAAGTATTTGAGTGATTGACTTATTGAATATTCCAATCAGAATTAACAGTCTCCATAAGGATATGAGTATGTAAATTTGTATGTATGATATATAAAATGATTAATGCATTTATGTTCATGATACCATATTTTTCTTTAATTTTAATTAATAATTGAAAAATAAAATATATCCTTTTTTTTTGCTTTTCATGATGATTTTCATTGCATTTACAGAGCATTCAGAGAAAGAAATTCTGAAATTTGAGTTTCAGCAAACATTGCCCCTCTACAACTTTGTCATTTATCCACCAATTTTCTTCGAATTTTAAAATAATTATTACAAAGGATGTAGTAGATTTTAAATGGAACAAATTTTTGATAGTTCTTTTTTGTCTTATAGTTATAACCTTACAAAGTGAGTCGTTTAAAAATTTTTGAATTTAATTGTATGGATAATTCCGACATAAAGAACATAATTTGATTTCTTTGAATCCTTTCAAAGTTATTACATGCATTAGGAAGGAAAAATCGGAACGAAATTCTATTATCGGTATGTAAATTTATACCAAAATAATTTAAATTTCATATATTATGTACTTTTATTGGTTGGAGAATCCATCATTACAATAAATCTGCTAAAAATAAATTAAAAAAAAATTATAGTAATAAAAATAATAAATTTGTTCTATTATAATTAGAACAGAGAATATATTAATTTTTCGTTATTTCATCGTAAGAAAATAAATGTTGATTTTTGAATTGAAATTATTTTATAACAAACTCATATACATTCTTGCATCACGTACAATACACTCGCACTCAAACTCATATACCCCACAATACAAGAAAGAAATTCATTCATTATATCCTGAACAAACCAAATAATTTTCTTCTCATTATATACATATTTCACTTGAACATGCACATACATTTGTGTGTATCTATATTATGTTTCTCTATGCAGCTGTGTATGTGTTTCATTCAACTTTATATTTTTGTGGTCTATAATCTGTTGTATTTCTGAGAAAAACAGATATCTAAATGCACCAGCACGATGCACTTACATACTACTAACTATCCTACTACTTTGTGTACGAGTACGGGTAGAGTAGAAGTACTGCTCTGCTATAATACTCTTCTAGCTTCTAGCTCTATAGTCTAGGTGTATATAATACACAAATACTACTTGATAAAGACTCCGAAGAAAACGAGAAATTAATGAGTTTTTAAAAATTCAAACAAAATATACGAGTACAATGCATACGTAGGTATATGGTCAACATTTACTGCTGCGGTGTGAAATGTATAGAATAAAAACAAGAAAATGGAAAAATAAAATAAACACAGAATGATTGTGGAATAAAAAGAAAAATAAAACAACAAAAATAACAAGATAAAGAAAATATTAAAAACGAAATATTAGACCAGCAGTACTAGTTGTAGCTTGTAGCAAATGAAAAACCAAAATAAAAAAAAAAGAAAGGAATAAGAAAACTACAAGTACTCGTATGTACAATATTGTTGCAAGGATCGTATGTAAGGTATACGTAGTACCAGTACCAATATAGTGCAATAGTAGAATGGTAGAATGTACTTACATAGATAGCATAAAATGATTAATACAATGCTGACTAAATGAATGTCAAGTCAGTAATGAGAAAATATTGTATTTGCAGTGTTGGCTTCTTTTTCAATGTTTGTTTTTCTTCTTCTTCGTTTTTTTTTTTTTTCATTTTCTGGTTCGATATGGTTTTTGAAGAATTGCTATACTTTTGTATTTCTTCTCTTTTCTTATTTTTTCGTTCTCAAAATGTTATTTCCTTTTGTATGGGTGGATACTACTTACTGTATCTGTACTACCGTGTACTAGTCAGACGGTATGTGTTAGACTTTGTGCAGTGGAAATGTATAAGCGTAGAAAAATGTAAACATTCTCAAAATAATAAATGAATCTGAGCATGATGCAAATAAAAAAACAACGAATCGCATAATTATATCGAAACTGAAATAATAAAAATATTTCATAATTTTTTGAAACAGAGAGTGTGCGTGTGTGTGTGTGAGTGAGTAATTTTTTAATTATTTTTTTTCTTTTTTGAGTAATAACGAAATAAGAAATGAATGAAAATTAAATATTAATTAAATCTTCTATACAATATTTTTTAAAAAGTGAACAATCTTAAGTAAATTCCACTCCTATTGTACAGGTTTTCTATTTTTCATTTTACCATCGTCGATTTTCATTTTGCTTGTAAGCAAATTATATATGAAGTAAACGAACTTCAGAATGACGGGAGAGTGTGCGGAGTGTGAAGTCTGAGAGTGTGAGATATGAAATTTGTTTAAACTAATAAACAGAGATACATTTAAAAAAAAAAAAATTTAATTAGCGCTCGACTTGCATAATAAAATTATGAGATGTCCATTCATTCATAATTTGAATTTTCATATCCACAGTGTTTCTGCTAAATATAGTGTAGTATCTGTTTCTTGTTTAAATGCATTTAGCGTTGTTGGAAGCTGGAAGATGCGAGATAATAATTTTTAAATTAAATTCAAAAATATGAAGAAAAATGAAATAACCAGAAGAAAGTATAGAGATATTGAGAATTTTTGTAATTTAATTTTGTTGCAATTAAAAAATATTCATAATAATTATTGTGTTCACATTTTGTGGTTTCATTATTTTCGTATGTTGGAAAATCAACAAATAAAAAAATTTAAGAAAAAACAATTAAAGAAATTGTTAAAAAATTACAAAATATTCAAACATAAAAATGTACACAAAATATACACCTAATATACTAGCATGTAGTACACATATAAATTCAACTGAAAGAAAAAAAAAATAATCCTGCAGTTAATATTAGAAAATTTTGTGACATTTTAACAGAAACACAATACTACAAAAATACAAAAAAATAAAAATAAAATGTGAAATTTTGAAAAAGTTTTCTTGAAACGAAAGAAGAAAATTTTCGAAATTAAAGTGGCAAACTTAAACAGCTTCTTATCAAGATATTTACATCCTCCAACACTACATTTGAAAGAGAAGTAAAGAGATACGAATATCTAAAACAAAACTGAATTCATGTACATACATTACATTCGTCTGGCATGTTCGTATGGTCGTATGTAAGCATTATGGTATTCACGAATGTGTACATGCTCTACATAGTATGTGTAACTTCATTATTTATTTTTTTATTTTGTAAAAAAATTCATTTCAGTCACAAACTAACATTATTAGGCAATCAAGACACGAAATTTTGTGTTTTCTAAAATGAAGTTTTTTTTGTTTTTTTTTTCTTTTTCAAAAAATAAAGTTCTTGCATGAAAGTTTTTAGTTTTGTCTATTATGCAATTTAATATATTTGTTGTTTTCATTTTCGAATGAATGGCATAAAACACAAAGATTATGTAATAAAGGTCCTGTATACCATATATATTTACATAAGAGTACGAGGATCTATATATGCATCTTTTAATATAATTTTAGACGTGATAAACTCTCAGATTCAACAGCGATAAATAAGAAGAGAAAACTAAATTAGTTACAGTGAATATAAAAAGTCATTGTACACCTCCAAATTTAAACTTTGGATATATGTAAGTCAACATTTAAGGAGTATATCTTCCCATTTTTTGTACAAATGAAACCCTGATATGTTGTTAATTTTATACCGGAATTTCATTTTCATACCTCCGTCCATTCTCAAGTTAATAGAAAAATCATTGAAACAAGTCCAGAAATTATGAGTCAAAAGTGTTTGTACAGCCAAATAATCTCATAAAATTTTTATATGATTTTTCTGGGTAATGTTACAAAATTCTCTTTCTTATGAAAACTATTTTTCCGAGTTTGATGGTATAATTATCACACTTTAAGCAGACACTTTGGCCTTTTACATGCCATTTATTACTCTATATTGCCCCATTTCCAAAAATTCAATCTTTACATATTAAAGATGAATCCTAGATGGTTTTTGATACCAACTTTTTTTCCTGATTGCTAACATTCACACATTGAAATCAACTATTTATTTTATTTGAAGAATAATAAAATTTTCTACCCTGCATCAATGTAAAAGATGTCTTCACTCTTGTCAAAATATTATCAGGAAGAGAGAGAATTTTACAAATATTTAAAAGTGTACAATTACTTTTGACGATCACTGTACAAAAAAAAAGTCTATACTGTCATATAAAGCGATAAAAATTTTTTAAAAAGAAACATAAGGATAATAATAAAGTTTTACATTTAATGGAAAATATATATTTTTGGTGCTTTACATTCATATTTCTGTAGAAAAGTGAAAAATTTTCTATGTACATACATGTACAACACAAGTATTTGCATTCGCGTATCATCGTCGTGAACATTCAGAGAAAAAAAACATTTTTTTTTCTACACTATATGGTGCATATAAATATTCGAATTTATAAAATACAAATGCAGGAGAATATGTATACGTGTCTACCTCTTTCTCATCTATAAATTATCGGAAAAATGGAATATTTGTCTTAAAATGTAGCTTCATGGTATAATTGTATGCAAAAGATAAAGAAATTAGTTTTCAAAAGTCTGATATATGTTTGCACAGTTCACACAGTGCAAATCACAAATTGCATATGCATGTAGATATGTATACACCACGTGTGAGGACAGAACTATACCTATCATACATCTTGAATTTGCAATGATTTTTGGCATTCGGGGTGATGCAAATTTTCGTTCAAATTAAAATGTCGTTTTTGTTTTTTGTTTCATTTTGCCAAACTTGAAGTATCTACTCGTATGAAGTGAAAAGTAAACTAAAAAGGCATAAAAAACTAAAAATTTTGCCAGAAATTTTGGTATTTATGAGTGTACTTTAGATGATATCGGCCGATGTATCAATGTAAAGTACACAAACAAACTACAAATAGTCGTATACCATGTTATTGGAGTACACAAATTTTCAGTGTGCTGTGCTTCATAGAATTTATAGTCAAATTATTACCATTTTCAGGTACATTTATTGTGATATTGAATTATCTTCTCTTACATATGTACTTGTATATACTAGCACGTATGAGTATATTTACGTACACTGCACTAATGGGAATTTCGTTTAACGTAAAAATGTATTGGAGTTTTAAGTTATTTTTGTGATCGTACTAAGTAGTTTCAGTTCTCAGCTCTCATATATAGGATCCACTATCTACTCTTAATCATTAATATGTAGATTGGATAGGCATAATATCACTTTAAGATTCAATTCAGTTCAGATTTCTCATCCAGTTTAATATCTCTCGCACCTTGCATGCAGAACTCTCCAGAATTATGGGAGAAAATTTTCGTCAGATATTGTAAGTTGAAAATTGTAAATTTCAGTTGGAAAAAATTCCATCAAAATGACCAAAAATTTTCTTCTTCAAATCCCACCAAAATCGGATCATTTATTTATCGTTAAATTTTGCACAAATTCCATCCATTCTGATGAAATGTACGAGGGCTAACTTCATTGCAGGCATTTGTCAAATGAGATTCATTAAAATTCTAATGGAATGTGCAAATGTCCCAAATTTCTTGTTACAAAAATAATTTTCCATCCAACTATTGAATGGTGAAAACTTTGGACTTTCGAAAGAATAAAGAATAATTATTATCTTGCATTTTCGACAAAACAATTTTTATGATAATTCAAAAATAAATTAAGTTCTATTCCAAGGATGTAGAAGGCATAGAAGTAAGTATAATGATAAATTCATGTGCAAACTTTGAAGGTTTTTGAATAATTTCAACAATAATTTTTTTCTCCATAATGAATCTGCAATTTCAAAAAGTTCATTATTATTATTATTATTTTTTTTTTTTTAAATTCTCGTAGTGTACACAAATTTTACAAATTTCCTTTCCAGAAAAATGAAAATGAAAAATTCAAAATTCGATAAGAACATAATAATAAAGTAAAATTTTGTCGTACTAGTGTACTATACGTGTGTAATCGCATATGTAATCCTAATGGATTTTAGATTATCCTTATAACTAAAAAAAAAAAAAATTGTAATAAATTTTGTAAAACATCTGTTCGAATGTCATATTGAATTTTTCATTTTTCTTTTTTCGTTCAAATTTATTTTCAAGTTTTTTTTTGTGTTTTTCTAAAGTTTTCTCTTTCCAATTTTTATCAGTTAACAACACACATACACAACACTCTTAAAATTCTTAAGCGCTAAGGTAGAGAAATAAGAAAATTCAATAGAAACAAAGAGATGTGAATATGATATCTGCCACTGAATGAAATTTTATACAATTAAAGGGTTTTCCGATAAGAGTGATATAGAACTTTGAAGTGGCATAAAATAAAAACTGTAAAAACCAATGTAGCTAGCACTTTTTGATTTATTTTGAAGTACATTCGATGATCTTCACGACAGCGTTTGATTGAGCGAATACGGGTAATCATTCAATTTTCGATGATTCTGACATAAAAATCGGGCTGTATTTTACCAATAACATTGATGATATTTGCTTTCAAATTGTCATGACTCTGCAAAAAAAAAGTCTAGGGGTGTCAAGTCGCAAGATCTTTGTTGTCAATTCACAAGTCCTCACTGTAACTTTTTGTGGATGCAACGATCGCTCGACTATCACTCGAGGATTTGCGTCTCCCCAAATACGGCAATTTTGTTTATTGACAAAACCATTCATTCTGAAATGAGCTTCATATCTGAAGATGATTTTTTTTGGTAAAAATGTTGCTCAAACTGAAGATATACTGACCAGTTGCCAAGATCCACTGATGACAAACGCCACTTAGCCCTGACAATTCACAGAAAAACATGGCGATTGTTACAGTTAAAAGTTCTAACTCTTAGTGGAAAACCCTATTATTTGCAAAATTTATTTACATTTGTCTTCTTGTTTCGGATCTCGAACATAAAAAAAAAGTGAGTGTAACATATACGAGTACATTATACTAGTCCATTTTGATACGAGTTTATCAATTTTTTTCTTCTTTTTTTTTTCAAATATAGAATTTGATATGTAACTTTCATTCATATGAGATAACAGACAGTTATATGGTATATATTTTTGTCTGTTTGGTTTTATTCTCATTGCATCATCGTCATCATTTTTGTTGTCTATCTAAATATCCATCTGTTCAATCGTTCGTTCGTTCGTTGTCGATGTTGTTGTTGTTGCTGCTGTAGTAATAGACAGTAAATAAAATAAATAGTGAAAGGAATACAAAATTAAAAAAATAATAATAATAAAAGAATAAAACTGAAATGACATGAAAAAGGATGAATGAATATTTTTTTTCATGATTTTTATTTTTTATATTTTTTTTTTAATTTTTATGAAAAACTTTTCTGAATGATTAATGGTTTATTGATGAAAATTTGATGCATGTAAAATGTTCTGTACATATTTTATTTTTTATTTTATTTCATATTTTTTTTCTTCGTTTTGTCAGATAATTTTCAAGTGAATTTCAATTTAAACAAAATATAAAAAAAAAGGGAAAACATAAATTCAGGATATGTGGAACACAGAAAAAAAAATATAAATAAATAAATAAATTGAAGGATATATATGGATAGGAATGAATATACAGATATATGGGAATATCAGATTATAATCGTTGCAAAAATATTAAAATAAAAAAAAAAATTAAACACGCGAAACATTATTCGCCTGTTCGTATATGAAAACAATTTTTCGATTTATTTTATTAAATACAACGTGTAATAGTACCGTCATAACAGCAAATTAAAATGTACATGCATGCATCATAAAAGCCTGTAGCGGATTAGGTGTTTCGGTTGGTTACAGAGCATCTCATAGTGAGTCTCTCTCATATAACAATATTATTGAAGAATTTTTTTATTTTTATTTTTTTTTTCAATTTGGAATTTGAATCTGTTGAAAAATTCGTAAATGCCTGCGGAAAATTTTGCCTTTAAGCTTCCTTTTTTTTCGTTTAAGAAAGTAATGAAAAATTTTCGATAAAATTTCGTCTTTCTCTTTTGTTATATATTTTTCTTCTCCTTCTTCATTTTTCTTTATATTCGTGTAGAGAAAATGAATAATTGGTTTTTTATTTTTTATTTTTATCTTTGGAAATGAAAAAAGAATATACCTACATATAGCTATGTTCTCTCATTATTATTTGTTAACAGAATCAATTTATATATAAGTACACGACGTTCACTCTTATAAAAAGTTCAAATGTATGTATGCATACAGATTTACTCGCTATTATAATGTAATACCACATTCCATCGATTATATTATTAATTTCTTTTTTGGTTTTGATTTTAATTTAATTTCAGTGTTTTAATTATAATACGAAAAAGATTTTCTTTTTAATAAAAAAAGGAAACAATAAAAATTTTAAAATTTTTGTTTCACAAAAAAATAACTAAAAAAAAAATGTTGGAGAAAAGAAATGAAAAAAAAAAGTGTAAAAATGTTCAAATTATTTATTTATTTTTTTTTTTTTTTCGTAAAATAAAATCATCAAGAAAATTTCAAAAAAATTCAATTCACATTGCAAAAGAATTCTTGTTCATAAACTTTTTATAACATGTTTTCATTATAAATACACATCAGATATTCACGAACATGACGATACATACAATGACGATATGTGTATGAAATAAGTATCGTGTTTGTGTGTTTGTATTGGTTGTGTATATATAAAAATTCTTATATTATGCATGATCTTTTTAATGTACACGAGCATATAAATATTTTAAGGTACATACACGTATTATCTTTTGAATTTTCATGAATATTTTATGAAAAATCTGTTTACAGACAAAAATTTTATTCATTCTGTACATGTATTTATATGTAGTTGTCTATAATGTATGTACATATATTGTATGTAAAAGTATGCACATGTATATTTTATGTTGAGTTTAGTATAAATGCATTATAATGAACGTAACTTACATTAAGTGAAAGATTTATGTACTAGGCAGTACAAAAAGTATCTGAACTTGAGAGTTATTCTCGTGTCTATTCGAATCATTCCTCTTCTTCTTCTAAAGCATTCCAGATCTCAATAGGTCCTTAGCCTCTTGAATAATGCGCCTCCATTCCTCTCGATACAGTCCGCAGTCAGTTTCTAATGTTTAACTTGTGGATGTCTTTTCTCTAACTGCATCCCACCATTTATTTCTGGGCCTTCCCTTTAGACGCTTACCATTTATACATTTCCTAGTAGGATTCTTTTACAGGGATTAGTTCTTTCCATGCGATTAATGTGTCCAATCCACCTAAGTCGCTGAATTTTAACATATGTACGTCGCTACATCAATACATCACTTTATAGTCCACATGTTTCATCATTTCTTTTTCTGACTTAGGTATTATCGTTTATTTTAGTAGCTCCATATATCTTTCTGAACGCTTTTCTCTCGAATCATTTCAATTTCTCATCGTCGCTTTCCCTAAGTGACCAACGACCAACACTTCATGCGCCAGCAATGAAATGGTAGAATCTGTAGTAAATGGCTATTTTTAAGAGCTCGATCATTTTTATTATAAGCAGCCAGGGTAACAAAGCTACTGAACACCACAACAGGAAGAGGTTGTATCCAGCTAAAAAGAAGTAAATTGTGAAATAAAGATTTTCTAAAGTTCAAAAAATTATTTTGGTTTTCTTTCTTAAGCCGAATACTTTTAGAACCATCCTCATATGCATACAGATACATTTATTGTATATATAATCCTTCAAATTTGTGTCGTTTTGTTATTATCATCATCGTCATCATCATGTATGCACATTACAACGTTCGTCTTTTCAAACTGCCGCCGTAATTTTCGGAAAAAAAATTCTGATAAAATTTTTCTTGATTTCAGAGAGAATTTTGTTTTCATTTTTGAATATTTTGATTTTCATGTTTTATTTTTTTTTTGTCGCTGCATGCTGTATGATGAGCATTTTATTTTTGTTTTTATTTTTGTTTTTGTTTTGTCTTTAGCATTATGCTTGTTCTAATATGCACAAAAATTCATAAATTTTTTATATTGAAAAATTGTCTTTTTCAAAAACAAAAAACCAAACAAAAAAAAGAAAACAAACCAGAAAAAAAAAATTTCACAAAAATAAAGTTAAAGAAAATTAAATTCTAAGTAAAAATATGTGTTATGGAATATTTTGTATAACTTTGTTTATGAAAAGAGGAAACTTTTTTTTTTATTTATTTTTGCATAACATTTAAAACTAAATAAAAATAAATACACGAGGTGGTACAATAATATATATACACACACACAAACACACATTTTTCATGTATGTATGAGAACCAAAAATGAATAAACAGAAAAAAAAATTTATTTTGAACCGTATAAAAACGTGTTAGGTGGTGATGCAATGAATGAACTCTTTTAATGGATTTATTTTCAAGTTATGATTTTTTTTTTGAACTTATGTTACATAATATCTTGTACAATATACGGTGTTATATGTAAGATATACGGTATACGGTGTATAGTGTATAATCATATGTGTAAGTTACCGTACAACATTGACTGTATTTGAAGGATGATAGATGTACATTTAGTTCGTATTCATTCATACTATGTAGTACTTATATAAATCAAATCATGAATTATAAAAGTTTCTTTTTCAGCTGTTTTTTTTTTTGTTCCTTTTTTTCCTTTTTTTTTTCATTCATTTTTTATTTTGTTTAATTTTTGTTTTAGAATTAAAATGTTTACAGATGTTACATGACTTTTAGTGTGTCTGTGTGTGTGCAGAGAATTAAATCTGTTTCGAAATGAAAAAAATATATTTTTTTGTGTGAATTCAGATTTGTTCATTTTTTTTTTTCAATTTTTTTTTTTTTTTTCACACGAAAGACTGTTTGAATTTGAATCTCAAAAGTTGATGAGATATGAAAAGAGAAAGAAGCGTGTGTTTGTTTTTGTGCAATGTGTGCGTAATATCGTAAAAATGAATTTTTAATTTACTTTTTAAACATTTTTAAATAATGTACGTTCTAATTTTTATTTAATTTGATGAGAAACATTTTTTTTTTCATACATATGTTTGCAGTTGAAATTAAATAAAATGGGCGGTTATTAAAAATGTGATGTTTTTTATGTGTTTGTTTTTGTTTTTTAAATTTTTCTGAATTTTTTTCTTTCTTCGTCAATGTGGTAGGTATTTTTTTTTTTTATATTCCGCGCACATTGAATTTTTTTAATAATTTCTTTTCGACAGTATTTTGGAAATTATATAATAATGATATTTGAGCAACGAATAAATTCTTTGGGTTCATTTTTCCTCCTCATTTATTTATATTTAAGGCAAACAAGGAATATTCAAAGATTATAATTTTTTTATAATATTATTTTTTTTCATTTTGATTGAAACATGTCCTTTTTTTTCTATAAGAATAAAAATAACAAAATAATATCTTAAAGATGAGGATGAAAAATATGAATAAATTGATGTTAATATCACAAAATTCAATATTATTTTGATTATATTGCCACCACAAATGCCATATTTTACATGTCGAATTCATAAAATATTTACTCATACATACACACACATAAACACAATCATACCTTATACAGTATAGAATATAACAAAGAAAATTATAGTAGGAGGATGCATTCTTTACAAATGCAATTCATTCGAAAAATTTCGTAATGGAATTTAACTGTAATACGGTACTACAAATATACAAAAATGTCTCTATAATCATTCCTGTGTGTGTGTATAGAGATAATAAAAGGATATAAGGGATATAAAAATATACATAAGTATATAGATGATATATAAAGGTGAATTCAATTTAAATTTTATTTATATAACAGTAAAGTAAGTTAAGAATATTATTGACATAACTGTGTATACACTTCTCAAATATTGTGTATAATACTCCTACACTTATTCACAATATAAAATAATATGTCATGCATACTGTAACTGTAAATGCTTCAACAGAAGCACCTATATGAGTATTTTGAGTGATAGTACACTTTGTTCACTCTATGATGATTGCGTCTACACTGCACTCATAATATGCATTTCTTAGTAATTCAAAATATTTGCATATAATATGTGTGCAACTGAATGGATGAATGAAGATTATAGCATATAGATAACGAAAAAAGAAAAAGGGATACTTTCTTTCGGTTTTGCATGGATTGCAATTTTGAATTACTTATTTCAACGCAGGACTTTCATTTTAATATTTGTTTCATATTTCTTGTTTATCCTTTGACCTGTTTTTGGTATTACTTTTTTAATTTTTTTTTCACTTTTTTGTATTATGAATTTATACGATCATCGAAATTTTTGCCCGATTTTAGAGTGAAAGTTTAAACTTGAAATTAGTTAAGCCTGCATAAAAGGTTTTAAATATGACTTGAGTCTGTTGAATAAGTTTAGTTTAAAACTTATGCCGATTCTACAGTTCTACATTCAATGCAGTGACTTCAACTTCGACTTTGATTGATTGGATATCTACTATGTATTAGAACTTCTAAATTCAATGCAGTAGACTTGACAGCTACTTTTACATGTTAAGCATGCTGTGAAGCCGAAAGTCGAAGTCCAAGTTGAAGTCATTGCATTGAATGTAGAAGCGGCATAACTGAATATTTTGTATATTTTGTGCCAATTTAGACACTTCTGGCATGCGAGTAGCTAAGAGAGTCTAAAATTATAGTTATCAACAAAAGTATCTGACTAATTTTAAAAGAAATTCTTTTGGATTTGAATAATTTTGTAATAATAATTATTGATGATCTATAAACGAGTACGTATATTGATCTATTATGTCTAATTCTCTTTCTCCATATCTTTCTCACTCTCGTTCTTCCTGTCTATTCATTGTTCAATAGTTTCATTGTTTCTTTTTAAACCGAAATTTCCTTTCAACCGTCACCTTAAGTTAGAGAAGAAAAAAAAAATTCCATCAATAAATGAAAGAAAATAAAATTTGTCGAGGCTACATTCCAAAGTTGAAAGAAGTGTTCGTTAAACAAAGGATGCGGAATAAAAGAAAAAAAAATTCATTACATGCCATTATAATTTTTAGTTACGAGACCACTTTTGCAAATTTAATTTTAACTTATTTTTCCCTTACGTTAATTAAAAGTTTTTCATTACAATTCAAAATTATTCTAAAAATAATGGCACATACATACGTAAGTATGTACACGTTATGTAAGTACTTATACTCGTATACATGCTTGCTTACATACTCATCTATACCTCTACTACATTACATATAAAAAATTTTACAATTTTTAATTTAATTTTATTCATTAGGTTTTTTTATTTCGAAATGTAAAAATCGAAAAAATGAAAAATTTGAAAAACACAAAAATATAAAGAAGAAGAAAAATTTTAACGAAAACAGCAGAAGAAGTGAACGTTTTTTTTTTCGGCGTGCATACATACTTACAATTATTTTAAAGAATTTTTCTTTTGTGTAAAAAAATTATTTTTTTTTAATTTACTTCATATTTTTTTTTCAGAATTTTTATAATTAATTTTAATCCTTTAAGCATTTTGTCACTTTCTCATGATGGTAAAATGGTGGTGGTAGGAAGGAAGTAATTTGGGAAAGAAATGAAAAGAAACAACAAAATCAAAAAAAAAAAAGAAAAAGAGGAAAAAAACATAAAATAAAAGGAAAAGTAAGTGACAAAAAGTTTAAATCAAAAAAGAAAAAATTGTTTCGAAATTATGAAATTTAAAAAGTTAAAAATATTTTTTTCTTATTTTCAGATTTGAAGTTTAGTCAAAAAAAAATTAGTTTTTTCCTCTGAATAAAAATCAAAATTAATATTAAATAAAAATGAAAAATTTTCGAATGCCAGTTATATTACATTTATGTACTTACTTTTTACTTGTGAATACTTCGATTCATTAAAGTAAATGATGCAATTTTTTTTAAGTAACGTGTGGGTTGCGAACCAATGAGTTGCTGGTAGAGAAGTAAATTCTTTTACATGATTGGGATTAGATTGATCTTATTTGAATGATGTAATGATCTAATAAATTCTTTGTGTTACTTCTTCCTACTTTTTGGCAGCAAGTAGACTACTTATTAGCGTTTCTGAACTATTTTTCCCAGCATGCTGAGACCTGGAACTCATTCAAAGCTAAGTGAAATTTGGGGGTAATGAAAGTTTGGAATAAGAGTCAGTTGCTCTACCACTTGCACCACTGAGCCCTCATTATGTAAAGTTATAGTGTAAACTTAACGCATTTACGGCCAATGAGCACATCAATCTCAACATCACCATATTACGGCCGAATAAAACGCACACAATACAACAGGTTGAATAAACATATTGAATCTATTGACTTTGACGTTCGACTAGATTTCATTTTATTTTATTGACATTAAATTGCCGTTTCATTTTCAATTTTAATTCCATCCCTTTTCCATTTTATATGTATTCGAAAATTAGTTTTTTTCAGTTATCTGTTTTTTCGAACATTCTCATCTTTCAAAAAATGTGTTTTATCGAAATCATTTTAAAATCATACTTGAACTATCTTTAACAAAATATTTTTTCATCGAACACGCAATAAGGTTTTATATCCTAGTACTTAGATCTGAGTTTCCCGAAAACGGCCTATAGTTTTACCGCCTTACTAATCCCGCCTACTACGGCGTACTAATAATAAGTAGTAAGCACGTTAAATGTGCACTTATTTATTTATTTTCTGCTTGATGTAATAATTTACAAAAAAGATTGAAATGAACTAAAAATGTGTCGGAATAGAGTAATTTCACTGAAAATACTAATAATAATTTTAGTACCATAAAATTTCAAAATAATTCTAATCTTATTAAAATGATGATAACAAATTTCTAAAAATGAAAAAAATTATCGCATTTATATTACTTAACTCCTATTATACACTCCTATATTTATTCGTTTTTTTTTTCTATTTTTAAATATTTTATCTTGATTAATTAATTTACTGGATTCGAATTTTCACATTTCATTTGAAAAGAAAAATTATTGTACTTATACTATACAAGACGCTATTATGTGATGGTATATGGGAATATAGAACGTGTGCGTCTCTGTATCCGCATATGGTGGTATGGGAATGGAATACAAAATTCATCCTATACCTACACATAATCTATAAATATATATTATTAATTTACCGTTTCATTATTATTATTATTATTATTATTACTCGTATTATTTTCATTATTATTCTTATTGGTGTTATGATGATTATTTATTATCGTGAATTTTAATTATAAGACTCATTAATTAAATTGTTTATTGAAGCATTCATCCAATCAATTTTCAAATTTGAATTTAATGAGAAATTTTATTTTATTTTTTCCTCAGCACTTTATTTCGTTAATTTTCTTTTCGTTCATTTTGTTTGGTTTTATTTTTTGTGTTGTTTCTTTCTAAGGTAAAATAATTCTCGCGCTACGCTACGTAATACATACGCGAGTAAATGCATACATATATGTATGTACATATATCGTATCGTAAGTATAAAAATTACAAAAAGCACAGAAATAAAAGAAAAAAATAATGAAAGAAATAAAATTACTTTTAGGTTAAACAAGAATAATAATAATATGTTATGGAAAATAAAGGATATTAATTGAATTTTGAATTTTATTCACTTTTAAAGAAATTACTTTTTATTTTATTTATTTTTTTTTTCATTCTAAAAGTAAATATAAACATTAAATTGAATGATGAAGTTGAATTTTTCGCGTATCCTTGTGTTTGTATTTCTTACTGGTTTTCCCAAATTTTAGTTTAAAGCAACAAGTTATATGCTCCATTCATTCAGCTAACCAATATACAAATCAGTGTTTTTTTCTTTTTATTTTCTATGATTCAGGAATATTCGGGAATATAAGTACATTCGTTTGTAAATAAAGTAAGGGGGTACTAGGTACCAGTATCTAGTCTATAGTACCAGGGTACATAGGAATAAATTCAACAGGTTACATGGTGAACTACTCTTACACGCTTACATACATACATCCGTACTCACATATAATTTTCATAAATTTTCATTTTTCTCATTATCAATAAAGAATTTTAATGAGTTCAGTTCAAATTAATTTTAACCATAATTTTATTTTATTTCAATTTTTATTTTTTTTTTCAACATTTTTTTTTCTCTCCTTCATTTCTTTTTGCATCTTAAATCTTTGGGAAAAATTCTCCAGAACAAAAAAAAAAAGATAACTACTAATGATATGTATACAGGAGTACATACTATACCTTACCAGATGTTAAGTACTTGATGTAAATTATCATTATTTTTTTTGTAACGTAAAATTTTTGTTTATGACTGAGATAAAAATTTAATTAACTTTTTATTTGACTTTAAGGAAAAATTGTTTATTTATGTTTTTTTTTTCTCATATTTTTTTTTTTTTGGTTTGTTTGTTTGTCTTTCATATTTCAGCAGAAGGAAAACTTCAAAAGTTTGTGTTTGTACTCGCGTTTCAATTTTAATACTGCAATGAGATATGAATAAAGTAATTTTTTTTTTCATATAAAACAGTTTAAATAAAAATTAACGATAAAATAGTAAAAATACATTTTTTTTTTTGCATAAATACTCGTATCTTGACGTTTAATTAAGTACAAATTTACGAGTAATAAAGAACCAAAAGAAAAAATAGAAAAATCAGTAAATAAAATGAATTAATGACGGTACAGAAAATACGAGTCGGTACTGAATGAAACCGCAGAGAGGTTCATTTAAAATTAAGAAAATTTAATAAATTATTAAAAATATAAATAAAGAATATTTTGAGAAGATGAGAACATTACAGCAAAACACCGATTTTAGCACACTCAGATGCCCGGTGCTCATCTAAAAATTTCTCACTCTTTAGATTGTAACTTTACTATTTAAAAGTCAATTTCTAACAGCACTGAAATATTCATTTCTATGTATGTATGTTTACACACGAAAATATAGAGATCAAAACAATCATCGGTTTTTGTTGTTCACATTGATCTCGTTTCAATTTGAAATTTTTCTCCTGTCTCGCTTACTACATATAGTGCAGTACCCAATCACACAAGACAAGAAGCAGATAAACTACTATTCGCGTATCTTTCTACTTTTATTTCTACTTCTCCTTCTACATCTCATATACTCGAGAGTTTCTTGACCATATTTGTTTACAAACGAAAATATAGGTCAAAGCAATTATCGGGTATTTTTGTTTAAACATAGATTTTGCTTCAATATGAAATTCTTCTTCAATCAATATTCAGGCTATATTCTGGGCGAAATATTTTACCTTTATATACTCGGTTTTTGGAAAATTGAAATTTCATTCTAACTGAGGAATTCGCGAGGAGTGTAGCGTAAAATTTTTTCATTATAAATACACGTATTTCGAAAAGTTATTTTATACCTTGTTGTTGATAGTTTATCATTTATGCTATTTTTGAGAATTTTGCGTATTGTTGTTTTTATAGAACTTTACGGGCATTAATATGAATAAAATGAATTTGTTTTTCAACATTTCATATATCTAATGTTTTCATTTATTGTCCTTCAAAGTACAAGATACAATCGTAAAGTAATTTCTTAAAATTATTTTTATTTTATTTTCTTTTCTTTCTTGTTCTCTTTCTATGTGAAAAGCAAATGTATAGCTACACTATGACATTGTAACATCTGTTGAAATATTTTTTGATACATTTTCATCACAATCATATAAGGATAATATTACACTGTATGCTGTGTATATACTTACATTGGTGTTGTGATTGTGACACAGTTTACTGTATAGTTTTAGTTAGATAGTTCCTACACCGTATATAAATTTATTTTTTATTTTATTGAATTCTTTTTTATTTTTTTTATAAAAGGATGAATTGTACATCAAATTTTCTGTTTTTGGTTTTCCACATTTGTGTGTGTAGTATACTCAGTAGTAACGCACGTAACACGTTAGTACACGTTATACGTCAACGTTTTTAAGTTTTCAAATAAATATGTTTCATATAAAAATGATAATAATACCATCGAATCATACTGTTATCGTTATTTTTATCTCTACTATATATGTGTAAATGTTGTCGTCGTTGCTATGACATTTCAATTCCATTAAAAATTATTACATATTTGAATGCAATTGTAAATTTCCTTTTCTTTTTTTTGTTCATTCAACATCAGTTCAGCAGTCAGTAGTTTATCATTTTCTATATAAATAAATGTATATGAAATTTTTATTTACATTTAAAAAGATATAAAATGTTTTTGTTCTATGTGTCTGTGTGTTTGTGTGGTGTTTCTTCATATACCTACATAATATGTGTATATAACTATAGATGTGCAGTTTTCATTTTTATAAATTATCCTAGCAGAAAATATAAAATGACTGATGATGAATGTATGAAGGACGAAAGAAAAAAAAAATGAATAAAGATAAGAATGAGAAGAGTAATCTATTAAAATGATTGTATTTTTTTTCCATTTTTCTTTCTTTATTTTTTGTGTAATTTTTATAATTTTTGCATTGTTAGTTTTATTTATAACAATGTTCAGCTGTTGCGATGAAAACTTACCTACCTACCTACATACTTACTTTGTATACATTGTAAACGTTATGGAGCAGTTTAAGATCCTTTATCATATTGTGTGTGTGTGTTTTATTTTGTTTTTTATGCTTTCACAAAATTTGTTGCAGTACGAGTATTTGTGTGTTTGAGTATTTGTGTTATTCTTTATTATATGAAAATTTTCTCTTGAATAATTTTTCATTTTCTTTTTGTTTTTTTTTACCTCTCAAACCCGTCATCAAAGGAAATAATAATCTAACTGAATCTGAATACATACTTACGTCATATATACTTGTGGCATATAAATTTACATTATATGCTTACATATCAATATAGAAAATATAATTTTTATAATAATAAAGAATAGAAAATAATACGAGACGAGTAATAATATCCTGACTGTACATTATCTAAAATTTTTCAATAATTTCCAATGAATATATATTAAGTTATCACACGTATCAAAATGCATACTCATAGAATATTTTCTTTTTCATAAATCACTAACATAATGAGATTGACGACATAAGGTCATACATCATATTCGAATGCACAAATGATTGATGTTACTAAGTCTTTCATAACTTCATATTAAATAAATGAAGGTATACTATGTGATATTGCAATCACTCAGATCTCATTCAGATCTTACTCTTAAAGAAGTTTGGTGGGTTAAGAGCGAGAGGTGATAAAGGTGGAAAGGGAGAATAAAATATTAATCACTAAGTCATACATTTTCTAGATTCTAAGGACTGTATTCATCAACCAAGATTATCCGTTGGATATACCTATTTTAGCCGAGTATAATTTCAGTTTATTCATCAATCTAGATAAAATTTGTTTTCGAAATTTGTTTTCAAAGTGTGGAACATGTCTGTTGATTGTGAAACACGTGAGTATATTTATATGACACAATGAAAAAGAGATTTAATGTGAATGCTGTTATTGTTTCTGTAATGGCCGATTCAACAATGAAAGTTTAAGCTCAAGCTTAGTTAAGGCTGCATAAAAGGCTTCTTAAATTAAGATTCAAGTCTATTGGATAAGCAGAGTTTAAGACTTAAACTACCACTGTGAAAACAAAACATTTCTTATGCAAAAGTTACCTTAACTGAGCTTAAGCTTTCACTGTGCCATTTGAATAATGCCCAATAATGTTGTTAATACAACAAGGTTATATTCAAACGATATTTATAAGACAACTTTAAGGTAGTCTAAAATTTATTTAGCGTCAATTAATCGTTGTTGATGAATACGGCCATAAACGGAGTATATCAAGAAAAGTTTTTTGCGTAGTGTAATTAATAAAAGGATAGAATAAATTTGCTTTCGATTTATGTAATTATGAATACACAGGATAACAAAGTTAAAAGTATACGAGATACGCATACAAGTGTGCACGGATTGAATTATTATGTTTCAGATTTATAGCCAAAACTTTAATGAATTCATTCGCATGATCCTTGATAAACTTTGTCATAAATTAAATACATTAAAAATTAATAAATTCTACAATATAAGGATCAACTTTTAAAATTATATTTTAATAAAAACTAAAAAGGAAAAATAAAAAAAAATTGTATAAGGATTTTAAATATAAAAATTTATAAATATAAATAATTTAAAAAATTTTGCACAAAAACATAAAAAAATATTTTAATACACGATAAATATGAAACGTACACTTGTCAATAATCTCAAAATGACAAGATGCTTCTGATAATGAGATACTATTTCTGTTTCGAAAACCATCAAAATTTCCCATTTCACTGCATGAAGTAACTTTTTAGTTTTTTTTGTGAAAATGAATAATTTCATTTTCCTGTTATCACGAACTGTATGCATTTAAATTTTGAATATTTTTAATCAGGATATCCCTTTTTTTTTATTGCAATATATACATAGAATAAAAACTTTTCATAAACAAATGAACAAAAAACCTTCATTAATTCGTAGAAAAAAAATTATGAAGTAAAGTAAATGCAAGAAGAAAATTGAATCAAAATTAATCAGAAAGTTGAAGGATAACTTTAAATCAACCGATAAAAAACAGGAAAATTTTAACTTTTTCTTTCGTAAATTTGTACATGCATATCAATTCAACCAAATACGAATTTTTAAATATTTTTTTTTTCAAAGAATTTTATGTTTTGTTTATTTACTTTTCATATAATAAATAATTAAATTTATTGCTCCATTATAAACTTATAACTGTACTATTTTCAATTTAAATTTTGTTTTCTGCATGGTTTCAGTATCATTTCTCTCTGTTTAATTTGAACTGATTATGAGAAGAACATATTATATGAGAAGATGATGTTCATACAGAAAATATCTTTCACTTTTTTGTTCAATGTAAAATTCATTTAAAAAGAATAAAATAAAATGTTGAAGGATGAATATTTCAAAATTTTTATCATCTATTATGAGTTTAAAAATTGATTTGAATAACAATTTTGACTTCTGTTGATGACAAAAAAAAAATTATCAAAAGTTACAACCAGAAATTTTCATATTTTCAGATTTGTTGACTTTTTAAAGTTGCCGAGAGTAAATATAGTTTTCGGTATTAAAATTGACAAATTAAAGAATAACAAAAAAATATTATATAAATATATAATGTTTATCAAAAGAAATGAAAAAGGATATTTTCAATTTTCCGGGTTTGAAAAAATTTTCAATAGAAGAAAAAAAAAACAACTATTATTGGAGCAGACAAATCATAACGATAAAAAATAAATAGAGATTTTTATCTTTTTGAATTTGTCTTCTATTTTTTTTTTCGTTCTATTCACAAACGAAATTTTAAGGATCATAGTAATAGTTTTGAGTTATGAATTTTTAGTTAAAAATCATTATTTAAAATTTTGAAAAAAGAAAAATAATGAAACAACAAATTCAGAATTTGTATACGAGAATATGTGCAAATCATCAAAAGTAAACTAAACGACAAAAAATATTTTTTTTTCTTGGTTTTTTTTGTTTTGTTTTTCAGTTTTTCATGTTTTTTTAGTTTTTAATCAACGTCAAAAAAATATTTTATTTTTTGTTTTTTCTTATAGTAAAGTTTTACAGTCAATCGGTTCAGATGTACTCGTATAACTTTTACAACAATTTCATCAATGGTGCACTGTAGTTTTTTTGTGTATGCCAGTATGTGTGTGTTGGAGAAAAGTTAAATCGAAAAACATAAAACAAACAACAGAAAAACAACGACAAACTGAACAGAAAAACAAATCATAAAAACAAAAGGTAGAGAAAAGTATTTTACGAACGAGTAATAACTTTTCTAGTTATTGTATTGTGTAGTTTTGTTGAGTGTTTCTTGTTCTGTTTGTGTGTGGTTTGTAGTATTTTGTAATACAAATAGAACACAATATGTATGATGAATTCATTGTATAATTATACACGTACTCACACTCTCGCTGTCGTACACTTTACCTCACTTTACTCCACTTTACTCCATTTTACTTATAAGAGCGAGCATTCTCACAATTATTCGTCTCGCAATTCTCCATCTTTTATTTTTTTTTTGTGAAGGCTTTTGTGTACGTTTTATTGATGAAAATCATAACAAACCAAGCAGTAGTTATACTACAGGTATTGTTGTACTCGGTTAGGTTAGGTTATGGTAGGGTTATGTAGGTGATATTATGAATGAAATGGTTATGATGAGAAAAACGATTATTTTTCTTCTTGTTTTGTTTTTTCCGAGTTTCATTTAATTGTGTATTTGTTTTACAGTTTTACAATTATTATTTTCATTATTTTTTGTATTATCCTCTGTATAAAATTGAAAGTTTTCAGGTAGCAAATTGTAGTTAAAATTTCACACAGTTTTCAAAAATGAAAACTAAAAAAGAAAGTTTTTTTTAATAATTTTTACTTTTTTTTGTAAAGGAGTGAATTTAATTTTTGTTCCACTATAGATTTTGTTTTCTCGTCAAACAAACAAACAAGCCACAAAAATGAAAATGGAAAATTTTGTAATGCAAATTGCAAATTGCAAAAAAAAAAAAACTTTCTGAACTGCGAATAAAAGAAAAGTTTCTAATCTCTGGTGTACAGTGGCAATGGATGGATATATTATTCGTGTCATCGGAATAATAATTATTATTAATAATCGAAGCGTTATGCATTTGACAGTTTCGTTTTGAACTTTTTGTACTGTAATAATTTTGAAATCTATCCGCGTGCAATGAATGAAATTTGATTTGATTCTAGGTTCCAGTACACGCGATTATTGTACGCTTGATGATTGATTGATGATTGTTGAATGTTTTTTTTTGCATTTGTTTGTGATTCGTTTTTGTAAGTTTTTATGAAATGGTTTTTGAAAAAAAAAACAAAAAAAAAACGAGTATGCACAAAGTGAAGGCGAATAGAACAAAAGATTGAAAATAATTATTTCGAAATTAATTAAACTTTCTTCTGTAGAGAGGAATTTATTATCGTGGGAATTTTTTCTTTACAACACTTATATTAATTTCTATTTTGAATGCTCGAATAACATTTTATCTAGATGAAAGATGATTTTTTTTTTTCATAAAAGTGTATCCTTGATGAATAGATTACACTTCATACTTCTTTAAAAAATCACAATCTGATTAATAAAATCTGTTATTAAAAAAAGTTAGCTGGCATACAGAAAGTCGGGCATATGCAATATAAAACTTTTTAAGCTTTATGTGGATAATCATTTTCGAAAGTCTTCTTATCGTACAAATTTATATTTATGAAAGAAAGGAAAAAAAAATTGTAATAGCTGTTTGATGGTTTTACTTATGTGATGCATTATGTTGGGTAGTCCTGGCGCTTAGTAGTAGAGTAGCCTTGAACTGTACTTTTTATAAGAACGGAATTTTAGTTAAGAATAATAAAGAAAAGTATCATTTATGGAACAGGCAAAAAATATGTCTTTGTCAGGATAAAAAATGTACGGATAAATGTATGTGAATGTACGAGTAAAAAGTTGAATGTAAAAAAAAAAAATTCATATAATCTCTTATAAATCGATTTTTATGAAAATTTTGTACAAAGTTTTATGCAATTTTCTAATAAAAATTTCATAGTTTTTAGTGTCGTGTCACATTTCTTCTTTTATTTTTACACTCAAAAAGAAATTGCAAGGTATAGTTTTCCAGGATGTTGCATTCAATTCAAAAAATCATTTTGTAAGAGAACATATCTACATATAATATATTTTTCCTTAGTTTTTCATTATTCCTACATCCTACTTATACTTCAAGCGAATAATAGAAGGCAACAAAACGATACGATATTACAATTTAATAACAGTATAATGGTGAAATATATCGCTAGGATATAAAGTTACACGTTACACATTAATCCGAATTGTATCTGAAATGATATTAAAAATATTGAATAGACGATAGAAATGTTGTTGCGATTCACTCAAGAATATAATTTTTCGTGATATTGAAAAAGTCTCAAGGACAAAATACGAGAATATATAATAGAACATGTAGTACTTTGTTGTGCAATTTTTTGGTTAATTTATTTTTATAAAAGGCGCAGATAGATACTAATTTCAATTCTGAATTCTAATTAAATTATGAATTATCTAAAAAATTACGTTATCTCAGCGCGTTAGATTTAATGTAAGTAAATGACGCTTTCAATCATGAACATATGACAGCAAATCATCAATTTATTTAATATTAGGGTTTTTTTCCTTTCCATAGTCTGTGTTTTTTTTTTTTTTGTCCTTTGAATATAAATATTAGGATGAACGAAAAAAAAATGTGTGTTTTTTTTTTCCTCTTTGTATCATTCATCTTATACACATATAGTGTATGTCATACCATCTGCTATGATGAGTTCATTTATTTTTGATTTTAATTTTTTTATTTTTTTCTTCAAATATATTTTCTTCTGTATTTTTTGCTTTTGTTCTTTTTGGAGCATAGATATAATGTGTAAAAAGAAAACACAACAAAAGGACACAAATTCTTCTGTATACATACGTACAAAAATTGATTGAATTTATCTTGTGCTTTTTGGGATTTTTTCATATTTTTTCTTTTTTCTTTTCCTTCTTCATATACATATTTTCTTTGTTGTTTCTTCATTCCTGTATGAACAATAAAAATATTTCGTGGAAAATACTAGTAGAATAGGTCTGCTCCTATATACACGACGTATACATAATGGTACTCGTACTCGTACTCGTATTCATATATCTCAGTTCAATTCTAATTTACCCTTGTAACCTTTGTCATATTAATAATTTAGCTTCATTTTTTTTTTGCTTCTTCTCTTTTTCAATTTTTCTTTTCTTCTAACACACACACACACACACACACACACAGTTTTGTATAATAAATATTTTATGCTGTATATGTATAATATAATTTTCGTATAAATGATAGCCTTAATTTTTCTTCAACAATCATAACAACAATAATAGCAACAACAATAACTAACAAAATACACATAACAGAATAATGATAATAACAATAATTGAATAATTTATCATAAATTATTACGTAAGGACATACACACTTATTATTATTTCATAAGACACTCCAACAACACCCCCTCCCATCCCATCCAAAAAAAAAGTGAATAGAAAAAAATGGATGAAAAAAAAAATTCAAATTTTATTTCAATACATAACGACAATGACGATTTCAAACACACAGACAGACACACACACACACACACAATTACCTTTTTATATTTCGTGTATTTTAGATATATTTCATAAAAATTTTCAATACTAAAAAATATCCTTTTTGTTTTCAGATTTAATATATTTTTTTTTCTAAATTTTTTTAATTTTCTATTCTTTCGTTTTAGTATCAGCAATATTTTTGTATTTAGTATTTCTGACATACTTAATTTGAATGTGACAAAAATTTTACATCAATTCTTTAGTCCTTTTTGTTTGTTTTTTTTTTTTTTTTTTTTTTGGCTCTTGCATTATTATTATTATTGTCATAGAGCTTTTTAGAACATATATTTTGGTTATTATTATTATTAGTAGTTGTGTACTCGTACTTGTATTTAGTCAGAATTGCATAACCAGATTACCATTTTTCATCATTTGCTCGGGTTTTTTATTATTATTTTTTTTTCTGTTCGTATTTTCTCTATTTTATTATTTCGTTTCGTACATTTTTGCATTGTAGTTTTATCTTCTTCTTTTTCCCTTTTTGATTGTAAAAATATCAACGAACAACACACATTAAAACGCGACTGAACTAGATTTTATATGTGTTATTTTTTTTCATTTTTTTTTATTATTGTTCTCTATGTAATATTGTTGTACATATTTCAAATTCTTTGTATTCTGTATATTCGCCTCCATAATGTTTTATTGTCCTTTTGAAATGTCATACATATATCTACCTATACATATACGTATTAGTAGTGTATGAATTTATGTTTTTATGTATGTACGCGATGAATATATGATAAGTGCAAGTATTATTAAGCTTATGAATGCATTCATTTATACAAAATTATGTATAAACTCATCTCGTATATGTGTCCCATACTATACTATGGACTATGGAGCTCTGAAAACGAGAAGATAACAAACAAACAGAAAAGTTTTGGAAAATTTTACACAAATATACCAACAATTGTAATAATGTACAATAGTATGTGTGTGTATGAGAGGTGTATAGCACATGTGGATATATGTACGTTGTTATATGCAAATGAATAGCGAACATTTTAACGGATTACATATAGGACACACATTGTGCATTGTAACAAAAAAATTTTAAATATTTTACGTCTTCAAAAGCATTTAAATATTTCATAAAAGAAAATCCTTAATGTGTATGCATGTACATGTGTGTGGATTGTCATTATATCATTTAAATAGCAAAGTAACTACGGCATGTTAGTACAATACGAGTAGTAGCAGTAGTAGTAGTAAAATTCACGTGTATAATTTTTTGGAAAAATGTGAATCTATGCGAAACGAGTATAAATCCTTTAAATACTGTAAAATGTTACAAAATGGAAACAATCAAGAAAAGAAAATATTATGCAGTATCCTTCAACTCTTTGTCTTTGAAGAGATCCATACAGTTTTATGTGGATTTTTCCAAACACTTAAATCTGAAATTAAAGTCGACCACAATCCAAAAGTTCATTTCTTCTATATGCAATTCCTAGAACTAGAAAATTGAAAATATCCCCCACAAAATAAAAGAACGAAACGGAAGACAAAAAAAATATATGTACATCTGTCACTAATTCGTTGAAATTAATTCGAAAATACTATATGTACGCATTCTTCTGCATATACTCGTATGTGTTTACATGTACAATATTCATAAAAGGATATTCATTTTAATTTTCAAGTAATGATACATTTTAAAATATTACTACAGTAGAAATTGTAAAAAAAAAGAAAAGGAATGAATTTAAATAAAATTGAAAAAGGACATTTTATTTCAATTTTATTTTAACAAATATAATTGAAATACTTACATATACGTACTCTGCATATTCACAAATATGATACTAGTAAACATTTTTATGTGTTCACTAGTATGTATACGAGTATACGAGTTTATATATAAAATTTAATTAAAATGAAATGTCAAAACAAATTCTAAGAATTTTTATCAGAGCAATATCAGAAAAGAAGTAAATTTGAATTGCAAAAAAATAAATAAAAAGGAAATAAAATCAAAAAGTTAACTGAACCAAAATGATGGTCTCTGTATAATTAAAAAATATCTCTATATACACATATAAGAATGTGTACGTACTTGTACATACTAAGTATTATGTACGTACAATTTGAGAAAACAAAAATGCAAATAAAAATTGAAATAAAAGGATATTTTCTAAATAATTCAGTTTTATATACGATTTTAGTACTCGTTTAAGTATTTTTAGTTTCAAGGATCATACATTATTGTAAGTTGTGACTACATGTAATAAATTAATATCTACATATTATCACGTATGTACGAGTATTAGTACACTCTCGCATGTATGAAAATGATGAAAAATTGTATCTTTGGTCAAAAATTTGAATGCATATAGGACCCACACACATATACACATATTGTAGAACTATGAAAGAAACAAAAGAATTTATGTAATTACGGTTTTCTTTGATAAATTTCATTATTTAACCAACAATCCAGAGGATAATTATTATTTATACATGTAATCGTATTTTCTACTTGGAAAGGTACACAAGATTACATGTACACATTAAAAGTACAAAAGATTACAAAAGTGCACATTACATACAAAAGATCCTTGATAATTTCAACGAAATTTTTTATTTAATCTTTGAATTTATATTATTTTTCATTTTCATGAATATTTTAATTTGATATCTTGAATGAAAGCTCTATTAGTTGATTTAATTTTTTCGAATTAAGTTACATTATAGATAGGAAGCATCAGTGGTGCAAGTGTTGGAGCAACTCGTCTACTGATACTGATCAGATCGAACAGCAGATTCCTGCCCAAACGTAAAAGCAAGAAAAATAATTTTCAATTTTTAATTGCCAATTTCAAACTTTCATGAACCCCAAAGTTCACTCAGCTTCGAATTAGATGTCAGGTGTCAGATTGCTGGGAAAAAGAGCTTATAAATGCTGATAAGTAGCATAAGTAGTCTTCTTGTTGACAACAAATAGCACAAAGTATTGTTAGATTATTCTACTAATAGATCATTGTAGGCTGTATTATATAAAAGACGTTGCTTCTCCACCAGCGCCTAAAGCCCTGACTCGTCTCATCTAGAGCTGTAGTGCTTTTGAATTTTGAACATTAACAATATTGGTGAGAAGATTTTTGAATTCTTTTAAATATTTTCGAAAACGCTATTCTCTCATAAATTGTTCAAAGATCAGCAAACATAGAATAAATTCAATTTCTACGACAACCGACAAATGCTATTGGGAGGGTTTGCACTGCGTTCAGTGAAATTTATTAATCCAGCCTGTTGTCGGTGATGTTTTACTATTTGCCGGTTTCATTGGGCGCTGAGTTTCACACGAGGTTACACGAATATTTCAAAATATGATAAAACGGTTGTTTTGATAATTTCTGACGTATGAAATATATTTTAAATGAACTTCTTTTTTATAATTTTTGAGCATTTGTTAAGGATATTCAATAAGAATAAAGACAATAAAATGAAATAAGTAATTCGAACTTAACTGAACTCGACCAATTTAATTAAATTGCAGATGATATAATGTAAATTGGACAGAACTTAAGTAAAAAGGTTAATTGAAAATAATTTGATAAAACCATAAAAAGTTGAATGTGAAACAGAGACACAGAAATAAAGTATGGAAAACAGGACGGATGATACCGAACGATATTCATGATAGAAAAATGGAAAAACTTCAAAATGCCATTACGCAACAATAGTAGCTAAGTACAAAAAAAAGAAGAAAAAGAAAATATCAAAAAAGTTTTGCACAATTATAAACACAAATTTATATGGGAATAAAATGCAACAAGTGGAAGTACAATGAAAGTGGAAGTGGATAAAAATTGGAAATTGATATAAATTACTTTTTGAAAGTTTTACACGTAAGCCAGTAACACTCACTGTTTCTATCTATGTACGTAACATACACTTGCTAGTACTAGAAAATTTGTTCCTTAAACCTTAAACGTTTTAGAGGAACGTTTGTTTCTTTTTTTTATTTATCTTTTTATTTGTCTGTTTTATTTTAAGAAACTTGTACACAGTAACAAGGACATTTGTAAAATAATTTAGGATAATCGATGATTTTTAAAATTGTTTGAAAATCAAAAAAAAAAATGTTTGTTCAACAATTTGTCTCTTTTCTCCTTCTAAGCAAGTGATAAGTTTTGTGTCATAAGTTTCATTGTCCTTGTTCTGGTTTTGTTTGCTTGTTGATTGTAAATTCATGTAAGCAATGCCATAGCAGTGTGTGGGATGAGTGACATTGTACGAATTCATTCATGGTTTTCTGATTTCTGTCTTAATCGATTAAATTCATCCTTTGTAATTTTAGATACAAAATTCAAAAT
The DNA here is from genome assembly GCA_951394055.1 of Villa cingulata. Taxonomy (NCBI): domain Eukaryota; kingdom Metazoa; phylum Arthropoda; class Insecta; order Diptera; family Bombyliidae; genus Villa; species Villa cingulata. Next base: position 2,038,785 of record OX596023.1, read on the forward strand.
AATGTCTTTAATGAATTTTTATTGATTTTTATCCTTATTTTTTTAGTATTGTTGCATGCAGCACATATCAGAGAGCGATCAGGTTCTAATCACTTTTCAATTTGTTTGAATACTCGTAGAAGCAATAAATTTTTGTAGCATCTGAGTTACTGTTCAGTAGCAGAAAATTCAAAAATTACATTCTACAGGAAAGTTTTTTTGGCTTTGTATTGAATTATATTTCGAGGGACACTTGTGGAAAATTTTTCTTTCGCTGCCGCAATTAGGATATTTTCTGTCTATTTGCCTTGAGAAAGGTCATTTCATAAATCGTAATTGAAAGATATGCTGGAAAATTAAAAATTGCACAGTTTTTTTTAAATCCCTTGAAATTTTTCAAAGAATTCATATAATCTGAAAAGAACAAGTGTACGTGAACGCCTTCAAGTTATTATCCTTGTCAAATTGTTACAATCATGAGTTCATTTTATTTTATTTCATTTTTCGTAATATTTTCTTCTTCTTCTTGTTGTAATCTCTGAATTTTTTCGAATTAAATACAAAATCTATCTGTCGTTACGTTAGTTTTTCTTACTTATATATTCTCAATATATCCTTCGTCAAACTTGAATACAAACATTTTTTTTTTATTTTATTCTCATCACCATCATCATCATCATGCAATCATGAAATTCGTTATGGGATTTGAACCGAAAAATAATTTTTCAGTTATTTAGTTAGGTAGAGAGTAGAGGTAAATAGAATCTCATCAACCTTGAAATTCAACAAACCGTAACGTAACATTATCCACGTATAATATGTTTTCATATAGCCTGTATTTATGTATATGGTAGTATAGTACATAGAAAAAAAGTAAAAATTTATATTTTCATTTTTCCTTATTTATAAATATAAAAAAATTTTCTTCCTTTCAAAATCAAATCAGAAACAGGTCAAGAACAAAAAATGTAAAAAGTGAAAAAAATATTAGAAATGTCATTCAGCATAGCGAATCAATTTATCCTTTTATCCTTCTCATAAACTTATTTGTTTGTTTATTTGTTGAACGAAAGTGTTTTCCATTCTATCATCATCATCATCATCGCATCATCATATACCGCATCTGTACCACCGACGAAACCATATATCAACACCATATCGCACCATTTAAATATTAAAAGTCAGAGAATTTTGTTATTCTTGTTGTTGTTGTTTTTCTTCTTCTTGTTTTTTTTATTTTTTTGGGTTAAGTACACATAGGCTGTTTTTTTTTTTAATTTTCTTTTTTCTTTCGTTTTCATTTTTATAGTGTGAATTTTTCACAGAAGAACTCTTTTACGCATTTTATTATTATTATATCCTTAATGTTCGTGCAATTGTAAACAATCAGAGAGTAATCAGTGTATAGCATATATGTGTGAGATGAATTTTTTTTACTGTATTCTCTTCTCAGATTGAAAAAATTCAAACGATAATAATGCATTTGTGTATATGAAAAATTATGTAAAATGCGATTTATATACACAAGGGGACCAAAATAATCACGTCACACGTTACATTTTGATGCACTATACATACATACATATACAGCAGATTATTGTGGGGAAACGATAAGTGAAGAAAAGTGATAGCTTTCCATTGAACCTGCGTGAAAATGAACGTTTTTAATGTACGCATCCATGAAGAAAAAAAAATAGTTTAGGTTAGGGTGTGGTATAACCTTTGGTAATATAATGACGTCAACAAATCGATGTTATCAAATACCTAGTTCCACAAAATATATATGTATTCCTAGGATATAATCACATTAAGTTTATCACATCACATTTATACGAACGAGCATTATTCCTTAGAACATTATATTAGGTATATTACGACATCAAAATATGCTCCTTAATAAAATGAATTTTAGATAAATTAAATGAATTTATGTGTAGTATGTGTGTGAAGATGAATGTGTTCAAATGATTTCAGAAGCATTTAATAACTTTACTTTTGAGAAATATATTTTTCTATAAAAACTTTTCATATAAATTCTGAATACAGTATAAAAACAGGACAAAAAAATGTATACATAATCACGAAAAATATTCAAAAAAATTTTTATGACCAAAAATGAAAACTTTTCCCATTTACATATTATAAAGTCGCTTCGCATACACAATTATATACGGACGGTGAACATTGACGATTATAATTCACTGATTCTCGCATTTATGTGTGTACTTTTTATACGGTTATTTTCTGTTATTCTGTTACGTTTTATATTCATTTTGTAATTATACTCTATACTGGCGTATCCTTGTATACCTTGTACATTTGCATGTTTATACAAACAGCCAACATACATCATTGCTTTTTTATTGACTTTTTTTTAGCGTGTATCATAAAGGAAAAAAAGTCTATTAACGTTCAGCATTTCTAATCAAAATGGAATTGACGAGGAAAAAATATACAGGAAAATGAAAACATAATCATCAAATAAAAGGAAGAAATCAAAGAAAAGTTTGATTAGTTTCTCTCTGTTTAAGAAGCCTACAAAGCTCTGTTTATGTAAAAGATTTTTATTACTGAGTATAAAAAATCTACAGAAAAAAAAAGAGGATAATAAAACATCAGTACAAGGAAAAGATGACATACATACATCGTGTATATTTTATTGCTAGAAACAAAAACAAAAATGTACGGATCAAATTAATGACTCGATTCATCATCAAATTGAAATATTTTCTATTTTTGTTTAGAAAGTAGAATGATAACGTTCGAATCCTTTGTATATGATCCAATCTAATTATCCTATATTGTATTGTAAAGGAATTATGGCATCTTTACTGAGTTTTAAGCTACTCCACTATTATACACCACTATGCGCTGTACCATTTTGTGAATTAAACACAATACAGTCCTGGATGTCTTTGAGCCAGTAAGTGGAAACGTAAAACATAATTAACAGCAATAGCAACAAACAATTGAAAGATACTTTAATGAACATTTTGAAGTTTTTTTCGGAGGATTTGAGGTTACGCTTCAACATGTTCTATATACGGCACTGCTTTTATTAGTTATTCACAGCCACCCTCCATATCTGAAGGGCTTCGATATCCGTCACCTGGAGACCTACAAGAAAGTAATCAGCTTTGCCCGTTGATAGAGACAAACTATAATTTCTCTTAGGATATTATGTAGACCTGTATGTGAATGTGAAATTTAATATTTAAAATTTAAATATTTCTCTATATTTATGTGAATATATCAGATCAGATCACATCAGAGGATATACGATTATAAGAGCAAATGCTATTAAAATAATCAACATTTACTCGAATTACATTTCGAATTTAAATTCAACAGTTCAACATACTACAACAATTTCAGTGTGACGAAGCTAAAGTAATTTGATATATTTGTCCTCATTGAATGCACAATAATTTATTGGACAAAAATCTGAAATGATGATGTGAAATATAAATATTTGAATAGCGATAAAATTTGAACACCTTCTGATATGCAAGTATTAGCACAAGAGTATTGATGACCAACTTGTAATTGGTTTCTCGATTAGATAAAAATTTTCCGAAAAAAAAGCACAAAAACGATTCAACAAAAATATATTTTTTTTCTACATTAGAATCCTTTGAAAATGCGTCCTCAAAATGATAACTGAAAATTGTAAATTTTTGTCATATAGCCATAGAACACATATCAGAATAAATTCCACAGAGCATATTATATAGCCAACGCTACATACCTACATACCTATTCCGTACGAATAGTCATTGTGTGCGGTGATAGTCAGTCATAGACATTTAAGAGCGAGAGAAAGATATAATGAAGTGCACGTATGTACGTTTTGTTTTATGTATTTTACAGTTGAATGCACATAACATCGATGAGATAAAATTGTGTTTGACAATCGAATCTATTGATATCCTTAATCAAATTTATTTTATTTTTTGGTATTTCGTTTTGTTTTCCGTTCATTTATTCATTCATTCAGTCATTCCTATATACTCGTACACGGACAGATTTCTAAATGTGTGCCTTTCTGTGTATATCTCTGTTCATTTGTTAGTAAATTGTTTCCATATTAAGTACGAGCGTACGAGTATATAGCTCTAGAGCTAGAGTATGTCTGATGTACTTACATATATTTTTGCATTTGAATTTATTTTATAGTGTGTGGTTTTATAGTCATAGAGAGACAGGAATACTAAATTACGGTAAAATAGTTTTTTTTTTTTAAAAAAAAAAAATGGCATTCTCTGAATACTCACTCGTTCACAAATAAAACGAATGAAATTTATGTTTCGGAAAGTGTTTATCACATTTTCTAAGTAGAATCGGTCATCATCTAATACATAACGTGTACATGGATTTGGATATATGCATGTACTCGTATATGTATGTTAATGTGTATACGATTTTGATGATCCTTATAATATTATCGATAGTATTGATGCAGTGATGGTTGAATAATTTTGAGGAATGCTCTTATGATTGGACTACAAGTTAGTAGTAGGTAGTTGGTAGTTGCTAGGAAAAATTTATAGAATAAAATAAGTTCATAAAGAGACAAAAAAAAAACAAAAACAAAAATAAAAGTGAAAAACAATATAACAGAAAATAAAAATCATCGATATTGAAATTTTAATCAAATAACAAATGATAGAATAGATGTAAATTAATGTCCTTAAATTTGTGAATGAATGAATGAATTATCATTTAACCGTGAATTTTATTGTTATTCGATTATATATTACCTTTATACCAAAATGATAGAATTTAAATTTACCTTAGGAACAATGATTTCTGTCAATTTTTGCTGATTAGATTTTTTTTTTTATCTATCTGCAAAGAAAAAAAAAGATTTTAATTTTATTATCCTTTTTAATAGGATGTCTATTTTATGACTTTTTATTTTATTCACAACTTTACTGACTGAATAATTTATTTATTGTAAAATTTACAGGAATATTCGTGTACACATTTGAGTGTAAACTATCACCATCACCTGCTATCACCATGCCATGTCACTGAAAATGATGATACTTCAGTCATAATGTAAGTTGTCGTGCAGAAAAATATTTTCCAAATATGGTCATCATTTTTTAGAAATTTCCTAATTTACAACACTAACTTATCCTAGACACAGTCACACAATTGCCCCAAAGTCAAACTAAAATCTCTCTTTTTTAAAAAAAAAAAGGCAAGGGCAAAGCCGGAAGAAAGTGACAAAATGAAAAATTTTATAAATTCACAACTTACGAATACGATTAATTGACTGTACTAAAATTCAATTTAAAAATATTTAGTATCTCTTAACTGAATTACTTTTCTCCAATGGGAATTATCTTGTTCCTTTTAAATTTACATAAAAAAATTTTGTTCATCCTTTTTTTTTTTGTTTATTTGTTCGTTGATGAATTCATCCTTATTCATGTATTATATATCATCATCAAAAATGTGTAACCGAATTCATTAAAATTCATCGGTGAATGAAAATTTTATAGATTTTTTTTTATTTCTTTTTTTGAATAAGAAAAACTCTATTAAGAAATGTTTAGTCACATTGTCATCAGAGCACATTTTATATGTATTACGAACATATTCTTGTATGTACGAGACGCGGATTCAATCCATTTGCATTATAAGTTTCAAGATGCTTCAAGGTATCTAAATGATTTGAATTTGTGTGTTTGTGTATGTGTGAAATTTTTCAAAACGATCATCATTTTATAATGCATTTAAGAAGAGTATAACGGTACAACGGTACAACTTTTATGCATAATGTGATACACATTCGGGAATAATTTAATTTTGAATTTCAGTTCAGTCAGTCATGAATGCACTATACGTACAAAACGAAACTGAAACTGAACTGAACGAGAATGCAAAAAACAAAAAAAAATAAAAATCGAAGACTGAGAAAAAGAGAAAAAATTTATGTAAATTTTATGTAGACAAAAAAAAAGGATAACATACGTACTATATACTGTCATAGATACATATGTATGTATTTGTATGTACAATGAAACATTTTTGAAGAGGAGTTAATTAAATTAAATTCAAATTAAAAGTCATCATTTCGTATCCTAAAACTTTTTCTTCTACATTTTCCCAACAAAAAAAAGTTTCAAAATACAAGTAAAAAGTAACAAAAAAAAAGTAAAAAATACGAATCCTTTTAATGTTAAATTTTCTCTTACCCGAGAGATTTTTCGTTTTAATTTTCGTTTTTAGTTTTGGTTTTTTTTTTAAAATCAATTTAAATGTTGACTTAAAATTTCCTTCCTTTTTTATATCGTTTTTAATTTATTTTCTGCTTTGTTTTCATATTTAGTTGAAAAATTATTTAAAATTATTTTTATTTAACTATGAATTAATTATAGCATTATAGGGATACAACAATTTTTAGAGAATTAAAAAAAATGTGAAAAAAAGAAAAAGATTTCCGAAAAGTGTTTCAAAATTAAAGTATAAAAAAATAATTAGATTTGGAAAAATTGTGTATAGCAATAAATTTTTTAGAAATTTTTATATGTACAAACTAGAATGATGGAGGAAGGGGAAGTAAGGTCAGGGGATGGAGTAAATATGATTAAAAAAATGATGATAGTTTATCCATTCTGATTAAAAATGAATCTTTTATGCTCACAATTTAGTCACCCTTAAACCCGAGTTATTAAAAGAGGTAAAATGTATACGAGTTTGTGAATGAATATAGGAAGAATACATATTACAGGATACCAGCTTTTATATTTTATGTGTAATTTATTGTAAAGTTTACAACCAAAAAAAGGACTTGTACTATACACATAAATTTACAGAGTATATAAATAAATCCACATATTTTGGGTTTAAAAAAATCCTTTGTTACTTTTCAGGTACGTATTGGATAGATGTGTATGTCCCTATGGGAATTTACATTGTGTGTGTAAACGCATAAATTTTAAATCACATGCAATGTACGTACACACGTGGTTACACGGTTATATGTATGTCAAATTTTATGAACATTAAAATATTTTTGATTTATTTAAACTTTTGAAAAATTTTAAAATATGAGAAATCCACAGACATTTTGGAATGCATCCAACTTTTTGAACATGAGTGTAAAATTTAATTAATGAAAATTATAAATAGATAAACTTTTAAAAGTTTAATTTTTTTCCACTATATTCAATTTTGATGAAAAACTGACACCCAATGGGATTAATTTTTGACTAGAGATTTTCAAAATTCTGTTACCTTGTGCTGCTAAAAATTTGACGAGCAATATAATGAAAGTTTCATACTTGTTCAAGTGTAAGACTGTAAAGCATTTATTTTATTTTGTTTGCAGCTTTTTATGTGACAGTGACACAAATAAATACATTGAATGAGCAATTATTTGAACAAAAAAAAAACAACCAAATTGATAATTACCCCTTTAGGTAAATCAATTAAGGACATCAATTGCATACGAGTACAATTCAGTGGTAAAATAAATTAAAATAACAATAACGAACAAAATAAAAAAGGACCAATAAACAGAAAAACACAGATGACGTTAATAACCAATTAACCGTTAAATATACCTGTCGATGTATTTATAGTACCATAAGTACATAAAATACGGAACAACAATAATAAAAAAAGTGTATACAAAAAGGATAAAAAATGAAAAAGAAAAAATGTTTAATTCATGCCATCATTGATAATTTCAATCACAGCATGCAATCGGGATGCCATGGCATGGTTCGAATTTCTTTTTTAATTTTATTTTGTGCGTTTTTCATTGATGCTTTCTTTCTGTTCACTGATTTAATTAAAAAGAAACAAAACTGTAATAATTGGCTTCATTATTATGACAATATAACGACATATCTGGTTTGCAAATATAATAACAGGACCAACATCATTTTTTCTTCTTCTTCTTCTTCTTCTTTCATATTTTGAACCAGGAACACATGCTCAATTATTCTTTGATCAGATTACGTTTTTGTATCAAAAATGTTGATCTGTAGGAGGGTAGATTGTGTAAGGTTAAAAGGTAAGGTGTCATTGAGAATCTTTTTGGATTACAAAAAGGGCAAAAGACTTGAGAATGAAAACTGAAAATTTAATTGAAATAAAATTACAAATTCAATATGCGGATAATGAATAATGATATATAAAGATTTCAATTATTTAATTCGCAATTGAAAATCTACTCAAAGTAAATACTTACTTGAATGAATTGTACAATAATTTTCATTCTATGCAGATTTATGTACATATGTAGATAGGATTACCAATTATGAAATAATCTTTGTAGTAGAGATAGATACATTATATACGAATATGTATACTTGGATCATGTACAAATATATCATTACAATTTAATTTAATAATACTAAGAAATTAAATTAATCATTCTGAAATAAAGTCCTTAGCAAAATGATAAAGTATACACCTAATGATCTTATAATATGAATCAATACATTTACGATACATTAAACTGATGCACATAAATACATAATAGCATGCATATATTATATACATGCTCGTGTGCAAATAATTTATTGAATTTCTGGATATCAAATGATACAAATAAATAATACAGTATATGCTGAAGGATATTTAACTGAAACTTTATAAACATCAAAAGAAAATATGTATAATTTTGAATTCGGTTTGGTTTTGATTCGAATATGAACATAACATATATCCAATTTCAAAAGAACTTCTAAAATCAAAGCACAGAGTATGTACTTGTTACACTACACTAAGGTATAGAATACATTCAGAATGTTAATTGTTAATTAAATTTACAATGACAAAGATAACACAAAAATGGTAATTTGATTATAGATTTTGTTTGATTTTTAACTTTTATTTCATTTACTTTATGGTAGCTATTCATCACCGGTTCGAAATTATTGTGAATTAATTTGAATTTGAAATTTTCTCTTCCTTTTACAAATTATATTTCTTGAATTAAAATATTTTTTTTTTGTTTCTAAGTTAAAATTTCTTTACGTATAAATTAACTTTTGAAATTGTTACTGTATATACGTTATACGTGTGATTTTTAGCACAAGAAAAAAGAAATTGAAAATATATAAACACAAAAATTCTAGAGTATTTTTAAAGTAAAAGTCTTTGAAAAAGTTTTTCTAAAAATTTTTGTTTACAGACAACATATTATTGTTGCTAACTTCCAGAATTTGTGACCAACACACAACCAACATAATTTCATTTAGTTCAATAAACCATATGCGCCGTGGCTCGTGGGACTATCACAAGTGTTGTTTAATTGCTATCAAAGTTTCATGCAAATACAAAACGAAATTTTTATTTTTCATTTGAGTTTTTGGATGGTTATGCTTTAGTAAAATTCGATTTTTCTCTCTTACGTATTTTGGTGTTTATGGATTTTTAGTTTTTGCTTAAAAATTCATTTTGATCTTCTTAAAGTTATGGATGGCAAATGATAATTTAATATGAGCTTTAATTAATTTTTTTAGCCAATTTGAAATTTATTTTTGCATAAAATGGATAACATCCGAAATGATTACAGCTTTATACCGCTTCTACATTTAATGCAGTGGACTTGATAGCTACTTTTCTATGTACTACTCGAAAGTCGAAGTCCAAGTTGTAGTCACTGAATTGAATGTAGAAGCGGCATTAAACTTTTATTTTACTAGAAAAGTATGAGTGGGAGATAAGAAATGTCGGCTAGAATTAACTATTATTGTGATAAGTGTATGCGTGTAAGGAGGAACTTTTTTTTTTTCAAATAAACAATTCGACTTTTAATTAAGAACTCACAAAATAAATTCATGTAACACACATTGTACGCAGTGAAGGATAAAAAAAATTTATTTAATTCATTCGAAATTCACATTACAATTTCACATAATGAAATGAAAATGAATTTTTAAATACGAAAAATCTTTCGAATATATCACAAAATTTTAATTTTTTAGAAATCTGTACCTAGAATTGAAAACAAAAAATCTTTTAAAAACTCCATGAAAAATGAATAAGAAATTTTATTTTCATAATTTTATTTGAATTTATAAAGAAAAGAAATTAATACCTCAGGCAGGATAGAAAGAAAGAAGAAAATTAACTGGAATCCTATTTATAAATAATTTATATCGTTATACTGTTCTGCATACAAAAAAGAAATTATTTTCATTATTACAGGATAAGTTACTTTTCTTTTCCTTTCCCCCTTTTTTTTTTTGAAAAGTTCTACGTACTCCATGTACCGAAAAAAAACAAATAAGGAAAAACGTGCATTCTACGATCGTAAATTATTGCAAAATATTACCCCAAAAATGATTGGAAAAGTTTTTCGAACACATGTTCTGTAGAGATAGAGATAATTTCGTCGGTATTTATCTTTAAGAATCTTTCTTTGTTTTTCATTTTATTTTTTTCCTTTTTGTTTTTCGGTGGTAGCATCTGTTTAGATTGTAAAAAGTAGCATCTATATAAATGCTGAGAATACAATAATTTGAATAAAATGTAAGGAAGGATTGGAAAATGCTGTTATATGTGACGGTTTATGAGGTATAGAAGTTAATGTCTGTTTATTTGTCATATTTAATTTAAATTAATATCTATTTTCAATGACAAAAATTCGGCTAAAAATACGTGACAAAGACAATCAATTGAAAATTTATTTATTAGCATGTATTTTGAAGGATCCGAAAACAAGGATAATTTTGAATATATATTCATTTTATCAATGTGGAAATATTTCATTTCAATTGCATTAAAAATTCTTTTCGAAATTCGAAAATGAAATATTTTAAAGGACCATCAAATCTGTTCAAATTTTATGCAATTAAAATGTAAACAATATTCATCACATGACTGACTGATAATATTCATCATGTGATGACTTGAATATGATTTTCATATTGATATGCGATTTATGAATATGTCCGCTCATATGGTGTCCTAATCAAAAATGTCTGTCTACGTAATATTTTTGAAATGTTAATTTTCCATACGCTTTCACAAAAAATATAATATCCTTACATTCACCTTATTGTTTGAATTTCATAAAGTGCATAAATTATACAAATAGGAATTTCTCACTATCGTTTTACATTTTATCAATTCTACGAAACATTGTCTGCATTCTTGAACATCTGACAAATATCTATCCATCCATCTATTTATCTGGTAGTTAGTATCAAACTGAGACTTTAATTGCACGTTACTCAAATCTGATGTTGTGCATATTTTGGTGTATACCTACACTGATGGACTGGATATATTACGGTCATGAATTTCATTTTAAAATTACGTGTACGAGTAAAGAGTATAAATTTGAATTCGTTCATTTTAATTACACAGTAATTTTAGTATGGACATTCTATATGGTACAAGTGGCTAGCCTATATATGCAGCTACCTATACTTTCTATTACTTAAGTACTTGGGCATAATTTATGACAGTACAATAAATTCTGTAAATATAATTACAACAATCTATGAAATATGAATGTACGAGCGTACCATATACATTTACTAGTGCTAAACAATACTAAAATTTACACACTCATATCTGCTGTAATATACTATAGATTCCCGGGAGCATAAAAGATGGATGAGATTCCGTAAAATGATTGCGAATAAATCAAAAGCAAACACAAAACAAAACAAAAATGAATAAAAAAAAATGTATAAATTTTATTACATTTACGAGAATATAATCTGTATGTAATGAAGTCATTTTTATTGCCGCCACATAAAAAATTACATCCGTAAAATGTAACAAGGACACACTGAAAATAAATTAAATTTGTAATTATTATTGTTATTATTATGGATGTTGAATATGACATGTGTAATCGTTATTTTGATTTAACTTGTAATTCCCATAGATATTTATGTAGACGGCATATGACATCTTGTCTTATTAACATTTAATTGATAAAATTTTTTGAAGTTAAAGTATAATCGTTTTACATGAAATTCGATTCCAAAAATCGAAATTATTAATTTTTTTGAGGCTTCAAATTGAGTCAAGTTCAATGTAATTTGATACCAATACTCGTCAATATCCTTTTAGTTTATTTGCTCAGAAAATCTGAGTTCCTTGATTTTTAAAATATATTCTTTAAATATTTCACTGAATTTGTATATTTCCAAGATTTTTCATTCAATCATGCACTTGTACGAGTAGGTACCCGAAGTTTTCTTCTCATCATCAGTATAGTGGCTCAACAGCCTGTTATCAGCCTTAACCTTCATGAATTTAAAGATTTGGGAAACTATCCTGCCGGTCCCAAACCCGGATAAAGGAGGAGAGAATAATAGTAGCAACCTGAATGGCTTTAACAACCGGGCGTCTCAGGAACTATAGTAACATAGTAATGAGAACTTCTCTACTTTACAACATCCACTTTTAAAGAGGATTGTTCATATTCAGACAACAAACAAAGCAAGCAAGACGTACATTGTATCTTCGCCATAACAGTGTTTTTCAAGTCACTTTATATTTACATATACATATTATAAAATGTATGTAGAGCCTTGAATTTATGTAATGCACTAACAAAAATTATACAGATAGTTTATGATTTTATATAGTTTATATGATTTTCGATTATATTCGTATACGGATATCTTTTTCTATTTTTTTTTTAGTATAAGAGCATCAGAATTATTCAGTAATATATAAAAGGTTTCCCATTTTAAATAATGAGAACATGACCTTATTTGAAACAGAAAACTATTAGAGGTTATTATCATCATCATCATCATCATCGTTATCAATCTTTTTCTTATTAAAATTTATATTAAACTTCAAGGATGCCCATAATTATTATATAAATAGATGCATGTATGTGTATATTACGATATTATATAACATGCACACATCCATTAGAACACATAAAGACTTTACACATACATATACTTAGATACTGTACGAATATTAGGCACTGAACATTAAAATTAAATCGAAAATATCTTCTTTTTTTTTGAATGTATATATAAATTATAAGAATATTTTATGAAAATTTATACACAGCAGTATATGTCTGTGTGCATTATTATAAATATATATGGTCGTAAAAGTGAATGTATGTATAGTATGTATGAATGTTTCCTGTTATAATACTTTGGTCGGGTTTTTTTTGGACCATTATGTGGTTTCTGATATTTTAATTAATAAATTATTTATGGTACACTGATGTTTTTCGTGTGGTTAGTCCTTCTTTATAGTATAATACCATCAAAGAGATATTTTTATTTGTACACATATGTGCATGATTATTATTATTATTATTATTATTATTATAGGTACTAGATATATTTATATTTAATGAAAAATCATCTATGATACGGTTTTATTTTATTGTAAATAATATCTAAAAATATCTAAAAATATAAATATACATACTCGTACATGTACATAAGAGTATGTGTATGTATATATGTCCTAGGGAGCGTGTTATGTGTTTATATAAGAGTAGGTCAGGTCCGAAATTCTTATTTAAAATTTATTATTAGATTTTATTATACACCATTACCATCGGTACTAAAATAAAATAATTTAAAATTAACAACACAGAGCGCATTATTACTACAGCAACAGCAGCATAACGACTAAAACTCAAAAAAAATTCAAACTCTCAAAAATTTTTTTTTACTAGATTGTTATCGAAATACCCACCATAGTGCAGGATCAGAGATTAATATAAATAGAATTATTTTTGGTATTTGTTTCGCCTCATTTACTTCGATTTAAATTTTTTTATGTATTCAGTGTTGATAAAAAAATTGAAGGAAAAACTTTTCATTTAAAATTTATAGTCCAAAAACAAATAAATTCATATACATACATATGACTTCATTTTTCAAAAAAGAAAATGAATTGAATAAAATTTCACTTAAATTGATTAAATTATTCAGCATTATCTAATTACAAATCACCGTATATTATACTATTATACAAAATTTATCCCTGTCATCATCATCATCATCGTCATCCTTTTCATCATCATGGTGATCATCATTTGAATTCAATAAAATTTAATTAACGATTAAAATCTGATGCATTTTCCGAAAATTACATTTTTGATACAACAATAACCGTAATTACATTCATAAATCAGAAACAAGATATTCGATGATTCTTTATTATTCTTTATCAATAATTTTAATGTGTATTTATGTGTATAGTGTATACACAATTTATTATGTTTACAATTTTATATTTATGCTCGTGTACATACATTTATATTGATAACGATTTAAACACGAATTTATCATTAAAAATACTCTTTCGTACACACATACATATGTAAAGAGACACAGAAACATATTTCATTCAATTGAATGAAAATCAAAATGGATATACAGATAGGGTTTGTATTTCATTTTTAACTGCGGTGTTATATTACTTAATATGCTGTATAGCGTATATTACTATACAACAAACCATAAAATTGATATCTATACAACACAGGTTGTATAGGCAGGTACATGTAGATACTACACTCAAAGAGATTTAATACCATTGATAACATTGATTTCATTTGAAGAATCTTATCTACTTATATTCAATTTTATTTTTCATTTTCGTTGATGGTGTGTGGGTATAGTGTGGGTACTATTAAAATTAGAAATTTTAATCAGACAAATCAGAATCCAAAATCAAAATCCAGTTCCTATAAGTATGTGTATACATAGTAGACCCAATATATACAGAGTATGTGGGTTAATTCATTTCGAAAATGAAATATGTACATACATGAATGGATATATATTTCGGTGATTTTCTCAGAAGAACATGGAACTTTAATCAAAACAATAAATGACAGCAATAATGATAAATATTTACTCTAATTAACTTTTGGTAAACCGAAACATAAGATAATAGTATAATAGATACAGATTGATACTACTTGGTATAGTAGTAAAATGAGCATGAGTATAATGATGGGTAAAGGAATAAAGATTCATTTGAATATTATTTATTGATTTATTTTATTGTACAAACTAGAGTACAGATGAAGAGATGTACGTTACATGAAATGTACAAAATTGTATAAATTAAGCTGATAAGTGTACAGAATATTAAGTATACATATGGAAAATTTATTCAAGAAACATACCTTATTTATGAGTATGAATAATTTTATTGAGATGAAAAAATATATACATTTTTTTTTTTGAAAATGATAGAAGAGATTTTCGATTATAATACCTGTTCATTTTTTGATTTTTTATGATTTAAATTTTTAATGTGCTAGTACAAGCATACACATATCCGATTCTTTTATATGTTGAAATGGTTAACTAAAATCAGGCGCCAATGACGGGGGCGCGACTTAGGACAGAATGAAAGTTACAGATCCGTTTTTGAAAAAATAATTTTACAAATCACAGCACAGTGCAGAGGTTCAATGACCATCTTTGTCTGCAAACGAGAAGGTCAAAACAATTATCAGTGTTTTTTATTTACACAAATCTTGTTTCAATCTGTAATTCTTCGTCGTATACGCCTACTACACTTTAGTTCCAAATATATACAAGAAAATAAGAAGAGAAACTAGATCCATGTAAACAAGAAAAATCGATAAGTGTTTTGACCAGTTTCTGTTCTCCTTTTCTTATGTAAGTTATGTACTACACGCTAAGACAACACAGAAATTTGAATTTTATACTTTCATAATTAAAAAAAAAAATCAAATTAAAGTTCATACAATAAAGTTTCAACCTATATGCAATGCGAAAAGTTTTGAAGTGCACCGGGCGCCCAAGAAGTTAAAACCGGCGCTGGGAGTACAAACTATATATACAAAATCAATAAATATATTTATATTTTTTTTTTCATTTTTTCGAAATCAACAAAATTTATAAAATAACAACTCAAATTTACATATTATAAAAATAACATGACTTTTACATAAATTTATTGAAAACTCGAACATTGTTAAAGTGATCAGTCATTTTCTTTTCCATCACAACACAAAAATCATTCGTTTATCATCTGAAAAAGAAATTATGTATTGAAATTCTTAACTTAGTATATAGAATCCTTTATATTTATAAATAACTTTAATGTATAAATATCCAAAAAACTTTTACAAAATTTTCTTTAATATTACATTTACATCATCGCGTAAGTCTACATGAAAAAAAAATGGAACAACTTTTTTTTCCCTTTGAATGATTGATTAGATTTTTACGAATTTTTCACCATAAACAAAATGAAAAGTAACTAAAATATGTATGTATTGCACAAGTATAATGGATGTGAAATCAGAAGAGAAAATTAAGTACATGCGAATGTAGAACAAAGTTTTACATTTAAGTATAGAAATCAAACATAGAAAATAAATAAATATGTATATATTTTTCTAAAAGTCGAAAATCCTTGAATCACAGAAAATACAGTAATGATGTTGATGTATTATGTACATTATATGTGCTTAAATCACATAAAGTTTATTTATATTCAGTCAATGTCAAAAAAAAATATATATGAATTTAATTTTTAATGTAAAAAAATCATTTTGTTATCCTTTTCATCTACTATGCTATACTTATAAAATCAATTTCATATAAACGGATTTACATCGCATAAATCCTTTTTTTTTGTATAGTACACAATTTTGAATCGTTAATCCACTAAATTATTCTTATATTGTTATATTCAATTAAATAGGACATATTACACATTGTAATCTGATCACACTGACGAAAAATAAAATAAAAAAAATGAAAAAAATATACAATTAATTATATAATACGATTGTAATGAATATACATAAATACTCACACTCATAAATGCATACATATTCGTATAAAATAAAAATGAAAATAAATGAAAACAAACGGTAAAAAAAAAGAATGGAATACAATTATCTACAGTAGTATTGTAGAGTAAGTATCTATATGTGAAGCGTTGTATAAGGACAAAATTCAATATAGAATTGGTAATAGTTCTTTATGGTTATTTCAAAATAAAAATTAATGAAAAAACGTAATACGCATACGTGTATTATATGGACATAAAAGGGTGATCAAATAAGAGCTAAAATATTTTTAGTTCTCAGTAAAAACTATAAGAGATATAAAAGATTTAATTAATTTTTCTATGTGAAAAAAATCTAAACTGTTCACATTCAATTCCTACGTCAAATCGATGTTACCATACGGATGTGAAACTTGGTGCATGAAGACTATCTGCTATCAGATGCGGACTTTCGACAATAAATGTCTTCCTAAATTTGCAGAGTGATGTTTTGGCCTAAAATTATTTGCAATGATGAACTTTGGTCACTCTACAAAATTAAGTCCATAAAACATGAAATATTATTAAGAAAATTGTGATGGATTGGGACCTGACAACAGTATTGTAAAGAAAGCAATTGAATGGAACCCGCAGGGTGATAGAAGTAGAGATATGCCCAGAGTATGGAGGTGAACAGTAGAGGAGGTAATGAGCAGACATAAAGAAATCGGCATCTAACAGAGTTTGCTTTTGTGTAGGCACTACACTCCATCGAGGTGTAATATTAATTAAGTGATTTAATTACCATTGATTAATGATTTAAAATCCCAAAAAAGAAAATTGTACAATGGAATTTTGTTGCATAATTTTGGTGACCAAATCACAAGATGAGGATGATTTTCTCACGCATTAATGGGCATTTTCCTTGTTGTCGTGAATCCCAATCTTGAAAAATTTCTGTAAAATAAATGATAATTTGGCTTTAATTCTTTTCTTTGTGATAAATACTAAATAATATTGAACACAAAATGTCAATTTGGGAATTGGGAAGAGTTTTACATGGCTTCCATATAGTTAAAAAAAATATATGGCATGAGTTTGGGCAACCCTTATTCATTTCTTTGCTATATAAGCACAAGCATAAATAATTAAATATCGAAATCAGTCATCATTCCAGAGAATAACGAATAATATAAGACTTTGTATATAGATTACTCGTTTTGGTAGTGTATGGTCATTTAATGATGAGAATAACAAAATCTTTAATGTCTGTATTATAGATATGCATATCTGAAGCTATACTAATATACTCATAGAGGTATACATAATGTGCATTGGTTGAAAGCTATTGCTACTGAATAATTAATTTCGTATATTCTAAATTCCATTTTATCATAAATGATAAATTTTTTTACTTGATGCTGATACGGATTTTGTTTTCTAAAAAGTTTCTAATACTCTTATTACCCTTATAGAGTATTAAACATACCCATGGTCATATAAAATACCATATATTGCTCATCTTTAATTTATATACCATTCTTCATTGTATATTTTTTGTTAATTAATCTTAAAGAGGATATTTACATTTCTTGTAGAAATTTCAGAGAACAGTTTCGGACTTGGACACATAAATATCTTCACACATTTACGCGTTTATTGATATAGTATTATTTTGAAGTATTTTCTTTGGGATTTTGGTTCATTTTCTTTTTCCTATTATTTTTTTTTTTAGTTCATTTCAAATTGTCATTCATTTTTAAATAAATGTGTCCTTACATTATTGACTTAACAGTCAATCAAATAGATTAATGTGATTTCATTATATAGAAAATCTTTTCATTTATTTAATTTTATTTATTTATTTTTTCCTTTTTTGTGTGTAAAGATAATGAATATGAGAATAAAAAGCCAACCCAAATATTAAAGAAGAAATTTTTCATTTATGTATGTATCTGTACCATCGTTTTCAAGAGTGATATAATGATATAAATGATGGAATTAATGAAATTGAGTTACCACATAATAGTGATGTGCATGTGCATGTCCGACTCTTTTATAACTTGAAATGTTTCACTAAAACCAGGCGCAAAATTTCGGGGCGCAAATAAGCACGGAATGAAAATCACAAATCCGTTTTTAGACAAATTGTTTCACAAATCACCTTGTCACCAGTCCCTGCATTAGTTTTGAAAAAAGATGATTAGGGCTACCAAAGAACCTGAACTTCTATGAGAAAAACATGTCTATAATCCAACCTCTTGGGGTTGACTTGAAAAGGATGTAATTTTTTTCGTTAAAAAAACATAGAAATTGAAATGAAGAGAAATCAAATTAAAGTTTAAGGGCCGGTACTCACATCGAAAGCTAAATTTTTCTCCATATAAAACCTATGTAAAAAAAATGCCGCTAAATTGTTAGCTAAATTTTTAGTTTCAAATTTCGCTTACTGGTACTCACTTCCAAACTAAATTATTTCGGTGGAACTTAATAGTGGAGAGTTGTGGAACTCATTTTTCACAATCATTTTATATGATCGAGCATATAAAAGGCAAGCGAAATATTGACAGCTCAAATATTTTGACTAATAAATATTTATTTATTTATTTTTACTTAATTTAATTTCATAGCCTCCGCGATTTTTTTCAAAAAATTTCAAAACTCTATGTACTCTACACACATTTCCTTCCACAATTTTTAGTTTGTAGAATTATATATGCAATTGCAAGCGAAAAATTTCACGGGAACTGAGTACCAGGTCTAAAATAGTAAAGTTTCAACCTATAGGGCGAAAAGTGTAGAAATGTACCGGGCGTCCAAGAGACTAAGACCGGCGCTGTTTATATTTACGTATGAGCGTGTGTGTAAGTATTGCTTTAATTTTGTTTCTAATCAAAAAAAAAAGAAAAAAATAATTTATTGAAAAAATTAATTCTATGGAAATATAAAAAGTAAAAAATACATAAATAACTACGAAATAAAAAAACAACAGTCATTCTTTAATTCCATAATATTTTTCAATATTATATTCTCTATGGTCTGTGGAATATCATTGATAATACACTACGCCGTACCTACGTACACACATATATATATATATACCCACTTTCAGGAATATGTTCTGGTTAACTTGAAATTGAATAACAGTTGAAGTTGAATAAAAGTGAAAAAAAAAAAAATAAAACGAAAATTCATAAATAAAAATGTCCTTTACAACAATTTTCATGTTATACGAAAATACATTGTGTATACTCGTATATGGATATATGTACATATGTACGTCGGTACGTTTGTGCATTACGAGTATTATAAATAATTTATGCTGATTTAATCAGAATAAATTTCAAATTATCCTGAATATTTGCCAAAAATCTGTCTTGTTTGCAGTAAATTTTTGTTAATTTTTTTTTTTAATCTTTTCTTATTTTTTTTTTTGGCAACAAACTTATATTGAATGTTTTTTTTTCTTTGCTATAGCCTCTGTCCTTTTCTATATTCGTGTATGTAGTTCGAAGAAAAGAACAGAAAAACAAGTAGTAACAAAAAAGTGAATGTAAAAATGTCTGAAAATATATTTTACAAAAGACAAAAAAAAATTTACTCAGGATATATGTAAATAGAGAAAAAGTGAAAAAAAAAACCAATGTAAAAGATTTGAAAATTTATAAGAAGGAAAAGTTATTCAGGAAAATTTTTAACTTTATGCGTTTTTTGAACCAAAAAAGATGAAAAAAAAAAATATGTTCGAGTTGAGTGTCTTAGTTTATCATCTATACTTTTAAAGTATATTATACTGATGAGACATGTAAACAAAAATGTCGCCAAAAATCGAAAAATGTCCTTTCTTTTTCATTTTGTTTTGCAAAATGTACTCTTTTGGGTTCATGATTTTTGGTTATTTTTCTTTTTTATTTTTTTTATTACAATTCGTTATGAAAAAGTATTTGCAATAATTGCTGGTCTTATCCTTAAACTGCTGCTGATTTAATTTAATTAATTTAATTTTGTCAATGAATTAAAATCATTTAATTGTTTGAAATGGAAAATATTTGTGACGATTTCCATGGTATTTTTGGCACATTTCAAATATTTATTCCTTACTTGTTTCGGTATTTTCGTAGTTTCTAATCAGTAACTTCCTTACATTTGCACTAATCGTTCAATTTAAATTTATTTATTTTTTTTTTTAGGTTTGCATAGGAAAGTAGAAGAAATGTAAGTTCTTGCATATAGGAGGAGTTTGTAAATATTCGCTATCAACACAATGACCAATCTTCTCTGTCCCATAACCAAATCGAATAAGGATTATCGCTCTCCCATCAATTCATAAAATGAATTCAGAAAAATTTCGTACATCATTTACGATGCTTATGATTTCCGATTACACACCACCCAAACATAAATGTATTGAGTATTTAGTCAGTAGTCGGTCAGTAGTTCATTTATGTCGATGATGCTTTGCTCGGATTTGATTCGTTCTAATTCAAAAATAAACAGTAAATAACCTAATGAAATATTTAGGAAATGAAAAAACATGCAAGTGACCGATATGAAGATAATGAGGATGAGATACGCACACGTAAAATAACTTTTCGACATGTTTTCGAATAAACTAGATTAAATCAGATATCGAACTTGTCCTACTGGGTCTACAAATACAAAAGGTTGAAATTATTTAATGATTTTTTTTTTATCAAATGCAAACACAGAATTTACAGAAGTAAATTTTAATTAATTTCGTTTTTTGATCCTTTCGGCAAAATAGATAAAATAAAAATACTTAACCAACAAAAAGTAAAAAGGTGAAAATTTCGAAATTGATCCAATTGCAGTACATATAGTAAAACTGCAGTATGCAATATAACATATTCTGTATCAGCATGTACACAACCCGAACCACTCACATCACATCCACACTTACAGTAAGTGGTAGAGGGGAGTGGGGGGGTAGATAAAAACAAAATTTAATTTATGTAATTCCTAGATATAAAAAAAAAAACAAAATAAATACACAAACAAATTTATTTATTTTGTATACAAGGAAGAAATTAAATTGAGTAACACCGAGAGCACAACACAGAGAAATTAACTGAAAATGAACGAAATTAAAAGTAATAACGATTTGAGGATTTCAAAATGATTGAAAACACTAAATAAATGATTCTGTTTACGTTTTTAATTTAGAATTAAATGAGAACAAAAAAAAAATAAATAGGATGCACACAATTTTTTTTTCCTCTTTCCATGTGTTGTAAATTTTGTAATTTAATTTTTTTTTTGCGGCAGAATTAATTAGAGACGATAGTCATCTATTTTTTTTTGTATGTATGGGTTTGTGTTTGCGTCTTTACTAAATTAAATAAATCTAAAAATTACGAACAAAAAATTACAACAACAACAAAAAATAAACAAAAAATAATGAAAAAAACAACAAAATAAATTGAAATAAAATTGCATTTGAATTGGAAATTTAATTTGAATTTTTCACTTTAATGACTATGAATGCAAAAATAAAATAAAAAATAGAAAGGATATAACATGAACACCAACACCAATAACTGAAAGAAAAGAGTATAGTGAATAAGTAAAAAACAAAAAGATGTAGAAGAAAAAGGACTCATATATGAAGTTATTATAAAAGGCAAAACCAAAAGAAAAAAAAAATTAAATTAAATAAAAATTACTTTTGCCACTTGAACATTTTTATTTTTGAACGCGGATAGAAGAACAATTTTTTTTTTTTTGCAATCGACTGTAATTTATCTGATTTCCATTTGAGTGTTTAGGAAAAATTCGTTTTTCTAACACGTAGTTTTTCAATCGTTTTGTTGTTTTTGGCTTGTTAATATTTCTTTTTTACAGTTCAATATGTACAGTGTTGTGAAAAACAGTAGGAATCAGGCGAGTTTAGAAATAAAAGAAAATTAATTCTTGTAAAATTTGTATCTCCTCTCCTGACTTTTCTCAACTTACGGTCCTGTCATTTATGAATTATATTACATTGCATTACATTACACAGTTTGAAATGAAACACTTGAACGATCTTATCAGCTTATCACCCAACCTGCTCCATCCTTCTCACACTCTCAAATTTTTTGCCATCAACAATGTCTCTTTTAACTTTCTGGCGAAATTTCATTGAAATCGGAACCGGAACCATACGGAACACTGTTAACTAATATACACTTTGTGATTTGTGTTGTGTTACTTGTTGTCAGCAGGTAAACTACTTATCAGCATCTCTAATCTCTTTTTCTCAGTAGTCTGATACTTATTCAAATTCAAACCTGAGTGAACTTTGGGTGGGGTAATCGAAGTTGGAAATTGGCAATATAAAAAATTGAAAATTATTTTTCTTACTTTAGCATTGGACAGGAATCGAACTTATTACGACTTCGAGATCTGTATGCTAGTTGCTTTACAATTGTGCTATCGAGTTTTTCTGTCGATTTTTGTCGGGCAGTGGTGGGCAGGAATTGAATTTGAGCCCTTTAACCTTCATCTAAAAATCGAGATAAATTCGATTGATTGTAATTGTTTTGCACAATATTGTATATGTGTAGTAGGTATTCACAAAAAAATATTTCCAATTAAATTTTTACTTTTAAAACTATTCAATAAATAAAAAGGATTATGAATTGAAGTACCTACATTTTTATTTCGATTTTAATTATTATAAAAAATTGAAATTGATAAAAAATAAAATTAAATAAATCAAATCAAAAATATAGTAGAGCGAAATAAATACATTTTGATAAAATATCATGTAAAACACAGATGAAACCTTATACATATGTACACCTTATACATACTCGTATAATATACAAAATATATTTATAAAATCAAATACATGCATAGAAGGAGAACAACATAACAAATTGCATTAGAGTACAATTCAGAAGATAAAAAATATTTAAAAAATTTTATAAATTGAATAAAAATAGTTTAGAATGTTCTCGTACAAGTGAAGATACTAGTATGTGTATGTACACATTTTAGATATGCGCTCATACGAGTATGTATATGCACGAGTACGTTATATTGGTTATAATATGTATATACAGAAACAGAAACGTGACATTCAATTTTCATTTGATTTTCAAATTTTTTTTATTGGAATCGTTATCATTATTTTTTTTTATATGTATTTATAAAAATTGATTTATGGATTTAAGTGTTTTATAATATTTCTGATTTTGATTTTTGAATGTTTCAAATATGAATCTCTTGTATATCTTTCTATCTCGTTCACCACACTGATTGATTCTAAATCTTATCTCTTATATGATACGAATGTTAAATTAAAAAAGAGCAATTTCTGATTAACGAATAAATTTTCCAATTTAAGTCAAATAATTTGAAGATCAAAAACAATAATAATTTAGATTATTTTAAAGTTTTCTAAAATTCATTCCAAATAACATAAAAAAAAAAAACAATAGGATTGAATAAAGTTTTCAAGTCTACTAATTACCCAATTATTAATTACAAAATAATTTAATTTTACAGGACACTAATAAATTTTAAAATTATTACAGCACATACTCACGTTTATGCGCTTCTGAAGGTGTAAATATTGTTTTAGATGTTGTGTCCAATTTTAATTTTAATGATACGCTTATGTACAGTCTCTGTCTCTGTATAGTATGTACATATGTATATCACCTGTAGTACATGCCTAACGTTCGAGTAATTATGCTATTTCAGCTACGAATGCATATGAATACATGGGTGGGTAAATAAATGAACGCATGCAATTAGTGTATACGTAAATGAAAATATAAAATAAATCTGATCTGCACAAATTATAAAAGAGCTACCTATTATGTATGAGTGAGTATACGAGCATATAATATAGCTTTACACGGGCTAAATGTACAATTTTTGATAAAAATTTATCGTTTTATATATTTGGATAAGGAAATATACACGCATACAAAATGAATATAAGTTCTAATAATTGTCAGTTAAAATTATAGAGATATTATGTAGCGAACTGTATAATACCATGCATTAAATTAAAATTTGAATAAAGGATATTGATAATTATATGATTATTATCGTATGTATTTGTAATATATGTACTTTATTCTGCACACATACGGTATAATGTACATATTGTGTATGTTTTTAACGTTATTTTTGTATTTTAATTACACAGTTCATTCAATCTTTATTCTATAATTAGATTATAGTTTCAGTTTACGAGTATACCAGAGTTTTATTTTCATAATTATGTACCAAATTGAACAAACAATTTATGTACTAATTTTGTAATTAAATGAAAATGACAATATTTTTGAAAAAAAAATTCTACTTCTTCCACAGACTTACAATTCTTTATGAACCCCGTATATAGCTTCCTCAACAATTTGTCGCCATTCATTTCAGTTTCTTTAGCCTTAATTATGTACAGTTTTTTTATTCCCACCTTTCTAAGGTCTTCTGTTATGTCATATCTACAGCCTCTAACCATCTGCGGCTGGGTGTTCTTTTTCTCCTTGTTTCAGTGACGGGTGTGTCAAATACTACTTTTTCAACTGTTCTTAGAAAAATTTACAAGAAAAACATCATAAAAGAATAAAAAATAAAAATTTTTTGGTACAAAAAATCTATATATCGAGCATTTTGTATTTCGCATAAAGATCATGCGGTTAGGTGATTACAGTTTTCTGTAAAATTGTATTCCCAACTACAGAGGTCACTGTACCTACATAATCATACTACATCTGCTTTCGTTATTTAACTGTTCGATTATAATCGAATTTACAATTTTTTTTTCATTTTCTTCTTCTTCTTCTGCTTTCTATTTTTTCATTTATTTTCTTTTTATTTTGTAATCAGCAAGCATTACATATGATTTTGTATATGTTTGCTTATATAAGTAATCTAAACGAGTATACATCATGTATGTATAGTGATGGATACGTGTGTTCATGATCTGTATATGCAGTAGACTCCTTGTTGTATATGTTTAAATGAAATTTTGTATACAATATTACAAAATTATATGGACGTGCGGATGTAATGTATGCGTTGATGTGGATGTGTATTATATTTTATTACAATATCAATTCCTTTTTGAATGTTGTTCAAATAAATTGAATTGCGAATTCTTTATAATTCTCATTGGAGAATTATTGTGAGTGTTAAGATTTTCTTACATACATATTCGAATATATAATTTATACATATGTGCATACATACAGAATCTAGAATCTAGAATGCATTTAAATTTAATAACATCATCATCTGTCTACAGAGTAGCCTATACACACACAATCTATACACATGAGAATGGACTCTATATAATTTACGTGTCTGCTACACATACATACATATGTACAATGTACACATATATTTTGTACATTTTAATGTAATTGATTTATTGCATATACACATATGTACATACTCGTTTGTACTGATAATACAGAAGTAAACTCTTTTGGGGCAAATATATAGTACATATACTTACACAGTACGATTACATTTTATGTACAAATCCAATAAAAATATAGTAACTTGAATAATGAATGTACTCGTTATTTAATCATAGAAAAATAAAATAAAATAAAATAAAATTTACAAGGACAACAAGGCAACAAAAAAAAAATATTCAAGAAGGGATAGAAAAAATTTGTTTAATATCCTGTTGGTTGTCGTATATTTTTGGTTCATTTCATCAATTTTTCTTTCGCCTTTCAATCTATCCATACTGGATACTGGACTATAGTATCTTTCGTTATGCTCACATCACATTCACAACATCACACAATCCTACACAACATACACTCTTACTCGTTTATGATAAGAAAAAAATTCAACAAACAACCACTGTGTGTGTGTGTGTGTGCGCAATACTGAATGGAAATACAGCAGTTCATTGTGAAATCCGTATAGAGTATAGTACATATCTACTTTTTTCTTGTTGAACAATCTGTGCCAGAAAAAAAAATTTCAACGAACGAACATGTGAGTGAATTCATTGTATACAATAATCGTTCGAATGGACAGTGATAATGTATGTATGTGATCATGTGAAGAAAATTAAAAATAAAATACACACACACACACAAAATATTACAAAAAACATGAAAAGGAAGAAAAAGGAAGGAAGAAAGAAAATAATTTTCTCAATTTGATTTCTTTATTGCATTGTAGGTACATACATATAGTATATGTATGTACAATGTGTACAAAATAAATCTGATTTTTATTCTTATTCTTATTCTGTTCTTACATACAAGTACTTTTTCGTCATCGTCATCGTCATCAGTATCATTATAAAGTTTTTATTATTTTCATTTTTAATTTTTTTTTTTTATTTTTTTGAAGGATGAAAATAAGAAAATTAAATAAAATTAAAGTCACTTTTGTGATTTCAAATAAAATTTATTCGAAATATAAAATGAAAAATAATACTCGAATGACTACTCTATACTACTCGACTCGTATACTATAGTATACTATCACATGTTATGCAAGAAAACGAAAGAATATACGAGTAATATCGTATTATGTAACAAATAAAATTTTATGTATCCTTTTATAAAGGATACTTTTAACAAACTAGACAACAATTGGATACATTATTCTTTGTTTTTCTCAGCACTTACATTTATGTGTGTGTGTCTTCTTTTTTTTTTTTTTTGTTTTTTTGTGGACTGTCGAAGTCGAAGGTACTTAAAAATGAATAAAATTTTATTACTTTGACTCGAAATAATAAACTTATATACTATCTGCTATACTCTCATAAATTAGGTAGGTGCTTATATGTGTTTGTTGTCGATTCCTGGTATGGAGTATGTATCTATATGTGTTTGAAACTATGAGAAATACGGACAGAGCGAGTGTATATAATTTTGTTAGAAAATTATCCAAAAATACAAACGATCACTCATATACATAACGTGTAGACGAAAATAAAATTAAACAATCAATGTTATAATCATCAATTATCGCAGTGGCATTGGTAGTGGTGGTATGACAGTATTGAATATATCATTGCATCACAAATAAAATGAATTTTAGAAGAAAAAAAAGAAATTATATGTGTTTAAACATAAAACCAAGAAAAAATGAGTAGATAATTAAAGATTATCTTTGGTTGGGGGCTGAGAAATGAAATTAAAGAAAAATGTAATAAAAGAGGGAGGATATATGGGAAGTCAATATATATACTTGTAGGTGGAAAGAAGTATATTAAATAAATTGCTTTTCAAAAAGTTTTTCAAATAAAAAAAAAGCTACATATCAAAATATACATAAATGATAATAAATTATTATCCTGAATGACTGACTACAAATAGATATAGTGAATTGAATGCGTACACTATCATATACGAATAAATATATATGAATAATTGTTAAACTAAAAATTTATCTTTTCAGCATTTTGAGAAACATTAATTTTTCGAACATCAATCATATTAAAAATTATGGAATTTGATATGTACTTAGAACAGGAGGAGTCAATCGATTTTCTATGTACATATTCATACATAATCTATAACTTTCTATATCTTCTATATTATTCTTGTTAAAAAATGTATGTAAAATATTTGTACATAGTAGAGGCTCTTAACATAATATAAACACAGAGACATTTTTACTATACATACAGATAGACGTCACACAGATATATTATAGGTTTTGATTAATGAAATCTAAGACATTATGTACACATTTATTTATTTAATTATATAGATTGTATATCGAAATCGTTTGAGACATATAGATATATGCATTGTCCTTTTCATTTTCTTTTTCGTTTATTTCTTTATCTTCTTCTCTTTATGAAAATGAAAGCTGTATTGTGCATAGTATAGGCTTTCTGGAAAACGATAAGATTTGTACATGTTTGTATTCATTTTTCATTTGAATTAAATGTAAGATCATATAACATAATACCATTTTGCCATTGTACCATAACAATGAATGAACCAAAAGTTAATTTAGCTTCACCACAATGCATCAATTACATTTTCAAAATCAGGAATAAAATGAATGCTAAGGGTAACAACAATCAACATAGGAAGCAGATCGCGGTTGGTTTCTGTTTAAGGTGATTAATCAGCTGACTAACAGAACAAAACTTCACAAGCAAATGTGATACCATTCCAATTAATTTTAAGAATTAATTTATGTCTAATAGACTGCAATGACGATTTAAAAAGAATTGGAAACTGTTTAAATGTTTAGCGATATTGGCTAAGCAACATTTTTCAGTTTTCATTTTTCATTTTTCTCTTTTGTTCATTTTTGTTGTTAATATAAAAAGAGAAAAACCATTATTGCAACGTATATAAACCATACCAATATTCAATTCAGATTAATGATTATTACTTAAACGTGTCTAAATTCAGAGAAGATAAACGAAAATTTAATAATTTTATATTTTTTCTTGTTTCTTTTTTTTTTGGAATTTCGTTTCATTCTCGTTGTGCTTCTCCTCTCTATTTCTTCTTTCTTTACATCTCATATTCATATTTATTATTACAATATCATACCCAATCGATAAACATAATGAATTTTAATCGAAACCGTAAATGAATACTTTTTCGATTTTATCGTATAATCAGCTTACAAAAAAAAAAAAGCTTTGTTACAATTTTTTTAGCCCACGCAAATTACATATTCGCAATACATTTTCATGTTCGTTCATATGCCTGTGTACATATGTACAAATAAAGTAGATTAACGCAAATATTATAATGAGAATATTAACATTTAAATGACTAACATTACACTATATGTACATTCAGTATATAAATTTATGAAGATACACACGCTACACCCTTAAATATATTAAAATTTGTTGTTAGTATTTCTTTTTAAGAAAAAAAAAGGATTTTCATAGTATAAAGTTCGTTATCGTTATTATTTATATTAGTTTTTCATGTGTTTGAGTTTGTGTGTGTTTGTGTATTGTTTGTGCTGTTATAGGGTACATTACATAAATAAATATTAGTCAGTACCTACTACTGATAAATGACCAAAATAAACGTGTCGAAATATATTTTTCCTATATAGATATATTTGAATAATGCTTTTAAATGCAGCAGCAAATATGTACTAGATTTTCGTGTAAATTTTATCAGTTGATTGTAAGCAAAAATTCAAGATAAATGTAACAGTACGAGGACGACTACATTAATATATTCTGTTACTTTCATATTACACACCCACAAATTCGTACAAGGATTCGAATGTAATATTTGTGTAGCGAAGCTGCTAATTTTTATTACGTTCTGTTGTACCAAATTGTACCGATGAATAGTACCTATACATGCAGATTTTTTTGTCTAATTTTCTAGTGAAATTTTAGCAGTAATTGGTAATAGTAGCAGAAGTAGAACTACAAATTATTTGGGTATATAGTGTCCCTTGTAGCACCATACCACTATATGAAAATTTGTTCAGCACTTCCGGTTACCATCATAATTAACTCTGTCTGAATATTTAATGAAGAATTTTTATTTAATTTTGTTCATTTTTGATTTTATTTTACTCTATTTTTCTAGCTCTCACTCTCTATCTGTTCGTATATTTTATTTTTTTCATTTTAGTAGAACCAATATTAATTTAACTAATTGAGTTGTTATGCAAATTAACTATGGAATATCCGTTCGTTCGTTCGTTGTTATAATGCTCTATACAAGAAGAATTTTTTTCTTAATTTTGTATTCATGCATACCAACAACATACAGCATATGAACAGTGTTGTACAAAATAATAGCAACCATTAACTGGAATTGAATTTATTTAATCATTATAAAAACATTGGAATAATAAGAACGTTCAAACTTTCAACAACCACAACGGAAACACTGATCGTAAAGTTAATCTCAAACTTTGATTTCTGTGCTCTCTATTGTTTGACAAGTAATCGATTCAACAATGAATAGAAATTATTCAAATTAATTATCAAAACGCATGCTGGGATCGCCGCGTGAAATTTATGGAGAGTTTCGCATCGTAGTCTTCATTTGAAGACATACAAATTTCAACTGATTCGAGAACTCAAACCAAACTGATCATGATATGCATCGAATTTTCGCTAATTAGGAAATAGAAATCACTTTTAGGATGAAGCTTTCACCAAAATCAATTATGTGAAGCAAATAATTTGTGTTCATTTTGCAACGACAGAAATTCAAAACTAGAAATGGCTACCGTTAACACTACAAGCACATATAAAATAAATACTTTTATTTATTTACTTTTATATATTTATTTTTTCTAGTATTTATTTTATATGTGCTACAAGTATCGCGTACTACAAATTATTAACTCTGGCTTTTAAAAAACAAAAAATAGGACGAAATTGAAAATGCGAAGAATGCAGAAGAAGAAGACGAAAATATCTAAATACAAATTTTAGAAAAAAATTAAATTTTTATCTCTTTAAATTCGAATGGTGCACATTGGTTTTTGCACAACACTGTATACCCGAATATCCATACATTCAACGCATAGACAGGATCGAAAATGTGTACAGGCAAACATTTGTGTACTTTTATCGCTACACTCGTAATACAAATGATATAAAATTTTTGCCATAGCGTTTGTAACTGCACACAAAACAGAGACAACAATTTCCAGTGAATTTCAATAATTAATTTCAGTAAAATATTTTGTTCAAAAGAAAATCTAATTTTATGCATAACTATAAAAACGAGTATGCAGTATACTCGTACGACTATAGTCCTAGTTCTAGTATAATTAATGTTTCAATAAATTTCCCGATTATTATATTATGCACTCACAATTGCAACCAATACATTTTTTTTATGTTACGTGTACCAGGTATCGATAATATTCAGTAAAATCGGTTATTCCGATTCTGGATAATATGTTATCCTAGTGATGTAATGAGTGCGCCTAAATTAGGTACAGCGAATTCCAAAAAATAAAGAGAAACAGTAGATCGGAGATAAAAGAAATAGGATTAGATTTTTCTAGAACATATAGTATCGTAAATTAGATTTGATCGTACACACAAATACAGATATAAATTAATAAAATTTCAATTAAAAACTAATAAAATTCCCTTAAAATTAATAGTATGTTGTTTATTTGCCTTTCCATTTACGTCGTTGAAGAGTTCGTGTAATGTTGACTCCTTTTTCTCCCCAGATTATTCCATATTTTCTAGATGATTCGATCTTTTAGCTTTTAATTTTCATTCGTTTCATCCTACAAATACGAATCCTTGTAAGTTTCACTAGATAAATCGTTGATTACATACATTTTTCGGCTGGGTGACTATTAATTTCTCTAACCGTCGACCATTAAAAGATTTTCGATCAATGATCTGCAATAGAAAATAAATAAAGTTGAAATAGTCGAAAATGTTCAGTTGAAAACTAAATACTTTTTAATAAAGTAAAAAATTGTACTCACCTTCAGCAATGAAAATGGAAAAATGTCCAACAAAATATAAGGTTGTGTTTTACTTGAATAAAATGTTTAAAAAAAGAAACATCATCGCCATTTTTATAATTCCAACACATAGGTTATCTGAAAGAAAGTAAGAAAAAACATATAAACATTTAAATGAATTTGGAATTTTACAATAATTTTAGTATTTTGTGCCAGAAAATATTTATAAATCCATGCATTTCGAATTATAAATTACTACCGTTAAAAAATAAAACTTGTACTCAGAGTTAATTAGGTACTTTCAATGAACATGAAAAGTGTTTAGAGAAATTGTATCACATCTCAAACATTTTACATTTTCTTCATATTGTAGAGGAATTGAACAATACTCACATTTCCTCTAAATACTTAATCTAATTTCTAATTATTGTCAATCATAAAAAATTCTACTTATAACTAACAGAATTTCAAAAATGTTTTCCCATATAGTATTCCTGTCTTATATTCTACATACATATGAAATATGAATAATAATTCCGTGTTTTTTTAATTCAATTTGCTCACAGGATGTGATTTATTTTAAAATTATAATCGTTACATAAATTTTGATGAAGAAATTACTTACGTGTGCGGTGTGTGCTCTCATATATTTTGTATAACATACTTTAGAGTACATCATATGAAATTAATTTTTATGTACAAAATTTTGTAATTATACCACTCACAAAAAATTACATACATGCGATTACCTACATTTTACATTAAAACATTTTGATTTACTTAACGTAGTAAAGCGAATGGAAGTAATAATAAATGATGGATAATTATACGAAATATATTTTGTTGTATAATCATCATCTTTATCATCATTCACCGTTTCGATGTTTAATTCTATTATGCTTTTAAAAACTAAGTAAAAAAAAAGTATGTAAAATATGCTCTATATATTTTCGCGTACATTCGTTTCTCTTCACAATAATTAAAAATAAAAATTATTTCGTAAATCCTTAAGGAAAATTTTGTTAATTGAAATTTTTCACTTTCTAATATTAACTTATTTGAATTACATAGGCAGGTAGATATACGCACTTCAGTTAAACTCAAATCATTCTTCCTACACGCATACATATTAAGGGTTTACCAATAGTGCACGTCAGAATTTTAAAGTGAAATACAATGATAGCTGCAAGTGGTATTCACGTTGGTAACAATCGATTACATTACGTTCTGAAAATAGTATCCTTTGAATGCCACTCTTCGGCTTCGTCTGCAGGAACTTCATGATGACGTAGATGGCTTGTCAGACAGTACTGAGTAGTAAGCAAAGCAATCAAAATTTGAGTTTGACTTTTCGATCAGTGTTATCGTTGATGGCTATTAAAAATTCTGACTTTCCTGTTGGTAAACCTTACATAATCTGATGTGTAATAGATTAAAAATAAGGTGTATTCACGTGCAAATCATGCATACTCATATGTGAATAGATACAAATATACATATGTTCATTCGAACATATTCACATTGTAACTTTTATGTTATATTTTCGTTCAAGATATAAGTAATTACTCTATGTCACAAGCATGTATGATGAATAACAAATTTATAAGATTATTGTCTTACTTATTTTATATTTTAAAGAGTTTTTAAAATTTATTCAATTTTATTTTTATTATTCTTTTTTCTTTAAATAGATTTTCTTTAATTGTATAACGTTCGTAGATACGAATTATTCTGAAGCAATTACAAGCAAGTATAGGCAAGCACATGCACATTGATATTATATGACGAGTAAGACATAATTAATTTTTGTAGCAGGAGGCTTTTAAGTAATTTTATATCTGATTTCATTTTCTTGTTTTTCCTTTTATAATTTCATTTTTCTTGATTTAATTTTAATTTTTTTCCTTTCTTTAAATTTTCTAATTAAAAACTAATTTTATGCTTCAAGTTTGTTTTATTTTTGTTCTTTCGTTTTTTTTCTGTTTTTCTGAATGCTTTTTTTTGAACATTTTTATAAAAATTGGTTTACAATAAAAAATAACTTTTAAAAAGATCCTTTCATTTTTCATTTACATGCCGCCAAACATGCATATGTATGCACATACTAAATTTATGTCTAATTTGTTTATCCTTTTCTTGTACACATACATAATCGCACGCATACATACTAACGTATACTAGCTAATATATTCGTTTAAATAAAATAAAATAAATGACTTGTCTTTTTTTTGTTTAATTTGAGCACCAAACATTGAAAAACTTTTTCTTTTCAAAATGAAAAATAAATTATTTTTCTGTAATTTTGTTGTTGTTTTTTTTTTGTATTTTACTAAAAAGTAAAATACAAATTTACATCTGTTCCAAAAAAAAAAAAAAAATAAAAACAAAAAGGAGAATGAATGTACTACGAGAAATCTTAAAATCTAAAAATATTTTTTGAATTCTTTATACGAGAATTTTTTATTCTAATACGAATTTCAGTTTTATTTTTAATCGTTTTTGTTTTTGTCCTGATATATGGTACATAATATACCATAGCAAGGATAAGAAAGCGAACTTACTAAAAATTCTCCAAAAAAAAAGAAGAGAAATAAAGAAAAATAATTTAAAATTGGAACAAAAGATGGTTTTGTCAAGTTTTTTAATAAATTTTTCGTCTTATGAAGTTTTTTTTTTTGTTCTATTCTTAACTTATATACGAGGATGTATGCATGAAAATGATTCAAATACAAATTTTACTATTTCACTTATATACATATATAATTTAAACTACTTACTGTGTGTAATTTGTATGTGCAAGTATCTATCCAGTCAAATATAGGAAAGGAAGATATAGCAGCACAGTAGCATTCAGCCATAGACAAAAGAACATCACGCGATGTGAAGGATAATACATAAGTACATACACAATATCGCATATGAACATACGCTTATTATACAGTATTATGGACCAAGATCTTTATTTTATCCTTGTTTGTTGAGAAAAATGCTCTGCTCTGCCTGTACAATATGTGATGCATGTTACGTTTTTTGTCTGTCTGCAAGAAAATATAAAATAAATTTATGAATTTCAAGAGTAATTTTATTTACAAAAAAAAGGAAAATTAATTAAAACTTTTCTCCTTTTTATTACAATTATGATTATCATTATTCTCATTATTATTATTTTGAGAGGAGCAACTATAGGAAGAAATATTTTAAATGAAAACCGCTTTTTTTTCTTTTTTTTTTCTTTACAAATTTATCAAAAGAATCATAATTTTCTTTTAGAATCATTTAACGTCGTATTGGATACCAAATCCTAAAGAATATGTAATTTATTTTCGCTTTCATTGTTCATTTTCATTTGTCATCGTATTGGACAATTTTCTAAATTTGAATGTGTACGCGATAAGCATCCACGCCACCCCACCCCACATTTTATAAGTGAAAAGTTTTCGGTTTTCTTTAGTGGATTTTCCAAAACTAAACTTATTTCGATGGAAAAATAGAAACGATTCCCTACCGAAGACCTTTCCATTGACACTGAACTGATTTCAGTGTAATATTCATGGATTGTAATATCCATTAGGTTAGGATCGTTTACAATAATTCATCGTGGATTTCGTGCCATAAGAGTAAATTTATCACGCCTCCTACATTTTCATTTGAGAAATTTTTTCGTCGTAATACCAGTAATACACGGCAATCTACTCTTAATTGTGTGTACAATTTAAACATCTTAGTATACCTATACTCTATTAAATCAACACTGGCTGGATTGTAAATTTAACTTTATCTTCCACTTTAACATTTAATTTTCCACTAAATTTTTACTACATCAGTTCTCTTCAATTACTTCAATCTCTTCTCTCGTTTTAATGTGGACTTA
The DNA here is from genome assembly GCA_951394055.1 of Villa cingulata. Lineage (NCBI taxonomy): Eukaryota > Metazoa > Arthropoda > Insecta > Diptera > Bombyliidae > Villa > Villa cingulata. The sequence goes on from OX596023.1 coordinate 2,074,753, forward strand.
TCAGTGTGTGTATACTTCATTTTCATTATACACCAGTTTTTATTTTTGTTTTCGAATTCATTTTATTTTCCTTGGACAGGACAGAGTTAAATTAAAAGTTCATTCTGATGTACATTGTTATTTACTTATTTTCATTTTTATTATATTTTTTACTTTTCTGTGCCTTTTATTTCGTTTTTCGTTTTATGGAAATTAAATGTTGAATTGGATAAACTTTAATTCGAATTTATTGGGCACACAACATGTACATCTGTATGTATGTAGATTACATTATTTCCTTATTTCGGATATTTTCGGTCGATTAAAAATCCTTTTATTTTACATTTTAATGTTTATTTTATTTTTATTTTTATTTTTTTTTTTTGAATTTTGGAATTTATAAAATCGAAATCCTTATTTCTGAACATCCTTTTTTTCGTTGAAATTGATATAAATTTAATACTAAATGCGGTATATAAACATTCAATTATGTAAAAAAAACTATATATATTCACGATAAAATAAAAATCACTATGCACTGATATATCCTTTTTAGATATCAATCAGAGAGTAATAAAAATATCACAAATTCTTTTCATTACAAATAAAAATCGCTGCTACACGATAATGTGTTCATCCTATACACCATACGTATCTATACAACTCTATAGAATGCATAGCTATTATAGCACAGAGTTGTTTAACTTACAACTTAAGTAATATCCCTTTTTTATCTTCTTATATGAATCCTTATTTTTTTTTCTATTTACTTTCTAAATTCGATTTTAAGTTAAAATTTATTATTGGATATTTTCCATTCAGTTTATTAATAAAACAGCAGGTAATCTATATGGTAAGCTCTATAACGTTGTTGTTGCAGTAGTAGTATCTAGTGCAGTGCTATAATAGCCGAATGAAATCTTAAATCTATATTATATGCATTCGTATTATATGTGATAGTTAACGAGAAGGCAAATATTGCATTCAATAAACTGCATCATATCCATTTATCTGAAGATTTAATATTTTCTATATAGACATACACTCATTCATTCATACGATATGTGAGTAAATACACAAGTATATAAATGTATGTGTGCATTTATTATACTTTTGATATCCAGAATTTCATTTGAAATTGTAAGCAAAATATTCTTCGTTCAATTTGCTCTGTTCAATCATTATACACATACACTATATATAGAAGGAATTGAATCAATCGGTTTGTAAAGTGCTAAAAGAATCAATTCCATATAAGCAGATAAGAAGTTTAAAGAATATTTTTGTTTTTCTTTTAAATTATCCTTTTATTTTTTTTTTTTTTTGTTCTTTGTAAACAGGTGCAGAAATTTTGAAATTTTTTATTCATTTTCCATTGATTCATTTTAATAGGTTTGAATTTCGAAAAAAAAATATAAGTAAATAAAGTTTGTTTTGATTTAAGTAATTGTGCATTCAGGTATCTGCTCTGGCAATTCGAAATCAAATAATTTTTCAAAAAATATAAAAAAAAAGGATAAATACTTATGTATTGATTTTTTTTTATAGCTTATACTTTTTGTATACAAATTATGTTTGAATGTGCAAAATTTACTTTTTATATTCATAAATACCGCGTATTATCCTTGTTGTATTGTATGCTTTCCCTAACAATTTTATTAATATCACAAGTACAGAGAATGTAGAAGATATTAATTGATTTTCCGTAGTTTTTTTATTCAATTTATGATGATCAATAAGAATTTATGCATACATACGTACGTCAGAGATCAGAAAATTATAGTGAAGAAATTTACATTTAATCTTTTCAAATCGTAAAGCACTATAGCTAAATATATTTATATAAAAAAAAGTTATTTAACATAATGACAATGTTTCATTTTGTTTTACTTATTTTATGAGTTTCTATCATTATTGAAATTGTGTATACTTCATTATCTTAATGATTAGAAAAGAATAATAAATAAAATACAAGAAAATATCTCTGTAATATTGTCGTATTCTTATATAATATACGCATCAATATTCAAATTTAAATGATTAACGATTCATCCAAGGACTTGACTTATTTTTATGAGATATTTTATGTAGAATCTGTTTTCTTGTTTGTTTTTTGTTATATTATTTAATCAATTTTGGATTTTATGTTCTACACGCGATAATTTCGAACAAGTAATTTTCATTTCCTGTATGTACATGTATACGAGATACACATCTTTAGTTAATTATCCATTTAATTATTGAAATAAAATCAAAATCTTAAAAAAATAATAAATTAAAAATATTCTTTTTTCCTTTAATTTTTAAATATTCCTCACATGACAGTTAGCAGAAAAGTACATAACGTGTACATTACATACGTCCATACACGTAGTAATTTTAATTTTAATCTCTTTTTGTATAACATAAAATATTCGTATCGATATTCATCGATGACTTTATAAATCATTCACCATCATAATGTAGTATGTGGTGCTTGGTGTATGTGCAAAGTGCATTTAATGTGTAAATAAAAAATCGAAAAATTATAAAAAAATTAAAAAAATAAATAAAAATTTAAAATTTAAATTCCTAAATGCCCATTACAATTATTGTTAACACACAAAATATTGTGCGAACGTTTTATTATAATAACGAGCATATAGTGTACACTCGTAGTCGTATGTTTGTTGCCGAACATTTATCTCTTGTGTAGATTGGATATTCGTTTCATTTATAGATGTAAGGATACGAGTGCTCGTATTTATTTATACACTATGAAAATTACATTTAAAAAAATTTTAAAAATAAATATGATCCTTTTTTTTATTTCCTGTATTTTATTTTAAATTTTTTTCTTTTCTTTTTATCGAAATATAATCAGCATAATTTCATATAGTAGTAATATGTACTACCTATATATGTATGTTTGTATACACAAGCGCGAAAAAATCATAGGACAAGAATAATTTTTTATAATTTTTTTAATTTAGCAACTGACTTATGATGAAATTTTTTTTTCTAAAAATGAGCAAAAATGCTCAATGGGATTTTTGTCTCTGCGGTAAATCTCTTATTGCTGAAACAGAATGTGTAGCTGTATAGTTACATAGCTAAAGCAAGCAGCAATGTTTGAAATCATACATAAATGAATGCCGCTTCTAAATTCAATGCAGTTGACTTGACAGCTACTTTTCTATTTAATACTCGAAAGTCGAAGTCCAAGTTGTAGTCACTGATCATTGATCACTGAAGAATTATTGATCATTTAATTTTAAAGTTTCGAATCAGCCACATAGTACATTAGTCAGTCATCAGTACATTATCTTCGTTACAACCGTATGCAGTACTTCAGAATATACTACATGATGTGCTATGCTAAATGCTTCAGCCGTAGCTACAGCTACAAATTCTATTACAGCAGTAAAGATTGTATATTTATGTCAGTGTGATCTGTGATTACGTACTCTATTCATGAAAAATCAACGATGTCCCATAATTTGTTCACGTCATAGTGTAAATAATATAAAACACAAAAGATAATGAGATGAATTTTTAATATTCAGACATTATGTACTTTTATACACGCATATTATCGATACATAATTTGGTAGGCACATATATGTAATTATATTGTTTAAACTTTTATTTTATTTTATATAATAATATCGTATTGTATTTAAAATTATTTAATTTCATTTTTTTTTTTTTATTTTCAATATTAAAACGAGAATTTTTTACTTGTGTACTTTATTTATTTTTTCTTTTTTTTTTGTTGTCATTTTAAATCGATGTTTTTTCTCGTTTTATTTTTATTTTTTGGAAAAATTAAAGGATAATTTATTCAATCGATATTATATGAATTCGATAAAATTATGATAATAATAACAGCAGTAATAACAATAATAATTATAATTATAATAATGCATTTGTATTAAAAATAAAGCAATCAATATTATATAAAGGTACTTTACATTATAAAAGGCAGCCACATTAATATTTATGGAGTAATATACAATTCTGATCTGATGATATAATAAAAATGATGACATCCTATACACACAAACACACACACACACAAAAGTAATTCAATAATAAAAAAGAATTATTTTATAACAAAAAAAAAAAAATAAAATAAAAATTATAAAACACTTTGTTTCCATTGAAAATTTTAAAAACATAAATTTTGTATTTTTCTCTTTTTTAAAAATATTTTTCTTTTTTTTTTTTCTCTTCTCTTTTCCTGGGAGAAAAATAATTTTATTGCAAATCCATACAACATAATGGAATAATTACTTCTTTAATTAGCAAATCGTTTAATTGTGAAATTTTATTTTCGATTTAAAAAAAAAATTAAATATCTACATACTGCCTATTTAATCACTTTTTAAATATTATTTTACTCGCGTATCTCGAAGCATTATTTTATAAATGGATACTGCACTTGCTTATCATCTGTCAATTAATCGAAAAATAAAATCGTACATTAAATTCACATTTAAATTAAATAATCAGAAACAAAAATTGTGTTTTCAAAAAATTCTTTACATCTTTTGTAGAAGGCCAAAATTGATACTCAAATCTGATTGATCAAAAATATTTTTGATTCAGTTTAACGATCACTTAATTGTAATTGTATACGTTTGTGATATTTGATTGCATAAATTTACTCAAAACAGAAACTTTATGTGGAATGAAGCCATCGCAATACCTGTAATAAAAAGAAAGAATTTTCAAATTTTTCCTTTGTTTTGGAAATTATGTGAAAGTAGCATCACTTAAACTGATGTACATAGGTTTCCTGCAAATGATAGAAACGTTGTGGATAAATAAAGAAAACAAATTTGGAAGAAATCGTTGTTTTGGTTGTTAGTCCCGGGACTTATTGATCCATGTGTTGTTGGTATTGGTTGGTACATTACATAAAAAATTTTCACTCGAATAGACAAAAATCAAAATATTTTCCAAAACTTTTTCAAAACCGATTTTATGTAATAACAATTTCAATTTTGCGCTGGTAGTCCAACAAAAAAAAACACAATCCTTTTAACCCAATACACTCATTGATTTTCATTTAAAAGAGGATGCATACAATTTGTGTCTAAATCGTTTATATTGTTTTCTGGTGCTTTTTTGGATAAAGTGGATTTTTTAATTTTTCACAAAATATATTTTATATCACCAAAAAAAAAACACAAATAGTATGTAGTTGTATAGAGCGCACATTATATGTTTGTATTCGTATGGATATGTATATGTAATAAACATTTATGTGTATAAAACAATTTTCATTTTCTATACATACTCATCACAATATTCGTATACGGTTTGTAGATAGATAATTTTTATTCAAACATCCTTATACCCATTACACACGATACACAAATAGAAATATATAATATGTATGTACAATTGTACATGTTTGAATTAACAAAATGTATACAATTACATTTATTATAGTATACACCATCAGTTACAATATGCAGTAATTATTTTCTAATTAGTCTCGTAACTGTTTTTGTGCAATCAAATAAGAAATGCAAAATGTTAGGTAAATATTGGCCACATTTACATTATATATATACGATTATATACTATATATACATGTACAATTTTATATGAATATGGCGGTTATTATATGGTTGTGTATATACATATGAGGTACACAGATATAAGTAGTATGAACATTTTATATTTATTGATGCGTGTAATTCTTATTTTATTTTTGGGTCTGTGTTCAAATTACAATCATACACCATCCATACACACATACATAATGTACGTACATTTACATGAAACACAGACAAATAATAATTATAATTTTTTTTACTGTTTTTTGTTCTTTTTGTATTTTGTGTTTTGTTTTTCTTTCTTTTTTTTTCATCAAATTTCTGTTACAATACGTATAGAAAATTTCTATTTCTGTTTTTCGGTTGACTGTGCACAAATGTATTCCACAAAAATTTAATTTTTATATGCTTATGAAAAAAAAATAAAAACAAAATTTACAAAAAAAAAAATAGAAAAGAAAAACTAAAAGGACAAAATATCAACATCTGTAAAATGAAAATTAAATTACGTGATATGTTACATCCTGGTTTCATGTTCACATACACGCAAATGTATGCATGCATGTACACATATAAGGATATATGACATATAAGTCAAAATGTATACTCTAAATCCATAGTATATGATATAATAATTATACACAAATACATACATAAACGTTTGTTATTTGGCTATTTAAATAATAAAAATAATTTGTAAACATTTTTATATTTTTGATTAATACATTACAAAACGTTTATGTACAGGATGATTCTTAATAAAGTGTTCCAACATATACCAATCGATTCCTTAAAGTGTTGTCATCAGCGTTTACGATGAGGCATTTTTCCTAAAAAGCTTTGAAACACAACAAATTTCGTAAGAGGTTTTTGATCTCAGACATTTTTTTTTCTCCAATTTTGTATGCTTTTGACTCCACAAAAATTTTAATAACTTTTGAAAGACTAAATGACATGATTATTGACATGACACGTTTTTCATTTGAAAGACATCTTAGGGGTGCATTTTTTTCTTACAAAAAATCATATCATTATTAAGGAAATTTTTAAGGAAAAATGATAAAGACGTACATTTTTGACCAAAATTTTTCAAAATTTTTATGTCTAAAAGTTCATTTCTACCATGCCACATTTGACAACGGATTGGGATATGTCAGATACTTTTGGAAAGTTCATAATACATATTTTAACCGAAACATTATATTTGTCCTCTTATCGTGTTTCGAATAGAAGTTATAGTGTTAGTAGAAGTTAGAAGTACGGGCGAAAATGTTTCAACCTTTAAAAAACGGATTTTACGAAAAATTCCACATCGTAAACACTAATCACAACACTACAAGGAATCGATTATATCTGAGTGCTCTGGTTTCATACCTCCCCCCTAACAACAAGGAATCGATTGGTACATGTTGCAACACTTTATTACGAATCACCCTATACATATCTGTCTGTATGGTTACGTAAATTTGAAATTTTCTGATTGTGATTATATTAGCTGATGGATAATATAGCAATAATAATAATAACCTATACGCTTAACTATACTCGCACAGATAGCTAAACCATCATTTTTTGATACATGCCAAAAAAAAAAGTGAAAATAAAATTCAAAACAGATGTACCAAATGTTTAACAAATTTTCGAACTCGTATTTAGAAAATTAGGAAAATTTCAATAAAAAAAAAATTGTTTCCTTTGAATACAACTCGAAAATATGTACGAGTACATAACATTTAGACACAACACATACATTTATGTAGTTTAAACATGCATATCTATGTAAAGATATAGTATTTAACATTTGATTTAATAGTTAGTTGGGCGTAAATTTTGTATAAAATAATTTTATTCGCGAATTCAACACCACTTTTTTGAAAAATCAATCATTCATTCATAAAAGAGAATTAACAAAGCGATATAATAATGAAGGATAACAAAAATAAAACAACGCAACACAAAACAGTAATAAAAATGAAAATACATATACATACATATGTACATACATAGCTTTGTACAATAAATATTTCATTTATACATACACCTTCTTACGTTTATATATTCTCTCAAAGGATATACATATGTACGTATACATACGAGTATACATATAATTAAAACACAGTTTCATGTTATGCATGATTAAATTGCTGTTTGAAATGTTATTGAAGTGGTTTTGATTTAGAAATTCAGTTCTTTTTGTATATAGAAAATACATTTTTTTTTGATTATTTATTTGTCGATTGTTCATCTATTTGCGTTTATTGTTTATTTATTGGAATTGTAACTGATTTTTCAAAAAAAGGTTCAACAAGGAAAACTAGAAAAATTTATTTCGGTGTTTTTTAATTTAAAGGTACATACTCGTATATTATTTTAACATGAAATCGAACGTTTACTCGTCTAATTAGACAAGGATTTTTATTGTATTTGCATGTAACCAAACAATAAATACATTTAAAATGTTTGTAATTAATTAAGAATTTGTTTTCAAATGAAATACATTACATAAAAAAGGATATTCGCTTAAATGGTTGTAGAATTTAAAATTCATGTTTAAAATGATAAAAATAAAAGTCTCAATTTACTTACGGTGAGCCACATATTCTGATCGTTTATTTTGATTCCGTTACACGTTTTACTGAATCCTGTACAATATTTTCAATTTAACGATGACATGTCCTTGGTTATAAATTCATAGTTGAACTGAAAATTGAATAGAGAGAAATATTAACAGAAAAAAATATTGCCTTAGTAATTATAAACCGCAATCTATTAATTGTGTGTGTGGAAGCGGACTAAACCCATTTTATACACAAAAAACCAAAATTTATTTTTATGAAAAAAACAAAAACAAAAATTTACGAAATATACAACAAAATTTACTGCGGAAAAATTCTCTACGGATATGGTTGGTTGGTAGGTAGGGCGAAGAAAAAACTAATTCACAGTTAAACACTTTTAAGTGGTAATAAAAATTATTTTCGCTTATATCCTGATGGTGTATTCTACTATATATGGTACATACATATATAGATGTAATGTATGCACATTTATAAATACTCAGGCAGAAAAAAAGAGGATTTTTTTTTATATTTTTTGAAAATAAAAAGGATAACAGAAAACATTTTAATGGGTTACAATTTCAGTTACGTCATCATTTCGAATTTATTACACAACATAGAACCTGCTGAAAATATAACCAGGATTACCTCTATTCTATAATGTACAAAATAAAATCCGTACTCTATACATATGTATGTAGCCATATTGCCTATATATACGTACAGCAATTAGGAATGAGATATATGAGCCTTCTGAGAGCCAGACCACCATATTATTTTCCAGTTTTGTGAATGAAAAAAACAAAAAAAAAACAAAAAAAAATTCCAGAAAATTTATTATTTCATTTTTATTGCAAACAGAAAAAAAATTAATTGTTTATTTTGTTGATTACTTTTATGAATTTTTTTTTTTAAATTGTAGAAGGGTGTTGAAGAGAAAATGGATTAACTGCTATCTACATACAACGTATATAGTAAATATATGAAGGATATTTAAAAATTTTTACCTACACGTACGTATACACACACGTATAATCCGAAATCTGGAAAGACCAAAAAAATTAATTTTCATGAATTAAGTACAATATTATTATTATCAGGCATCTATCTATGTATATCTATAAAAATATCGTATATTTTTCGAAAAAATGTTATGAATCCTTTAAATTTTCCTAGTCTAATTTTTACGGCAATCTATTGTCTTTCCAGAAAACACTCACATTCATTAGTTTTGGTTCAATAATTTTCAACTAATTATAAAATTTCCTATAATTCCGTTTATAATTTTCGTATACTTTCTCTATTTGCTAAAATGTTCACAAGGATTTACAATCGATTTTCAATTTATCTGTGGTGGGTTCACTTTCATTTACAAATTTTTAATTAACAACATTTTCTCTCTCTCTCTCTATCTCTCTCTCTCGCTCTCTCTCTCTCTCTCTTGTTAATAAAATAAAAAGAGTTTAATTCTAATAAGCTGATTACAAAAGATATTTCGAAATGTATTAATTCGAATTGAAAAATAATTTAAAAAAAAAAAAAATTCTTCGAAAATACGAGTACAATTCAACTGATTATTATATAAAATTAATAAATTGAATCCTCTTAAAATGCAATTCCTAAAATAATTTCCTATGCAAAGAAGATTATTCCAACACCATTATATACAAATACGCCCATACCCATACCCTCATACTCATACTCACTTATAGATATGATAATGGGTAGAATATTTAGAAGAACAATACACTTGTACGTACACTATACAGGATACGCTACATCACTATGACAACATACAAATACACATACTTACATAAATGTGACATAAATCGGTAGTTACATTACATATAAAGTACGCATATTAATTCATTTGACACCGCGTCTTTATATAATATCGTATACGATGTCATGTCAGCTAGAATTTTATATTTCTGCGTTATTATACACGCTTCAGCAGAAAATGAAAGGATATTAAGTATGTATATACAATAGCAAATAGAATGTCGTGTAGGATTCATCATGTTGCCAACAATTCTTATTTCTAATTTATTTATTTTTTGCTTTGTGAAAATGTACTCTATGTTATAAAAATTAATTTAAAAAAAATTTATATAATGTACGAATATTTCTTTTAATAAAATCGTGAATATATATATATGTATGTGTACATGAGTGTAAACGTATCTGTTCGTATGTATATACATAAATAATGCTTGCTTGCGCTTGTAACCTAAATTTATAGTAGTACAAAAACGTGTCAGTGAATTAATTAACTTTCGTCTCTAATCGAATTGAAGATATTTTTCGCTCATCGCACACACATATATGCACACGAGTATATAAATACATTTTACATACATATATATATATTCTGTGTATGTACTTCAAGGACCTGACAAAGAAGTAAAATGAATTATAAATTTAATTTAATTTTATAAAATCTTTGAACGGAAATGAACTTTTACTGATATCAGTTTTTAGTTTGTTTGTGTGTATTTTTTTTTTTTTTGCATTTTCCTTTTGGCAAAATCAGAAAATTATTGGATGTCACGTATAACTGAATTTCAAGATTTTTTGTTGTTGTCTATTTCTTTTTTTATTCAACAATTCATTTTGTAATGTAGTGATGGAATTTTATAAAAGTATCCTGGTAAGTAGAAGTAGGAAATTGTGTCACAATAATATTTTTGCCCGCGTTGTACTTGGATGCGGCTACGTATAATATGTGATAGAAAGATAAAGCCATATAGAAACGTTACAAAGAGAAGCATATAAAGAGAAAAATTTATAAAATTTAAAATTTCCAATATTCAAATATTTTTCAATTAATGAGCATACACATGTATACTCGTAAACATGTAGCTATACTGACTGCATAAAGGTAAACGCTGTGAGTGTATCCACATACTTTCGTTTATATGCAAATAATTGAACAGAGAAATGCAACGTTATCATCACAAAGAAACACGATTGTGGTATTGTTCGTGAATAATAATTTATACCAAATTTGTTTTTGTACAACGAAGGAATGTTTCAAAGAATTTTACTACAACAGAAGCGACAGAACAGAAGAAGGATTCAAATTGTAATTTTCTTTTATACGATTCAACACTATAAATTCATTCAAAATGTAGACGATATACAAAAATAAATTGAGGTTTTATCCCTGTCTTACTATATATCCTTTTTTTTATCATTTCATAAAGTAAAATAAACCACAAAAATAAAATAGTTTTATAATTTGTCAAATTGATTGACAGAAAGAAGAAATTCTTTGTTTTATTTTAAAAATGAAATTCCAACACCACACATGCACATATTTTGATTAAATTTTTTATCTTTCTATCTTTCCTTTGTTTGCTGTTTGCATAACACTATATCTAATAATAATTTTTCTTAACTTATCGATCGTATTATGCAAGCTCACGAAATTCATTTGCCATCTAAGAGAAAATATGATATTGTGGTAAACAAAAAGTCATCTATACCAATAATAATTTCTTGTTATTGAATTTTCATTGAAAACAATTTTTTTTTCCTTTTTTCAAAAATTCCACGAACTTCTCTTCTCGTGGTCGTGAATCAAGCAAGCAAGACAAATGAAAAAAATAACTTTGATTTTAAAAAAGAAGCGAAAATATCCTTTTATATGTTTTAACTCAGCACAATCAATACTCATTTTTCCTGTTCAAACATGTATGTACATATAGTATTTCTATAATGTTTCTCGTATTAAATAAAACGTATTTCGAAACCGATGTACTACACACATTAAATAAAAATCTTACGTGTCCTACATAAATGTATCTCTGCTTTTTCCCACGTATCATTTTACGATTCCTTTACTAGAATTTTTAAATTCGATCTATGCACTTCAAATAAACAGAACATTAAAAAATTTTCCGATTATTTTTATGCACTCACACACAATCAACCCAATTACATGACACCCTCATTTTGTCCTGATCGATTTATTTGTTATTTCTTTGATTCTTTTTTAAATATTTTCCTTTCATTAATCATTGAATTTTATTAAAGAGGAATACATAACGTAATACCGATATACAATTACAATAATGTTAACAGTTCATTTTTAATATAATCAGAAGGTGTCGATTTTAATTATATTCTTTTCCATTTTTTTTTCGTCCTGTTTTGTTTTTTACTGAACTCTTTCTGTTTTCATTTCTTCCACTTTAATCCTTGATATAAATAATGAAATTGAAATTTTTTGCTCAATGATCTATTTTGAACCGTAACGTATTAGGGGGTAGGGCGTCTATTGAATTCATTTTTTCTGACTCTTGTAGCGTATGCACGAACGTATACCGAAATGTTTTGTATATGTTTAGGTTATGTGTGGAAAATTGAATAAAATTCGTCTTGCATTCGTTATGCTGAATTGCAGGAAAAACTGATAACAAAGTAACTGATGTACATAGGGAATGAATGAACTTGTTACGATACGTCACATTTACATTTTCCATTTATCAATGTCGGAACATTTCCAATGTGATTTTCTTTGTGTTTATTTAGTTTTTAAATTTTTTTTTTGTTGCTTTCCGGTAACCAGACAGACAAAAAGGATTTCGATAATAAGAAAATTGAAGTGGTACAGTTAAAGTAATGAAAGATTTGGCACTATACGAGGCTTTTATGTGTAGCTATCAAAAGACAACCAATATTTGATCACTCATATTACCACATATTTATGCTTTTTATATAAAATTTACTTTTAAAAAGAATCTACATTCATTTATCTCTTCATAATTCAATTGATAGGATGAAAAGTTTTAAAATCATTAAGCAATTAATTCAAAAGTTGCAATCGAGATATTTACAAATGTGGTTTCTGTTCGCTCATAAAAATAACTACAATTAAAAAAATTCTTTAAAATCGTTTCAATTTTAAGTTTCAATTGAATTGATGAATAGGAAAATTTACAGCAACATTCCTACTTTCATTAACGCATTCACATTATGTCTTACACACATGTACACATAGAGAACTTTGTAACATCATAAATACCAATAGAAACTTAAATATATTTGTGAGTAAATAGATTATGTCATAAAAGTTTACTATCCATAATTCACTGTATAAAAAGATTTTTTTTTGGTTTTGATTCTTCTTGACTCTACTACTCCACTTGACTTCATCAAAATTTGTACATAAATAGACATTTGCAGCAATGTTATACCCATAAAGATTTCATTATGACTTCCAAGATATGATATTGCTGATGATGATGATGATGATGATGTTGCAGTTGCAGTTACTGTCTATTACCAGCTATTACTTTGCTGTCATTGTTGCGACAAATAAATTTTATTTTATGGGAAATGATACATTTTCAGTAATTGCTATACATTCAAACATTACATAGGATGCTTACACGTACGTAGGTTTGTATTTGCTCGTACTTTTTATATCCATAAATAAATAAAATTTAATGGTGAACAACAGAAAAAAAAATTCATATAATAAACGATCTAATTTATTTAGAAATGTGTATAAAAATAAATGCTTTACGAATACAGCATAGACTCTGTAAATGTTAAGGCAAAACAATATGATAACTAGGATGAAGTAGAAAAACGAAAAACATGAAAATACAAAATACAAAATCTTTGAAAAATGTATAACTGCTGCATATGTGTACATCTGTATGCATACTCGCATAATCGTAATATCCTAGACATGATAAAAAATTGCAATATTTTTAATGCTATCTGGAAAAATGAAAATTTTTTTTGCTGGTTTGCTTGTGATTTTTTTTTTTTTATAAATGTTCCTTTCATACTTTTTATCCTTATTTTCATATTTTTTAGTTTGTTTCTGTTTGTTTGTATTTTCATTAAAATAAATTAGGTGTAGTTTGTTCTTGATGTAGAACGTAGAATAACTTTCTTAAAACTTTTCACTTTTTCATATAGTCGTGCCGTATTCCTATGTATATAGCTACATGCATCTTGCATATTCTTTACTATTGCTATTATTTTTTCCTTATTTTCATTTTTAAATTACTGCTGATTGTAAGTGAACTTTTCCCAATTTTCATATGTCATATAAAATGTGTACTGTTGAGTTTGTTCAAATTTGACTTTTACAGAAGACCCCCTCCCCTGACTTATTTTGTCTGGTAATTTTTTTTTTAGTGCATCTCTGGAATCGTAAAGGCAACTTTTGCAACAACTTTGATGACAAATTTTCTGTTTTTTTTTCGTTTTGAAAATTCATTTTCAGTTAATAATAATCTTGGATAAAATGAGAAAAAAAAAATTTTTTTTTTTTTTGTAAGGCATACTGAAAAAGAAGTAACGATTTCTAAAAGCTTATGATGACTTTCTATATAACTAATAACATTATCGTTATTTCACACTCCTCTCTGTATACTCGTACATGCATATTCTGGATTTAAATCAATTCAAAGGATTTTCTCTGCAGATACAGCGATTAAATTCAAGAATACATCAGAAACATAAAAGTAATATAGTATAAGAAACAAACTCTTGAAAATTACATCCAAGCAAATAAATCCTTTTATCCATCCTTTTTTTCAGAATTCATTTTTTTTACTGATGTTATTCATCAAACACTTCATCTTGTAAAGGGATAACGAACATTAAAAAAAAATAATGATGAAATTTAATTTAGTAATAAGGCACTGATGTATAATATATAAAATTTCATCTGTATTTTTATACTGTCTAACTCCTTTCGAATGAATGGCGTGCAGTTTTTCATAAAACACAACAACAGCAACCAGCACCGATAACAAACTTTATAAAATGCAGACGTTTACTAATTACAAAATAAAAAGCCAAAAAAAAAAATGAAAAATATGAAAAACAGAACAGGACACGATACTAGTGATACTATGCAGTTATATCGAAGCAATCCTTATCCTCTTGCCTTCATATCTGGTGCATATAATAAAAACGAATAAACTTTTTGATGTATATAAGTACGAGCATAGACTAAATGTACGAGTATATACATTATTACGAGAATGAGGAAAAAAAAAATGATATGAAAAAATAAGAAAATCTTCTTGTAATTAAAAAACTTTATCTTGTCATTTCGCGATGTTGTTACTGTTTTTGGTGTTGTTGTCGTATAGTTTTTCTCTTTCTATATGTGTATATATATACTTGCATATACTACATATATTCACAATTATGCAATTTATCTGAAGTTCTTCGTAATTAACAATCAAAAAAGAAAAAAACTAAATATTAAACAAACTTATAGAAAAGTAAGAAAGTTAATATTTCTAATGAAAAAAAAAATGAAAGATAGAAAAAATCTAAGAAATAAAAATAAAAACATAAAATTATACATCAGGATATAAGAGTACTATATTAGCACAAGAAAAGTTTACAATAATTTCAAAGTTTCAAAAAAGTATAAACTGAGGTGATCCTGAATCCTATATCATTTTTCGAATTTAGACATGCATTAAAATTTTGTTGATGTTGTTGAGTATGATGTCATGTGAAAAAATTTGTAAATTGTCATGAAAAACGATAGCAAAAAAAAAATCCTTATGTATTTGTTTTATATAAGTTGTTGAGATACAAGGATCTCATTGCTCTTTAAAATTTTTGTATTTGGAAAGACGTATTTTCGTTCGACTAAATAAAAACAAAAATTTGAATACGAAAACAACTGACAAGCATAAGATAAGAATATACAATTTTTCAATGTAATAGCACTAAAAAAAAAAAAAGTTCAAAAGGACTTTATTTCATTGTTCTAATCCTTGAAAAAAAATTGAAGTCCAAAAATGTTGAAATAAATGTTGATGGTATATAGAAAAACACACGCACTTTAAACTTTAGTATTTGTCTTCCTTTTTCATATTTTTACAATATTTAATTCTAATTTAAAATGTCCTTTACTTCACTCATTCATACATTTTTATTTTTGTTAGTCCGTTTTGTTTTATCATTTTTACGACAGTTTACAGTCAATTTAAAATGAATTTATAGATCTGGATGCAGAGTATATTTTCGTCATTTAAAAATGATTATTGTCCTTGAAGAATGATCATCGTATATAATAAATTTTCATTCTATATAGTAAAATGATTGAAATTATTAGCCCATTAAAGTGAATGATATACTATTTCATCCCATTCACTTATACGACCATAGTACCCAGATATACATATTCACAGAGTATATAGTAGACTGATAAGATTAATGTGTCAAGATTTAGCCAAAAAAATGTTAAATTCCTACAAAATTAAAGCCTCAAATTGTTCAAAAAAAAAAAAAATTTTGGAATTTTCTTGGAAAATTAATGTCCTGTTTATTAGATTATATTCTAAAGAATTTCTCGTACTATTTTAATACGTAAAATCTCGCAGTTTGTTGTTTCATGTCTAATGATCGAATGAAATGGTATACAATTAAAATTTAGTACATAAAATAATATAGTCACACATAAAAATATATAGCAGGAGAGATACGAAATGTAAGAATTTTAAATAAAAAAAAAAAAATAAAGAAGAAAAATTATTTATCTACTTAAGTTATATGTAACATGAATTGAAATAAAAAATGATGACCAGTTAAAATTCAATTTTAATATTTCTCTTTTAAAGTTAGATTATCCATCAATTTAATCCCTTTTTGCTTATTTTATATATCTGTGGTTATTATTATATACATATATGTTTGTATGTATACTATATATCACATATACTTTATAAACTTTTAAATGATATCCTGTCGATTCCATATAGTATGTATGTTATATATATATATGTATAATCTTTGTTGTCATTTAATTTTTATTGTCCAGTTTTCTCTTTGTTTTCTGTTTTTATTTTATGATATCGTCCTTTTTTGTCATTGTTGTTTTCGTTGTTCGAACGTAATTAGCAAAATGAAGAAAAAAAAAATAATGAATTTATTGTTGTTGGTTCATTTTTGTTTTTATTTTTTTGATTACTTTCACTTCATTTTTATACTGTCACGATTTTTAATGTTCATTTTAGACGTAAAACTGTGTCTTGAGGATATTTTAATTTTTTAGTGACTTTTTTGTTTTTTATTTTGGAAAACACAAGAAAAAGGGTGTTTACTATTCATTCGTTTTTCATTTATTCTTTGTCTTAGTTTCATTTTTTTTTATTATTTTTAGATTTCATCCGCTTGCTTGCTTTCATCCTATCCTTCTTATTACGTTAAGTACATTTTTATGATAATGCAGATAAAATGAAAATGTTTTCATTCTTATAGGTACTATTAAGTCCTTCAAAAGACATACATATACAAGTATACATCCCATCTAATTAACCTTGTTATGTAATATTATAACAGTACCGATATATATGTACATAAATATACATATAGCTAAATATTTATAACGTACAATATATAATAGAATATTGCACTATACTCTACTAATATAATAATATAAGGATTTAAAATAACAAGAAATAACGAAAAGAAAATGTGTACATATGTATATTCCAACCATTTCCGTATAAATTCATTTAATCTTTAAAGTAAAAAAGTTAATTAAAGTTTTTTTTTCCATACTTTGTGTGCTCTTCTTTTATACTTAGTTTTAATAACTTTATATTATTTTTGTTTCTTTTTTTCTTTTTGTTGTTCTTCATGTGAATTCATATGTGTATGTATGTATGTATGTATATAGGAACAGAATAAGAACGTGAAATAAAGATAAAACTAATCATCATTTTCTTTAACTTCAATCTTTATAATACGAATCTATATGCCAAGTTAAAAAATTAAAAAATATAGACCAAATACAAATACAAAAAAAACCAAATAAAGGAGAAGATTAAAAAAATAAGAAAATATATAAAATTTCTTAAAAAGCGCTGAAGAAAACTTCTATTCCTATCAAGAGCATTCCATAAATTCATTCCGAGAATGCTCACAAACTCTTATATTTTTTTCATATTAAATGATATCTGTAATATGTTCAACTTTTTTTTCATACAGGGAAATACTAATTTTTTTACAGGGAAATACTAAAAATTACATACCGTAAAATTACTGACTCCTTATATTTATATTAGGTAGATATTATAATCAACAGAATAGGCAATGAATTTTGAAATTTTGCTATGTTAACTTTCTCTATAATTCTCTATCTTAAATGATGTGGGTGTACTCCACTCTACGAATTTATTTTCATTTTTCCAATTACTTTCTATTCCACTATACTCGTATGTATACAATCACAATTTTACAAATAACAGAAAAAGTCAAAAAAAAAATTAAATAAACTACTAACTAATACTTATCATTACTAATTCAATAATTTAGACCTAACATATACTATGAATAAATACTATAGGGTCATTTCATTAAATATCTACCAATTTCGACCGAATTTTAGAGACAACCTACTCCGATTTGTTTGAAATTTTGATGGTTAGTAGAATATGTGAAAAATAAAAAACTAATTTTTTTAATTTTGGAAAATATTGCGTTTCTATTGAGTTTTAAAACCAATAATTACCATAATCATGGCGGCGTCTTGAAATTTGAAGAAATCAGCGTTCCACGGCATTTTTAAAAATCGATATAAAATCGTGCGGTAGTCCTAGAGCAAAAATAAATATGTCAGTTGAAAGAGGAGGATTTGAAAGCATAAAAAAAATGATCAAGGATAAAGGATACAAAAAGGACATCGAAGATATTAAAAGTATCTTTTATTTTCAAATATATCAAAAAATGGTATTTTGATTTTCTTCAAATTTTTTTTTAAATAAAGCTTATAAAGTTAGCTTCAAGCCCTGTAAGTTTGAGTTTGGGCAAACCATGGATTCATACATGAGGATTTTTTGTGACGTTCGCCATGGAATGTATTTGTACAGCATTTTGAGCGAATGTGAAACGACATTCACTGTTTACTACGTCGTACACCGTACTATACCTAACACCTACCACTACCCCACAACCGTTCTATTTACATTCAAATCGCGTGAATTTAATATTTTATTTAAGTGATTTGTCACAGAGCTGTAGAGGTTAAACAGAACTGAACATGAAACATTGCGTGAATAATGTAATAACACTAATAAGTACCTGCTTACATTTTATTAATCATTGCACTCTTAAATATCAAACTTAAATATTAAATTAACATAAAATCTGAGTTGTGGTTGGTGTGTGACTGGTGAATGAGTATGATGAGAGTAGAGAGCAAGGTATGATGGTATGATTACAGTTGATGTTGATAGTATGGTACGTATGGTATTCTAGTATCGTGTGATAATGAAAATTTTTTTTTTAAAGTAAAGATAATTTAATATTTAAAAAATTTATGTTTATCATGATTTATGGAAGTAGTAAGCCCATATTTAGCTACAACAGAAATCAATCAATCAAGAAACAAATTTGTATTAATATGAATTTTTATCCTGCATTCCTTTACTTTTTTTTTTTTTGTGATAATTTTATAGTTTTATTGCCAAATAACAACAACTAATATCGATATACCTTCATCAATTTATGTGTTTTTTTTTTCGACAATTTATTACCAAAAACCACCGTCATTCTTTGGGTGACACCATCAGTGACACGTAATGCAATAAAATTGATCCCTGACAAAAAGCAAAAAAAAAAAAAAGAATAGAAAATAAATAAAATAAACAGAAACGTGTGTGTTATAGGGTCATAAAAACAAAAGCTATAAAAAAAAAATTGTTTTATTCCAAAAGTATAAGGAGTATAATAACAATAAAAATGACTTGTTACATACTCTGTCATTCTTTTCGAACAAGAAAATGAATAGAATGTACATAATATTATGTACATACTCGTATATGTGGGTGTAAAAGTACTGGTATCCATATATGTTATGTGAAATTTAACGATTCATTTTTGTGTGATAATGGATGTTTACGTATTCACCATATGTATGTATGTATGATATTCTGACTGATACCACATATACACGTTTTATAAATACATATATCTATATCTATATCTACATATATCTACATACGAACACATGCATATTATTATTAGAGATACTTACGCATGTATTGCTAAATTGTTCAAATTTAAAATTGTGACAACATTTTTTTCTTTTTTTTATTACTTTTTCGTTTCGCAATCTTTTTATTTACATTTTCTGTGTTTACCTTTATGGTAATTCTTTTGTTTCAAAAAAAAAAAAAAATTCTTTTTTATATGAATTTCTATTTTTCGGTTCTTCATTTATTTTCTTCCTTCATTTTTATTTGATTTTATTTCACATTTAAATGCAATACACAGAATTTTATCCTGGCAAAAAAAAAACCAAAAAAAAAAAGAAATAATAAAATAAAATAAATAAATAAATAGATATCTCTATGTTTTTTGTCTGTTTTTTTGCTTTCCTTTTTTTTGTATTTAAATAAAATAAAAAGAAACTTTTTCTAAATAAGAAAAAACGAAAAGGACGATGAATATTGTTTTTTTTTTCTCTCTCTCTCAATATTTGCCTATACAATTTGTGATTTTGAATTTGGCAAAGTGATTTGAAATTCCTTTATTTATACGAGTGTACGTACAGAGAGAACTGTTTTTTTTTATCCAGTTCCTGTTTTTTTTGTTATTTTTCTTTCAATTGAAGATTAAATAAAGAAATATTTAAGGTACATCTATACACTCTTTTACATGAATTTATACATATTATGTTGATATCCTTTTATTTATTTAACTTTTTTTTTTACTTTGTTTTCCTTGAAGACATTCATTTATGCGGATATAATGCGGAAATTTGAATACAAAAAGGATTGTTTCTATTTTCTCTTTATAATAATAATATGTACATTTTGTTGTATGTATACATTTATCGTAATATTGTGTTGCATATAGCATAGCTTAGCATGTAGATATGTAGATACGTATAATTCTCTATATGGATTCAGTTTTTTTTTTCGTTTAGTTTCTCTTTGGTTTTTTTCTGTTTTTATTTCTCTTCTATCAGTCAGTGTATCACAAAATTTGTGAAACGATTGCATCATTTTATTTTATTTTATTTTCATTTTCATTTTCGTTTTGTATTTTCGTTTTATGTAAATTGGATAAAATTCAAATATTTTTAAATATACATATACTAACGAAAAACAAAAAAATACAGAAATAGAAAAAAAAAGTAAAGAAAAAATGAATAACATAAAGAAAATTACGTGTGAAAATTTTCTAATAACATGTGAAAAAGGATTCTACATTTTTTGTTTCTTGTTTTTGGTTTTTTTTTTCTTTTATTGTGTTATTTAAAATGTTTATATATGTGGCACGAAATCATAAAAAAAAATCATACATAAAATTGTGATTCAGTAATATATAAGAAAATTGAGAAAAAATCGAAAAAAATAATTCAAATTCAAAAACATCTGTTCTGGTCCATAAAAAAATAAAAGTAAATAGTAATTACAGTTTAGACAAAATTGCAATTTAGAAAAACAAAAAAAAATCTATATTAATGTATGGAAATTTTACAATTTCACAATAATACTCATATAAAATACATGATAAATTTGATTACCATTTAATATCCTTTTCATTTCTAAATCACTCATCATAGTTTTTATTAGAAAGGAGACAAATTCCTAAATGAATGTTAAACGAAATTATCCCTAGACTGCAAAACGTTATTATATTGCACCTCTACTCAATGCTATACAGTTAATTAGCGAAAGGATTTTCAAA
This sequence comes from Villa cingulata, assembly GCA_951394055.1. Classification (NCBI taxonomy): domain Eukaryota; kingdom Metazoa; phylum Arthropoda; class Insecta; order Diptera; family Bombyliidae; genus Villa; species Villa cingulata. The sequence goes on from OX596023.1 coordinate 2,096,531, forward strand.
TTTTATTGTCTCTGTTGAGATTTATCAATAATAAACTTTATTCAAAAAATTCCCATGATAATTTTTATTCATCATAAAATCGAATATTATTTTCTACACGTCTTCCTGCTTCAGCGATTCAATTTCACATTTTTTTTTTTTTTAATTTTATTTCTGATGCGTATAAAATTTGAAATCTAAACCTTCTGCAACGGAAATTTCATTCTGAAAATTAATTTTCTTTTTCTTACTCTTGTTAAAACACTTGCAATAATTTCAACATCACTTGCAAATTGATTTCACTATAAAAGAAAAGGATATCATACACGTGCTTTCATTTATCATTTATGTTAAATTTATTTTCAATTCAGTTAGAAATTTATACGATACACAAGTTTAGACAATAAAATGCACGAAATATAAGAAATTCAATACAGAAAATTACGACATTACAATAAAACGAAAAATTGTCAACAATAATTATCAGGAATACGAGTATTTGTATTCATGACGGATGACATTCGATATAAATATTCTAACAAGAAATCAAATTTTAGAAACAAACATAGAGAAGCGTATATGTATATAAAGAAAAATATTGAATTACACATGCATACATGTGTTTCAGTTTGTTTATTTGTTTGTTTATTTACTTATTTAAAACTTAATTAACATTGTTGATAAAGAAATTGACACAAGACATTTGCTTTTTCTTTAAGGATTCTCATGTTTTCAATAAATCGAAAAATGTGCGTGTATCTAAACGTAACGTGCATAAATGTTTTGGATAGCACTAGAATAAAATTTTCTCAATTTTATTGCTACGTTACAATTTACTCATTTTTATGTGATGTTGCTATACACTTGTATCTTTTCCAAACAAAATTAAAAAAGGAATGAAATAGAAAAAAAAATTAAAAATAAAACTAAATTAAATTAAATGATAAAAAGAATCATTGTACAACTCATGTCATACTACTGAAAAACTTTTAAATCTTTCGAAGAAAAAATTGTTGAATTTTGAATTCAAATTACGAATCGTTATCATATCCTTTTATCACAATTTTATTTTGTGTCAATACATTATAAAGTATGTAGAACACATGTTTGAATATTACACAAGAAAATTTTGTTTTAATCACTCCGATTATATTCCAAAAAAAAACTTTTCTCTTGTATATTTTTGCTTACACTCTTTCGATTTTTGATTTTAGTTTTGGTATGGTTTTGGTAAATACCCAAAACCAATATCTCTTAGTAACAAAGAAAAACAGGAAAATAATAAAATTACCTTTAAGTGATAAAATCAATTTACATTTTTGATCGATAATATCCTTCACATCTCCCTGATTATTATTATTATTATATAATGTATTCACTTTCGAAATGTTTAAATCATAATTTGAAATTCAATCAACGTTAAATAAAATTCATGAAAAATTGTTATTTTCTCTTTGATTATTTAATGTTTTTCTTCATTTTACACACGAGTGTGTATCCGTATCGAATTTGTCGATGTGTGTATGTGTGTATATAATATTTATCGTACTTTATTTACACGTGCATAATTCATTTGTTGTCAATTATACGATGAAAATTTATTATTGATTCATTCAAAATATTCATTATACACTCGTATTTATTTATTTATTCACATTATTATTACCATTTATTTTTTCATATTCTTCATTTTATATGCATATACGAATGTGCGTCTTCGTACTGTTTCTTTCGTACTTCGTACTCAGTTTCGAATTATTATATTGCTTTGATTGATGGGCATACCACACACACACAACATAAAATAAAATAATTCATTCCATCATCATTTTTTTAACGATGCTAATAATTATGATTACGAAGAGTATAACGAAATTCAATTCCCGGAATCGATCCGTTCATTTATGGTTGTAGAGTAGATGAAGTGAAGAGTATAAAAACAATTTATAACACCACTACAGTTACTAAAGTATTGAAATTAATACAGATCTGTAACATTAAAAATTTATACCGAAAACTTTTCAAATTTAACAAGAAAAATAAAAAAATAAATAATTGAAAATAAATCAGTAATCCGATTTAAAATTTTCATTTCCACATTTTCATATAGGTATATACTCTACACTTTGCTGTACATATACATACCTGTAAGATGAACGTACACCAACATAAAGTCGGTTGACCTGTTCTACTCTCTCTTACTCTTATTTCTTTTTTGTTTTTGGTAAATGTGGTTAATGTATAGTACATATTTTAATTTCATGAATATTTTGATTAAAAAAGCATTAAGAATACTCAAATTTATACTATCTCTGATCTGATGCTGATGATGTCTCGTAACTCTTCACAAAATAATGCAGTGCATTTTTATCCTCTTATCTCAATTAACTTTTCTGTTAATAAAAAGCAGAAATAAATAAAATAAATAACAGCAAATATAGAGTATCAAGAGAACTCTTTTACGTGTAGTATTATGCTCATAATGAAAATTTGAATACTTGCAATATTTTTTATTTTTTATTTTTCATTTTGTGTGCATTAACCCAACATATATGGAAAAATTCATAAAAACTCTCTTACATTCTTTTGGAATTAAGATTTATTTTTGTTTTTCGTCAATTTTATATGCATTTTTAAACGATTGATGACTCGAACAAAAACGTAGCTGTCCGCATTAAATTTAGCAAACAGACTGGATGATCATTATCAGAAATGATTTCGTTAAATCTTTCAAAATGACCACATTAAAGATTAATTTTGAGTAATATATGTATAATGTTGTGAAGAAAAAAAAATATTGTTTTCTTGATATCCTTTTTATTTTAAGATTTTGTCATATGTTGGTTATAGAAAATTTTAATTATTTAACAAGGACAGAATAATTAAATCTTCCTCCCCTACGCCCGCACAACAACCTGTCCAGGCTTTTTGACGACTATTTTTAGAAGATTGAATTCCATTTCCTATCAATTCGTCAAATATAATTCATTAATTTTGTACTCATTATGCATACAGTTTCCTTTTAATTTAATGCGAAAATACTAAAAGAAATCAAATATCATAAAAACCATTTGAAAAATTTCAAATTCGATTTTTGAATAAAAAATTGAATTTCAATACTTTGAAATTTTATTTCATTTTTCTGTTCATAAAATCCATAAAATGAAAAAAAAAAAAAATAATGAAAACACAAAATTGAAGTAAAATAAATTCAAAATCAATTTTTCTGTATAATAACATTTCTGTCCATGTACTGTTGTGTTGTGTTGTGTTGTGTGTAATACGTACATGTAAAAAATGTATACAGAATTTATACACTTTACCGAATAAATGAAAATTATATTTTATCCTATATTCCCAAACACGTTCATTATTAATTTTATATTTTGTATGTTTTCAATATTGCGATGAGATGCACTCAACAACAGTAACAGTAACAATAACGAGAACAACAACAACAACAAAAAATAAATAATTTTTTTAATAAAATATGGAAAAAAAAACAGAGAAAAAAATTTATTTCATTTTTCAACTAACATAAAACATACATATACGATGCACAATTCACTAGAAAATTTATTCATTCAATTTTCGTTATCTAGTTTAAACAAATTTTCTATATTTTCTATTTAGTTTTTGAAAAAGCGGAAAAGATTTTCTATAATAAAAAAAAAACATGCATTTATATACGAGTGTACAGGGTTTAGACATGATGCAAATATATAATGCATCCGTAATGATTGCAAAAAATGAACGAAATAACCACACACCAAACAGGTATACGAATGCATACTTGCACAAACACAGAGTTTGAATGCGTGTATATGCATCTATACGAAAAATCAATTTGCATTTTTTTATTTTCTGTCTAGCTATCTCGAAATTATCGTTGTAAAATGAAATGAAGTTCACGTAATCAAATTTACATATATTCATCTGTCGTCGTCGTCGTCGTTTTAAAAATACGTGAAAATTTTATAACGGTTAGTTGTACATGATGGAATTTAAAATAATTTAGAAATGTGTGATGTTGAAATTACGAATTTATCCGATATTTGCTCATTTGATTTTCTATAGTTGATCGTTTAATTAATTATTTCGTTGAATCAATTTTTGAAAGTATGGTTTCATCAATTACTTATTTACTAGTGTTTGGTGTTACATTAAAAAATGTTGAACTTTTTGTGGTTTCATCTAAGCTGAGAGTGTGAGTATAGAGCAATCTATAAAATAATACTTACTTGACAGAGAAATTCTTTGTAGTTATATCAAATACTTTCTTCAATGCCAATTAAGTCCATTTTTGTATGGACAAAAAGAGAATGAAAAATAAGAAAAATTTGAATTCATAAATTTACCACACTGAATGAATATAAAAATTTTCGTTGAATAAAATATGAAAATGAAAAAAAATATTTTTGAAAAATTATCAATAATTTTGAAGGTTCCTATGTATGCCCTTGTTTTTTTTCTTTGGGATTTTATAAATAAATTATATTCTTGAAAAAATCTTTCAAAAATCCTTAACAAAATCGTTATCTATGGTGAAAAATGAAAAGAAAAACAAAAATTGAAATGAGAAGAAAAGAAAATCATTCCATCGAAGTCTTATTGAAAGAAGACTGATACTTCTCGACTAGTCAACAATTATTTTTTTTTATTTTTTTTTCATTTTTTCATTCTCTATTTATCGTGTGTGGATATGTGTATACGTGATTTATGTACGAGTGCATGTGTACGCTACGATGTTAAACAAAATTTAATTCGTAGAAAATTGCTCTTTTGACTTTTAACGAACATATGGCGTTTTTTTTTTTTTTTATAAAAATGTCTTTAATTCATTGGAAAATATGTATTATGAAAAATCATTCTCTTCCTTTATTTTCCCTTTCACTTTATTCACAAGAAAAAAATAAAAAAAAAACGAACGAAAAGAAGAATGAAAAAAAAAAATTCATTTCATATTGATTGACAAATAATATTCAGAATTATTTTGATCCTTTTTATTTTGTTGTTGTTGGTATTTTTTTTTTCTTTTTTTTTGCTTTCTTACATTATAATGACAGTAAATTTATTCTTGAATGAGAATAAATGATGTGAAAAATTTTTATATTTTCTTTTCTTCAGAATTTTTTGTTGTTGTTAATTTTCATTTTATTTTTCTTCTTCTTCTTTTATACAATGAATGATAAACTTTAAGGGAAGAGAAATGTAAATGTCATTGCTTCATAAATTTTTATTATAATCAGTACTTTATAGAATCCTTATATCATCTTGCTAATACCGAAAAGTATTATTCATAAATTATTTTACTATACTGCATCGCTTTACGATCAGTATTTATGAAAAATGAAAAGTTACTCTCCTACATTGCAAATGAAATGATAAAAAAAACAATTTTCATTTTCTAGGGTTAAGAAGACATATTTCACTTTTGTGGTAAGTGGTAACTAAAATCCAAAATGCAACTTTCTTGTATGTGTCCTTCAGCATAAGAATGAATGCATTTTCAAACGAATTCCACAGTTATATTATTTATATATATGGAAAGGAGAATATTGAATTTTTCTTGCGCAGGTCAGACACCAAAAAAATTTCACTGGAAAATCAACATAAAAAATAAATAACAATAAAAATGAACATTATTTCCAAATTAAAATTTTACCAATTTTCTGTGACGTCATAAAGTTTGAAAATGTTAAGAAAATTTGACATTCTTCTTGCCTTTATCATATGAGTACTGAACTGAAAACAAAAATCTGAAAACTTTTCAATCATCTCGTTTTTTATTTTTTATATTTTTTTGGGAAGATGAAGATTGAAGAAGTTTCCAAAAATTTGTCTCATCATATTAAGTGAAGCATTATTTTCAGTTTTTTTTCCTTTTTTTTTTCAATATGAAACAAAACAGGAAAAAACTCATACATCATCACTCACAATTTAATTAACAAGTTAAGAACAAGAAATATAAATTTTTTTTTCTGTGTCCTTTTTCATAATGAATCAAAAGTTTCATCCTAAAGCAACTACATAATATAACCATAAACTTTGAAATTTTCCAACGCATTATATGAGTACATTAAAATTCTCTTGGTACTCTGATCAATTTTCAAGGTTGTTGAATCTGTCACCAGTATAAAATGAAAAGCAAAAAAACATCAAAACAATGACAAGTAAATTATTTCTTTTTCACTTGATTTCTTTTAAGGACTGTATAAATAATGCAGGAAAAAAAATGTTTTCTTATATAGAAACCATTGGGGATTATGTAGGCGACTTAGTATTTAAAAAAAAGTTATTGTTATGTTATGATGGAGTTTTTGTGTAGCATTTGAAAACCATAAAATTGAAAAACTATAATACAACAGCAACAACAACGAAACGGAAGAAAAAAACCAAAACTTATTCGAAATGAAAAATTCATCCTTTTAATTCCCTCTGTGTGCCCACAAAAGTGTAAAATATTTTATTATTAATTTTTAAGACGACCGCAACAATACGTAATACATTTGCATTTACACACGAAATCCTGTCACATATATAATCAATCTCTATTTTTCCATGACTGTCAATCCTTTTTTCATGCTTTTTTCTAAGTAATCCAGGAAAAAAAATATTTCCTTTTTTTCTGTTTTTCTACTGTTTTGTTTTGTTTTCCGTAAATCACTTCAACAACCGTCACTAACTGGTATATATGGTATGGTGAACAGAATTAATGACAGATGGTAACGTCCCATTTTCTTTAACAAATTTGAATTTAATTTATACAAATGCATTATGAAAATAAAATTTTCTGATTTTATGTAAGTAAATAAAATCCTTTTAAAATTATTTACTCTTTGTATAATGCAACAAAGTCATGCAATCTCAATGAAAAATGAAACGTAGTTTTATTCTTTTTATTTTTTCACAAGTTCATTTGTCAAAAGTAATAAAATACCAATTAACGCTCTGTAATTCTGTGTCTTCATTTAAACAATCCAACAAAACAATCAAATCGAATAAAAATTTTCATAATTCACTAACGAATGAAAATAAAAACAAAATCATATAGCAAGAAGGAACAAAACTGTATACTTTACTGCTATTTAATGGTATATAAATGTAAATTCAAATGTTTATTTTTTTTAAATCAATAAACAACAGGTCAAAGAACTGTAATTACATTATGACCCACCACAATCCAGTCTATGAGTATCCATCTACAGAATATAGTTGTATGTAATAGCACCATAGTAAAAACATAAATAAAAATACTACGTATGTGTACCAGGATAATAAGAAATCATAAATTTACGGATACCTATACAATGTATTAAAAGGAATCTATAATACACGATTGTAAGGAAGTTAATTTTCTTAACGGTATATACACACATTTATACATACAACTTCTCGTCTCGTAAGAGTATATGAAGGTACTGCATGTATTTGCCAGTTATATACACATTGGCTAAATAAATAAATTTTCCTTTCATCCTTTTTTTTTTGGTTTTGTTTTTGCTGTTTCTGTTTTTACATCGTGTTCAAAATCAGATTTCATTTTATGTAAATTGTTCATAATAAATATGGACACACAAATATACACATATACAACACACCTACATCTACCTAAGTATGTAGGAGCATTATATGCAATGTAAATGTATGTAATTATGTATCTAATAAGTACAGAATATACACGAATATACAAATAAGTATATCTGGAATCCATATAGCTATTACATATAAAAAGGAAATGCAAACACAAACATAATTGTATCGAGAAAATATTTACAGATATACATATACATACATATATACAAACTTTATATATATGTATGTATGTATATATGTTGCAAACAGGGTGTACATACATATGTATATTATATTCATATATCCTTTGGATATATGTTTACAAATATTAATGAACAAAATATTGCTTCTATAATAAACAATAATGCATATATGTATGTATTTATACTTGCACATATATACATATGAATGTATACTAAATATATACATATATATATGTAAATGGTATAAGGATACGTACATAAAAATATTATAAATCTGGTATAGAATAAACTAAAATTTACATAATAACACAATTACGAAAATTAATGTCAGCCTTACTGGTTTTAGTCAATATTTCATGATAATTTATACATACGAGTATATATAGTATACCTATCTATAAATTGTATGTGTGTGTGTGTGTGTAAAAATTACCTATTCTACATAGATATCTACTAATATATATCATAATATTATTATTTTGTATACAAAAGTTTTATGTTTATTTGTTTGTGAATATAAAATTGGGTTGCAATATTATTAGATATACAGGATATATTTTGTAAAGGTAAATATGAAAATTTTACATCTTTTCTATCCAATATCCATGTGTATAAAAATGAATAAAATACACACATAGTATACATACAGTACAAGTGGTACAAGGATATATATTACTTATTTGCTTATCCAAAAAATTTTTGACATAGAATGAACCTAAAAAACAAACATATATCCTTTAAATTAATATGTACACATGTACACAAACAAATACACAAATACCTGTTTTCTCTTTTATACATAAGTATTACATATTCACTAATATACTACATGTGTATATTTGTACGGCTAAAGGGTGTTTATAAGTAAGTTTATACATAGTATATAATCGATACACGGATACACCGAATTCTATATAAATATTATCCTTTTTTTTTGCATATTTATTTGTTTTGTACCAACATATCTACCTAAATGTTCTATGTACGTATATGTGTGTGTACAGATACAAATTTTTGTGTAACTATAACTATAGGTAAAGTAAACTCTCGATATACGATTCTTTAAACATTTTATAGAAACGCTTGTATTCATCAACAATGATTATATTTTATCTGAGATAAAATGTATTTATCATACTCTATGGTTGTAATATAAATATCGTTTGAACATAACCTTGTTATTAACAGCAATATCACACCACTCACATTTATAATCATCACAACAGTTAATGTATTTTCATTTTGTAATATAAAAATACTAACTTTCGTAATCAATTGACATGTTTGGCACTCCGAAAATTATGTCATTTAGTTGATAAATAAGCTGAAATTATATCCAGCTAAAACATCTTGGTTCTTTTCGATTTACGTCGTTTTCCCTGTAAAATTTCGATTAAAATTGCTTTTTTCTGATGGTCCCTAAGACGACGTAAATCTAAGGTTTACTATATATAATACTCGTCGTATATATTATCTCTCTGTCAGTTCGATTTTCGGACAAAAATAATTTCCAAATAAAATATACAAAAAACATGATTTTATTAAGGTGAAAATTCAAAAATTTTTGAAAATATATTTTTGTATCTTTTTTTTATTTTTAAGTTTTGTTTTTTATTTTTAATTTTTACTTTTGTTTTGTTTGGTTTTGTTTGTTTGTTTTTAGTCTCTTTCACCAATAATATTTATGTATTAATTTGATTCAAAGGACATATTGTGCTCACTTGTATATGCAAATATATAGTATACTCGTATAGGAGATAAGGTATATGTGTAGGTTTATTGTGTATAAAATTTGTATGTATGTACTAGTATGTACAAATTCTTATAAGTAAATTATTGTAAGACAGGATGATGAATGTAAATTTAAAAGGAGAAAAAAAAACGAATGAAAAAAGGAAGAAATACGAAAGAGAAAAAAAAAAAACAACTTTGAAAACTTTGAAAAGTAAATGTTTCCGATTAATGTCATATCATCCTTCTTTTTATATGACATTACTATGTATGTAAATGTCACTAACTTTAACAGAAACTTTGAATTATTTTCAACCACAAAATAAAAAACAGAAAAAAAAACTTTAAAAAAATACAAAATAAAAAGAACTAAAGATTCAGGTTATAGTTTTTTATAGGAAAACATTTTAACATACTCTATTGTTGCAACAAAAACAAAAAAAAATGAAATCAAATCTACATCTATATACATTTATTTACAAAAAGGACATTATGTGGATTAAATTCAATTTAATAGAATTGAGAAAAATATCAATTCTGAATTAAAATAATTAAAGTTTAAATTACTACAGGAATAGAAAAACAAATATATTATGTCGTTTCTTTCATCTTATCTTTTTTTCCAAGTTTTTTTTTTTATTTATTTCTTCCTCGAATACATTATATGACACAAATACAAGTCTGTGTGTGTATTTTAAAGTCAATGTATATTAGGACTTAATTTTATTTTTGTTTAAATTTCTTATATACCCATATTTATCCACATGACTTCATTCATTAATCTAATATCTACGAGTGTAATATCATGATTGAATGCATTTCTCTGCATAAATTACAGAAGAGAGAAAAAAGGGGAAGTCGAGATCATTCATGAACATTCAGCAAATTCAATCCGACATCGAGGTGGATTTATTTCAGTCTTGACAAAGATCATAAAGCTATTCTAGCCAAAACCTTGATATTATTTGGTCTTGCTTTCATGTTTAAGTGTTACCATTATACTGAAAATTAAAATTACAAAAAAAAATCGTCGTTGATAATATCAATAAAATATGGCATCACAACTAAAACAAGAAACAAGAATTATGAAACATGAAAATTCATATTTTGAACATGAACATGAAGCAAAATGCACCTGAATGTGTAGTAATTTAATAATGTAAATATGCACCCGAATATAAAGAAAATTCTAATTGTCCTTAATGAAAATGTACAATTATTATACAGTAACAAACTTTTTTTCAAAATTTATTTCGTTAACAACATTTACTATAGAATCTCTGTTTTTCTTCTATTCGAATTACAAATATTAGCTTTTTGAAATATGTAATTAAATAAGAAATTAAAAAAAAACAAGAAATTAAAAACATTTGTATGTGTATAAAAAAACTTACAAGAAAGAGTATACAAAAAATCATCACTTATCCGATTTTTACATCATCTAAGACAGTACACAGTACTAAATATCAAATTTCATACAAAAAAATTGGAAAATGTATAATATTGAATCCTTCAGCAATTACATATTATATAACATTCCAATACTGTATGCTTTTATCTTTTATGTACTCGTATTCGAAAATATTCAAACTACGAGCTGGAGTTTGAGTGTTCCGTTTTTTTGTTTTTTTTTTTTTGTTTTATTCTATCTAAGTTGTGTATCGTCGTATCGTATATGTAGCTATTAAATTTCAGTATATCCTTTTCATATATGATACGAGTATCATATCAATATATAGAAATAGAATATAAATGTATTCTATTTCCATATAAAAACACATTCTAGATATCTATAGATGAAAATATATATACGTTCACATATACACACAAACAAAACAACGACGAGTATACATGTATCATCAAAAATTATATCAGATATGATATACGAAAATATCAAAAAAAAAAAAAAAAAAAAACACATACACAACAGCAACAATCATAGAATAAAGAAAAACGAAATCATCTGAGGTTCAAATTTAATGATCCTTATAAAATGAACTTTATTATTTGTACGTGAACAAATTACACATATACACGAGTATATATTGTATATATGTATATGTTTGTATGTATTGCATAATATGAATGCGAATAAAAATATCATAAGTAACATTTTATAGAGGATTCAGGATAACACAATACATGAATATGTATACATATGTATGTTAGATATACATATGTAGATACTCGTATGTATGCACCCACATATTAATTTGTAGAACATATGCTGTACAAAATATATCCACACATGTATGTTGCATTATATACTCCTTTTATATCTCCACACACTTAGATATACACATTATACATATACCATATACGTATACGTTTTAACACATATTTTATACTTGTGCACGTATCCTGCAGGAAAATTCTTTGTTATATATATATACGTATATATATAATCTTATGTCCGTGTTTTCGTTTTTTTTTTCTTTCTTTTTATTCTCATTCTTTCTTCTTCATTTTTTTTTTAATTTTTATTTTTTAGAAAATTTGAAGTATACAATCAAAATTTTATTTTTCAACTTTTTTATTGAAAAGTATGAAAAAAGTTTCAAATATCACAAACACACATCCTTTCACATAATATGTACTTACATAGTATCATCTAATATAAATACTCATATGTATATGTAATCTAAACCAAAACCCATCAAATAACTTTAAAACATTTATACACATTATACGAAGAAAAAACTATACCATTTCGTATAGAAATCTATAATAGAAATTTTATACTGTGTATATATACTCTACACAAGACACAAGCAGTAACCTATCCTTCGTTTGTTTTATCGTTCTTTTTTTTTTATTTAATTTCTTTTACATAGTTATATGAGAATTTCCTTCTTAATAATTTCATTATTGCAAGAATTTAATATTGAAGAATTTCGAAAAATTTCAAAATTTTAAATTTCTTAAAACTCGAAAAAGGTATTTTTGTTAAACGAAATTTCACATTTCCAAAAAACAAAATAAAAAAATTATAATGAATAAAAGAGTCAAATGTATCGAATAATGTAATACCACCATGATATCAGACACCTCTTCGACTTCACAAAATCACTCTTAAAATGGGTGTGGAGAGGGAATTTAAAATGTTAACACTTAACACTGAGGAGGAGGAATGAGCTGATGTAAAACGCAATGAATGATATCCAATGCAGTCACTAGTCAAATATCGAGATCTGTACATATACTCGTATACAGCAGTCGTATCGTTTTACCAAAATCATTTTCGCTCATTTAAACGGAAAATTTGAACGTACATAATGGAAAATTATGATAATGACTCTCCGTGATAATGGTTATGATGGGATATACATATAATACCAATAAATGGCTAATGGGTAATTTTTGTGTTAGTTGGATTGAAGACAAATTTTACACTTCAGCAGTCATGCATTTTGCATAGTATTTTTCTGTTTTCTGATGATAAATTTTTGACTTTTTGTATAGAGAGATTCATCCGGACTGTAGGTATACATTTTCTCACATAATCGAAAATTAATTATATTTTACAATACAAATTGAAATTTAAAAATTCTCGTAATTCACTGTTCATGGGAGATTTTGGAATATCTCTAATTTGCCTGTGAATATCGATGTATAGTAAACTGCAATGCAATTGCTGAATGAAATTTTTGTATTTTTCTATTCTTTGTAATTTATATGATTTGTAAAAAGTGAAATTAAATTAAAATTTTAACCACAATTAAATTATAAACGTCAAAATAAAAAAAAAATTAACCACACTAACATCATTATAAGAAGAATTTTCAAAGTTTTTAAAGTGCAAGAAATACTTGTTTGAGTTTACATTCATTTTAGGTGAATTTAAACAGAAAATTTATGAACGTTTTATGTGAAATTGCATGCAGGACATTATTTTAAAAAAAAAAAAAAACATATCAGCATTTTTCTTTTTCTATTTTTTTATTTGTTTTCGTTTTTCAAAAGTATAAACAGTTTGTGTTAAATGTGTGGTTTTAAATTTCACAATTTACACACACACACACAATATGAAACTCAAATTATTATCACCAACTTATTAAATCCTTCACATTTTTTTCCTGACTTCTTCTTATTAAAACAAAAACGTTACATTATTATGATGGTTTTATTGTTATATGGTTAACTGTGTGTGTGTGTGTATGTTGTTGTGTTTGTTATTGTTTTTGTTTGTACTGCATAAAGTGCTCATTAAATCATAATTTTGTAATTTATACACACACACACATCTATATATTTTTGGTATTCTTTCCATTTATATTACGTGCACAATTATATCATCATACAAACAAGTGCAGTACGATATATTTTTTATTTTCTGGCTCATATATCATAAATTCATACATAAAATCATGAATTTTGAAATTCACATACACACAAATTGTTCCATTAGTAAACCTATACTCTCGTATTAAGGATATCTTTTGAACAATCCCCACAATAACATTCTGCATTTCTAGAAAAGATTAAAATTTTATACATATTTTCCACTTACCTACTGTTATTATTATTATTATTGTAAGGTATCTCTACATTTTTATATGCATACCTACTTCTATGAACCACTACTTTGTGCTTATTACACTCTTTTGTACATATACGAATGCATTTTACAAAAACAAAAAATAATAAAACAGGAAAAGAAAAATTATTATATAAGTGTTAAATATAAAACAAACTAAAAATGCTCAAAAACAAAAATAAAAAACAAAAAAAAAATAACAAGAGAATAAAATGAATAAAATAAACTTTTTAAATTAGAAAATAAACACAGAAGTACATAAATTTTCTTACCTTCCATCTACACTATTGTGCACATACTTTATTTATTTTATATGCACATACACATTACCTCCTTATATTATTGTGCATATTCTATATTACTACTTATCTTGTCGTATAAATGTATGCATCATCTATACTTACATTTATACTTGTGTCTCGTGTCGTACATATATAATATGCAAGATTATAAAAATATTTCTGTGAAAATTATTATCTGCAATTTTATCTACACTCTTAGAAAAATTATTTTAAATTGAAAAAAAAAAACAACTGCAATTGAATACGCATAAATATGTATGTACAGGAGTAAATACACGTTTCACAAGCATATATTATACCAGGATATATGTTGTATGCATGTGAAATACTACGAATAAAGGTGCTGCATATGAATGAATAAATGAATGGATGAATGAAGAATATAAATTCGCAAATATTTTATGAAAAAACAAAAAGAAAAAAAAAGAAACCTTATTACACACAGGCATACTTTGAATATGCACAACTAACAACTGACAATTGTAATTATTATTAAACAAAAGCAGTCAGCTCCTTTATCATGTGACGCAAAAAAAATGTAAAAAAATAAAAAACAAACAAAAAATTTTAAAATAAAATAAAATCATAATAATCATAAAAATAATACAAATAAGGATAATTTTCCATTTTGTTTTTTTTGTATTCTGGAAAAAGAAAACGCAAAAAAAATTATTTTTTTTTTCATTCAACATTTATGTGACTGCAATGTGTGAACGAACGTAATACTTAATCCTTCAGTTAAAATAGAATCATAGAAGATTTCTCTAGCTATTGTTTCCTGGGTTCTGTATAATATCATACTTGTACACAAACGAATTAACGAACGTATACAGATCTTCACTTCATAGCCATTATAGTATACAACATGTGCTCTTATATATATTTACTTACTTTTCTCTGTAATAACTTTGGTACATTCATTAAAATTATTTTTTCATTTTCTGTAGCCACACACACACACACATAGACAAATAATACTTCTACTCTTGCATTATATTTTCTCTTAAAGATACTAAAGCAAAATGAAATTACACAATTCATAACACCTTAATGTGTACGTACGTTTACATAGTAACACATTTTCATTGACTGTCTGTATATGACAACACGAGTTATATTTAAATTTCGTTCATAAGTTACAAATGAATACTTCTACAATCTACATCTACGTTCAAATAATTTTCTCTCTACATCCAATATGACTTTTTTCACGTATAGTATTATTTTGTGTGTTTAATTATCACGTTAAAATACTGCACTACACTTCACACATTCATAACTTGTAATTTTCTTTTTTTCTTTTTTGTTTTGTTATTTTAATTTTCCATGCATCCGCACCACATTTATAACTCTTCATATCGTACAAAAATATATTGTGTTTCTGCCATACGTACAGTGTATACACAGTATAAGCGGTAGGTAAATATTTATTCATTTACCTTTGAAATCATTCATTTTTCTATGGCAAACAATGGTGGAAAGAAAACAAAATGAAAACCAAAAAAAAAAAAAAAAAAAGAGAAGAAAAATATAAAAAAATGAAAGAAATAAATTCAGAATAGTAATGGTGGTTGGGAAGGAAGATAAAATGGAAATATATTCTCTCTAGCTGGCTAGTTAAGTAGCTAGAAATCATAATTTAATGATTTTTATATTGTGTAAATGAAAATTTTGCTTCTTGACACTAACACTAAACTCGTATTATATTCATTTTAATTAATTTATGAAATGTCCGTGTGTCCATTAAGAGCAGAGTAGTCGTTGTCACTGTTGTTACTCTCACTGTATTCGTGTTGTAATGAATGAATACAAAATCAAAAATATTCTGAGTGTTTCTCTATACGTACAGCGTAAGTAATGCACACTTTGTCACGCCACTTAGCTTGCGTGGACATAGATGAGAAGCTGTGCTAAATATTTATTATTTTCGCTCTTTTTTTCTAGTTTTTTCGTACTTATTTCTACCAAAAATAATGAAATTGTTGTACAAATAATAAGCGACGGATTTAGAAGTTGAAACAAATTATAGAGATGCGCGACTAATAATTTTTCTTTTGTTACTTTCATTCTGTCCATTATTTGTGTCACCTAGATTTGACATCTGGATATGCAAATAATCACATATTAATGCTATGAAAGTTCAACTAAAATTTTCTTTCATCCAATTTATCTATACAGCTCAAAACGTACGAGTGTGATACAATACCTACATATTTTCCTTTTTTTTCAATACAATTTTTGCCAAAAGAAAAAACAGGAACCTAAAATATCCTTAAAACACAAACCTATAATGATAAATAATTTCTCATCATTCACTCGATCCTATACTAGCACCAAATATTTATTCCAACACATACAGTCATTCATCCTTGATGTTTAGTTACTAAAATACTCATCGTCGTATCCTCTAACTATACATCATCATCAAATCATCACCGCAAAAAGAAATATTCTAGAATTTATACTCAAATGCAATTTTTTTTTTTACTGATTCGAAAGAAAATAAAATACGATTTACGATTTTTATAAATTTTCTTCTTTTTTTTTGCTTGCTTGTCCAATATACGAAATGAAATTATGTGTTGCTAATGTATATTGTGCTGCTGCAAATGAGCTAATTGACCTCAAAATTAGTCTTAAAAAAAAAAATACGAAAAAAATAAATTTGTTATACACCATCTCAAACACTGAGAAAAATATGTACATAGTTCTCTTCATCTGTTGTGCTTCTTGTATGTACATGAGTGTGTGTCGTGTCGTGTCGTGTCTGTATGAATTATTCGAATTTATGTATTGAAGTACGAGTATGTGTTGGAGTATATTATGGTGAAGTGATGGCTTTAGGACCTTTTTTTTTATTCTTTCACACTACGTGTAAATATATTTGCACCTTATTTATTTCTGTACATGTGCGTGTAAGTACATTTTTTTTTTCTATATGTGTGTATGTGTGTGTGGTGTTGAATTAAATAAATGTAATTCAATTTTTCTTCTAGAACACATGTGTACATGAAATTAAATTATTATCAAAGAAGAAAAAGAATAAGATGAACAAACAAAAAAAGGTGAAAAATAAGGAAAAACGTATATAAGAAATTGAGAAAATAAAATAAAGGAAGAGCACACAAAAAAAAATATTAAACAAGAATAAATAAATCAGATTTTCTAAAAAAAAAAAAAAATTCCTTTTTTTTGTTCACTTTTTCTCAATTTATTTTTTATTCAATTTACCGAGCATTGGGAAAGCAAACTACATAATTTGTAGCAATTGGTATAAAAGCATTCGAGTTATATAATATTTGTCCTGTTGTCCAATAGGTAGGTGCCTATTTTTTATAGTTTATTAGTCCCAATTACCTTTAGCAACTACCCGACTACACTGCGTTAATGAATGAATGACCTAAAAATAATAATTTTTAGTGTAAACAAATTACGGCATTCAACTATGATTACTCTTGTAGTATCCTTTTTGTTGAATCAATGTATATAGAATACATGTACAAAAATATTTCTTACAGGATATAGAGTCTTTGTCTAATTTGATTACTTGTGACGGTAACGACTTGTATTTTATTTAATTCATTTTTGCGAAATGAAACAAATCGAGTAAATTGCATAAAATTGCTTCGAAAATTATACGGTCGTCCTGTAGGTTTTTATGATAATAATTTTATTTCATTTCAATTTACCATAATTTAGTGTGTTAAAAAAAAGGATATAAAATACATTCGGACATAAAAGAGAATAAAAATAAAAATTCTTGTTAAGGATAATTTAATTTAATGAAATATAATTATTTTGAAAAAACAGTATACTATCCAAAACTAAAAATATTTTCTTCGGGTAAAATTTAAATATTCATCCCTTCAATACCATCACATATACATTCATTCAGTCAAGTAAATTAAACATTTAAAGAAAACAAATACATGCATAAATATAAATTTTGTTTACATGTATCCTTTTTTCTAGAAAAATAAAGCAAACAAAAATTGAAATAAAAATTATTACGGTTTCATATGAAAATTTTTATTTTTTATTTAAATTTAACAAAAACATTCCAATTTTAAATCGATTCAATTTATCATTGTATGTATTATATCCTTTCATATGAAATTTCAAATTTGTAAATGTAAATGTCCTTTTCAAAAACAAAAAAACAACCACAATTTTGTGAAAGAAAGAAAGAAAAAAAAATTCATTTTAAAATAAACCTTTTCTAGATTCCTTATATTTTTTATTGTTTTTATAGAATTTTCAAAATTTACACAAATATTCCAGACTACATAGTATGTGTGTGTGCATAATTACACTTTATTACTAGTACTCTTAAGATATATTGTATATTTTATCCTTAACACATTTTAGTATGTATATTGCGGCAATAATCCAATAATGAACCCGAATCCTCAAAGTATTTTACTACAAATTATGGCCATATAGCAATCATTTAATATACTTTCATCTACTCGGTACGTGTGTGTGTACACAAATTATATGGGGTAATGAACATGGCCACAATTTAAAGTAACATTAACTCACAATTAAAAAAAAAATATTATAATAATGAAAAGGATAAAAAGTAAAAAATGAAATTTAACTATAGTCCATCATGGCATATATGTACCTACTCACATATTTTTGTGTGTAAAATTTTTCAATAAATTTTCAAAGAATTACAAAAAAATTTTTTATCGTTTGATATACAGAGAGACACAAAAATTTACGATTTCATTTATATAACAGCCAAAGGGATGTGGATGTATTTAAAGGATAGCATTTTTAATATATATATTTTTTTTTCGATTTGATAGATAAGTTATTATCCGATGTTAGATATAATCGGATGACATAATCGAGTTGAAAATAGGCATTGGAAATTGGAATAGAGATTATGTGCGGAGCACCAAACAGAGAAACTGGATAAAATTCAGATGATTGCCTGCAGATATAAAAAGTTTTTTAAATTGGTTCGAAGCTATCTATCTACATACAGGAATGCATTTTTATTTACTCTACTCTGTGTACGAATTCGAAAATATTTGAACCAAAAATGGACCAAAAAAAAAAGACTATATAGGATAAGCAAACAAAATAAAAATTTTGGCATGTATTATTCATGAATTTTTACTGTATCAAAAAGAAAATTTACGACCTCCTATCTTGTATTTTTTTTTTTCAGTTTTTGTGGTTGAAAAAATTTCGTTACAGGTGAAAACGTTCATTATTATCCCGATCCCATAATAAAATTATACACCGCAGCGCATCAGAGCTAGCAGCTATAGTTTGTACAGTAGTAACCGTCCTGCATGTTTGAATTTATTTACTTTTTTTTTGTTTTTGTCAAATTTAAATGCACACAACCCAGTGTATATCTAAAACTATGTAGAAGGATATGGATATGTATATAGTGTCTAGGATAAAAAATGTTAATCAATTTTCGATCGATCTTTAATGAATTAACATGAAATTTTAGATATTTTTTTACAATGAATTTACATTTTCATTTTGTTTGTTATCCTTGTGGTAGACAAAAATCTTCAAACAAAAAATTGATTTTTCAAAAAAACCAATTTTAAAAACTCATCGAAGCCAAATGATATACGAGAACATACTTTAAAGAATCAAATAAAAATCAAAAACAGAAACAGCAACAAAACAATAAGAAAATGGATCCGAAGAAATTGCTTCGGTTCGTTTTCTTGTATTTTTTTTTTAATACGAAATTGTTAACTGCTATGTTTTCCGTTTATTTTCGAATCAAACACAGAAGAAAAAAAAATGACAGAAGAAAACATAATAATGGCATCCCAAAGGAAAAAAAGGAAGACATTGAGAGATAAAGTTATGATGAAGAAAAAACAAAACATAAAAATCTAAACAAGGACACATACCGATACAGACATAAATATACGTTAGTAAGTACATACATACAATAACGAGTAATTAATCATTTTTTCTGAATAAATCCAAAATATTCATTCAACATAATTTTCTATCCTGAATCCTTGTATGGAGGAAATTTAAATAAAGAAGACCTTGCTCCAAATATAAGCGATTTTTTTATACTGAAATACATACAGAATAGCACAAATACACATAAATACGAGTACATTTACATACTGTATGTATACAAGGATATTTAAGGATGACGCTGATGGAATAAACCGAATCATTAGTCTTCTTTTCATTTATGTACTCGCATACAATGTATAATGAATACGTTGTCAAGTTTGCCTTGTTGTCATTTTTAGATTTCATTTAACGGCACAACAACAACAAAAAAAAACAAAACAAAACAAATCTGAAAAAAAGGCTTCAAATAATATATAACAAATGAAAATGAAAGAAAGAAAAAATTGAAAAAAAAAACCGAAAATAATTGAGGAAAAAAATTTTTTTAAAAGAAAACATAAAATTAATGAAAATTGTTTTCCATTCTCTTCGATCAATTTACATGATGACGATGATGATGATGATGGCTAATTATTATTTTGGTGGTGTTTCCATGGTAATGTGTCCTATCAAGGATTTTTTTTTCAGAGATTTTAATTTTTCCAAGAATGAAAAAAGTCGTCTAATTGGAATTTCATTTTGTTTCGTTTTTTGTTTTTTCTTTTTTTTTGTGTTTTATGAAATGAAAATGTTTTGTATCGTTAATAGTTATATTGGAGAGCTATATTTAGAGAGAAAATTTATATTGTCAAATAAAAATTTCCTGAAATCTTGTAATCATAAAACTCGTATACTCACTGTTTAGCACATAACATGAAAAGTTCTTCCTGATTGTGTGTACAGGTAATAATCACTATTTCCAAAAAAAAAACCTTAACGTATATTATTTTATAAAATGCAAAATATTTTTAATAGTAAACAGGATATAAACATTTTATTTTTCTTTGGAATTTTGCCAAATAGAAGAAAAAAAAGTTTAGAAAGAAATAAAGAGCAAAAAAAAAAGAAAAAACAGAAAACCATTAAAAATTTCTGTACAAATTTTCCGACCATTTAAGGAAAATTTATTTAACTACTTGGCATGCTTGTTAACATTGTCCTGTTCCTGTCCTGTTCTTTTGTTTTTTTTTTTTTTGAAAATATCGAAAGCCAAAATATGCATATAACAAACGAAAAAAAACATTTTTCAGGAAATCACTATTAAGATGTACATGGATAAATACATATAAACTCGTATACGAAAGTATATATATATATACAAGCATATGTGCACTCATTGGTTTTTCATGGAAAATATCCTTTCATCTATCGGATATATCGTTATTGTTTTTATTATTATTATACAGTCTCTATAATTTATGATTTTCATGTTAGGATCTAATTATGGTGTATATACATTTTGAAAAGGTATTTATATGCCAAACCGAATATTGTCCTACACCATATAATAAGCCAAATATAGTTAAGCTAACAAAATACATTTAAGGACTAAAACGGAAAAAAAAGGACATAAAGGACAATAATAATTTCCTTTTTGAAATAAATAATAAGAAAATTTGTCAATGAAAATGAACACAAATACATATACAAATAGATTTAGTTTTATTACATATCGTGACGAATATCCTTTTCTTTTTTTTCTCTTTTTATTCTTAAATCCTCAATAATATCGTTAGCCTTGTATACTAATTTATATCACTTTACAATTTCCTTTCATTTTCTATTGAAAGAATAAAACACGAAAGAAACGAGAATATCCTTGAAAACCTTATAATCACGTATTCAAAAAAAATAAAAAGGGGAAAATAATAATAAAGAATTTCATTTAAAATTTACGAAAAATAACAAAAACAAAAAAGAACACTCACACAAGAACAAAAATAAACTCGAACTAACAAACTCCGTCATGTACACAACATAATCAGCATCATCATAATAATCGAAAGAGTCAATTACACAAAAGAAAATTCGTTGTAATTTTCTTTTGAGTTTCATTTTTTTCTTCTTGTTTTTTCCTTCTTTTCTTCTTTCTTTTTGTACATTTTTTTTCTTGCTATATATATTTTTTTGTATTCCTATGGAATATTATACGAGTATCGTTTTATAACCGTTCTCTTCATTCATTCTACACTCTCAGGATCTACCTACCTATATCTACATGCAGACGTGTGTTCATACACACGATAAAATAATGAAGCTTATTTATGGATAACTAACAGAATAACAACAACAGTAACGGTAAGGAAGTTTTATTTCTTCTTTGTTTCCTTTTGTTTTTCTTTCTTTGTACTTTATCGACGACATATTTCATTTTGTTTTTATTTTTTGCCTTCAGTTTTGTCTTTTCGATAACACAAAATAAAATAAAGGATCAATTTTTTGTTTGTTTTTAATTTAAACAAAAGAACATTATTATTTATTTACCCTTTATATGCGAATTGTGAAAATAATATCTTTTCTTTAAAAGTAGGAAATTATTGGAGCTGAATTTTTTGTACAACATATCTGCTTTAAGAGACGAATTCCTTCAGTTTTCGCATTCCTGGATTTAAAATGTTCGGAAAATGTTTGCCTCAATGTGAAGAACTTTCACTCTGCGAATGAAAAATAATTTTGGGATTTAATTTGAAACAGTTTAGCTCAACATTTCATTTCCTTCTTCGAATGAATCAAAAAGTGATTTTTTCATCAACAACAATATTTATAAAAAAAGAAAAAAATTTTTTTTTCAAAAATTAATTATTCATTTGTTCGTATCTCTCTCCCACCCACCATCACCACACCAGCATTCACATCATGTATGCACGCTTCTGATTTCATTTT
Organism: Villa cingulata; assembly: GCA_951394055.1. NCBI lineage: Eukaryota > Metazoa > Arthropoda > Insecta > Diptera > Bombyliidae > Villa > Villa cingulata. The sequence goes on from OX596023.1 coordinate 2,119,636, forward strand.
AATTAACTTGAAAGCTTTATTATTCAGATTCATAATTAGCAAATTGTTCAAAATAAAGACACTAACTAACACACACTCTAGAAATGATGTAACGAAAATGAAATTTTATACAAAAACAAAAATGATGAAAAAAAAAAAATGAATAAATCAAATCATAAAAAAAAGAAAAATCAAAATTTCAAAAATAATAAAGTTTTTCCACTGAGAATATAATTGCACGAGTATGTGTAGTTTTACAGTTTTACGCTTTTACATTTTTGCAGCTTATTATCCTGTCAACGTATAGTATACATGCATATAAGTAATACTTTTATATCTCTTCAAATACGACTGTTATATAATTCTCTAATGACGTCAAATGAATTAAACACACACACCCATCCGAGTAGTACTCATACATATTTTTCCTTGAAAATTTATTGCTTCACTACTGGTATTCGAATCCACTCCATTTTCACATATCCTTTGTACAAATTATTCGACACAAAAATTTATACTTACATTTATACGAATATCATATAATATCACCTATACATGCACGCACACATTTTAGAAATGATTTTCTGTAAATTTTTCATATATTAAATTAAAAATAATTCTTTGAAATTTAATGAAAATTATTATTAATTTTTTTTTTGAAAAACAAATGTTTATAAGATGTGATGATAGCGACAATGTTTATGATGGATGACATTGATGATGATATTTCACATACGAAAAGTGTGTACTTACTTTGCTTTGATTTTAATTCCCATACTCATAATGCTTGTAAGCCAATTAACATGACTACTTGATGCTTTCTCTTTGAAATTTAATTAATGAAATAATTTTCCCTATAAATAGTTATGTGTGCGAGAGTCTCATACAAAATTTGAATTTTTAATAATTAAATTGAATGAATTTTCTCGGAAATTATTTTAGCGAAGAGAATAAAGAGTGCTTTATATGAATTTAATTATTAGCAATTTGAAGTTTGAAAAATTTTTTTTTTTTATAATTTCTGAAAATGGCATAATTAAATTATTGAGAATTGTAATTTGAGTCCGAGACAAATGTTTCATTTCCAATTGAAAAACGAAAAATGAAGAATTGAATGGACTCAAATTCGTTCTCAGATATCAATGAAAATTATAGTAATTCTCTTATTTAATTTGATTTTTATTTTCTAGCTGAATGGTATCAGGTATCATTGAGTTCAATTGAAATTTGGAAATATGTATAATCTTTTATTAACAAAATCAAATTAAATTTTTTCCTATGAAAATTTATAGTCTATGAAAGTAGAAGTGCGTGTAGAAAATTATGAATAAAGTTTACAGTAAACGATCTAAATAGAATGTCAATTGGACTATCTTTATCAGTTATTGGACGCATAAATAATGTAGATATCGTGTATGTTCCATTTCGCCGGTGACGGTGATGTTGGCATTGACATGCTAATTGGTTCGTATAGGCTAACACTTTGTAATTTAAAAATTTTCATATTCAGGATATTCCAATATTCCATATTATATTGATATCAAAATGAAAGACGAAATAAAATGTTGTGCTTTAAAAAATTACATCACATAATCTGAGAGTTTCACATTGACAGCTCTGTTTAGTTATCTGTCAACTTTAGTAATAAAACTTACTTTATATTAATTTTTGTAGTGTATGTATGTATCTACGCATGCAAATTGTATTAAAAAATAATTTATCAAAATAAATTCAACTGATCATTTTATTCATTTCACAAAAAAAAAAATGTTTCAATTCAAAGCAATTTTCTTTTTTACAATAAATTACAATATTATTTTTTTTTGGTTTTAAATTTTTTTTTTTTTCAAATATCATATGTATAGTATGTATTTACTTCATTTTCAAAATTAATTTTTATTTATTTATTCATTTATTTGTTTATTTTTATTTAAATTCATTTCATTTGAATTTTAAAAATTTCCATATTTCATATTTTAATTTATGTGTATATTTTTTCTTTCAAATATTATTAAATTTCAAAAATTTATTTTCACTTTTCTATACGTCCTTTTTGTAACATAATGAAATTTTTATTTGAAATTATATCAATTTTTTGTTTTGTTTGTAATTATCTAAAAGATTATTAATAAAAAAAAAATATAATAAAACAATATCCTTTTTTTTTCTCTGTCTATGTTTGTTTAATTTTATGTTATTTTATTTCGTTTTTTTTTTTCTTACTTTTACTCGTTATGCCTTCTTTTCTTATTTATTTATGTGTCTGCTTATTTTTTCTTCTTCTTGTAATTTACATATACATTACATACATTAAAATTTTCTTTGAAATATTTCTTTTTTTTCATTCGCATTTTCACAAATTTACAAATAAAACATTTCGTTATCTGTTCATTTTAATGTTAGAAATATTTAAATAAAAATACAATTACATATGTATGCAGATATAAGTATGCCAGTTTATCTATTTTTTAAAAGGGAAAGATTATACCTACTTAATATATTTTTGTTGTCCTATCATAATTAATTCATTTTACAAATTTACGTATTTTTATGTGTATGAGTATGAAATGTCTGTCCTTTTTTTCATGGATTTCTCATTATCCCTTTTATTTTTATTTATGATTAATATTTTTTTGTATAATTGTATTTTATTTTCTTATTTCATTTATTATTTGTTCTTTTTTTTCTTTCTTATATTTATTTAACTTTTTTTTTATTTTTCCTTTACTGTTAACCTATATTTATATTTTTCATTATATTTGTTATTATTATTATCTATCCATTTTTTTATTATTTAAATATTATTTACTATGTGTTTTCTGTTTATTTATCTACGTAATCAAAAAACAAAACAAAAAACAAATAATTTAATAAATAAATAATGAAACAAAGATACAAAAAACAATAACAACAATCTAAAAATGTGGTGGTCATGTTTTATTTAACACAAATAAAATGGTAGACAAAAGCAATAAAATAATCCAATTATTTGAAATCGTTGTAGCTGATGACATAATAGCTGATGCTGAATACTCTCCTATTGTATTTTGTTTTTATTGCGCCCAAAATTTGTAAGAGAGAAAACAAAAATAATTTTTTGTTTTAAGTAAAAAATTGAAAAAATGAATTTGACTCTCATAAAAATATGGAAAAAGTGTAAATAAAATGTGATTGGATAGTTACCGCTCAGTACATGTAAATCGACTGTAACTGGAGAACTATTCGATGGAGTACATGTGTAATTACCAGAATCACTTTTCGTTACATGCGGAATAATTAGTGATCCAATCTAGAGAGAGACAAAAAAAAAAGACAAACAATTATAAAGTATATAACATAAACCATTTTTAAGAAATTAATAACACATTTTTGTATAGTTTTTATTTTCATTCTTACCGTATCCTGACGATCACTATTATTTCCAAATATTTCTCTATCGATTTGCATAAACCATCCATTTTTATTATCTTGGGTAATTTTTTTTGTACCCTTATACCAAATAATGTATGGTGGTGGTTCAATCGATCCACGTACAATACAATGCAATGCAACTCGACTACCAGCTTTAACGAATCTATTCTGATCACCGATTAGTTCAGTTTTTGGAACTGTATGAAAATAAAATGAACACAAAATCATAAATTATGTATATTTTTTTCCACTTTTAAGTATTTATCCACTCCTCTACAAACTTGTCTACAAATTCCATTATCAAATTAAATTTGTTTCCTTACCAACAACTTTCAAATAAACTCTAGAGCTCATTTTTGGTTCGGTTGATACTTGACATTCATACAATCCCATATCATGTTCTTGTACATATTTTATTTGTAATGACCATCGATTATTATTATCATCACCGAAAACCGATTGAAAACGTTGATCAGCAATAAATGTTGTCTGATCAACGGTCAATATATGACCGTCACGTACACGTACCCATGACACTGGTTTACCAAGTAAACGACGGATCTACACATATTTAAAGAGAAAGAAAGATAAAAAGAGAAACAGACAAAAAAAAAGAGAAAAACGACAAATTTAGAAGAAAATTTGAATAATTCATTTGATAACAAAATTTTCATTAAATTTACGAGTGCATTGAATGAAAAAGAAAAATTTATTTTTGAAGTACGATGAACGACTATAATAAACAAAATTAAATTTCTCTTTTAATTAATTCCCTAAAAATGATCCAACCTATTATCATCAAATTTTTCTTTTATCCATAAAAAATATTTAAATGAAAAATAATCGTCTCTGTCATTTATGTTGTTTACTTTCGTTAACAATTTTTTTTTCTGTTAATTTTTTGTATCCACGCAAAACATAACATAAAATTAAATAAAATTTCATTGAAAATTTTTCAATTAAGTATATGTACATTATTGTAGTATTTTTCAACAACAATAACAACAACAGAAATTAACAAACAAACAAAAAATTATTTATTGGAATGCTGTATATTACATAAATTTCTCATTTTCTTAAGATATTTATCGGGCATATTTGAAATGTTTCATTCTACGTATATACACGTTTGCATATAGTTCACGTGTCAATCTTCTTGTCTTCTTAGCATTTAGAAAAACAAAATCTATCATCTTCAACTTTTTTTTTTCTCATTCTTATTGCTTTTTGCTGTTTACTTTATCTGCCTTCTTGTAATTTCTTAATACGCGATGACTCTTTATTAGAAACAGAACGGTCCAAACTCCAAACCAACCAAATAAAATAAAAAATAAATAAATAAAATACTATATTAAGACAATAATGTATCGCAGATTAGATTTTTTTTCTCATATATACACAAAAATGAACTCATTATCTTGAAACCTTTTTGACCTTATCATCGTCTCTGTATCATGATGTTTATCATCATCATCATCATAATTATTGCCGCCGTCTTTGTCGTCTTTGTCATCGTTGTCGTCATTCATGTCGTTCACATTATTATTGCCCCCATTTCATCATACATATAACATTTTCATCTTTCATCGTCATTTTGCTGGTCTATTTTTGTGTTCATGCAGATTTCATTATAGACTTTATGTCGCCAAATATAAAATAAAATTTTCTAATATATTACGAAAAAAAAAAAAACAGAAAAAAAAAGTATGGAATCGTTCATAGGAGGATGAATTTATTCATCCGTATCCACACTGTATCATCTGCCACATCTATTCTCCTATGAATCTGTAGCAGTTTTTAATTTTATTCAATTTTAGCACTCGTAAAAGTATACAGATAGGATAGGAGAGGCATATGATTATTGATTTCTCTTTCTCGCGTTAAGAAATTTTTCTTAAAAGACATTTCATGTAAAAGTAAAAAAAAATGAAACGAGAAAAAAAATGTATTCTATTTTCATTTTCATTTTTCAACATTTTCTTCTACTTTTTGTAGTATGCCAAAAAAAATTGAGGGTGAATATCAGAAAGTATTTATCGATATACATATATGTAACTATAACTAGCTAAATCTCTATTCATTGTTTTGACAATATAAACGAACAGATTGTATTGTTTGTTTCAAGACGCTTGAAAAGCATTTCGTATAATCATCCAAATTTATGGTTTTGAGGTAATGAACTCAAGGTACCATCCTCCCACCAAAATAAAAGAAATTATTCGTATTATTGAGGGACATTATTATATTGGAATGTAGGGCGTTGCATTTTCGTAGTATTAGCTAGTAGAGGTTACGAAATTCTTGAAATATATAATCATCAAATTTTATGATTATTATCATTATTATCCTTCTCTGTGTATAAATAAAATTCTTACAGACACCATATTTATCTTTTTCTTTTTTTTTATAAATTTTCTTATAAATTTGATACGAGTACATATATACACACACTTACATTACATGGTAAATAGGCATGAGTTCCAATTTGTACGGTAACATTCGTAACTGATTTAGACATATTGATTGCTGTTGAATATCTGTTGTTAATTGATTCGATATCGTATAGAAATGATTCAGAATTTTGTTCATTTAATGATGACGATATGAATGGTGTTGTTGTTGTTGAAGATGTTGTCGATAATGATGAGGATGATGATGACGATGATGGTACTGATACTACAACTCCTGTTCCTGCTCCTGCTCTTGCTGCTGCTGATATGACTGTAGATGTTCCAGATCCAAATGATGATAAATTTTCAATTGATTGTAAAATTTCCATGTCACTTATCGTTAAATCTGTAAGTAAAACAAGAAAATAAACGTCAATGGAATAGGCCCAAGCAAAAACACAAAAACAATTTCATCATCCTTCCAAAGAATTTATAGTTTTTCTTTTCTTGTCCTACTTCTGATGATGTCTAATGTGCGCGTGATTATTTAAATCAAAGGAAAAAGTGTATATGTATTTTTATTTTTTTTTCTCTGTCTGCATTTAAAGTTTGTCGCATTTCATCATTACTATACTTTTGCTATGGTACACAAGAGGAAGAATTCAAAACAACAACAACAAATTAAATCAAATAAAATAAAATCATAGAATATCCTATATTCATTTGATTTCTGTATCCTTTATCATTTGCTCTAATTTCGATTTGTTTCTCAATTTTATTATTTTTCTGTCATGCAGTGAAAAACTATTCAATTTCCAAAGTAAAAATAAGTAGTTAATAGTAAAACTAGAAAAACAATAATATCGTTGCGATATGTGTGTAGTTATATAAGCACTAGATATAGTATATAGACTCTATACACATACGCATATAAATTCTAATATTTTATAGTCGACTCGTAAACTTCATTTTGTATTATTATACGTGACCTATTTGGATGACAATTTAAATAGTCATCAGAGAATTATTTAATGGGATGTGTGTACATGTGTATGTGTGTGTATACAATAGAGTCAGGATGCTTTTTAACTGATAAAAAAAAATAAAAAAAATTATTCGTATTATTGAGGGACATTATTATATTGGAATGTAGGGCGTTGCATTTTCGTAGTATTAGCTAGTAGAGGTTACGAAATTCTTGAAATATATAATCATCAAATTTTATGATTATTATCATTATTATCCTTCTCTGTGTATAAATAAAATTCTTACAGACACCATATTTATCTTTTTCTTTTTTTTTATAAATTTTCTTATAAATTTGATACGAGTACATATATACACACACTTACATTACATGGTAAATAGGCATGAGTTCCAATTTGTACGGTAACATTCGTAACTGATTTAGACATATTGATTGCTGTTGAATATCTGTTGTTAATTGATTCGATATCGTATAGAAATGATTCAGAATTTTGTTCATTTAATGATGACGATATGAATGGTGTTGTTGTTGTTGAAGATGTTGTCGATAATGATGAGGATGATGATGACGATGATGGTACTGATACTACAACTCCTGTTCCTGCTCCTGCTCTTGCTGCTGCTGATATGACTGTAGATGTTCCAGATCCAAATGATGATAAATTTTCAATTGATTGTAAAATTTCCATGTCACTTATCGTTAAATCTGTAAGTAAAACAAGAAAATAAACGTCAATGGAATAGGCCCAAGCAAAAACACAAAAACAATTTCATCATCCTTCCAAAGAATTTATAGTTTTTCTTTTCTTGTCCTACTTCTGATGATGTCTAATGTGCGCGTGATTATTTAAATCAAAGGAAAAAGTGTATATGTATTTTTATTTTTTTTTCTCTGTCTGCATTTAAAGTTTGTCGCATTTCATCATTACTATACTTTTGCTATGGTACACAAGAGGAAGAATTCAAAACAACAACAACAAATTAAATCAAATAAAATAAAATCATAGAATATCCTATATTCATTTGATTTCTGTATCCTTTATCATTTGCTCTAATTTCGATTTGTTTCTCAATTTTATTATTTTTCTGTCATGCAGTGAAAAACTATTCAATTTCCAAAGTAAAAATAAGTAGTTAATAGTAAAACTAGAAAAACAATAATATCGTTGCGATATGTGTGTAGTTATATAAGCACTAGATATAGTATATAGACTCTATACACATACGCATATAAATTCTAATATTTTATAGTCGACTCGTAAACTTCATTTTGTATTATTATACGTGACCTATTTGGATGACAATTTAAATAGTCATCAGAGAATTATTTAATGGGATGTGTGTACATGTGTATGTGTGTGTATACAATAGAGTCAGGATGCTTTTTAACTGATAAAAAAAAATAAAAAAAATTATTTTTATTTTTTATTTATTTTCTATGCCCTAATAAACTTGTTCGGCATTCATATGGATTCATGGAGTTATGTGTACTACTAAGTTATTTAAAACTTTAAAGTAGATATATATTGTAGATCTGCTATCGTAAGTACATGCACGTATACATTTGTATCTGTGACAATGTTATGTAATTATGCATGTACGGGTATATGATTCTGTGTAGAATTCTTCATTTTTCTCTCTTGTCTATATGATATCAGAAATATATTTATATATATGTATGTATAGATAATGATAATTTTGTATTTTCTTTGTCACGAACACGACTTTAAAATATGTAAATACATTATAAATATTGACAAGAAGAAAAAAATAATTTAACACATAAACGATATATGTATATATATTTTTTTTTAAATAAATTAACATTCGTAAACATTTTAAAATGAAGGACGTGATATACATACACTACAATTTTATATTTTTTGAAAAATTATAATGAAAAGAAAAACATATGAAATTCTTATCGTATATTCATTCATGTGTATCGTGTATGAGTATATAAAAATGTAGAAGTACACATCATATATTCGACACATCATATATAAGCGATACATAAATATAGGGATTTTTCTTATACAGATTGTGTGAAAAAAATGTTTATGTACTTATGTATGAACTACGATTGTAGTACGTCATGTGTGAAGGATACGCATTCATATGCAAATTAGAAATGATTCTTAAGAGTATCACACACATTTTTCTTATCATCCTCTTTTTATTTTATTTTGTTTTCGTATTATGTTTGATGTTTTCTGAAGAAATTTATCCAACATTTTCATTCACAAACTTTTCATTCCATTTAAATATTCTGTTGGTTTTTTTTTTCATTCTCCTTGAATTTTCTTATTTTATTTGAAATTTATCCTCGACATTGTAAATACACACTCTAAGTATCTCTTTATGTATGCTGTATAAAAGAAAAAGAAGTTCAACTTCAGCTCAATGTTAGCATAAATTCTCTATACGAAAATACGTAATATGATAATGTGTGCCAAATACCAAAATGTTTTGTGTGGAAGAAAGAGAAAGTTTTATTTTATCTAATAAAAAAAAAAAAGAAATTAAAGATCTACCAAAAATTATTCTCTTGTCATGTTTATAATTTGTTTTCGTATATAAAACATGCACAATAGAAAGAGAATCTCTCGCACATCAATGAATGCGAAACTTATAATTTAATCCACAGCATAATACTGATGCGTCTCTAAAATGTTATTTTTTTTTTATCATTATTTGTGTAATTCATGCGTTACACTTAATAATTCCTTGTGTATTATTTTTTCTTTTTCTTTTTCTTCTTTTTCAATTTGAAACTGAGTCTAAAGAAATTATACACAAAAACTTCAGGGAAATTTTATAAGCCCGATAAGATCCTTGAAAGAAAAAAATAATTTTTTTTTTTTTGGGTTTTTACCTTATGTAAATTATTTTTGGTAAAATAGAAAAATGAAATACAAAAAAAAAATATAAATAACATTGAATTACATAGAGTATTACTACACAAGAATTTCGTAATATCCTTATACATATACCCGCGTATATACTGATGTAAGTATCTGTATGTGCGTATACTCTACACATAGATAGAAAAAAAACTGTTGGACATGGTGTGTTATTGATATTATGTATAAGGAGGAAAATAAAAATAAAAATTTAGAAACACCTTACAAAAAAAAAACATCACATTACAAACTAACGAAACCGTATACAGATACTATTCGGGATTATATTTTGTACATCCTACGTTATTTATTTATTTATTATTATTGTTTTTTTTTTGCCAGGATATTTTTGTGATAGAGAAAAAGAATTTATTTCATTTTATTTTCCATGTATGTATGTACATAATATTATATTCTTTTTCATGTGGAATTGTGAAAAATGTTATTGTTGTTGCTGTTGTCTTTATTTCCTTTTTTAGCTTCCAGTAAATGTACAATTTTTACACATCATATGTATAAAAATACACGTAGTATACGTTATACGAGTATAAAACAAATATCAAGGATAAAAGTAGAATAGACGTTCTGGGGTTTAATTTTTTTTTTTCATTTTCATTTTAATTTTATTTTATTTTATTTTAAATTTTTTTTTTCATTTTGTTATGTCAAAATCTAAAAATAAATTGCATTTACTTTTTTTATCGTAATTTCTTTTTTGCATTCAGTCATGTAGTATGTATGTGGTTTTTGATCCTTGTGGCTTTTATTTTCTGTGCCATCCATCTGTATGTTCTACTCTGGTATGTACTACATGTGAAAATAATCCAGAAAGATTATTAGTTGAATGTTTGATAAAAAAAAAAGAAAAAAAACAACACAAATAGAAATGAAAGAAATGTAGGTATATATTTACTAGAATTTTAACATACATACTCCTATGTATATGCAAATATTATGTATGTAGTTTGAAAAAAACAATTGTGAGAATTTGTTTTTTTTTTTTTTAATTCACAAAATGAAATTATCATCACAAAATTAAATAAAATTTTTTGTTATAACTTTGATCTTTGATCCTTGAACAAATACAGAGACATACATATGAATTTACTTAACTATTTTATTCTCCTTGAATATTTTTTCATAAACAGATTTAAATGCCCTTATAGATTGCAAAAATTATTTAATTTTTAAAACGACAAAGATAAATTTTTAAATTTTGAAACATAAAAAAAAAAAGTCCTTGATTATATTATAAATTAATATCCATTTTTTTATAATTTCTTTTGTTATTTTTTATTTCATATTTTAAATTTATACCCTAATGAAATATTCAAGTTATATGCATATATATTCTTTGCGTAAGATCATCCAAAATAATGGTATGTATATAAAAACATATAACCTGAAAGAAAACATCATCATTCACAATACGATAATGTATACTCGGCGCACAGACTTTACTAGAATATTCATCAAGAGGAATTCGTTATATGAATGAATGAAACAACAACGACAAAATACCATTACATACAAAATTACATAAAAAAACATAAATAAAATAAACAGCTAAATAAATAAAATGAACGAAAAATACGAAATGAAACAAACAAATCTTAATGTGTGTATAACATCGCATATACTCGTACGAGTACTTACGACTTATATGCACAGAAAACAAAGACAAAACAAAAACAAAAAACAATAAAAAATATAAACGAAAATCTCATAAAAGATTTAATCCTTTTCTTTTATCGTTATATTTTTGTTATATCTGTGAAAAAATAAAAATTTACTAGAAGATGATGAAAATATATACAGGATAACAAGAAAAAAAATGCTAGGATCCACATTCATACTGAAGTAGCACATCATGTAGTATCGTATGTATGTAGTACCGTATATTTTTACATATGTAATGTAAATAAAAAGTTAAACATAATTCATCTCAAGTATATCCTTTTATTCGAAAAAATATGTACACATATGTATGATATCATATGTCTATATACAGATAACAATAACCTCCTCTTGAAAAACCTTCTCATTATTTTAGAAGATTTTTTTTTTGTTGTTATTTTTATTTTTCATATTACATAGGTATTGCAACATTACATACATTCACACATTTGAATCCCAAACACATATACACATACGTAGTTAGGTGCACTTTGGTGTATTCGGCACTTGAATATGCCTCTAACATTGCAATAAATATTAAAAATTTATACAAATCTCTAGCATCGTCTAGCATCTAAGTGTACATAAAATCTCTCTTAAGATTTTCTTAAAGAGAAATAAAAACTTGAAAACTCGCCTATTCGTTAATTTATTCATTTAAATTGGCTGTATTTCATTTCTATTATTTTTTCACATATTTTTACTCAATGTACAAGTGAATAAAAGTTACATTTGTATTCCCTTTATTCTTGCTTACGTGATTTTCTACCATCGTGATTTTCTAATAAATCAATTTTCTGACTCCATTCGTGATACGAATGATAAATATAAAATTAATGATTTTTGATAAAACTTTAAAAACAAAACAAAAAATTTTTTTTGTACAAAAAGAGGATATTCACGAGGAAAAGCTGGGCAAATTTATTTGACAAATGTATGTAAGTATGTACAATAATTTTTGTGATCACATGAGTACAACTTGCTTGCATCTATACGTATACGACGAGTATGTATGTATTTTGTTGTATTTCTTGTACATATTTATATAAAATATCAGTATACTATCAGGTAGATAATATTATTCACAAAATATTATTTACGATCAAAACTAAAAGTCATAGGAAACTATAAAATTCGAAATAGGTAGTGAAAATTATTTTTATTACTTTTAGTTTATCACCGAGACAATATAGCATATAACTCTGTTGATCATTATTCCAACAGTGAAGAGTTACTCAGTCTTCCTTCATGTGATCGCTCTCAAAAGAGATATAACTCGAAAAATATATAGACAAATAATATAAAAATGAGGCAATCATTGTCTGATCATGTAGGGGTAGGCCATAATTCATCACCAAGATAAATAGAATATTAATATATGAGCATTCTATTTATCTTAATTTTTCACGCATTAAGTAGGACTTGTGTACAAAAACAAAAATCTCATGATAATATTTAGAAGAAAAAAATTGTAAAAAATAAACGCCTCTTCTTCTCTCTTTTCTTCCATAGCATTGCAACTCTAAGTGAACCATGGCTTTCACAGAAGTGATCTAATGACTTATTACTATCATGAGTCTGATTCTACAGTCTGATGTGAATTACGAACCACCGATAGTTGGTAAAACATTTAAATCAATTTCAAAAAATGACAAAAATTATTACTGAAAATATTGAATATTTTGCATTTTTTAAAACAAAATATCTCGTTGTTGAAGCGTCACAGATGCTAAAAGCTAAAGTAAGATGTCAACAGAAAGTGTAGACGGTCTTCCATTTAAATCATTAGCTAGAATAGAATCTGACTATATTAGCTATCGAACGGTTTCAGTAATACAAGATACATGATGTTATGTTAGGTTTGAACCAAAACATTTTTAATACCCTCTAACGACTAAACAGTTTGAATTGTCCACTCCCTGCAATGTGATGTATTATTTATCTTGTTCAGATAATTGTTATGACTGTAGAATTTTTCATTTTTTTTTTTTGTATTTCTTAGCGACAAATGAAGGAAGGAATATAGTTTTTTCTTTTTTGGCATCAGAAATTAATTAATTTTGTTTATATTTAAGTCATTATAAGTTTTTGTACTGTGGTGCAACAAATTTCAAATTTATATTTTTACTATCTCCTAGTCCTAATGACTTTTGATTCTGACTGTGCATATATGTATGCGTGTATTTATTTATATAGCCGCACATTTATTTAGAATATAAGTATGTATATACTTACCCATTCTAAATGCAATTATTCCAAATACAATCAAATAAATCCTTGAAAACATTATTTCTAGCGTAATTTATATATCTGTTTTATTTTTCTATATATTAATGTATAATATGAACAAAATGTATATATATACATACATATGTATATATATTACGAGTACTCGTATATATAGGTGGATATACGTAAGTTTTATATAAATGAAATACGATTAAAACACTTCAAAACGAAATGAAAATGTACATATTTTTTTTCTGCTTTTTTTTCGTTCTGTTTATTATTTTTTTTTTTTAATTTTCTTTTATGTGGTATTTTATTTTCTTTCTTTTTTGTATTATTTTATGCTCTCATTTCTTTCAGGTTGTATAGGATAATAATTTTTCGCTCCAATTTCTATATTTCTTTTTACTTTCTTTTTTCAACTATGTTTGTAGTATTTTTTGTGTTTTATTTTATTTCTTTTTTCTAAAACTTTTTTTTTGTTGTACTATTTATATACGAATAAAGTTGTATTCAGCCTAGTTGTTAATGAACCTTGAAGGACACAAATTAATTGTTTTTGTTTATACATATATACTACTTATGTAGGTATATATTTTTATCTCTTTAGTTTTACTCGCATATTTACGAGTATGGGTATATAAATATTGTAGATTGGTACATATCTACAACTACAACTACACCACTTTTAGGTAGACAGATCAAAATATACTATCCTAGATAGGTATTATATAGGTTCTCGTATACAAACAGTTTGAATAATTTTTTATATATTTCGCATAATTCATTAATATTTTTTTTTTTTTTTATTTAAATATCCTGATTAACACACAACGATACAGAAGGATACGTAATTTAAAGATAAGTAAATTATTTTATTTTAAACACCATAATGAAATATTATTACAATGTTTTATTTATATTTTTTTGCCTTGTATTTTAGAGAATTATGTTACAGACAGACCATAATGTTTATCCTTTTGTGTTTTCCGGTTCTACATAATTTTTATGTAAATTCAAAAGTTCAAAACTACTTAAAGATATTCACTAACTTTTACTTAAAGTATGTGTGTAGATCCAATTAAATCATTATCCTTTTTGATATCGTTATAATAATTATCCATCAATTAATTTTTTTTAATGAATTACTTCTTTTTTCAATTTTTTTATTTATTAAACTTTTGTTTCATGAATTAAAATTATAACACGACGAAATATTATCTTCAACTTCATCCTCACATTAAAAATAAACAAAAAAAAATTTCTTTTTCACTCAAAAAACAAACAATAAATTATCCAAAAAATAAAAAAAAAAAATTTTATAATCGAATAATTTACAGCTGAACCACAGATAAATTTTTGAAGCGATAATTTATTAATCATTCCATACGGTAGTATCGATAGAAAATGACTGAATTAAGAAAAAATGAATTTTCATTTCATATGTGTACATATATACAGACAGATTCGATTTCGTTCAGTTTTATATTTCATCTACATTATATATTATATACACCAGACCCCAGACCACAGTAGAAAATGAAATGTGTATTGTATATACTTAGTTCATGGGATATTTTTGATTTTTAACACCAAAGAAAATTTCCCAGAATTCTTATAGACAAAAAATATACTTAGTAGATGCTGTATATCGTATACTCGTCATAGCAGTACAGTGAATTTATAGATAAATCGTATGCGGTACGTACATATTCCATGCCATCGCGTACTATATATTCTTTCAGAGAAAATTCATTCAGTCACATTCATATATAAAATACATATAAATAGGAGTACAGCGCATGACTTCTGCTGTTGTTGTAGGCTCCTATTTCTGCTACATTTTAGGATACAGAAAAATGAAAGGAAATAAAATAATAATTTACACGGAAAAATACTGAGATGATGATACTTGGTACATACCAGCAAAGACTGAATATCTATATTATCTTTCTTTAAAGGATATGCAGCATAGATTAATGTCTATAGACATCACAATATAATAATATGAATGCATGTAGATAAGTAAAAAAAAAAAAAAAATATTATATTACACGATCACTTTCGTTCTACATTATTCTCTTGCACGTTATTTTATGCTCGCTCCACAGATACTTGGAGTGTATACTGTATGGTAGATGCAATGAAATACCGACACTTATTATACTTTGTCGTCTACTATTATATAGTAGTAGTACTTAGACAAAAAAAAAAATATACATAAAATAACGTTAAAGAACGAACGAAAAATAAATAAATTTTATTACAACAAAAAACGAAATCTACGAAGAAAAAAAATAAAATAAATAAATAAATAAAAAAAAATAAAACATTCTTTTTTCTCTTTCTTCTTCTTTTGCAATTTCATTTTTATATCCGTTTTTTTTGTTTTTTTTTTTTCAATTTCTTCCTCTTCTTTTTTTGTTGAGTTAAAAACTGGGACATTCTAAAATAAAAATAAAAAAAAAAATGTGATATCAAATCCTAGGAATGGAATGTGCACCAGTAAATATAAATTTACATGCATGCATATGTATGTATATTTTTGTAAATAGATATAGAAGGAACATTTTGTTGTTAAAAATTATGTATTATCAGAGAACACACACACACAAATGCACACACTCATGTCTATGTATACATATTGCTATACAATGTCTTTATGTTTGTAAAAATTTACATGAAATTATGCAGATTATTATATGGTGTACGAATATTGAAAATTTGTGTTTGTGTGTATGTGTGTATAGAAGACGACATAAATGTTTGTGCTCTGAATTTAGTTTAAACAAATAGAAAAAATAAAAAACAAATCGAACACGAAAAGGAAAACAAAAAAAAAAAAAGAAAATGTAATGCACATGAAAATTAGTCAACATTTTTTTTTTAGCTTATCCTTTTAAAATTTATTCAATTGTTCTGTTAAATTTATCTACCCGTTATCTATTGTTTTAACTAGCATCTAGCATACATACTTACATATAGCATACCATAGAACATTATTTGTATATGAGAGTGTATGTATTGTATGTGTATCCTTAATGTATAAATGTGAGAAATTTTTTTTTCATTTTGTAGAAAAAATCTTTCTTTTTCGATTTTTTGGTTTTGTTATTTTTATTTTTTAATTTTTTTTATCCTCATACATTGCATCCTTGCACGTTGTACTTATATATGGATGATATTATGTATATACATGATGACACTGACATATTCAAATATGATATTTGTTGTCATTTTATCTTATATAAATTTACCATTTTATCGCCACAGGCTGTCGTATGTTGTTTTTTTTTTTCTGTTCTTTTTTATTTTTTATTTGTTGTTGTTGTTGTTGCTGTCGTTTGTGTTTTGCTATACTTCCACTATACAAGTACACATGTGCACTCTACAGTATATATTTCTGATTATCTTCAAGGATTGTTGACGACATCATCATCATCATCATCATCATCATACATTGTATTTACTTACCATTAAATTTTTTCGTATTTTTCTTAAATATTTGCTAAAGTATTTGAATCAAAAACAATAAAACTGAAAGCAAAAACAAAAAGGATAAAAATAAAAAAAAAAATACTTATACAATAAAAATGCAAAAAACAAATAAAATAACATAAAATGAAAACAGGAAAATTTAAAATATAGAAGACATAACCACAAAGACAATAATGACGATGATGATGATGAGATTGATGTGGATGGGAGGATGGTAAGGTAACAACTATGCATATGAGTGCAGGTATTTCGCTATTTGAAAAATATTTTCTATATGAAAAATTCTTTCGTTGTTATGTGCATAAATGGCATGTTAAAAGGATAATAATATACAAAAGAAGATAAACTGTATAAAGCCACATAATATTTTGTCATTAAAAAATTTTTAATTTTTTTATTTTCTTCTCGTCAAGAATTTCTTGAGTTTAAAGTTTAATTATTTCCGTGAAATTACAATTCACTGAAATATGACGATGATGACAATGACGATGATGTACAGATGTGTTGATATTTTAAAAGTTTAAAAGTTCATACCTCAAATTTATCTTTCAGTTTTTTGTTTTGGAAACTTATTGTCTGTTTTGTTCGAATAAAATCGATTTATACGATTTGAAATTATCTTAGAAATCATTTTTGATAATTTCTTAAAAACAAAAGCCTGCAATAAAACAAGAATTATCTCACTAACACACATGAAATCACTACGTATCTTTGGATTAGTGAAATGTATTTCAAGTTAATAGCAAATCATTTCTAGGTAAAGGAAACAAATTAAGAATAAATTATTACTAGAGGTAGAAGTGGTCCCAAAAATATTATGGTTTGATAATGTTCATCAGGACCTAAAGAAAATGAATGTAAGCAACTTGAGAGCTCTGGAAAAAGCTAAGGAACAATGTAGGAACATTACGATTGAATGAAGGTTTATATCCATCCCGGACTATTAAGCTAGGAATAATAAAGAATTAATTATTAAATCCTTACATTCACAAAAAAGAAAAAAACATTTTAAAAAAAACATAAAAATAAAAATATCCTTTGCGTTTGAATATAATCGTATAGTACCAATAATTGCTATCATGATATATTTCAATTAATTATGTATGAAGTGGCATTAAAGGACAACAAATTTTCTACCTACGGGTCGTATAATACTTAAGGTGAATCCTACACAAACCTATCTATAACCATCTATAATATTCGTATTTATGGTAAGGAAATTGTAAAATTATCCTGCATACAATAACATATGATACGATGAGCTTAACACAATTCACCTTACCACCTCTAGCAACCTAACATCTATATTTATCCATTTATTTTGAAGATATAAAAACTTTTATTACTTTTATATTGCAATACCCCACATACACACACATACACATGCTCATTTTTATTTTTTTTTCTACACCCACCCATTATTATATCCTTCAGTTAATGTACAAAACTGAACGTTATTTTTAGTTGTATGTGCATACTACCAACAAAATACTAACAACAGCAAAACTCAAGTATTAAATCAAAGAAAGTATCACATGTATGTAAGAACTTACGACATTTTTACGATAGAAATGGGACTGCCAAAGGGAAAATATAATTTCATCAAATGAACATAAAAAACGAATATAACGAGAACGAAAATAAAATGCAAAAAAAAAGGAAAATTTCTTTTTTTGTAATAGAATTTAGCATCTCGTTACATTAGAGAATTTGTTAAACAGATCCCATTTATAGTGACGAACGTTGCAATATGAAAGTGCATCTGTGATTGTACGTGAGACGAGCGTATATATGTTAGTGAAATTTTTTTCAGATTAAAAAAAAATTACTAAAGCAAATATTTGTTTGTGTGTGTGTTTTTATAATTTTTTCCTAAAATTTAAATATCCTGTACATAATTTAGCAATGAAAAGAAATTCTCTATAATACTTCTCTGTCTATCTGTTCAGCTTTACATAAATAAACAGGAAGGTTTCCAAAAGGTTGAGACAGAAAATGAACAAAAATTTATTTGAATTAAAAAAAAAAAGTATGAAAAACAAAATCAGTAAAAATTATCTAAAAAGGATATAAAAAGCTAATTATCTTTTTTGCTTATACAAACAGCACAAATAAGCACTCAAGTGGTAAGATTTAAAAATATCATTTTTGTTTTTTTGCACTTACTCTTTAACACTTTTTTTTTACAGGTTCTATGTATTTTCAAACCTGTAAAGAGTCAAATGCACAATAAAAATATTTCAAATTTAATGAAGAAATCAGGATTCAGAAAAATAAATTGAACAGATAAATGTGTAACACTCTCAACCATACTTTAGAATTTTTTGATAAACATAAAAAAAAAAAAAGAATGAAAGAAAAACTCAAAAGGAAGAAACAAACAAAAAAAAACATAATAACAACTAAATACTTATCTTTAAAAGTTTATAATCCTTAAAGCAGGTACTATACGACGTAGTACGATTGCATAGTACTCATATGCAAGAGTAAATTAGCTGAGCTTACACTTGAAACTTTTAATTTCATTTAATTTTTAATGCACAGAACCACAGACCAAAATTGAAAAGAAGGAGGAAGAAGAAGAAGAGGAAAAAAAATTTCATTCATTCTATCATCATTATATCAAAATTGTTCAAAAATATATTCAAATTATCCTTTTGTTTTCCTAACTATTTAATTATTTTTTATTTTGAATATATCCTTTTACTTCTTCTAATATGTTCTGTGTAAAGCCATATTGTCTAATTGAGCGCAATATAAATATTTTTTTTTCTATTTCAAAATACGTACTATCTATGGTGCCATGGTACTACCTTTTGAAAGCAAATGCTCGTATTTTGAAAAAAAGGGAAAATAGACAAAATGTGAATATATGTACTTACTTACTTTAGTTAAAAATTTCTTATTTAAAAGGATACTCTAAAAATGCTTCAAACTACACTATAAACAATTTTTATCTCTACATCTATGTAGTATTCAATATCACAACAAAACTACGTAGTAATAATATTGCAAGAATAATTCTCAATCTTCAAGGACCTACTCATAATTACCAATAAAAATACATAGATATATGTATATGATATTATTTATTATTATTTTTTTTTTCATTTTTATAATCCTTAAAAATTTATGATTTGTTTTGTTTTCACAGGACTTTTTTTTCTGTTTTGTTTAATGTTTTATTTTCATTTCGTTTCGTTTCATTCTTTCGTACATTTTCATTTTACCTTGAAGAATAAAATTTCTGAATTATTGTTTTTTTTTTCTTTTTCCTTTTATTATTTTTTTGCTTTTTTGCTTTTTTGCTTTGTCATTTTATGTTGTTTTTTTCCTCATGAAAATAAAAGAAAAAAGTTACTAAAGATTAAAGTTTCATGTTTCATATTAATTTGAAGAAAAAACGAATAATTTTTGTTTTTTTGCGTTTCCTTTTTGTTTTTGTTTGACATTGAAAACAAAAATGAAAAAAAAAAACATTAGGTAGTAGAAATTTGTCCCAATTTTTTTTTTAATTCTGTTAATGAGTGTGATGTTGGTAAAAAAAATATGGTAAAACCTTTAAGAAGTGTTTATTTAATAAAATTTATGCTTAAAATTTGAATTACCGCTACCAGCAATAGCACTTAAACTTCTTATACCAACCACCGTACAACTACTTAGAAATTGCTCGTCTACATTGTACTAGGTCAATAGGTATTATAGTAGATTAGTAGCCATTCAATTTTCATGGTGTTAATACGATAATTTTTTACTTGAAAAGGTTGAAACAAATCATGAAAAGAAAAGAAAAGTTAAATACTTATAAAATAAAAAAAGGAAAGAGAAACTTTATCTGGGTGTACGAGGTATGAATATGAATATACATACGGATATTGCGTTATAATTTGTAATAAAAATTTAAAGGAATATTTCTCTTTTGTTTTTTTTTTCTTTTTATAAATTATAAAAATAAAATACAAAAACCTATTATAATGATTTATAAAAAATAAAAGGACGAAATATGAGAGAGAGAAAGAAAAAATTTCGATATTAAAATTTTCTAATATATTTTATAACATCTTCAGCTTCACATATATTTTTTAATATCAAAAAATATCCTTTCATTTGCATAGGATCAAAATTAAGAACATATACGAATAGAACCATCATTTATTTGCATATTGAGAGTAAATTAGACTTTTGATGTGAATGCATTCATCTGTAATAACATGCACAGATACCTTATTCATATACATACAGATATTCATACGAACATTTATGAACTCATCTGCACACCTGATGTATACACAAACAATTCGTATATGTACCAGTACTCATTTATAGTACAAAATGTTGAGATATACACTATTACTGCTGTTACATACACACTCTATGTTCATCTAATCTATTGCATATAGGAACATAACAAAAATCATTCATTAAGGAAATTCGGTACACGTATATACAAGCATATAATTCATTTGTGATTCCTTTCAAATACAGACACATTGAATGTAGATAATGATGAATATAAAACATAAAAACTGTATACGAATGATACATATGTTATATGTACATTTAGGTATATGTATTGCATTCATGATAAATACATAATAAACTACTCTGCTATGTGTATAAGTTCTATACCACAAATTTAAATAAATTTTCGCATGTATACTCGTACATACATCTAGATATAAGGTACGCCAATGTATGAATGTGTATAATTAGAAATGTCAAAAAGTTTATTACCACCACAAATATAGACATGTAAACATATAGAATATAGAAATATTCTTTTATATACGTCCATAATATTCGATTAGAAATTTCGAATATCGTTTCACACACATTCAAATTTAATCGTAGAATATTGTATATGGATATTTTCAAAAGAAGAAAAAAACAAAATTCTCATCTTCATACGTCAATTATGCTATCTTAGATTTTCATCTTTTATTTCAGAAGCTATAACTATAAGCATTTACATTTATATCTACGATAGGAGTATGTTAAAACACATAGGGTTTACCAATAAGCGTCTCTAAACTTTAAAGTGAAACGCAATGATAACTACAAGTGGTTTGTTTATTATTCTGGATAACAATCGATTACATTACATTCTGAAAGTAATATCGTTTAAATATCCTCATTGGCTCCGTGTGGATTAAAGACTAAAGCCAGAAATGTGCTTCATACAAAAAGATGTTTTTTTTTTCCCCAAAATCTAGATCGGCTTCCAATTGCCCTAAAACCCAATAATCGATAGTTAGACGGAAGCCATGATTAGTTGGTTGGAGTTCTTGAGTCATTTGGACTTTATAAGCCTTCGAATGAAGATAATTCTCCATGAATTTCTCATAATGCACGAAACTTATAGCGAACCGAACATTCATTTTGATAATAAATTCGAATGAAATGTCTATGCTTTGTTGAATCGTGTATTTTTTCACACAATATTGAGAACAGCAATAAAAGTTTAAGCTTGAGTTTTTCGATTAATTTTTGTCGTTGTGAACTTTGAAAATTCTAACGTTCTCATTGGTAAACCCTATTATATACATTTTTGTATGATGAAGGGAATTTATTGTAGTAATTATAAAGTTAATTTGCATTGATTTGATATGGGAAATATTCTTCTGTAGGAAAATTTTCATTTTATTTTCAATTTCTTCTAATTATTGCTGCTGCATATTAGAAAATTCAATACGATAAATATCATTTCAATACTCGTACTATGGATTATGAGTAGTATATCGTCTGTATAGTGTATATCTGTAGATAAATGAAATTTTGAAAAGGATTTCAATGTGTGAATGCAAAATATCGATTACACATAGTATTTTTGGTTTCATTTTGTGTAATTTTAATGAATTTTTGGTGAAAATATTTCATTAAAACTACCGTAATTTATATATGTTATATTAACAAAAAGAACATTATTATATCCTATTATAGAGTATTATATCTGCATAGGCAGTTTATGTACAGGATATATTGTAGGATATGTTCAATCATATATTTTTTAGAAGTAATTATTTGTATTCAGAAGGATAAAAAATTATGAAAATTATATTAGTTAACCGATAGGTTAATAACTGAATTCATTCTTGACATTTTGTACAATAATTCAATGATTTTGAAAATTCAATTCAATATTAATTTTTTTTTCTATTTCTAAGAAAATGTCGATAATGGCAATTATATGGAAAATATGAGAAGAAATAAAATGAGGAGAATTTAACTTGAAAAATTGCTTCCGGTATAGTAGTATAGTAGGGAGTAAAAAGTAGTTCGCCTTCTCGCGATGTTTCCTAGTAAGAAGTAAGCGAAATTACTTGACTGAGTGAACTACATAGCGAACAGCGCAGCCTGAATAGTCAACAAAAACAGGTAAGAAGGGAATAAAGAGGTGGACTCTTAACATATATTTATAAGAACTATACCCCTGGAACTGAAGCGTACAAGTGCAAGCCTAAGAGCCATAAGATAGCATTATGAGGTCAGTAGGTAACAACCTACTTCTTTGAAATTGAATTGTTGGAAAAGCGTCAAGAGGAACTGAAAAGTAACTGCACAAGAGAGAGACAGAGCTTGATGCAAGCTAAGGCCCACCTCGGGCTGTCGAGCTGATGATGATGTTGATGATAGTATTGCTCTCACTGCATTATATACTTAGCACTCTTTTATAACACATACTTGGAAAATTTCTAATTAGATTGAAAGTACTACTTATATTAACTTTTAATTTTAAAATGAAGGTAAGCCATGAATGATAGCTGTAAGGTGTTGTAAGAGAAAAATTTTCAAATAAATGGTACTCATCAATTTTCTAACTTTAAATATTCGTTTATTATGTAAAATTTTAAAAAATCTCCATCCATAATTTCACAATTTACCATTATCATACGAATGTATGTATGTATACTCTTTTCCTTAGTATAGAATTTAAATGAATTATAAAACATTTTATTTGTATCCTTTTAAAAATGTATAACATTCGAAAAAATAAATAAATGAACATAATCAGAATTTAACACACATAAGTAAATGTATAAACAAATATCTAGATAACATATAGTTTTTATTTTTCTCTTTCATTTTTTTTTTTTTTTACTTTTCTATTCTTCCACTTTTACTTATACGAAAATAGAAAATAAAACAACAACGAATTGTATAGAAATAAATCTATGAATAAATAAGAAAAAAAAAAACGTTTTTTGCAATTTAAAAAAAAATACATTTCTTTCTATTTGGCTTTTCTCATCATCCTTTTACACACATATTCTTTTTTTTTGTCGTTATCGTTGTGCCTGATTCATAGCAGAGCCATGTAGAGCCACATTTTATATGTTGTTATGTGTCCATATAGCAGCTTAATGGAAAATTTCTTTTTCAAAGTATACATACACTCGTGAACATACAATGGTACTATATACTATTCATCTGATAGTAAAAAAAATTTTCAGTCGATTTAGCCCATTAATAAACATCCGACCACTAGAATATGGCCAGTCAGTATATTCGTGTGTGAGTACGTACATGCATAGATACTCGTACATAAAACTATATATCGGCATACGATTGTGAGTACTATATGATAGTGAATTATCGTTCGTATTTATTTTTTTTATTTCCTTTTATTTACACATACAGAAGCAGTATCCTTTTGGCATGTATACTTATGTATGTATATTATTTGTACTCGTATGCATTCATTTATATACAGACGTATATTTATATGTTTTTGCTGAAAATGAATTTATTTATATCTATAGAAGGATATACGAAGAGTATGTGTTTACTGTTACTTGTGTATATTTATATATATGTATGAATGTTGGATAGAAATTCATGCATAATTCAAATGTATGTACCTAGATATATATGTAGACTTACTATTTATATATTCAAAGACCAGCTTATTTGAAAATTAAAATATTCTGAATAAAATTTTTCACACTTTTAACTTTGATTTTTCTATAGATATTTCATTCCATTACGTTCCATTTTTCTACCATCACACACACACAGCCCCATACTAACTACTACTGAGTGCTTGTGTTTTTCGTATAATTTTATGCATTCATTTGAATTTTTTTTTTTTTCTTGCTTCAATGAAACATACGCGCATATATAAAAAGTTCTTATATGTACAAATATTCTCTTGATTTTATTTTTTATTACTATAAGGATTCTTATACGTATATATGTAATGTAGTTTTTCTCTTTATTTTATTATTCAGTATATTCAGTGTATTGTAGGTGTATATTTATTTTATATAGACTAATGTCTATACATCATAGAGTTTATACATAAAAAGGATATAAAATAACAATCACTCGAATATATAAAAATATATATACAACATAAAAAATAAATAAATATCCATCACGAAGTACATGAGCATGTATGTATGAGGATGCATGAATAGAGCTTTATTCTTTATTTTTAAATCTGAAAAATTCAGTTATTTCATCCTATACAACTTACTAAATATATATGTATAATGTTGAAGTGAACAGAATAACAAACACAAAGAAAATGAAAAATAAAAAAAAAAAATATGTAAAAATATTATAGTTGTGTATGTAAATGGAATATTTTATGTAAATTTATTTTGATTTTTACGACGAATAATATACAATATTTTTCATTGCATCGCCTTCTCAATATGTGTGTGCATACATACGTATATACGAACATAGATATGTATGCATGCATACATGCATTATTAAAATGTATGTAAGTACCCATAAGCTATATAAAAAGCTATACAGATTATTGATAATAATTTTACTTACTAACTTTTAAAAGGATTTTATATACATATAGAGATAATCTCACCATAACAAAATATTTTTGAATTAAATATATGTACATTTGATGTACGATTGTGTTATTGAACATATGAAATTATTTTTATCCTTTTACGAATTTTAAAATTTTTGAAAAATAAAATTTTACTGATTTATTCAAAAAATTTTCAAAATCTTTTTGTAATTTATTCTTCATATTTACACATACGTACATCAGCATATTTTTCGACTTTATTCACTCATAATTTCGAAAAATGAAATAAAAAAAAAATAATTCACCAATCAATGATGCATCCACAAACATACATTCCATTAAATGTGTCGATTACCTAAGTGGAAGTCATCGAATTGATTGTAAAATCGAATTGAAAGATAACCAGAAATGAAATAAATTACAAAGAGAATATACGAATGATAACTTCTATTTTCATTTTATTCATTTTTTCAGTGTTTTCATTTCATTTTGAAAACAAAAAATTCATTTCAATTGTGTTTTTTTTTTCTTCCATCAGTTAATAGTATAAAATTCCCAAATGAAAATTTTACTTAATTTCATTTTTGAATTTTTTCTCTACGTACATACATATACCAAATTACATATGTACACACATAATCAACACAAACAAGGAAAAAAAAAAATAAAATAAAATAAATAAATATCCTCGCAATGAACTAGAAATCTAATTTTCATTTTATTTTATTTTTTTTTTCATTTTAAATATCTTTCTTTTGAATCTTTTTTTATTTTATTCATTGTTCTGGTACATACATACGAACATATGAGTATGTGTGTATATACTTTATACTTGAATTTATATACGAATAGGTATGTATAATGTGTATAGATTATTACTATACATTATGTACATACATTACATACATGTATGAACATTATTTGGCAAGAATTAAATATCCCTTAGGTATTTTATATTTTCGGAATAGCTGACAGTTCAATTTTAATCCAAAGTATACACTACACATTCACACACATATATTACATATGTATATAACATTAAAAATAAACATTTCATTTCCCTACAGGAATAAATAAAATTGTACAAAATGAAAATGATAAGTTCCCATATTGTTTTTATTTTTCGCAAAAACATTTCTGCGAATATAATACATATGTACGTAAAGGATAATTATAATTGTAATGCTAAGTTATGTATCTTGTATGTATGTACATAAATAAAATAAATGATAAAGTGGATATACTAATGTACAACATAAGTACCAATGTATCTACTTAAACGCATAGATATATTATCACTCTGTTCTTATTATTTATTTATTTTATTTATTTATAAAGTTTGTTCAAATATACATATGTATAGATAGAGTATTATATACATTTTAAATTTTAACTTTTATTTTATTTTAGTTTCAGTCTTTTCTCTTTGCAAATCGCGCGTAGCTCATTATTAAAATTGCCATATATTATTTTACTCTACATTCGTAAGAGTATAGTGGCATTAAAGCAGTAATGTATTGGAAGTTTTTACCAAGGGTAATAGATAATACCATATACATTATACATGACAAACATGAAAAATCAACTATTAACTTTTAATACTTGCTCTTTTATTTTCTATGCGTATTCCGGAGCAGTAGGACGTAGATGTCATTTACTATAACAGTGCCTACAGTATTCGCACGCTACGAGTGGTATTTCACTTCACACAAGATAAATATAATACTCATCATACAGTTAACGATCATACCTTATGAGTATTCTATTTATCTGGACATCACACATCATGTGTACTCGTATTTTGAATCTTGATAAAAACTTGATTTTCTCTTTAAATGAATTGCAAATATTGTAGTATATAACAAAACCCAGAGATTCAACTAACAACTTCACATGCTCCTGAGTAGTGGAGGTTATTTACTATATACCAGTTCCTATCGTATACGCTACGCTACGATAGTACGAGTAGTATTTGACACATCATGTGTATTCATTTTTGAAACTCTGAGTGATGTCTGAGGGTGTTTAATCGGGAAATCCGCTACTGATAAGAGTATAGTAGCAGCAGTAATTAGAAACTGTATTAATGGTAGTTTGTATGAATGCAATAAATGATTACTTACAGCGTATTTACTTACTGTTTGTTGATTGTTTAATTGCACTTTCTCTTCTGTTTATGCTTTACTGTTCATTTCTTCACATAACACTAATAATAAATGTACACCACGATTGTACTCATAGTGCCTCTCTTTACTAATTTACATACACAATACACAATTTCACTTGAAGAACACTTGTATTTTGTTATTTTCAGCCTTTCAACTATCAAGAATTCGCACAAATATGTAATTTATATAATTTTGTTTATGTCCTTGATACATAATTTATACAAATGAATATGTATGCTCGTATAATACATCTAAATGTATACATGATTGTATACAATGTACATAATGTTTTGGTATAATTTCTAAACAAATTGTGTAAATATTTTTATATATTTAAATACATACACGTACATACATAAAATTTAAGAAGGATATACTAGCAGCAATACGATTATTAAATAGTAACAAAATAATTAGTCGCAATGCGTTTAAGAAAATACTTAATTTTCTTTTACTTTTTTTTACTAACAAATTACTCTTAGACATTATTTTCTTATCGTATTTTGAATAATTTCTTTTATGTATTACACAAAAAAAAATTTTACATAAAACAAAACAGAAAAGCATACAAAAATACAAAAAGTTTTTAAGTTAAAATGTAGGTAATAAATTTTTAAACAAAAATAAAAATAAAGAGGAAAATTTAAATTAATAACACGCATATGCTTGCGAGTATAATAGTACAAATTTTTATATGAAAATGATTTATGAGTGGAGCTTACAAAAAATAATATATGTATATAAGTATGTAAATAGCTACTCTTCATATTCATACATTTTCATATATGAATATCGAACATATTTTTCTTTATTTCTTCATTCGTTAATATAAAAATATCCTCTTACTTATTTATTTATTTATTTTTTCGAAAGGAAAAAAATATTGTTTTTTTTTTCAGGATCAAGGATTTTAATACTCTATATAATGTATAGTACACATATAGATGACAGCTGTCTAGAAGTAATGTTGCAAAATAATCTTTCATTTTTGTTTCGTTTCATTTGTTTTTATTTATTTATTTTTTTTTATTTAATTTTTACCATAATATCTGCTGATCTATTTATCCTCGTAAATTACGTATCCTTCTTCAGTTAAAGAGTTCCGATCTTTTTATACTTTAATATCTAAAAAAAATATGTTTATGTATTATTTATTAATTTATTTATATTTCGAACTACTGTGTGGGGAGGAGCTCCATTTTTACATACAAGATCCAAGTTGAATTTTTTCATTTCAATAAATAAAATGAACATAAAGTTTTGATTGATTTGATTTCATTATAATTATTATTATAACGAATATTAAGTAATTAATATTATAATCAGATACGCACATAATTAGAATGTAGTAAAGTAAAGTACAGTCACATACTTAATTTATTGCATTCATCTTGCAAAATAAAATTTTCTTACCTTCTAGTAGACAATCTGCATAATAATTAACACAAAATATCCATCCTTACGTAAATACGAGTAATATGTACATATTTATTTAGTATATGAGTGTTAAATGTATGCATCTCCCTTTTTTGTTAAGAAAAAAAAAATGAAATGTCACTTTAATGTCATTTTAAATTATTTTCGACTGAATCAGAAACATGCTACTACACTCTATTACACGCTACTAGAAGCTATTAACTAATAATAACTAAATTTACTCTTTTTCCACCATATCTGCCTTTCCTATATTATTTTATTATTTTTTTTTCCCTGCTTGTCTTATTAGGGTTTTCAGTATTATAACAAGGACGTGTATATAATAAAAATGGATTTTTCTTTTTCTTTCTTTTTTTACTTCATCATTTCTCATTATAGACGTGTACATAAAGAGGTATAATCATCATAGATATTGTGTACATGTACGTACGAATATACGAGTATACATGAAGGATACTGATCGCATATATTTTTGTTAGTTTTTGTAATATTTTTATTATGTTCTAAAACACACTACATATTTCGTAATACACCTTACATGGTTAGATCTACTTCTACTTATATAATATGTGCATATATACCCTATAAGTATGCAACTATTTTTGTAAGTTTATATAGTGTTTATTATCAGTATCAGATGAATGACTCTTATGGTGGACAGCATTTAAAAGCATCGCGTATAACCATAATATAAAGATATATGAATCTTCTATCTAATATGTATACATTATATATATAAAATGTTCATAGTCATCCATATAATAATTATATATATTTTGTACGTATGTATATGTGCTTTTATAACCTAACACAATCTCTTTTAAATGTTATACAACCGGCATTATAAAATTTTCAGGACAATATTCGTATGTATATAGAATCTTGATGATAATAAAAAAGTATAGTATATTTTTTGGTC
Organism: Villa cingulata; assembly: GCA_951394055.1. Lineage (NCBI taxonomy): Eukaryota > Metazoa > Arthropoda > Insecta > Diptera > Bombyliidae > Villa > Villa cingulata. The sequence goes on from OX596023.1 coordinate 2,150,010, forward strand.
TAAAATCTATACATCCTTGCTCGTATAAATATCTATCTATTTTTGTATATTTTTGTTGTTGTTATGTATTGTCATTGTTTTCGTTTTTATACTGTTATTGCTATTGATGTTGTTGTTATTGTTGTTATTATTTTGTTGGTTACTTTTTTATTACAATAAAGAAAAATACATATTTTTTTTCCTTACAGAATTAATGGACATACATATATACATACACACCTAATGAATTCAATGAAAATACATGAAACTTCAGTGTCGTCTGTACATGTACATGCAATGTGTATTCTGTATTCATATTTTACTTTTCATATAACGAGTGAAGATGTGTTTATGTAAAAATACACGTTATACATTATCATAGCCACATGTAAACGTATAAGTGTGTGTATGTATCCTTAAATAAAATATAAAAGTAAAGAAGATGATGAACAAAACGAAAATTGAAAGCAAAAAAATATTTTGTCCAAGTAATAAAATATCTAGGATCACGTATAACAACAAGAGAATTATTCATCCAGATATAATAGCCTATAATAAAAATCTTTTCGGTGAATATTTTGTATTTTTTTTTTTTTTTTGCTTATATTTTTTACATCCTTTTCCTTTTTCTTCCCGTTTTTCGTCTTTCCTTTATTTTCGATTTTCGTTTTTCTTTACTTGCTTTTTTTTTCTATTTTATTCACTCAATTTTTTAGATGTTCATATATACTCGTGTATACTTTTCGTTGTTTTGCTACATTGTAACTCTGTTATTAGTCATGTAATAATTTTATCCTTTATTTTGATATTGGATATAGTAGGAAGTTATGGATTTTATACATTAAAGAAACATACATTGTATAAGCGTGTATAATCATTTCATAGACTCATAGAGTAGATATACATGTATTATATACGCACATAAATATGTATATATTTTCACTGTAAATATTGAGTTGATCTTTAAGTTCATAATAATATCCTACTTAATCAGGAATTTGTTGATGACTTTTTTTATATGTATTTGGTGAATATTGTTTTGTTTCATTTTGTTGCTTCTTTTTTTTTTTAGTATTTTTCTTTTATTGTTTTCTGTTTTGTTTACAGAGAAAAGTTTCTGCTTCTATTATTTCTTCTGTTTTTTTTTTCGAATATTTTTATGACGGGAAATAGAAAAATGTCAAAGAAAAAAAAATGTCAAGAATTATAGGATGAAAAAAAAAACAACTAACAAATCGGAAGTCATAAATTGTTTATCTCTAATAATAAGGATAACGAAAGAGAAAAAAAAAAGATTATTTTTTATTGAAAAATAGTCTCCAAGGATTTATTGTTTATAATTTTTTGAAATTAAGTGAAAAATGAAAAAAAAATAATATGATTTTTAGAAAATTCAATTTATCGATAATTATTGAAAATGTTCACTGAAATTCGGAAAATGTTTCTTTGTGTACTTCGATTCACATAAAGTTCTTCGATCCATACACTAATGAAGCACCTATAGATATATTTAAATGAACTGTAAAATAATTGGGTAATTAATTGATTTGAAAATAAAAATTTTATTTTTCTTTATTGAATTTAAACATCTCTACGATTTAAATTCTGTATGATTCTATACATACATACATTCCACAATGATTTTTCATTCAAAAATAAATTTACAAGCCATTAAAATAGCAAAAATATGGTTCCTCTCGCTTCTCATACCATAGACGCAAACAAAAAAAATTTATTATAAACATATTGTTCTGTTCCTGTTTATCAGTTTAAAATTGTATAACGCAAAAAAATGAAAATTAAAAAGACAAAAAAAAAAAATTACGAAAAACAATATTGTTGTAGAAGAGGATCTAGAAACATACGGTCCAAAAAATTCATTTTTTAAGGCAACAATATGCTACATGCTACTATTTCGGACATACTCTTAAATATCTATACGAGTATGTATACATGCTATATTATACTATAGAAGAAATTATCTCATTCCATTAAATAAGAATTACCTCAAGTATACAATTTTCTTCATTCTTTTTCTCTTTATTTTTCATTCATTTTTTTTCATTTTTTTCACTCAAAAATAAATTTATTTTTTTTTTTCATAACAAAATGATGCAATAAAATGTGTACAAAATATAAGAAGCTTTTTCTATACTCAACGTGCACACTATATGTTCCGTACAAAAATTAAAATGAAACATGAAAAAAAGATGAAAGATTTAAATTATTTAAAATATAAAAACATGAAAAATAACACACATACACACACATATGAGATATATTAATAATTGTTTTCTCTATAGAAAATATAAAGGCAGAAAATAATAGTAACATTTGTTTGTACTTGTGAATCTTGCATATGTTCGATTTCGGTAGCTCATCGCAATGAAAATGTGTAGCAACAAGAAGTTTACTCTCATACCTCATACCATTCATTCATAATACCAATAATACTGAGTAACCTAATGGATGGATGGTAATGGTACACTAGTTGAGTTGGTATTGGTACGAGGTTGGAGTTATATTATATTTATTTAGGTAGCTAGAGTCCTAGAGTAAGGTATAAAGCATAGCTAGAGAACACAATAACTATAAATTCATTCATTCATTAAAAATTCATAGATAACAATAAACCAGTAAATGAAATTTGAGTGCAACCATAGTGCAAATTCTTTACACAGTTCGTATAAATTCATTGAAGCTAAGTTAAGTAAGTATAATATTAACTTTATATAAGAGAAACATGAAAAAGAGAAAAGAAAAATTTCAAAAACAAACAAGTAAAAAAAACGAAATATAAGAATGAAGACCAGTGTTCACACTTTACCACAATTGTGGTAAATATACCACTTTTTTCGAAAATTTTGTAATCTACCACAACTACCACTATTAAGTTCAAATCTACCACATTTTTCATTTTATTCACTAGTATGATAATTTTTATAATTTTTACCCATCTATTAGAATTCACTGCCACGTTTCACGTAAAAAACCGTAGGTACCAGTATAAGTACCACTTTCGTAGTTTAATATGTAATATATATTCTACCAACTCTAGGAAATTAATACTAAATTACTTTTAAAGAAGAAGAAATGTCAAAATCTGTTTCTGTTCAATTTCAATTCCAATCCAGTTGTTTGTCCAGGTGTTTGGTTATGATTAGTACTTAGTAGTGTGTTTGGTTATTTTTTATAATGGAATATTATTTTAAAAATATAACAAAGTGCGTAAAAACATTTCAATTTCAATTCAATTTGAATCCCTTTACATGTTACATGTTATGCTACATGTTACATGTTACATGTTATGTTACATGTTACATTTTAGTTTTTGAAGAATTGTATTTTTCGTTTCTTTTAAAATATGTATTTTATATGTATTGTTATATGATTTTTTTGTTAATTTTTGTTAGAAAAAATTGATTTAATTTTATTTTCAAACAATATCAGCTTATTGCTGTACATTTTTTAGTTCTAAACCGTTTCCTTAGTAAATTTGCTTATTGAATCTAATCTACCACTTAAATATCCTCATCTACCACATTTTTCAAGACCAATCTACCACCTTTAGTAGAAAAAAAGTGTGAACACTGATGAAGACTTTATAAAATATTTTTCTTTTCTTATTTTTATCCATTTTTATCTGCTTTACCTTCCATGTTGTACTTATGAATATTTTATAGATTTTTCATCGAATGAGTTTTAATAGAAGGAAATATATTCCTTTTTTTTTGTAATTTTTTGTACGTCTTTATAGATGAAATTTAATTCAAAATTTTCTACTCGTACACATTTTTATATATTTTTTTTTTTTTGACTTTAGATTTTTATATAATTTGTTATAGAAAAAAATGCTTCTAAATTTTCCACATTTTTGCTTTCCTTTTCTATATTATTTTCCTGCCTGATAAATAAATTCATAAAAATATTTTTCTTAAAAAAAATATATGAAAGCAAAACACAATATGCAGACATCAGTTTTTGGTGTTTATTTTTAACTTCTGTTTATATTTGTTTGCCATTTCTTATATCCTTTATCCTTCAATTTTTTATTTATAATTTTTTTTTTTCATCTTCCTATAAACACATATTTTATTCATTAAATTTTGTATAAAATTTAATTTTTTTTTTTTTAATCTTTTTTTTTTTTTGTTCTCATTTTATTTTTTATTTTTGATTTTTATTTTTCATCATCATTTTATGAAAAAAACTATATAAAAGCAATTTAAATGGAAATGGTCAATGCATTTCAATAATATCGAAGAAATTAAAATTTAAAAAAAAATATTTCATACATGTACATTTCGTTTATATACATATGTATGTGTATAGTATACAATGAGTACGAGTATTAATAGTGCAAAAGCAATACTGATAACGATAAAAAAGAAAATGAAAAATGAACAGTACACGTAATGTTTACACATCAAACAAACAAACAAAAAATAAATATTCAATTTCAGTTTATATTCTTGTGCTGTGTTTGTATGCACTATACTCCCAAGTACATTATTTTATAGACATTTGAAAAATATTGATATTTGAAAATTTTATTTTGCAATAAACTTAATAGTCTCAAGTATTAAGTATATAGAGAATAGAGAAAGATTTTAAAGCCATATAGAGCAAGAGCACTCTTACACTTCATATTACACTAAAACAAACGATCAATATAACTTGTATTTTGTATGTGTACAAGCAGATATTATATTGAATTTATGTTCAATTTAAAATTGCAATCATTTTGGTTAACAACAACAATTTACGTAATAATTTAACATACAAGTACATAGTACTCATACATACATATAATGTGTACGAGATACGAGTACATATTGTGTGTATTTTTGTGTATTGTGTACAACTTCACCATACTGCTGCTGCTACACAAACCATTTTTATTTCAGATCTTTTAAGATTTCTCTTATTTTATGACTACACATTTATATACATACCTATGAGTATGCATACATGTTTAACTACACACATACGTAAGTATATTATATAATATAGTATTTTATAAACAAATAAAAAGAATACATACACACTTACATATATTTTTTGTTTATAAAATACATAAACATATCAAAGTTATATAACGCACGCACACAAACATACCGTACATATATAAATTGAATAAATGGTAAATACAATATAACAGCAATGGTTTTTATAAGTCTAAATCAGTTTTTATATTGTTTTTTTTTTCTTTGCTCTATTTTGTTGTTTTATTTTTTCAATCATTTCATTTTTATTTTATCATTTTATGGATATCGCAGAAGGATATTTTTTTATAAAATAAATATTTATATTTGAAAATAACAAAAAAAAACAAATATTTCCGATTTGCTGAAATATCCTTCATTGAACATTCAATTAATTTTGTTTTATTTTTTGATTTTATTTTATTTTTTTCATTTTTTAAATCTTTACTTTTGGTTAAATTTAAAGTTCAATATGAAAAGCAACTTGGCCAGGATTTAATAAGAAGAAAACACAAACTCTTATTTGTAGAAACCAACGAGAGATCGCTAAGGTCATAAGAGAGAACATGCAATCAAGTTAGGTTTACAATTTAACAAGCACTGTAGAAGCAACAAGTATAATAATGAGAAAGAAACTCTCTTGCATTTTTTATCTGGTGTCCAGTCTTGTCTATAAAGCCAAACTGAATGTTTTCTGCAAGCTTTTTCTGGACGACCTCGTGTATTTGGTCATTCTATGTGTAAGTAGTTTGATTTATTGCCTAAACAACATAAAATGGCTATAGTCTAGAGTACACCACCACCTATGAGAAAGCTTTGTGGTAACAAAACGGCACACAAAGTGCTAACTGAGTCCATTTAACAGACATGGAACAGAATGCCACTGCTACCTATGTACACACTACACACCCAACTACCATCGATCAATATGCTGTGTTGAAACGATAAATCTATGATGAGAACTTTTTGACTTGACCTCCTTACCATAGTTTTTAATTTTTGCATTTTCAAATTAACATGTTGTGTTTATTATTCTACGATTTTCCTTCACTAATGAGAAAAAAAATTACCACAGCGAAAACAAAAACAAAAATTCTCTACTAATACTTCCGCATAACAGAAAACAAATTCTCGTATGTATCTATAAGAACTCTTAGAAAACCGTCATCCATTTAAAAACTAATTAAAATCCCTACCATTCATTACACTCACACACGCAGTTCATTATTTTTGATTAAAATATTTTTTTTATTATAAGAAAATATATACGTATGGAAGAGTAAAAATGAATTCATAAAAAAATTATCATAATAAAGGATAACGATATCAAGTGCGTGCATATATCGGAAAATAAATATTAAAATAAAAATAAATAAATTTTCTTTATACATTATATATGTAGGTATTTGATCCTTTTGTATGAACACAAGTATCTTCTACAAAATTGTTAATATTATAATAGTATATGTATTACAAAAAATATAATTTAAAAAAGGATCATTCACTATGCTAGTTAGTGTATACAAAGTGAAACGAATAATTTTGTTTTATATTATTTTTCTTTCAGTTCTTTTGATTTTTATTCTTTGTTATTATATATGCCTTTCTGTTACACGTTTCAAAGGAATAGCAAAAAAAAATGAAAATGAAAATGAAGAAAAACTAAAACTTGTCAATATAATTACAAAACAGAGCTACTACACGAACACGAGTTATGTATTTATATGTATAAAGTACCAATAAGCATTTATTTATCTTATATATATAAAAGGAGAATACATATGTGAATATATACATGATTTTATTTAATTTTTTTTTATATTGTATCCTTTTTTGTTAGAATCCAAATACCTATAGATAGGTACCATAAATATGTATGCACGAGTATTTTGTAACGTTATTCATTTATTACTTATACATAAACATCATTTTTTGATGTCAAACACAGTTAAGTCCTTCGAGAATTTATAAAATCGCACTATATACACACATACATACATTATGTATATACAAAAAATTATCTATGTGGAGCTACATTATGTATAAAAAGTAAAATACTTTTATACACTATACGATTCTGTCGTTGATATGTTTAACGATAAAAGGATCCATAATATACAGCCAGTATTAACACATGTACATACCCATACAGATACATGTGTATACTTAAAAAACTAAATATATGTATGTACATCTTTTGTTTTCTTATTTTGATTTTATTCAGTATTTATGTTATATTTTCTTTAGATTGGAAAACATCTTTCACCTTTTTATAGATTTGAACCATAAAAATCTTTTTATAGGATACCTACCTATACATACACTACAAATATACATACATACATTATGTATGTAGTCGTATAATATGTGTATGGTGTAAAAAGGAATTCATGAGAAAAAAAAATTACGGATATCGAATAGTTTTTATGTAAATCGAATAACAGAGAAATAAGAGTAAAAAAAATATAAAATGTTAAAAGGAAAATTCCTATTTTTATAGTGAGTGAGATTTTTTTTTCAGATAATATTCATAATATATAGTACACATACTCTAAAACTCGTATGTATTTACAAAACATTTACTTATTTATATATCCATGCACATATTCATAGTTACTTAAGTTATACTGCTCCTAGATGGATATGACACACATTTCTGATTAAAATAAAAATACTCACACGTGTATCATCTTTATCTATACATTTAAGTGCATGTAGGTATATATTTAGTAACGTATGTATATTCCTGTAACATGGTATAATCTTTTTTTAGTTTTAAGTGTAAGGACATAGTAGAGAGGATATAGTAAATGTGTACATATTTTTACATGATAAGATGAAGAAGATTTTTTTTTTTTTGGAATTCTATTTTAGGCTAAAATCCGATTTATGTAGTCTTATTAAAACATTTTTCTTTTTTGTACTACTGACTTTTTACTTTTAGAATGAAGAAAAAAAAAACATATTTTATGCATTGACTAAAATTTTTGAAAAGGATAAAATTAAGTAACACGTATACCGGAAACATGGTACGTATACGCATACCCAGACCCAGTTCTTTTAGAGGTTGAAATGGGTTTACTTAAACCGAGCGCCAAATCCTGGGGGGCGCGAATAAGAACAAAATGGAGATTACATATCAGCTTTTAGAAAAATAATTTTACAAATCACAGTAAAAAAAAATATTGTCTACGAAAATGTTCTCTTAAAATTTTCGCATGATAGAAATTTTAGGAGAAATAATTTATGGTTCACAACTTAAAAAGTCATTTTATAGCTACAATAATAATTATGTTTTCTTGCAACTTCCAATTTAGTATGGCTTGGCTTGGTGTTGACATGATTAGTTCAGTTTGGGTCAACCAAACCATAATAAACCACTGAATTAATGTACAAAGTACAAGAGTACAACATAAAGAATATCATTTCAAGAGTTGACATTTATATTAATTTACTTTGTAAGTTGCATGCAAGAATCTGAAATTCTTCTCCGTACTCGTTCGTCTACTACGGTACAAGTACAGTGCATACATAATTTACACAAGAAAGAAGAATAAAAAATACAAAAAAACACTATTCGCGTATCTTTTCAATTCTTTTTCTCTTTTTCTACTTCTCAAATGCTGAGGAGTTCGATGACCATGTTTGTTTACAAATGAAAATGTAGGTCAAAGCAATTATTCGGTTTTTCTTGTTTACACAAATCGCACGTTTCAATTTGAAATTCTTCTCCGTACACGCCTACTAGAATGCAGTACATAATTTACACTAGAAAAGGGGAAGAAAAACTACTATTCGCGTATCTTGCTATTTCTCTTTCTATTTTGCTTTCTACATGTTTGTTTATGAAATGAAAAAACCTATATTATGTTTTGACCTATATTTTCATTTGTAAACAAACATGGTCATTGTACTCTTGATTATTTGAGGAAGAGAAGTAGAAATAAAAATAAAAAGATACGTGAATATCATCTTAACTTAATTCGGTTGACAGCTGACAGGAGGCAAATGAATGATGATTCGCAACGGATGATCACTGATTTGGTTCGCTCTGTCTACGACATTAGCTTGTATGTTATTTTATTCTACACATGCAATTGTGTGTCTCGGCCTTAAGTTATGCCTCGTTATGTTACATTTCCACAGATTTAATGGACAAGACTATAACAGAATAAACATGTTCTAATACTTAAGAGAAGCGAAATGCGTTTCTCGAAATTTTATAACGATTTTTCCACTAAATACTAAGAAATTATCTAATATATAACTATGAAAATAGATGAAAACAAAAGCAAGGACAACAAACAAACAAAAAAGATATAATACCATAATAAAAATTAAAAATTAAAATAAATTCTTAGTTGTTAAAGTGAAATGTCATAAAGACTTTAATACAAAAGTGATATCTACGAGTTTACTGTATACGTGTATGTCTCTAATGTATAAGTATTTTCCAAAGTTGTATGCGTGTGTGTGTATACTAGGATATCGCATTATTGTAGTTGTAGATAGAATGAAATGATAATAATGATATTTCATTGTCGTCATATTCAATTTATTTATGAATGTATAGGTATGTACGAGGAGTATACTATTGTTTCTGTGTTTGGAGTGTAAAGAATAATAATTTTTACGATATACGAATATAGTACATAAGAAAGAGTAACATTAAAAATAATAAAATGAAATAAAATGAAATGAAATAAAAAAAAATCTAATGAAATCAGTGAACTGTAACAGTACAATAATTCGTATAAGGATTTTATATGCGTATACACACTCACAAAAACGAACTTATATTTACACAGTTACCCATTTATATTCGAATATGTACATATATAATATCCTTTTTCCAAGGAAACTACATCTATACAAATACGGCGAGTATGTATGTAGGTATATGTACTATATACGTATAAGTTTCTTTTGATAAATAGATCAACTATACATAATCGCATATACCATATGAATAAACTGTACTTTTATATATGTACATTTGAGTACAAGTATATGTATGTTTGTTAGACATCATGTATGTGTATAACTTAAACTAAGTTTAGTAATCATCTCCATATCCTTTTGAATTATGTTATCATATACACAATATATTATATATCGGTTCGGTTTCATTTACGAATACATATTTATACCTTTTATATATACTTACATACATTTTCAAAACAAGTAAATCTTTTTAATATACTATACTTTATACATACTATTCATACTCAAACTCATCATCATAAACCAAAAAACAATAACAACATATTAACAAAAATGAAATGAATATTTTCTTGAGAAAATTTTTTGTGACCATCATAAGATGATGACGATGATGATGATACACCGACATAAGAGAAACAAATAATATGTATATAAGAAAATAAATAACTCTAAAACTTATAATATAATACAAGTATGTATAATGTTGTGTGCTTGTGTGTAAGGACATGGAATAAGAATCAAATCAAATATTGTATTCGTATACTGATGTAGATTGTAGTATATAGAAATGTATAAAGATAGTTTATAATCTGTATAAGTAGTGCAAATGTGTAGAATCGAAATAAATACACTCATACATTCTTACATTCTTTCAAATACATACTCGTATACATACATATATATGAGTATTTATAAGAAAATTATATTCGGTCGAATAATTTTTTTTCTTCTAATACTGAATATAGTTCATATATTAAACATGAATTAATAAGTTCCGAGACCAACTATCAAAACAACGATTTCTTAGAAACTTTTTTCTCTATTTATTAAGAGTAAAGTCGTCTGTGAGTCACGTCTCAAAAGCTATAGAGTGATTTAAGTAAAGCTAATTTTTGTGTTTTGCAAAACAATGAAAAAATCAGAACTTTCTATATTGATGAAATATTGCTTTTTAACTGAAAAAATACTATTGAACAGTTTGAAGGGGGTATACTGACTTCATACGCAGTCGTGTAGTCAGAATAGACGCTCAACACTCTGGCCAACCAAATGAAGCTGTCGCTACAGGAAACACAGAAAATCGTAATGAAAAATCATAAACTACGAAGTTCCGTGATGTAGCTGACATCCTAAAGATTTCGTTTAGTAAGTAACTGCAAGATATTTCACGAATTTTTGGGCATGTAAAAATACTTTTATTCCAAATGGGTACCGCATTTGCTATCAATGAACCAGAAACAACAACTGATCGATAGTGACGAAGTCACACAAATTTGATTTTGAATAACATTATACTTTTACGACCACCATACTCTTCAGATTTGGTCTCCAGCGATGCTTCAGGCAAAGAGAATTTGGGTTCAATGAAAAAGTGATCGCATAAAATAACGCTTATTTTGATGTCAGAGGTAAATCGGTTTTCGTGGTGACATAGATAACTTAGACAAGCTTTGTAGAAATGTATCACACTTGCAGGATCCTATCCTATGTCAATGAGTAAAGAGAAACTGTTGTTCTGGTAATTAGTATCAGGACTTTTTGATCCATGCATTAATTATGTGCATTAAAGTATATTTCGCATGTATATTTGTACATGTATTATATTATGTACATCTAGGAATATATTTTCATTTCATTTTATTCAGTTTTTTATATTTCTATTGTCTTTCTTGACATCTTATAGTGTAAGTATATGTCTAGATGTCATTTCAGTATATTATTATAGTGGATATAATTTTCTTATTGTTCTCTCAGTTTTTTTTATTTTCAAAATTTTTTTAAATTATTTTCTGTTTTTTTTTGTGGTAAAGTTAAGTTCTGTTCAAATAGAAGAAAAACAATAAAAAAATGATACGAGTATTGAGTATGTATGTTTGTGTAGAAGAATATAACATCTACAAAAAATCAAAAAAAAAAAAAATACAAATAAATAAATAAAATGTAATTTAGAAATTTTCAGAAAAGATTTTCTTACAAAAAATTTTATAAGTCATCACATACATAACGTCAAGTCAGTCAGAATATTTTACATAGAATTTTTCATATAATAAAAATGTGAAAATTAATACCACAAAATTACAATTGTATAAATATCGAATTGAATTTAAGAATACCAAATTATAAATTATGTACAATTTTTTTACTATAGAGATTTTATATACGAGTATTTACGAGAATTATTGTGCTATGGTGTCTACAAAGCTACAACATAGTTGTGTCTTTAAAAAAAAAATCCTTTAATATTTTATTAGTATTTTAATTTGTTTTCTGTTATTTTATACTCCTTATTTTCATCTTAAGTACATAAACGATGAAGTATACATAGCACTTCTGAACGTGTATAGGAAGGACAAACAAATGTAAGTAAATGATCATACAATGAACAAGAATAGCGAAAAAATCATTGATGTAGACACAATACTCGTATAATTTCTGGTATGTTTTATTATTAAATGTTTGTTTATGTTGCATTAACAAAATTTATCAATTACAATAAAAATTATAAGACATTTGGAACATTAAATGAATTTTATTATAAAATATGAAAATTCCATTAAAATATTAACCATTTTCCCTGTACGTTATTTTAAGAGAAAATGCCTTACGAAAAAATTAATTGACTAGAAAAATTTTATTGAAATTAATCAAAAATTAAATAAATATTTTGAAATTTTACACTTACTCGGAAGAATATATAATAATTTACTGTTCTTTAAGAGTGTAGCTTTATGTGAAACTTAATAATATCTCGCATCCTGTATACATTTGTGTACCATTCTTGTTCATTAACTATGCGAGTATAATACACACGTAAGACGTAACTAATATTTTAAATTTCAAAAAAACTTACTGTAGCAGTAAATTTAATTACCCATCAAATTCAAATTATTTCATTTAAAAGCTCATAATCACACCACAATAAAACTGGGTGTGGTAATATTTTTTTTTTTTTGACTTCTATAAATTATAAGGGAAAAACAATCCTATTGGAAAATGGAAGTTCTTTTGTTTTTTTTTACCCTATCAATGAAAATTAATCAGAGTTTGATTATAAAATTAAAATATCTTGTTTCAGAAATTAAAAGCGAGCATGCTGCAAAAATGTTTTGTATACCATCATCATAACAATTCAATTTGTGCGAAAAATTCTTCATGAGTTCATGTCGAGTCTGATGGGCTGGGCCTTCACCGAAGTGATTTCTAGACTTATTACTATAATGTAGGATGTGGGAACCTACAGTTTTCATGTGAATTGCGAACCATTGAGTTGCTGATAGAGAAACAAACTCATTTACATGATAGAAATTAGACTGATCTACTATTAGAAGGATTAAATGATCTAATAATACTTTTTGTGTTAACTTGTTGGCAGCAAATAGACTTGATCTGCAAATAAATGAAAATTACTTTATTGAATTTTTATTTTTCGCCTGATTTTTCACGTAAACAAATTTTCTTTGAAGAAAAGTGCAAATACTTATTTGCATAATTTATAGGAAATTTATCGGAAAATTATTAACTTTTGATATTTGATTATTACTAAATAAAATGATTATTATTCTATTCAATTTATCTTCAAAATCCTTTCAAATAGAACATAAACGCACCTGCCGTAATAAGTATTTACGTACGATTACATGTGCATAATAATAATTTAATATAATTCTAAATTAAATATAATTCATTAATTATTATCTCCTTAAATCTACGTATCATACACATAAACGTACGTACTTAATTATAGTAGAATATTGATTAAATGAGCTATTTTATGCACTATACATAAATATTTAGATTAACAATATTAATACCAATAATAATAAATTTGTTTTGAGTTGTTTTTTTTTTTTAATTTTTTGCCTAATCACATTAACATTCAGAGGAATATTACTCTTATACTCGTGTATATTCAGTTTAAAATTTAAATACGAGTATACACGTTGATATACGTTAATTGATTTTTTGTGTTTCGTTATGTACAATATTCGCATTCTACTAATTTACCCAACGCCAGCATCAGATTAGAAACACAACTTAATCTCACTCTGATTCTGGTGAAATCCACGCTGGCCGGAAAAAGAATAGCGCTATTATAGAATTATTTCTTGTGTGAAAATGAAGGAGGTATAAAAAATAAAATCTGGTACGTAATCTAACGCTAGATTGTTGTGTAAATCTAACTTAAAGAGAAAATAAATTTTTTATCAAGATTGAAAATACGAGTACACATGATGTGGGAAATACTACTTGTACTTTTATATACAAATTATATACAAATACACACATCACACTAATAAAAAATGTGCAAAAATTTTATTTAATCTTCCTTAATATGAATTTACTGCATAGTATACCTACAAATGCCTATATTGCCTATTTGATATTGTGTAATACATTCATATTAAAATACACTTAAACTTCTAATATTATCAGCACAGGTACTAAATATACTTAGGTTACTGTTTGTTATTAACAATAATACAAATGAAAATTTTTTGTTACACTTTGTTTTTGTTTTATTTGCAGATTTAATAATTTTCATTAAATTTATATATAAAATGATTCAATTATGTAATAATTATTAAAAACATATGTTCAAATGAATTAACAAAATCTAGTATCTATATCTACTATTTTGTATAATGATACATAATGATGTATAATGATAATAATACTCACTCGATAATGTGTACATATATGTATGTAGATACCATACTAACTACGTATGCATGTATGTATGTATTTGTGAATACAGCGAGGATAAATATCTAATTTTTAATGATATTTATTGTAATACGCATTCCACAAAAATATACATACTACTATACATATGTATGTATCTTTATAAAAGTCCTCATTTATCTGGATTTCATATTATTATAAATGTATATAATAATGTTGATACATAAATACTTACATAATAATGTTAGATAAATGCATACATATGTATTATGTATACATAATAACTTTAAATCTAATCTTATTATCCTTTATTATATTATTAAATAACAGAATTAACATAATCACTTAATTGTGATCATAATGTTAATTAACTTTAAATATGTACTTATTTATGTATATGAAAATTATGTAATTCACATGCACATACATACATTTTAATGTATATTATAATCTATATACATACATATACAATACAAGCATTATACAAGTGTTATAATACAAAATTTCAATATGAAAAAAATTATACAAAAATTTTTTTTAATTCATTTTTATTAAGAAACAAACACACATTACACACACTCAAGCACAAAAAACCCAAATAATTTCATATAGGATGAATTATGTATTCTATATACTATACATTTTCTATAAATAATAACATGTACACATGTTATTATTTGTAGATGTATACAAACATGTTAAATATATGTATGAGTAAATGTACTTACATATATAGTTAGATACCCATGTAAAGAAATACACAATTTTAAAATAATTATATAACATTATACGTAACATGAAATTTTCATTAGAATTTTTAAAATCTCTGTTTTTGTATGTTATGTACATGAAGCACATACATACGTAGTCTTATATCTAAATTACTGTAAATATAAATATGGTATTCGCTTACACATACAAACATACGAAAAACACGACAATAAATTTCTAAAAGAAAATGGCAACATCACTTTTACACTTATCATAGAATCTTCATCATAATAATAATCGTATATCGTCTCATCATATCACATTATTATATCTAGTGTAAGAGCAAAAAATAATAAAAAATAATAAAAATTAATAAATCGATTCAAGAGCTTTGTGTGTAAAAACAGTGAACGAAATTTGGTTAGATGCGCGAATCCTTAAGATGTGATGTGATTATTGTTTCCAGAATTTCATAATAAAATTCTGAATTTATTTTTATTGGTAAAAGAAAATGTACCCCCTTCCCTCTCTAAAGTCATCAAACTTTGACCTACAAAGATTCTGTTCATTCGAAGGATCATTCGGCCCCAACAAAAGCTCGATATTTTGATACATTCAAACTAAATTTCTTTGGGTATAAAAATATAAAATTATTCGCCTCAGATCAGATGTTCAGTTAAAACAATTTGTGAATCTGATGATTCATTTTGTTTTTTTTTTCTGGAATGTCTGCTTTGAGTACAGCCCAAATCGAACCAAGATCATCACTTTAAGTGATTTTTTAACTTATTAACTACCATGTGCACACCTACAGTTTAATGTTAATTGTGAACCACGGAAATGTTGGTAAAGAAACAAATTCACTTTTACATGATAGAATTTAAGTTTAAAGTTGATCTATTATTATTAGAATGATCTAATGATCTAACAATATTGCTAAAATTTTGTGTTATTTGTTGCCAGCAATTAGACTACTTTTCTGCATTTCTAAGCTATTTTTCTCAGCAAACGAGTACTCATTCAAAGCTGAGTAAACTTTAGGGGTAATAAAAGTTGAAATTATTCTTCTTACTTTTGTCGTCGGCAAGTCGGCAAGAATCAAGACTGCATTTCGAGGTTGGTTGGTTGGTTGCAGTGGCAGTCCGTTTCAAAAGAAACAGACTCAATTATCACTTTGCGTGCCGTTTCTTCGAGGTTAGTATGCCATTTTCTCTACCAATTGCACCACTAAAGTCACCATCCGCAAACATTATATAAGTATCTTAAAATTATTGTTTTCTTAATTATATTTTTTTATAATGAAAACATTTTTTTTATTCCCTGCATCTATCCAGATTACACTCAGTGTAGTTAATGTACATAATATAATTTATGAATACGACACACTGTATGTATCAGTAGATATAATTTATTATTATATTCATATTAATGTCACTGAATGGCGTGTTAATTCGAATAAAATTTAATTGAATTTAACTACTATAGCATAAAATGAATTCTCATCATCATACATATAATCATGTCAACAAATTATAATACATAATTCGTATATCGTATGTTACATACTACATATTTCACACATCACAAATTACAAAAGCAAATATTTTTTATGTACGTACGTGTATAGTATGTAACTTACGACGAGTATGTAAAATATGAAAAAGAAACGAAAAAACAAAATTTAAAATGAAATAAAAAACAATATTTTAATATATTCATATGTGGATGTGTATGTATGTGAAAATAAATTTAAATAATAATAGATAGCATGTGGAAAATATAGTATCTATATATATTGCCTTATCATTTTATATGTCATGATGGTGTAAAATGTCTTAAGAAATGAAGTACAGAATATTATTTAAAAAATTTTTCGAAGAATCATATTATACACACTTCGGAAAACTACACATTTATATTTGTGTATTATATACAGTATACAGTTTATAATATCTACTTTTATCATATCTGATGTACAAACATGATGATGGATACAGATTCAAAATACATATGTTTTACCCATATATAGATATCTATCTACATAACCCAGCACATACGAATGAAAATATAAATACAAACTCCTATATACACGTACAAAACTAATATTAATAAATGCATACAACCACTAACACTATAATTCATGTGAATTTAAATGTGCATTGTATGCGAAATATTCTTTCGTAAATCCAAGGATCTGCATGCGGAACAAACTTATTAATATAACTTATATATATGTGCGGTGGTTATAGTACATAGTATTTTATCTATACGCAGATAGGATAATGGTAAAATTAGTTAAAGACAAATATTTTACTAGAATTTTAATGATACAGAATCTCTTTTATCTGTTATGTTAATTTCAAAAAATATCTTATATTACTTAGAAAAATTTCTAAAAATAGAAAGTACACTGCAAAATTACGTACATAACGACAGCTACAATTATCTATATTCTATACGTATCTACGTAATGTGCATATGTGTGTAAAAATGATATATTTTTAAAATGTTGATGAATATAAAAAACACAAAAAATTACGTACAAATTTATATAGATATAAAATATCTACAAATTTAAAAAAAAATTATGGGTATACCTACATACCTGTTGGTTATATACATACACACGAATATCATTTTTAATGATGTAGTATTTATTAATAATGCATGCATCATGCACATTAATATATATATGATGAATATGAAGGAAATAGGAATATAATACATATCAATGAAGGAAACAGTGTATACATCCTCATCTTGTATGATCCTGTTTAGACGAGTTATTTTTTCGTTCGCTTCTATACAACTTTTTGGTGAACGGAAATGAGTGAATGTGTGGGACGTGGAGAATGAAAATGATCAGAATATCGTTTTTAAAGTAATATTTACGATCCAGGATAGATTTAGGGCCAGAGAGATTTTTCATATTTCCTTCACTTTACACAAAAATTCTATAGCCCTTTTCTTTTTTCCGGCCAGAGTAAATTCCACTAGAATCAGAGTGAGATTAAGTTGTATTTCTATTTTCTAATACATATGACGCTGCCAGTGGAGAAATTATATTGAAAGCTTGTGAAGATACCAATTCCAATATTCCTATATTAATAACATACAGTAATCTACGCTGATCGCTGAACTGTGGATACTCTTTTGCACGAAATCTATATACGTTCACTAAACACGAAACACAAAATGGGAGCTTGTAGAAAAGAATGAAGATGCAATTCGTCTAAACAGGGTCTACATGACATGCATATGTATAAATATACGTTTTAGTGTATTCAAATACATATTATAATATATTTTCACTTTTCCGTGTATTATATAATATGTATCCTTATTCAGTCTTCAATTACATATCATAAATTCTATAACAATGTACAAGTATATTATATACAAGCCCATCTACATATGTAAATATACACACAAACATAAATATTATTAAATGAAAAAGGAAGGCATGTCAGTGAATTAATTAAACTCTTATCGAATATGTTGCACTATACTCTCTATATATGTATTTCTATTATTATGCATTTGTTGTATATTTTGTATAGTCTAAGAAAATTATTTGATCCTACTTTTTTGTTATTTTCTTATCTTTTCTATTTAACTTTTTTTTTTCCTTTTAATAATAATAATGTGTACATACATTTGAATTTAATATTTTCCAAGATGATGCAAATTATATAGGAGTATATAAAAGAATGTACGGTATATAATAAAGGACTACAATACAGTAAAATTTTATACTCGTTCGTATACATAATACGAGTATAATATGTGTACTTTTGTTAGAATATGTTACATAATACATTTTAATATGCGCTCATAGTAGGATAAACTTTGATTTGTAATTAAATTCTAAATCTAAATATGCATACTCGTATTACAGCATATATTCAAAAGGAAAACTCCATCATCTCTGAACAGTATATCATATCATATCATTTCCTTTTTTATGAAATTTTCATATTTTAAAATATGTACATGTATGATGATTAATAAAATTTTCTTTGTTTACTTTTTTTCTGTCTAAGTATTCACAATATACATACATAATATCCTTTAAATTGATATACGAATACGTATGTTTTTATTTACATGGAATAAGTAGTGATTTTTGAGTAATAAAAAATATATAAAAATAAAATTGTTTGCATTCTAAAAGACTATACTAAAAAGTATAAAATCTCAATAAAATGTTCGTAATATTATCCTTATTCTGTTTTATATACTTAGGTATGCATGTATATTTTAATACTATCAAATAATGAACTTATCTACAATAAAAAATGTAAATCGTTTACCAAAATGCATACAGACAGGATCAAAAGTCATCGGAAAAAGTAAAAAATTTGTTTAAAAAGCAAAAGTTGTCAGTAAATTTATAGTAAAACTTACGTACAGGAATAGGAACAGGAAAATATGCAATTACTTTACACATATATAGGTAGAACATTATGTTATAGATTTCAACGAGGACATGAAAATATCATGACTGGAAGCGTATAGTATCAATCTTTTATTTTATCAGCTAGAGAGCATCACAAAAATTATTTTCTCATATTGCGCTTAACACTCTGTAATATTGAAATCGTCATACTCCGAACAAAAAGATATTCTAATAATTTTTATCAGACATTTTACACTTTCTACTAATATCCTATTTTAGTACTTGTGAGATCCAATAATAAGATAAATTATTTCGAATGAAAAATTTTCAATATTTTATCATTTTGCTGATGTTTCTTATGATTTTTGTGCAAACTACGACCGTTGATTGAAACGTTTTTTTGTAAAATTGTTGTTAATTTCACTTGAGTTGTAGTGCATAGTACAAATTTTTACTTTTTCCAATGACTTTTGGTTTATGTCTGTACATTCACAAATGCATAAATCAACATCATCAAAATACATGTAATCCATTTACATTTGTTTGTACGAGTTTACTATACTTTTATTATATGTATATCCTTTTTCGTCCATCGAGTAGCAGTCCTTTTATTTATCATTCAAAATTACTTTTTAAAATAAATTACAATTTACAAAAATTTAGATTTACTTTTTCCTGATTCTAGTATTGTTATTTATTTTTCTCTTATTTTTTTATTTTTTGCTCTTTTTTTGTTATCCTTTTTATTTTTCATTATTATCCTTTGTTTGGTTTATATTTTGGCCCAAAACAGAAATAAAATTTTCATTTTGGAAAATATCCCTTTGCGTCATGTCATTATTCTTTTTTATTTTTCAATGTACATTTATGTACTTATATATATGTAAAAGTATATAGTTGCACATAAAGATTATATGTTACAGTATTTTTATAGAAATTCATAGCTACATATTTTTATGTTCGTACACACACTCATGCACATGTTTTGTATACATATGTATGTACAAATTATTCGAAATTTATATGGAAATAGACGAATATAACATCTCCGTATTGTGTCTGTGTAGATATTTACGTTTATAATTTGAATTAGATCAACCCGTCCAAGTTAAATTATAGTCTTCACCGAAAATGACAACAAAACAAGGACAAAACTATTTAAAAAAAAAAAGATGAAACATGAAAAAAAATAAGGAAATAAAAAAAGAAAACTGAAATCCATACAATTATAATGTAGAATTTTATAATGCTCGTAGTTCGCTCATACTTTTCAAAAGTTAAAATATTTCGTGTGACATAATAAAATATTTAAACTGAATGTACTAGTATGAGATATAGAGCTAAAGATATAAGTTATAACGTTGTTATACTATATACGATATCGTATTGTATTTGTATGAACACAAATTATATGAGTATACATACTCGACAATATTGTCAAATTTTCATTTTCATGCTGTAAAAAGTACCAGCACATTATAATTTATCTACGAATAGTTATAAAATGCTCCTGTATATGTGTATGTATGTAATATGTACTGATATATACTTTTGTACATTGTTATATAAAAATTTTATTAGTCAAAGGATATACATACATACTTGCATTTAGGATTTTATATGAACATATCCATATACAATCCTTCGCTATTATACTACAAAAAACAAAACGTCCTATGGTATCATAAAACATTGTTTGAAAATTGTAATTTTTTTCTCTTTTTTCTTTCTATTTTTTTGGCACTACAATAGTTCCATCTCCATCATAGAGATGACAAACACACATTCCAATAGATATGTACGTGTGCAGATGTGCACGTGTACTTTATATAGTTGTGTGCATTATACGGAAATTTTGTATTTTTATATGTACTTATATCAGTAACATTTCAAACAAAAATAAAAAAAAAATTATTATAGTCCTTTTTCTATAAATGTTGAAAAGACTATGAAATTCTTTTTTTCTTCTTCTTCTATATTAAACTTGACATTTTCATGTGTATATTCTAGAACGTTACTAGATGCGTACACACACAGTAAACTATCATTCTTTCTTTTCTTTTTACTATCAAAAGTAAACTTTTTTATGGTGAGTAATTATAGTCATATAAAAAATAGTTGATGAAAAATTCAAATAAAGAAAAAAATAGTCCTAAAGAAAAACATACTTGTAAGACAAAGGACAAGTGAAATATCTTGTTGACAACTTTGTTACAATACTATGGGGTCGTTTATTTTTTGGATCAGAATATACCGAAAAAAATTTTAGAAAAAAAAAGACAAAATAAAGCTAAGCAACCATAAAAAGACTACTAATACTAAACCCGATTTTACGTAGTCGGTTATTATAGATCTTTAATTTTTTTTTGTTTTTTCATTTTTTGAAAAGGATAAAAAATCATTTTATCAAGTTTTTTTTTCTTATTTTTCATAAAAGAAAACATAAAGAAATAAATTTTTGAATAATTTTCTTGTTTTTTTTTTTTAGATTGTATCTTAAATTATTTTCTGATTTCTGATTTAACAACATAAAAGTCATTAGTAAACCATAAACAAATTAAATTATTTTTTATTCATTTTCATTTTTCTCTTATACCATTTTTTTATTTTATTTTATTTTTTAAAAACATCTAAAATTATTCTCTGCAAAATAATAACCAGCTCTCTGTCATCTCCGTCACAAAATGATGATAAAAATTTGTAGACAACAAAACGAACAAAACAGAACAGAGAAAAACAGAACCAATTAAAATTTCTAAAATTAAAAACTTCCACAACTGCTCTTTATCTACTAACAAACATATGGAGTTCAAACATACTGAAACCAAAATCCAAAAAAAGTTTCGACAAAAAAGAAAACAAATTAAGACTGAAGAATATAACAAATATACTACAAAATAAAAAAAGCTGTCAACATGAATATAGCAAACTACACACATTATGTTCGCTGTATACGCCTTTCTGTTTCAATTTTTATTCCAATTCTAACTATAAAAACATTTTTTTTTTTTGTATTTACGTATTTCGGATCTTTGCTTTGTTAAAATAAAATATATACTTTCTGTTTTATCCTTTTTATTTTTTAGTTCATGTCATATGATAGGTTTCGCCTTTTTTGTTCAATATTTAAACTTTCAATGTGCATTTCAGTTCAAAAAAAAAACAAAAAAAAATTAAAAAATATCTCCCAACATAAAAACAAGATCAAAAGCGAAACTAATGAAAAAAAAATGTAGATTATATACTTTTTGTATGTACAAAAGTAGTACAAAAATAAAGTACGTTTACGGTGAAAGAAAGTTAAAGTTTGAAAACAAAATTTTCAAATAACAAAAAAAAATCCTGTGTACACGGTTAAATGTGTATGATGACTGAAATGAAAAACAATTGTTTTTTGTTTTTATTTTAGTTTCATATAGTTACAGAGTAAAAGGAATAACTTATAATTGATTGCCTATCCTCGAATCCTATATGACAAAAATACAAAAATACCAAATAATATATATCAGTATACGAGTATAGAAAGTTGGAATACTCATATAATAAATACAACTTACTTGTGATGTTTTTTATTTTTTGTTTTGTGTAAAAACTTTTCCATATTATTATTTTTTTTTTTTTGTATTGATAAATATGAAAATATACTTTCATTGACAGGATAGAATTTTCTTTGATATTGATAGGTATACATAATAAAGAATTTTGAATGTTTTTTCTTTTTTTTTTTGTATTCTTTGAAGTTTACGTTTACAAATGAAAATAAAAAATTATTTGAACTGAGAAAAGTTAAATAACAAACGATCCTAATACATTATAATAAGTGGTAGGTGTATGCATGCTGGTATATATGAAATACAAATATGTATATAAACTCGTACCAATCATTTTAGAAAAATCTACAAGATGTCTGACCTATTTATCGATTGAACTCTATACAGATATACACACATCAAAAAATATTATATTTTTTTTTTTGAATTAAATATATAAACATCTATTCGTATGTATGTGAAGAAAAAAGAGATATTAAAATGGAAATTATATGGATGTATCTATACAAGAAATATTATTTCTATACATTGACTCTATAAACACCATACTGCCATCAAATTTCAATCACAGAGTATAGCTTCATACACTTTCTATCAATAAATTGTATACTGAAATTACTGCTAAAATTCTCTTTCAGTGATAATGTCGTATCAAACTCATACAATACCTTGTATTTAAAAATATCAAAAAATTATTAATTTATTATCGAACATTTATTTTTCTTCTTCTATTATGCTTATATACTTGTTTCTTTTATTTATAAAGGTACTTTTCATTCAAAAAATGCACTCTTCAATTTGTATTTATTTTAATCTTGCATTTTTCTCTCTTTTTTTATTCATTTTTGTTTAACTTTACTGTTCCATTTATAATAAATTTTTCTTCAATTGAATACGTATAGGTTAGTATAGAGATTTGCGTATAAAAATATTTTATATATTTATTTTTATTATTGATATTCTTTGTGTATACATGTTTAGTTTAGCTTGGTGGGTGTGAAGTAGTGTAGCAACATGCACTATTATGAAGACGAGAGCAGATGAAGATGATGGAGAGGTGATAAATGATATAGTAAGTATGCAAAGATTTGATTTGATAATAGAGCTAAAGCTAGTGTAAAAGATAAAAGAGAAAACTCATTCATTTTCTTTTTATTACAATTTTCACTATGCACAAACAAATACGAGTACTACATAGAGCTACTACTCGTATTTCAATTAATTTTCCTTTAAGGAGTATTGTATTATATTTCATTATAACCAAATAACTCATTGATACCTGAGTATATGTACGTTATTTTGAATGAATTGAAGTCAAATAAAAAAATTGAAATATACATTCAATGGAACGTAAATAACTTGTGTACGAGCAACGAGTAAAGGTGTATATTTTAACACGATGAAAGCTTTTAATTTTAATCGAAAATTGAAAATTCTGGAATAATAAAATGATATGAATGAAATCGAAATAAAAATACGCATACCTATTTCGTACTTGAGTTATAGAAATATAAATTTCCATACATATACATACATGTGCTTACATAGAATAAAATTATTACAAAAAAAATCGTATCTGTATATGAATATGTTTTTTTTTTTTCGTTTTTTGGAGAACACTGTAAACATGAAAAAAAAAATGATCGAATGAATGAATGATTAATAAGAACAAGTGTACTATGTAAAATATAAAATGAAATATTTTTATCTTTTCTTTTTTTTTGCCGATGCATTCATTTTGATTTCATATGCATTTTGAAATCTGTCGAAAAATTAGTATTACACTAATAACATAATATGTACAAACTACAAAATATAGAACGCACAGTTGCAAATCATTCTATCTATTAGTTGAGTATTTATATAAATATACTGGTATATATGTTATCTAAATTTACTACATGCACCTATTTATGTACATACCACTCATATTTATTCGATGCACTGATAAATTGATTATATCTTATGGAAATATAATCACAAATACAAATAATTTCAATGAAATATACGTGATACGTATATCTACACATTTTTCAAAAAAAAAAACAAAATAAAAATGCAACGAATGTTTCAATGAATGAATGAACAAATATATGATATGAAAAACAAAAGAAAAAAGAACGTAAAATTACAACAAAAATAAAAACATCTCAAATAACATATTATTTGAGTTTCTAATTCATCATGTATAAATTGTAAAATATTCATATAAATATGTATAGATATGTACATGCTCATATATAAATATTCAAACTATCATACATAGATGTGTGATCATTTTACATCCAATGAACATTTATGTAGTACTCGTTGTATACTACTTTAGGCATTTATTTGACAAACAAAATTATACTGACTGACTATTTATGCATTTTACATTTTTTACATCAAAAATATCACATCATATCACATCAAAAATCATACATATATCCTGTAACAGCATTGTAAAATTTTGATTTTGTTTTATTTTACTTATTTTTTTTTTTTTGCAATTTTATAGAAAGGACTGTTCGTGTATATGCGTATTCATATTCAATAATAAATGATTATTATAATGTTGATTTTATTTTAACAATAATTTTATTGCTATTGCTATACATAAATGTATGTAAATACTACCAATACTACTATGCTTACATATATTTTAGTTATAATGTGTCATTTGTATTATTTTAGTTAACTTTTATTTTTTATTATTTATCACATAAAATACATGATAATATTCTCTATTCATATAATGTAAATTTAGTACAAAAATATACGAGTATATGTACGAGTTGCCACATATGTACATATTATACAATCATAACTCGAATATAAAATATAGATAGATGTCCTGTATATGTGCATATATTATTCATAAATTTATGTACATAAATGTGTGTACTTCTATATGTGTATGTAAAATATTTAGATTACTATTTTCTTTTGTTAAATATACACCCATACATATGTTTTAGAATATTATTTACATACGTATGTAATTCATATAATGTAATTTATATGTTGAATGTTGATGCAATTTTTTTACTGTATACAAGAAGAGTAAAACATTCCAATATTTATATGGCAACAGCAATATACAAAAAGTAACAGATGGATAAACAAAATTTTAGGATAACATTTCGTATAAATAGAAAAATATATTTTTTTTTCATCTTTATTTTATTTTCATTTTTTTTATTTCTTTTATTTTTATTATTATTATTTCAATTTTATGTTCATCATAAAATGAAAATATGAACAGAGAAAACACATTCGGTATAACGAACACATATAAATTCTCTTACATCCATCCATTCATTTATACAACACTGTAACAGTACAACATATATACATTACCTATTATTTAATATTTTTGTTTTAAAATGTACACAGTCCTATACGTACTTATATAATACATATTTGTAAAATATTCAAATGACACTTTGATCCTGACACATGTAAATGAAATTTTTGTTTTTTTTTTTTTGGTTTGTTATTATTTTATTTTTGTTTTATGTACTCGTATTTTTATTTTTGTTTTAAAAAATGGAATTGAAATTAAAATAAAAATTTTATTTTCTGATTTATGGACAAAACATTCATTACTTTAGATTTTTTTTTTTTTTTTTTGGTTTTTGTTTATTTTTTTTTTCGTCCTTTTTTCATACTTGTATGATAATAAACAAGAAAATTCAATATCAATTGAATACAAAAGAAAAGGAAGAACTTCTGTAAATGAAATGTATATACATATAAGTTTAGATATGTTCCATTAAATTTACTACAATTTTCAATTCAATTTTTTCTTTATGATTTTATCTGTATGTACACATTTACTCGTCGTATAATATGAGATATGAGTAATGAGTGTACATTGTCAGGAACTTATTGAAATTTAAAATTCTCTTTAATTTTCGAGTTATTTCAGTGATGATTTGAATTTGAATACCAGAAACAAAAATGTTTTCTTTTCTTACACAGTTTGCATTTCATTTATTTAAACTAAAATTGAAACTCTCACAAATCAAACATTGTATTTTAGTTGTCTTCAATGGAAAATTTATAAATTTATACATTAAAATGAATTTCGTATTATTTTTAGGAAGAAAGAAGAGATATATTAATGAATGTACTTTGTTTAAAAGTTTTCTCTTCAATCATTCACAAACCACAAGCAGAAGTGAAAATAATTTAGTATAGAAACATGCATAGCAACCAAGGCATATAGACAACATATGTTGCCTAGCAACTAGTTCCCTTCAACTAATTTGTAGTAATTTCAAATCATTGCAACAATAATTGTGATTTATAAATTCACCATTTTCTAAACAATAATTTGTACAAATTCTAATTCGATATAAAATATCACCTGTACTGGATTATCAAATTAAAATTTGAAAATTTAATTTTTTTTAATAAATTAATCAGATTAAAAATACACAATACTAATATTTAACATATAACACTCTCATACAAACACTTTATTCATCCTATATACATATATATAGTATGTATATGTGCTACAGGTTCAAATTGTTCACTAAAACCGGGCTATAAATCTCAGGGGCACGGAATAAGGACAGAATGAAAGTCAAAGAAAAAAAAATAATATTCGCGTGTCTCTCTACTTATTTTTCTAATTCTCAAACACTCAAGGGTTCAATCACCATGTTTGTTTACATAAATAGTAGTTTCTCTTGAAATTTTCTGCTGTCAGAATAAAAAAAAAAATCAAATTAAATTTTTAAATAGTAACCTTTCAATCTAGAGGACAAAAAATTTAGAAGTGCATCGGGCGCTCAATATGCTAAAACCGACTTTGTAAATAAATATTGTATACATTATACCAGATTACTGATATGATTATAAATACAATTTTGTGTTTTCGAAATGATAATTTAATAAAAACATATAAAATTATTGGATATGTACCAAAAAATATTGGTTAAAAAAATAAAAATTAAAAAAAAAAAGAAAACAATAAAAAAACAATTTATTATTATTATTATGAAATGAAATATAAATTTTTCGTAATTGAATCAATTCAAATTACTATTATTCACGTGATTTATTAATACCGTATGCATGTATTATATTATCATCATTATTCTTATTATTTGATGGTGTATGTGCGCATTTATATATGTATATATATATATTTATATTTTTTCATTTGTATAAAACATGCGATAAAACTAAATCAAATCAAATTTAACTTCAATAACAACAACAAAAAAAACAAATTAAAACAAAATATTCACAAATTAAAAACAACATTAATCTTTTATAATAAAACTAATTCGTTTCGAATATTATACGAATATGAAAATATTTCGAAATAAAAAAGATCCCAATGAAAATAATAATAATTATAATCAGTTATTCGAATGCTTTTTATTATAGTTTGGGGGTAGAAAAATAAATTAGATATACTCGTATATATTTAAAATTTAATTGAAACAAATTCATGACAATTTAATTATTTTTATTTGAAAAAAAAAAGAAAAGTTAGACAAAACAAAAATATTATCATGTACGATATTCATGTTTTATAATCCTTTTCACGCTATTCTTTTATTTATTATGTATATTTGTCAATATGAATTTGAATACAAAATATACAATTTTTTATATAACAGAAAGGATAAATATTTAAATTCGAAAAAACAAAAATTGTAGTTTATTCAATTTGTGTTATTTTTTAATTTAATTTAATTTTTTTTTTTTTTTTGATTTTATATTTTATTTTATTCATCTCTACACAGCACAAATCTTTCCATCTTTCCATCTTCCCAACTTCCTTCCAACCTTTGTATGCACTCGTGAATGTGAATGAATATCATCGATGAATTTTTTTTAATATTAGATATTAGTTATTTTATAGAGTGCACAGTGTGGTTGTCTAATCGCTATTCAATATTCTACACATCTACATATTACAGTTTTTGTCCTGGTTTTTTCTTCTTCTTCTTCATATTTTTCTGTTTTATTTTTAATATTTTATTTTTTGTTTAAAAAAAAACGAATTTTTTAAACTTTTTTGTGATAAAAAAAGAATGTCATCATTTTTCGTTCAATTAACAAACAGAAAATTAATTTACACGTTTATGTCTCGAAACCAAAAAAATGAAAAAACATAAAAAATAAATAATAAAAAAGAGCGAAAAAAAATGCTTCAAACTAGGACCAAAAACATAAAAAAAGTAGCTAGGAACAAACGAAAAAAACAAAACACAATTTCTATTCATAGACGTCGAAAAAAAAACATATAAAAATGAATACGCGAAAGCATTGGATAAATCGAATAAAATGCACACAAACACAGTACACTCATGCATTATACATTCAGGCGAATAAAAAAAAAAACAAAATAGAAAATATTTAAATTTAGGTAACTAGATACGTGAATGTTTATGCATGTAAGAGTATAAATTGAATGTAAAATTTTCATTGTAATGCATTCATATACGTATACACATGAAGTTATGAAAAGTATGTACAATGCGTGTGAAATAATCGTATTTCGAATATCATCCGGTGAAAAAAAAATGGTTTTTTTGTTTTTGTACCAAAGTCAATTGAATCATCATATGGGCAAATATAAACGTACTAATACTGTAGATACTATATACTCGTACATTAATATTTTCGCAGTAAATTTTTTTTTCAATTTTATTTTTTGTGCATGTTTTTGTCTTTGCATTTATTTTAATCCTTTCACACATAGAAAAAAATTTTTTTTTGTAGTATCTATGTACATATTTAAAACCAATAAAATACCGTATAAAATTTGAATTTTGTTTACATATTTGCACATGAAATTTACAAAATTAAAATTGAAAAAGAGGGTACAGAAGCATACATATACGAGTATATATACTATATAATAGCAACAACGACAAAATGTATGTATGTATGCACTATTTTGTCAATAACATCACATATTACTAAATACATACTACATGTGTAGTATTTAATATTATGTACGTTTATGTACTTGAATGTGTTTGTGTATGTTAGTACATAGGGGAAAACATGAAAAAAATTATACATAGTTAATTGTAATTTGCAATTTAAAATTCATTTGACAAAAATTATTTTAAATCAAATTTGCATGTATAGGCAATTTAAAAAGTTGAATTTTATTCAATATTGATTTTTTTTTTTTTTGTATAAATTCTTTTTTTCTGCATTTGTATTTTGTTCTTCGAATTTTATAAAATAAACTTGTTATGTGAGTAATATAGCAATACAGCAATACATATAGTAGCAGTAATTGTAGTAGTAATGGTAGTAATTTGTGGAATAAAACTAAAATGAAATGAAAAATGAAAAAATAATCAAATAAATAATCTGAGTATACTATTTTAATTTCAAAATTAGATAATACGATTTTAATAAATTAAATATTATTATGTTATTAAGTATCTGTGATTACGATTATACATACATGTACGTATAATATATGTATGGCACGAATATATAATAAATATTCGTACTTTTATAATCCATGAATTTTTATGTCTGTGCAGATAAAATTATAACAATTGATATCTAATTAATTTGTGCAATTATATGATTATTATCATTCTAACAGAATAACAGAATACAAATAATATACGAACGAATAATATCATATGAGTTTAATTTTTGTACCATATTTCTATAATCAAAGTGAATTAAGAGAAAACAGAATGTATAATATTGTAGTTGAAGCTTAGTGCTGTATAGCTGGGGCACAAATTATCGAATTATTGGATACTAATGTAGCGCTACAAATTGTAAGTTTATAAACAACAAAAGTATGAAAATGGTTTGATTGGTTCGAAGGTTTTGGTGTTGGATTGGTTCTCATGAAATTCTGAGTTCAAACATAAAACCCGGTAAACAGCACACCAATCTTGTTCAAGTCGATCATTAATAATTCAATCAGCAATCTGTACACCAGCTACATTGTAATTAACAACAAATAAAGTAACCTGATACCAGATCAACCTGCTCTTTGGAAACACATTAACTATTATGTACTTAGGTATATGTTGCGCAACATACTTAGCTAGAAAGATATGTAGCTACAACCCCCAGCTACAAGCATCATTATTCTGTTTTCTATACTTTATGATTTATTATGATGATTTTATTATGATTCACTCTTGGTAGATATTCACGATTACAATTCAAAAATTGATGTGCATATCTGTCAACTTATTCGATTATCCTTTTTAAATAGATTGAAAATATTTTTGTTATTAATATAAATAGATTAAAAATACATTATATTAAATCCTCATAGTGCCCTACAAAATCCTTATATGTTTTCTAATTAAGAGCTAAAAAATTGATTTATGATTCATTTTTCATACAAACCAAAGAAGCTGAATAAAAAAAATAACAAAATATTATGTATAAAGAAAAAAAACTTGAAAAATTTTGGAACAAGATAACAAATAAAAAATCATAAAATAAACCAATTTTTAGATTCAAACTTAAAAGGATATTACTATAGCCTATACTCTTATAGGTACTGTTAAGTTGCGTGTATGGATAGATACCATCTAAATATAAAAAAACTCTTTAGTACACGATTTCATACAAAACACTGCACTCCAATTTTAGAAGAAAAAAAAACTGTTAAAACTGAATATATGAAAAACAAACAAATCAAATACAAAAGGATATTGAAAGGATAAATCTGATACGATCAATCGATTGAAGTACTGACGGATGTGTATCCATCATGCATTCATTTACGATTATTCCCAGTTGGATATAAGAAAACCCAAAAAAAAATGTATGGCTAAAAAAACGAAAAAAAATTAAAGTCAATTGTACCTATACAGTACTACAATTGAAATTAAAATCATTTCATTTTTTTTTTTTTTTTGAATATTGTTCTTCAATTTGATGGAAAAAAATCACAAAAAATGGAAATTGTACAGAAAGAGTTATTCAAACAATTCTGCTCTGATTCATAAAAAAAAATGAAAATTGACTAAAATACTAAAAAAACATGGAAAATTAAAACGTAGAAAAGTATATATATATACACGTTTTTTCCTTTTTTTCAAAATACAACAGCAACAAAAAAAAAGAAAGAAATCGATACGAGAAAACAATAGATGACCAGTACGTGACAAATATTCATAAAATTTATTTGGCTTAGATTATGGTCATTAAAGTTTTTTGATATTTTGATGTTATTGACATGTATGTATGTACGTTCTATATATGTAATGTATATGAGTACATAATTGTTATACAAAACATGTAAAACGTATGTGTACGTATGTATGTATATAATATTTCTCTGCGTAAGTGTACATTTCATTTTTGTAGACAATATTATATGCTTCTCTCGGTTCATACAAAAATCAATTGAAATTATTTGAAGTTGAACATCAATGACTTTTTGATAAACGGATATACAATATTTGTAGTAGAAATTGATGTGTACTTATAAATGTGTATATACATTTATGCCCTGGGTACATTTCAACTACATACCATTATAAAGTATATAATGATGCCGCTCTTATTTTGTGATTGACATTAAAATGTTGATTTTCAATTTTCATTGCATATACATATTTTGTTTGGGTGACTAGAGTACTACTGGTTCTACGAACGAACAAGTATAAAGAAAGAGGCAATGGAGTGAATACGTACGTAAACGTGCACAATTATACAGAGAATGATTAAAAAAAATTTATTTTTTGAAAATTATACAGACGTCCTCCACAACACATTTATGTGTATACAGCTTATATTGCATGAAGTTAAATGGCGTCAATGAAACAGTACGGATCAGTACGGATAGTATGCGAGAATAACAATGTGAAGACGATCAAAGACAAGTGGTATAATTATGCTTTTGCATCATAGCTTCTGTTAAAACGAGTAATTTGAATCCTAAAGGATTAATTAAATTTAAATAATTTGATATTTTTGAATACTGAAATTATTGATAACAGAAGAATTGTTTTTTTATTTAAAATTTCATGGTTTTTTTTCTGACTTCTGCATGACTTCTTTTTTTCTGAATTTTGAGTTCAACTTCCTATATAGCTTCAACTTCAAGTCCAGAAGAAAAAATATGTAAACGAACCCGGATACATTTTTATTACTCGTACACATTTGTATTTAATTCATATTAAATGGAAAATATTTTCTTTTCATTTTTTTTTAATTTTGTTTTTCTTTTTCAGTAAATTTCAACATTCCTTCAAAAGTTACTGAATATAAAGAAAACTTTTTAAATCACATATCCCATGAATTTTGTAAAATTAAAAAAATATATATATTAAAGAATGAAATAAGGAAGAAACTTGTAGAACAAAAAAAAATAAAAATAATAACTTCCATTTTTCTTATTTATATTTTTACACTCGCATAAATATGTGTATTTAGGAGTGTATGTGGATGTAACTATTATTGTATATATATACGATTCATAACATAACTACGAGTACTTAGTAAAATATAATTTCCGTTTTATCGTTGAAAAATTATAAAAATAGTATACGACATACTGTGGTAATATGCAAATAATTACAATTCATATAACCGCATTTATATGTATAGTATGTGTGTACGATTGCATAACAAATTTATAATAAAAATAAAATATACGAATAGGTACATACAGTCGCACATAAAAGTATTGGCACCGATACATGTTTTTCGTTATGTAAAATTCAAAGAATATGTCATCATCATTAAAACATGGAAGACAGAGATCTGTATAGTGATTTGAGATTGTAAGAAATGCATAAGAATCATTTTGTTGGTGATACAGTCCTTTTAGAACCTTCACCTCTTACAGAATTTGCCGCCATTCATTTCAATTACGAATTTCAATCCATCTTATATCGACTATGGCGTCTTCGCTCGATCTTCTCTTTGGTCTACCGCATTTGGTCTTCTCCGGTCAAATTTGCTTTTTCAAACTCTTTTTGCAGTCATTTTGTGACTCATTCTGACTACATCTCTCAACATTTTTAATCATTGTTCAATTTACAATACAATACAAAAATAATGACATTTTAGAAATTCTAAAATACATACATAGGTTCCAATACTTTTATTAGCGACTGTCTGTAAGTATATGCATTTCGATCAGCCTATATTCTACTTTGAATATTACTTGGCATATTATCATAATAACTACGTATGTATGTGCATGAGTGTGTTTGTGGGTGTGCAGCACTCTGTTGTTTTTGTTTGTTACTGCTCTACATAGTACGAAAAAAAAATAATAAATTTGTAAAACACTACACCAAAAAAAAAAAAAAAAAATGAATAAAATTTTTTTTTCTAAAATTATCCTTTATTTTTCTGTTTAAAAAAATAATGCAAAATTTTTTTTATTATTTTCATAATATCCTCATGTGTATCGTAAATACGTAGGTATGTGAAATATCGTAATTATACATGTATGTATTTAGTTAGATATGTAAACATACGTGAAAGTATGTAGGTGCATATACATCCATAATATTCCCTTATTTAAATTGTTGGCTTTTTTTTATTCATTTTTATTCCTTTACTTTATAAATACAATGTACATACATATATGCATTTTGCATAGAACAACAACTGAAAAAGTATTGAAAAAAGCAACAAATACAACAAATAAATGAGTTGATTACCCGCAGGCGTCGAGTTCATTTTCATATATTTATAATTTGTATGACCTAAATTTGTTGATAATAATAATAGTAAAAAACTAAATAAAAAATAATAAAATAAAATGAAATTAAAAAAAAAAATAAAAAATTTTTTTAATTTTTCATTTCATATTTGTGCATTATGTACAAGTATAGTGTATGTAAAACGCGCATATGAGTTAAATATACATATTTTCGTATGTAAATATTGTACATAAAATGTATAGGTGTAGATAAGAAAATAAAATTAAAACTGAAAAAAAAAATAGCAGTAGAAGCAGCAGTAAAAACAAACCGAAAATTTTCATATGCAAAACTATTGGATGTATACATTAAGTTACACTCACAGATTCATTCACATACAGTACTTCCATATACAAAGAATCTGATTTAATAACAGCACAGCCATGTAGAAATATCATGTGTATGTATGCATATGTACAGCAAATAAGTAATATAAACAGAGAAAAAATTTCACTTTTTATATACTATATATATACCGTTGACAAAATTTTCTCCATTTATGCATTTACATACTCGTATATTCGTATATATTGCAAAACATTTTATTTTATTTTAAATTATTTTTTCTGAGTTTATAATTTTTGTTCTGTTCTGTTTATAAACCACGAAATTTATACTCGAACATATTTCCGTTTCTTGTTAAAAAATTTCATTTTTAAATTATAAAAGTGTATCACATTGCAAAGTAATCAAAAACTAAAATATTTCAGTAAAAAATTAATTAAATAATAAAATGAAATTTAATAAAATATGAGTCAAATAAACTTTGAATAGGTAATTGATTAGCAGCAGCAGCAGAATCCTTAAAAAGTTATATTGGCACCCATTGTAATACAAGTAAAAGTCAATGAAGCGGCTTTTCATTAATTTGTATGGCGGAACAGCTCAATGCTCAAATGTCAAATTGAGCCTTTGCTTTTGTAGACTTTACTTCCAACATTCCTGACTTCTCGATGCCGTTCTCTAATTTTTTATATCAAATAGGGCACTCATGTATCACCGGCAGCTTCTGACCACCGTTTTCTACATCTAACATGCAATGTTTTGCCTTCAA
Source organism: Villa cingulata (assembly GCA_951394055.1). NCBI lineage: Eukaryota > Metazoa > Arthropoda > Insecta > Diptera > Bombyliidae > Villa > Villa cingulata. Next base: position 2,185,991 of record OX596023.1, read on the forward strand.
TCTTAACGTCAAACACTTTACGTGGAATACATATTTTTGGCGTATGTACTACGTGCCTTGCACTATGTAAAACTATAATCTTCTTAACGGGCATTTCGTTAAATTTGAGAAACTTTCTATTAGTCAAATATTTTGTTAACTTTGTGGAAAATTAAGTTTATCTAATTTGTAAAGTGATATTCAAAATTTGGGAATGCACTTAAACTTAATTCTTCTTCTTTTTCTTCTTTGAAATCATAAAAGTTATGTTTAAAGATTGATTTTGATTTGGAATTTAACGAAGTTCGTTAGGATATCTTAAGACCATTATACGCGTAGCCGCGTAGCTATGATAAATACATAACTGCTCAGAGTTAAGAGATAAAATTTCTTAAGATTTCATAAAAAAATATAAATCATTGAATGTTTCTACATAAATTTCAGATATCACTTAATAAAAATAACAAAAATTCAAACCAAATAAATCGTCAATTCCATCATTTTCTCTTTCGTTTCATGGATCCCATTAAAAAAAAATCTCATTTTCTCTTTACTCTATGCAACTTACGACCAAGTAAATAGGTTCTACCAATCCATATACCTTACAGGGTACTTAATAATTACAAATTTCTGTATCATACTCGTAAAGTGTAATAAATCATTTAAAAGAAAACATTAAAAACAAAATTAAAATATAATAAAAAATATAATTGAATAATTAAAAAATTTTTCAAATCTTCTTGTGATTATAATAAATCGTCGTAAATTATTACATAATTTTATTTAATAAATGTTCATTGCACTATACGTATGTGTACAAAAACAAAAGAGAAACTAACTCTCATCATAAAATTCGTGAATGTGCTCATAGTTTTTATAAGAAAAAAATAATTTACAATGAAAAACATCTGCAGATAATTAAATTTCGCTCTAAATAATTTTTTTTATAAAAAAACTACAACAAAAGAGAGAAAAAAAAAACAAAGAAAAAAACAAATTAATTATATTTTTATTCATGTAATTAGAATGCATTATTATTATTTTCTCTTACATTCATTCTCATACTCACATTACAAAGGAGTAAAGTAACTAAGTACATAGCGTACATAAGTCTTATTTAGGTTCACGTTTACTTTTTTATGCAGCTGAAATTCTTTAAGTATAAGTAAATGCGTATAAATACTGCATATATTATTTACTTATACATATATATGCAAACATTTCTACACATCATATAGTTTTATGGAATTTTTTATTTTATTTTTTGTTGTTTTCTGCATCTTTTAATATGTCGTTAGTATACTCGTTTCTATTTAATTAAGTACATGTAAGTATAAGTGTTATTATTATTATTTTTTATTATTATAATTGTTATTACTATTCAACGCTTTTTCAATTCAAAAAATATGTGTTGTACATACATAGTTCGTACTCGTAAGTATAATTTTCCGTATACAATCATAAAAAGTAAATAAATGAATGAATGAATGAACGTAAATGCAACTTCTTTCTTTATGTGAAACTTATTTTTTTTTTATATTCACATTAAATAAATAATTGGTAATATTGAAATATATACGTTAAGTATACTACATTATGTACATACAGAATCCTTAGTAAAACTTGGTAAAACATACAAAATGAAAGCAAAAAAAAAGATTAAAAATATAATTAAAGTATTACGAACAATTAAATTTTTATGTGTATACATATAATCTACATTACATAATTTATAAAATTTGAAAAAGAATAAACAATAAAATATTGAAAATAAAAAATTAAAATTAAATATTTAAAAAAAAAAACATCAAAAATTAAATAAATTAATTTCAAACAATTTCCATTTATAATATATTTTTTGTTATAAAAAAATAAAATAAAATATTTATTACTTTTAAGTATTTATAAGTAAAATAATGTAGATCAAAACTAAGTAAAAACAAAAAAAAAATATTTTTCTTTATTTACAATTACAACTTTAGTTCTTTAGTGTTTTATATTTTATTTTTTATTATTTTCTTAGTTTTTATGTATGTATGGGATGATGGTATATGATGATGCTACTGCACTGCTTTTTCCTTTTATGAGTATGCAAGATAGAAAAAAAATTATTGTCTATTCTAAGGTACCTAACTAAAAATATTTATTTATTGTAACTTTCAATAATTATACACTGCAGCTGCAACTATATCATTTCATATATACAATTTCGTCGTTATTTTACTTCGTTATTTTGTGTATTCCGAACAAAACAAAAAATACGTAATAAATAAATTTTTAATTGGTTATAAAAACAGTAAAAACTTTTAAAATTTAATAATTACTTTTAGTACGTATAGTACTATATACATTTTAGTAGCCGCGATGCATAGATACACGAGTATATATTTTTAAAAACATAAAAACATACGCAGCAGTTATAATAAGAGTGTGTCTTCATCTTCGAAACATAAGTATTTTGGTTTTTTCTACACAAAAACACAATAGCAGCGAAACTTTATACCGAAAATGCCGAAAATGTTCATATAAATATACTATCATAAATGCTTAAGGTATCCACGTATAAGGTAGTGATGCTGACGGTAGTACCATCATGAAATATACATTATTTTATATTTAATTCATATTATATATACTCGTCGTACATAATATACAATAATGATAAAAATATTAATAATTCCAATAATAAATTTAAAAAGTTTCATATTTCAAATATGAAAAAAAAAATCTTCATTTTTTTTGTTAAAGTGTAATTAAAAAATAACAAATAAACATCATCGCGTACCTATCTTACTTAAAGTTGCAAAATTAAATAAAAATAAGAACAACAAATTAAATGAAATAAATAAAAATATCATTAAAAATTTTAAAAATGAAAAATAAAAAATAATAATTTAAGGTACGATGAGTATATTGTGAAACTTTTGTTGAAGTAAAAAGAGAAGAAAAATCAAAGCAAACGAAACAAAAAATAAAGTAAAAAAAAAAAAAGAAAATATTAAATATATTCTGAAGAAATAAAATAAAATGAAGAAAAACAACAAATAAAAATAACAAGCATACAGACACACTCATCAAGAAACATAAATTGTTATACAATTTTGAAAAATATATTTAATGTTTTCTTTTTTTTTTTCTCTTTAACTTTAATAACAAATATTTTCTTCATATTTTTCTTCATCTAAGTTTTTATCATTAATTAAAAGATTTGAGAAACATGCATTTGCTGTTGGTTGGTTTTTTTTTCTCTCTTACTTTTTTCACTATAAATATGAGTATTTTATTTTTTTTACTTCTAAAATAAAAAAAAAATTCTGTTCTGTTTTGTTGTTTTTGTTTTTTACTAAACTTGTACGAGTACTTCTTATAATAATTATATACGATAAGTGCATACATATGTAGGTTGTTTGAACTTTGTTTCAATTCAGAAAATTAAAGACTCTCTTACTCCGGTTGCACATTACTACCTCTACGCCTCTACCTTGTCTCGTATTGTTTGCGTATATACACTCTTACCTAACAAAAATTATGAAAATTCGAATAAAAAAATTTTTTTTTAAATTATAAAGAAGTTATAAGTTATAAGAAGTTGAAAAAAAAAATTTGAACTCACGATAAAAAAATAAATTGAGAAAATTCAAGAAAAAAAAATATCGAATTAAACATTTTTCAGTGAATTATATTTATTTGCGATGTTGAGAAACATATTTTTGTCATTCTGAATGGGAAGTGGACTATACGTACATTAAGTTTTCTTTGATGTTTGAAAAATAACGATAGAAGAAAATATGGTTTGATTATACGATTTTATATTTTTTTGTTATTTATGTACAAGTACTTTTCAGATGATGTTGATCAATAATAACTTTCAGTGACTTTATTTAAAGTAAAAAGTATAATTAGAATGATATGATGACATTTTTATTCTTTTTCTTCTTTCATAACACTACAGCTCAGCTCATAATTGAATAGGAGCTTTCATAGAAATGATCTCATATCTAATGACTTATTACTATAATATGGGCACCTAGCACCTACTACTTAACATGGATTGCGAACCACTGAGTTGATCAAGCAACTACTCCGTCATTAAAATGATTTTAATGCCCAAATAATGGTGCTTGTGGTGCTGGTCTTGGTCCTGGTAGCTGTTGCTACTTGTTGTTACTTGTTGTCAGCAAGTAGACTACTTATAATTATTTCTTAAGCTCTTCTCTTTTTCCCAGCAAGCTGATACTAATTAAAAACTGAATAAATTTTGTAGGTAATAAAAATTGGAAATTGGCAATGAAAAATTGAAAATTATTTTTCTTACTTGTGATCTATAGAAGGAATCGAGCCTACAATAATTGCCTATATTTCGAAATCAGTGGTCCAGTTGATCTACCACATACAGCATTGATCCCCACATTTTCATAGTACAGAAAAAAAAACATAAATACGGCATACATTATTAAAGAAATTACTGACTTTTAAATAATAATTTAACAAAATCAAATTAAATGCGTGTAAATAAATAAATAAACTCATACACATGAACTCATGTTATAAAGCTATTTATATGGATAAGCTATCATATATCAGTGATAAATATCGCAACTACACATTTGCATTATCATATAACAAATGCGCATTATATACATATGCATTATGTAAATATCAAAAGTAAATATAGATACTTATGTACGAGAATGTTAATATATAACACCTAAAATAGAATAATGGAATCGTATAGATTTTCATCTAATTATTATCAAGCATCAAAAATTATAATTTTCCTTTATACTATTATTAAATTTATTATCCTTTTATTATATTATCCTTTGTAATTATAAACACATATTCTAGTATATGTATATATATATATATATATATATATAAGTATACATACATATTTTACGTACATCTAGTAAATATAAATAATATCTGTTCATTAAATACTTAGCTTAAAATGTGTTTATACACAGGATGTACATTATGTACATTACGTATATTGTACGTCAACATTCAAAATTATCTATATAGGATCTAATCAAAATTTAAATATACATTTATACGGACGAATACATAATAAATTACATTCTTATATGCTATGTATGAGTATACAGTACACACGAAACACACAAATATATATATATATAAATGAATTTTTTTTTATTTTATATTCAACTTATATTCGTACAGATAATGAATATTATGAATATGTATGTGAATGTGATATCTGCATAAATATAAATATAACATAAATAATTACTATTTATCAAAATTTGTACATATCTGCTATACAAAATCATATACATGTATACGTAAATATTATTTTATTTAATATACACATATGTCTATATACTCAGAAAAGGTATCTACTTATATACCTACTTAGTACATAAATTCAATTTCATTCAATATATTATTATCCTTAATATTATATCATATTGTACACATAATATCCTTTCAAAACAAATAAAATCCATTAATTTGTAATCATATATCATTCATATTTATCATACATGTATACAGACGAAACATATAAAAGTATATATGTGTGTAACTGCGTGCACACGTATATGTATATATAAATAAATATAACATTATATGTATATGTATATGTACAAATCCGAAGAATAATACTTTGTTAAATTTTTCTTTCTCATCCATCATGGCATATGAATGTATGGCACATATTTATGTATGTAGCATATACGTATATATACATTTTCATATACTACTCTGTAAAATAAATATCGGGAATTTGTAATTTAAGAAGACTGTGTTTATAGTTTTTTTTTCAGTTTTTAAAACAAATCTGATCCATCACTTAGTAGCACTGTACTCGATTATATTTCATCAAATATGAACGCAACCTGTCAACTCGTACATATGTTTAGAGCTGTTAATTTTTTTAGTTATTTACAGATCCTCCCACAAATTTTGGTTTTCTTGGTTTCATCTCGTTTTGCATTTATAAAGCGCCATTCTGAAGCTATTTGGCTAGTTTAGATGTCCCATACTCAAATTCATGTTTCGTTGTCACCCGTCTATGAAAGTAAAGTCCAAAATAAATGATGCTGGCATCTTCAGAAATTTCCTGACGGTGCTATTTTTGAAGAAAATTCAAGACTCTTTGGATTGAGCCGTGCAACGGTGGATCTCATGTCGAAAATAGCGATCAAAATCAAACAAGCACAAATTCGTGAAAGATGTTGAATTTATGAGATCATTCATTAGCTTTATGTGTCTAAATATTAGCGATAGCTGAGTACAATTTTCTTCACTTTATCGATGGTTTTATCGGTTATATAGAGATTGAATGATTAATACATTACAAAAGTGAGTTGATTCAAACAAATACATGTTGACAAAGCGATAGCTGAATCATGCTCTTTGTTGGAGTAGTAAGTAACAAATGATACTAAGTTATGGATAAAATTTGATTAAAAAATTCCCAATACTTTTCAGACAGTATAGGGATATGTAATTTGAATGTCCTAAAAATATACATAATATAATAGACTCAATTATACATTATTTACAAAAACCCAACACACACATATCTACACACAATCACATAAACATAAAAAAATGTAAGTATACAAGAAACAATGTGATATAATTATATGTAATAATAAATAAAGAATTCATTCAATCCTGGGTGTTGTTTTATATATTTTCAGTACACATACTCATACATATACATAATAGACACAAATCTATAAATTATAAAAGCTTGTATACAATTCTATCATTAGTATAAATGGGACATCAAATTAATTTTATTTTCAAATAAATATTATAATCAAGTATGTACATATGTAATAAATAAAAATATAAAAATACTTACAATAATAATAAAAAATTTCAAATAAAACAAATAACATAAAAATAAAAAATACAACATACACAGAAAAAAAATGAATAAAATAAATAAATCAATGCGGATAAATTAATTCGTTCGCCTCAAATAGAAAGTTAAATTATTATGAAACAAAATTAAATCAAAACAAAAATTAATTTATTGACATTTAATTTTTATATTGTATATTTATTTATGTTGAACACATTCACATATATTTATAGTATAGTATGATTTTATTTTCTTTCCGATTGAGTGCTTACAAATCGTAATAATTGATTTTTTTTTTCATTTTTGATTAGAATTGATTTGTAAATCTTTATAAAACAAAAATAAACAGAAAATAAACATAAAATAAAACAAAATAAAACGTATTAGCTTAAAATTAAATACACAATATTTTGATGGTGGGTTTTCTTTTTATATTTTGACAGGTAATTTAAGCAAAAATAAATAAAATATAAATTATTCCTGTTTTTCCAATTTAATTATCCTCTTTTGTTTTTCATTTAAATATCCTTAATTTATTTTTTGAAAGCAATTACTAAGTAATATACATAATAGTCATAACAACATATAGGTAATTGAAATAAATTTAATTATCGTTATTATTTTTTTCTTTTTTTTTGTATTTTCAAAAGAAAAATCAACAAATTGTTTATTAAATAACTATTAAAGGTAAAATATATGTATATCCTTATTTTGTATGTGTTTAAGGATTTAATGAAAATAATAATAAAATAAATTAAAATATGTACTTATGAACTGTTTGTATGTAATGAAAAACTTACGTAAATGAATTTTTCAAAAAAAAAAAAATATACAATGTTAATCCTCATTATTAAAGTAAAAAATATTTTGTTACACATATAAGTATATAAGAATGTACAACAGTTTTTTTAATCGAAGTTTTTTCTTTTAAAAAAAATCCACAATGCAAAAGTATAAAATTACACATTACATATATGTACGTATGCTGTATGAAAAAACAAACAGAAAAAGTTTTTTAAAACTATAAAAAAAGGATAAATAAAAATTACTTACTTTATGGTCATGTATGTACATATAGTATGTAAGTATGTACTCGTACTTATATTTATATGTGTGTGTGACATAATTCCAACATATAAATTTCATAGAAAAATATAAAAAGTTTCACATAATAATGAAATCACGTATTGTCTGTGTCATACATGAACATAAAAGTAGGTACCTGCATGCATACATGAATATTCTCGAGGGTAATCCCATAAATGCACAGACTGAGAAATAAAATTTTCAAAGAATTTTAAGAGAACATTTTATTTTATTTCTCAACATAGGTTATTTGTAATTTCGATACACTTTTTCCGTAAATGTTCAATGGTTTAGATATGCATTTTTGTAGTATAATCAAAACAACTCAAGTATAATCAATGCTAGGGACAGACCAGAGTTTAGATACTTTCTACACCTGTTTAAATAGATAAACTCTTGATCTATCAGCAATCAGCTTGGATAACTTGAATAAGTTCGCTCAGGAGTAGCTTAGCCTAAGCCATACTTAATGCAAGCAGTTTAACTCGATTTAGTTGGACTGCCGCCTTTCAAGTGAAAATGTTGTATTTTAATGATGATGACTAATTTCTCCAGGTTTGAGTACTCACTGTTAATGAATGCATATCCTGTCAAACAAATTTTAAGCAACATAGTGTCTTGAAACTTGAAACGTAATCTTCATAAAGCTAATATTTACCGATTTTGTCATACGAATACAGCCATTAAAACAATCAGGCAAGATACTTCTGGGACTACTTGAAACGCTTCCACATATTCGAGTATGTACGTCTACGTAAACTTCGATATTCCACTACCCACTACCTATTTCTATACCAACTTTTATTGGTGAATACATATGTATCACTACTCTCTCTCTCTCTCTCTCTGTTATATACATTTAAAAATACATACATACATACACTCTATATAATAGCGATATATGTACTTACATTATGTTAGTACATGATGTGCGTACAATTTGATGTTTATGAAAGTAAAGTACATTACAAAATTTCTGATATAAAAAATTTTTTTCTTTTACAAAATCAAAAACTAACGCACGAACACACAAGAAAAAAAAATATAGAAAATAAGTATGTGTAAAAGAAAAACAAACTGAAATGAAATTAAATGAAATGAAACCGCACAAGAAAAGAAAACAAAAAAAGTAATGTATAAAATTATGAAACAAAAATATATCAAAGAAAAGAGAAAATAATAAAAAATAAAGTAATATACGGAAAAGAAACATACACAACCTTTATTAAAACTAGTCACGAAAAAATTTTCATTTTATATTAATAAATGTTCTACATACATGTCAAACTCGTATAAATACTTCTTATAAAAAGTACTAAAATTGTAATTTTCAGGAAATATACAGTAATTAGATTTACTTTAGTCATATTACACGTTAATATGCATAATGTCTTAATAACATATCCTGGTAGATATACATATGTAATATACCAATATGTTTGTAACTTTTCATATACATACTACATCATTTGTTTCCTTTTTTTAGTAGCAGTTACTTAAATTTTTTTTTCTTTTCTTTTTCTTCTAAATTTTTCCTTTTTTTTTACATTTTTTTTTTTTTTGCCTTCTTTTAATTATCAACGTATATTCGAGTATAAATATGGAGATATAATTGAACAGTTCATTTATTATACAAATAATTCTGTGTACGGATAAACTATAATATAATGTAAGAAAATTAACTTATAACGTACACATAAAAAATATAAAAATGTATGAATACTGAATAGCTGATTAGGGTGTTCGAAAAGTAATTTCGTTTTTTAGTATTTTCAATGAAAATGAAAGATCAAAAAATATTTTATTGAACTAATAGTTCGAATTTAATGTATTTAATATACCAGCCATCTCACGATCAAAATTGATGAATAGAAATTTCGCAAAACCAGTTTTGGCCCTGATGGTATTCTGTCAATACATCTTCTCTCTTCACACATTATCGGACAAGTTTTTTCTTCCTTGCTCTTTTCGAATAGAATTGTTTTCGAATCTGAATTCAGGTTCATCAGCGTACTAGGCATTAAGTGTGAAATTGTCTGTGAAACAAATTACAATTAAGTACTCTGGTTGGGAAGAAAACCAAACTACTTTTTGAACAACCTATAAATATTTTTTATTTTTTTTTTCCTTCTTGTACCTAATATAGATAAGTAACTTCCTCCTATATACATACACTACATAAATAAATGTACTTATGTATGTAAGTAGATATCTTATGTTGGAACATCTCTATATACATATTCACAATTTTTCGAATACGAAATATAATTTAATAAATTTATTTAGTATACATATACATTCATACATATATTATGTACGCGTATGAATATGTGTGTAGTAATATAATGTACAATATGTTATTCCCTAAGGGATATATGTAGTAATGAATAAATGTACGAATATATATATGAATGATTATTTGAATAAATTTATTCTCATTAATAATAAAATATATCACATATACCTAATGGTAATATGCGTATATGATATAATATTGCAGTGGATACAGAATAATAATAATAATCTACCTACTATTGCTACTATCTAACTATATTTACGAGATAATGTATATAATTATACTCATATAAAAATATCCTTGAATTCATGAAATTTAATTTTTAGCAGTATACCATGCGAGTATATAATTGTATACATATATTTATGTATCCTTGTTCATTTATTTTAATGATTAATGTTTAATTAATTATTCAATATTATAGATAAATATTTAAATATATGTATTTAACTTTTATTGTTTAAATATAATACAAATAATATCCTTTATTATAATCTATATACATAAATATATATGAAATTATTAAAACTTCCATTATGTATACGGTTTGAATATAAATTTCATTTATGAAACAGTACAAGGAAATACAATAATGATATGCTACGGCCTTGAGTATATGAGTACACATATCACGTACCATTTATCTTGTTGTAATGAGTAAATCTATACGTAACAATATGTATTATGTACGTAAATGTGTTCAAGTATTTATGCATAAGTCTCATATTATGTGTGCAAGAGTAACTGATTACTGATTACAAAAAAAAAAAAAATTGAAAATGAAAAAATTCAAACTATTACATACGAGTATTAAGAACTTTTTATAATACAGTTTACGTTTATGTAATTTACGCTTATGTTTATGTAAAAGAAGGATAATTACTATGCTAAGAAGAAGATAAAAGAAAAAATATAGAAGAAATTTATGTGAAAATGAGAAAATGACATATGTATATTATAACGATGAAAAAAATTAAAATGTGACTAATTTGCAATCCTTGAATCTTTGAACTTATTTTTTTTTTAATCATCTATACATAAATACTTGTTTTAAAGTTTTGACCAACAACAACTTTTACTGCTACATAGAGTGTATATAATGTATTCATATACATATGTGTATGCATTTCATTGTAATAATTTATATTTCATTTTCATTTAATTTTATATTTATTTTACTACATATTATTTAATTTTAATCATTTTAATAATCTATAATTACAAATAATGACAAATGAAATTTATTTTATTTAATTTTTACTTAATTGTCCATTCGTTTGTTTTTTTTTTTTCGTTTTTTTTTCAACTCTTTTGGTTAATTTAACATCAGAATATGTACAGGAATAAGGTATAATAATGTTAATGATTTTACTGTGAGGATGTTTATCTGAACTCACAGCGTACTGTGTACTTTGAAAATTTTTAAACAGCATGTAAATTTTTTCAATAAAAAATACAAACAAACAACATTCATTCGACTTCAATTTATCTGTCAACCAGTTGTCAAACATATCGTATGTTTATGAATTTTAATGAGATTACGCATAATTATTTTTATTCAATAATATGCAGTTTTAGATTTTTAAAATGAATGAAAAATTTCATCACAATAATGTCGCTTCTACATACAATGCAGTGACTTCATTTTGGACTTCGACTTTCGACTTCACAGCATGCTTAACATCTAAAATTAGCTGTCAAGTCTACTGCATTGAATGCAGAAGCCGCGTAATGCATCGTTTCATATTGCATTGATTGTGAGTGATTATTTCGTTAAAAATTCGAAACAAATCGTTTGGTTTAGCTTTCACAATTTAAATGGAAAATTCACTTTATTTTTCGATCACAGTATTAGATAGTACAAATAATACATTTATATAATATTTTTGTATGAACAGTTATTATACAAATATTTTATTCAATATTCATTATGTACATATAATGTCATTTTATAAAATGAAAATCGAACAAAAAACCATTAAATAAAAGATGGAAAACATAAAAAAGTATATAAATTTTTTTGAATACACATACCTATCTGAATAAAATTTAAAAAACAAAAAAAAAAAAAAACAATGAAATTAAATTTAAAAAAAAAATCATTAAATATGTGAATTCTTTTAATTCCTTTTTTTATTTGTCGTTTTACATATTATAATTTCATTTTTATTTTTAAAAATATGTAACTGAATAGTGAATATTAACAGTAATTTGAGATATCATATATAATTCATATAGATATTCAATAAGGATATCATTATATTTATGTATATGCGTGTGTGTGGATGTGTAATCATTTATGTGGTTTTTATAATTAGTTTTTCTTTGTTTTTTTAAAATAAAAAATGAGCAGAAATTTAATATATGGAAAAATATTTTTTGAAAACAAAAAAATTTTAAAAAACCCAGAAAGAAAATAAATAAAATAAAAAAGTAAATATCAATAGATATGAACATATATACACACTTACATATGAATTTTTATCTTCATTTACAATTCATTATTTTATTTTATTTATTTTGGAAGCAGATCTCGGAACAAGCCAGGAGCCCACCGAGAGCTGTAGAGCTTATGATGATGATGATTTTATTTATTTATTTAACTTTTTTAATTTGCATAAGTGAAATGATGAAATAAAATACAAATTTTTAACATTAAAGAAAAATTATAAAATATTATTATACTAAAAAGAGACAGACTGTACAAAATTTAATTTAATTTAATTTCCATTCCTCTAGTTTTATTTTTCTTTCATTTTTCGTTTGGATTTTGCTTTCCTTTTCGTTTTATTTGCGTTAGTTGATGCTTCTGTTTTTTTTTCTCCATTTCATATTTTTGATTTAAATTTGAAACACAATAAAATCAACTACAAATCATTAAAAAATATTAAATATTCAATGTTCAATGGATCTTAAATATGAAAAATTAAATTTATCGAAACAAAAAACAAAAATATCAAATAAAAAGTTACATACAAAATATTCATATGGTTGACAAACATTTTTTTATGTTGCTATACACAAACAAAGAGTCATAGCATGTTACTCTTCTTATGTAAATATGAGATTGAAATTACTTATTTGCATGGAAAACAGGAAAAAACAGAAAGTGCAAAATTTAATAAAAAACAAAAAAGTATGTAAAATATAAAACGAAATGCATAAACAAAAAAATATATATTTTCGCGTACCTATATATACAAATAGCTACGTAACGTACCTATATATATACCTATATATACAAATAGCTACGTAACGTACAGAGTACATAAGGGCATAAGGGTAAGACATAAATAATAAATTTATAGGTATACATAATAATAAAATAACAAAGAAAAAATATAAATTATAGTATATTATAAGGTGCAAATATTTGATAGATTCGTATGTATGTTGTATGTTGTATTTATAAATAAAAAGAGAAATAATAAACAACGTCATAAAAAACAAAATTGTCAATTGAAATTAGGGAAAACTATCACAGATTTTTGTGCACTCAATAATCAAAAAAAAATTATCCTGAGAAATAAATAAAAATACTAAAAAATTTGTTATTTATACACTCCCAAAAAAGCTCTCTATAATACGAGTATATAATAAATTTCATTTGAAAAATCTTCAAAATAATAACGTAGTAAGTAATTCACCTAAAGAAATATATTTCTTCTTCATGTTGTCATTGTATATACTTTCTTCGTTTTCTCAACACAATAAATAAGTACATATATGTTTGGAAAAGAAAATTCTAAAAATGAAAAAAATTTAAATATAAAAAAATAATAAATATTGTATTGTGATTTTTTACATTATCAATATTTTGTAGATACAAAAATATATTTACATACATTCAACGAAATTTTTATAGTTTCAGGTACATTTTTGTTTGTGTTGCAATCCGTAAAAACATTATTAAATTTTATGATTATAAAATTTCAGCAAAAAATACAAAACTTTACTTATTTTAAACTTTAGAATGAAATCTAACTAGTCTGGTACTCCATACTACGTCAAACAGTCTCAGTAAAATATGAGTGTAGGGGAAACACAAAAAAAATCTCCCAATAACATTTTATAATCGTTCTGTATGTAGTCTGTATCTCTTTGTACTGTGTGCGCTTCATGAACTGAAAAATGAGAAAGAATCAAATGGCTGCTAACTATACTACAACTTGACTACAACTACTATCTACATATCATATACTCTGACTCTTACTCGTATTTTTATTACTGAGAAATATTTATTCCCTCTCTCAGTAAAATACGAGTGTATGAATAAAAAATACGAATATTTAAAGGAAGTATTTAACGTTTTCTCTACGCTTTGTATTTAGAAGTAAAAATAGAAATTGAAGAAATAAAAATTTCGCTGAGTATTCATTTTTATTATTATTATTATTGAGATACTCAGATTCGAAAAAAGTTTAAAAATCGTAATCTGAATGAACGTAATGTGTTGTGTTATATATAAAAGGATTCAATTACGATATTGTATTCTATGTACGTTTGATGTATACATATACTTGTTTCTCGTATGTGTGAATGTATTTTCGTGATGGCAAATATCAAATGATAAGTACTCGTCAACGAGAAATAATATACAAGTATATACAAAATGTATGAATGAATGAATATACAATTTCAGATATATGTATGTATGTATGTACAACTAATTTCAGTTAATGCTGTTGCTGTTGACATGTTCAAGAAGCAAATTTCACACACTGATTTCAATACGTATGTCATTGTTCCTTTCATTTTTTTTTTTCGTGTGTATGTATATATCATTACGCTTCTCTTATTTAAGTATGTGAAATTGAAATAAATGAGAAAATATTTAATTTATTTTGAAGACTAAAAACGTATTATGTATATACAATAAGAACGTTTATAATAAAATAAAAATGACAACAATCGAAATGAATATTCAATTATTACACAGTGGATGGATATACATATGTAACATAAGAGTATATTTTTTGATGACATTGAAAAATGATTACATACTATTTAGGAGAGCATTATATTTTCGATAAAGAAAATTGCTTTATTTTATATTTAATAAATGTGTAATGTTTTATAATTTTTCATTTTATTAATATTCTGGTTGTAATTGTAACTTGCAAAATGTAATTTTCTGTACACTATTATAGTCTTAGGATTACCACAATTGTAACCAAGTAAATTTCTTGAATGAATGAGAAGGATAATTTCGATGTGATCTAAAACTTACAAAAGCTACAATCGATCGCGATTCAGGCATTTGTGTTGTGATACCAGTAGTACCGACTAATAAAGCTCTGCAACAATAGGAAATGAAAAAAAAAAACATGATTCCATAAAGACGCACCTACATCCAATTTTTGAGTTCACTGTGCTTTCAAAATTGTTATTAATCCAAATTTTTATCTTTTTTAACACGAAAAAACTTGAGAACAATTAGAGTATAGAGATATGATTAGATTTATATTACACTCAGATTAAATCAACTATTTTTTTTTTGTTACTTTTTCTCAGCAATAATTTTTAATTGAATTTATTTAATTATCTCTTTCGATCATTTTTATTTTTAATTTTATTTTTATTTTACTTCAGATAATATTATTATCACATAATAAAGTATTAAACATACAATTGCGTATATACTTATACTCTATATATACTGTATAGTCTTAGTGGTATATAATGCCTTCGAGAAATAATAACAAATACATAATAATGCTAATAATAATAACCATAATAAGAATAATAAGAATAATGTTTATATACATAAATGTATAGGGAGAAAATCATATTGTAAACAGAATAACATATAATTTAACGAAGCCATTAGCTATTATCCTAAAGCAAATAACAGATTAAGTGATTCTTAAATAAATTTTATCCTATTTACACGAGTATGTGAATACAGTGTACGTCACTGCACACTACTATACATTTTACACTATCTGCTTCACATTAATAAAATAATTCACAATTACAATTATACGAGTATTATTATGGTCGTCATAGTCCTTATATACCTATAGCAAGATATTTATCTAATACATTATTTTTGATTTTTTTTTTTTGCTAAATTTTTTTATTTGTTTTTTTTTTTTTTCTTTATGTCCTTATTTACACCTGTTTATTTGTGTTGATATCATTTTCTTATTTATAAAGAAAATAATATAAAACACACACACAAATACAGTTACATTTTTTTTACAATATAATAAGAAGAAAAAATGTAAAAAAAAAATTTAAGCCAACACAGGATATCCATATATACATATATACACGAATATTGAATGTGTTTATATAAGAGGTTAGGTACTATCATATGGCCTCCTTTCTAAATATGCCTTTTAGCTATACATACACACACTATACCAATTATGTATCTGTGAAGATAATAATTTTTCTTCCCATTTTGTTTTTTTGTTTGTGAGAAAAAAATTTCATGTAATATACTATATAATAAAATTTTAAGTTTGATGACACTACTATTACACAGGCATATTATGTATTTAAAATGAAATGATAATGAAACTAAAAATGTACCTAAATAAAAACAAAAAGTGAAAAAATTATAGGTATTTCACATAACATATTTACTAATGTACGATAATAATCTACAGAAAAACTTTAACACACAACATGACACAACTTAAATAAAATCAGCAACTAAGAAACAAAAAAAAAATTTCAAAGAAAGATTACTCGAAGAAGGATTTCTTCTTTCTTTCTTTTTTTTTTTGATTATATATAATAGTACACATATGTACCTACTACATTTTACATTTTGTCCTTCATGCTATTCATTTATATCCATTCATATTTACTTTTATGTATAATAATATAAATAGTAGAGGCCGAAAACAAAAATGAAACAAAAAAAAAATTCTAAAGGAAAAACGGAAATGAAGTAAAACATTTTATATTGAAGAGCACAAAGCAAAAATAAAACAAAGAATTTATTTCGTTTTATAAATTATAGTCATAGTACATGCGGTGTGGTGTATGAGTGTTTCTTGAATCTTGTATAATAAGAATATCATATCTGATTTGCAACCTAAATTTCCCAACTATTAAAAAAGTAAATTACTCTTAAGTAGTATATACATATACATATAGTTTTTGGTTTAAAAGAAAGAAAAACTAAGAAATATTATATTTTCTTTAATAATAATAATTTTGCTTTTATTTTTCATGTATATATCTCAAAATATTTTATGTTGATCATCATGAATTACTTCTGTAACAAAACACATTACAAATACTCTCATATACTTACTCTCATATGAGTAAAAGAAATTGTATTTAATGTACATATATTTTGAATGAAATGAGAACATAAAAGTAAGAAAAACTAAAAAATAAAACAACAAAAATATTAAATGACCATATTGTATATTTTGTTAAATAAATTCTGAAAGATCCTTTTAGATTATTTTCTATAATATAAAATGTCAAAAAAAAATTTTTTTTGAAGTGACATTAAAAAATGTTTAAAAGAAAAATACATTCTTGTATGATATTATGTATACGAGAAATAAACTTTATTTTACATAAATTCTTGTCTAGTAAAATTATCTTTACATAAACTTATGGATATGAATGTGTGATAATATTAACATATACGAGAGAATATTTTAATGAAAATGCAAACAAAAAGAAAAAAAATTTAAAAACCATACATATGATATACAGTGACGAATAAGATTTCCATTTAATATATAAAACAGATGTACATTGTATACATATTATAAAAAAAAGGACATTCTAAGTAATTTGTATGTACAAGTATAAGTATTTTCATTTTGTGAAAATTACATTTGACACATTCATATATATTTATATATTATACTTTAGTTTGTATGTGTATGTGTGTGTAAAATTGTGTGTTAACTACGAATTATATAATCTTTAAATAATAATAGAATGTAGAATATATAGTATATGTACTCCATAATGTACTAATTGAGATGATAAGAATAGAACAGTTGTAAATGTCACTGACTAATGCCAAATTCTCATCTACATATCTACAAATATGAGTATCTACGGGTATATAATATAATGACAAAAATAATATATACGATGAAAATTATAGATATAATGTACAAGCAAGCACATATAATAAACATAGGAATTTATATACATATTACCATATTACATATGTATATACATAATATGAATGATATCAAAAGAAAATTTTACTCTCCCTATATAGTATATACAAGTACATACATAATACTATCGTCATACGGTACATCAGTATATAGATATTTGTATTTTACTTACTTAATTTCTTTTATGTTTGATTAATTACAATTTTGTCTAAGGTTATGTTGTATTCATTATTTGATTATATAAAATTTACGATAAATACGAGTAACATGTACATACGACCATATACAAGTAAATAAATATTTACAAGATATATTCATATAAACATACATTTAATATAATTTTGTGTATGTGCCTAGTTTTTGAAGAACTTTTATTTTTACATTTACAAAGATATCAACATAAAAATTCTGTCATTTTACTTCATAATTTTCATCTTTCATGTAAGTAATATAAAAATTTAGTCTTAGAAAAAAATGAAAATAGAGAAATTATACGTATAATGTACTGGTATATACGTGTATATACCTATCTATGTTGGAAATATATTATTTCATTTTTAGTTTTCCTTTTATCATATTCATAAAATAATCTTATACATCTACGTTATGATATGTCTGCATCGATGTAATTTTGTAAGGATTTGATTGTTAGTTTGATAATTTTGTATGAGAAGCAATGTAAGTATATAATTAATCATTCCATTTCATCATCATCATCATCAGAAGAGCTACAGATCAAGGTGAACCAGGCTTTATAATACTATCATGAATGTACTTATACAGTTTAAGCTAGATAGGGAATCACTATGTAGCTGGCAATTGTATCTAATGATCTAATAATACTATAATTTTGTGTTACTTGTAAACCTAATCAGCATTTCAAAGTTCTCTTACCTAACAATCTGGTATACATTCAATTCAAATTTGAGTGATCTTTGGGGGTAAATGAAAATTTGAAATAGACAACGACAAATTAAAAATTATATTTGTTTTCTTTACTTTTGACTTGAGAGGCAGAATAGGCTAGTTGCTCTCCAACTGAGAGCATTTCAGTATAATAATTTCCATTAAAATGTGTCTATATGACTATCTCCGTAAAATTTAAAATGAAACTCAAATTTCGAATATTCGAAAATTTATAAAATAATTATTTTAGGAATGTATGCATACAATTTTAACGTAATTTTGTACAGAATATTTCAAAAATTTTACAATGTCACGTAATTTCGTTTCGATGTAAACGTGATGTAATAATTTTTATGAGTATTAGTATATTTATATGACGCTTATCTATTGCTTATCATATCATACGGATTATCCAAGAAAATAAGAATACAAAATCTTGAATATAAATCAACGAAATAGCCTAAATTTTTTATTCAATTTTAATTTTTTGCATTTTTATATTCTTATACAGATATGACCTTGATTAAGAAAATTATGATTTTATTTTTCTTCTTCCAAAAAAAAAAAAAAAAAAACAAAAACAAAATTAATTGAAAGTCTTTTATTATATAATTTTTTTGAGTGGCCTGTTTTTCATTTTTATGCTATTTTTTTTTTACTAATAATAATTTAATGTATTTTGTGTAAATTGACTGTGAACAAAAATTATAAAAAAAAAATTTCAAGTCTCTGATGTTTTTTTTTCCCTTTTTTTTTAATGATTTATTCTAATCGTAAAAGTTGAATTATTTTTAATATATTTTCTTTGACATTTTTCTAATAACCAAATTGTAATTCATATATATATAACTAACGATATATACGAGATTATACAGATATTATGTAAAATGTTATAATATTCTAATAGAATTTTCTGGTTTTGTCATTTCAAAGAAATATATATTACTTGAAAAAGTAATCTCTATAAAAGTATGTAAATATATTCAATTATATGTATGTATGGATATTTATACTCATTTCACACAAGTAATATGTTCAAGAGTGTTATTAAAAGTCGCACAGAGGCACGGCGGATGAATGTAATAAAATTACTATATAGCACAAGAAGAGAAAAATTATTTTTAAAAGAAAAAAGAAGTCTCTTCGAAATTTATCCATAAATGAAGAAAGAAAAAAAAATAAATATAAAGAAAAAAACAATTTATTTTTGATATCCTGCTGTGAGAATTCTATATACAATTTTCTATAATATAAAAATTATATGAATCTGATTGTATTTAAATTAAAAAAAATATATATATATATGTATTATGTAAAATTCATCAACAACAAGAACGTATATTGCTATGTGTGTTTTGTCCTTTTTTTTTGTTTTTCTTTTCTTAATTTATGTTTTACTATCAAAAACATTTTTCAATCACTGAACATACATACATAATATAGATATTATGTTTTTCTGAAAGACAAAACAAAAAAATATATTAATAACAGAAAGGTCCTTTATTAGATTCCATCCCATGTATTTTTAGTTCAATCAAATATTCATTTCTTTAAAGAAATATTTTCATAAGATTTCAATATAATGTACTATCAAAAATCACTTCATTTAATTTTATGTATCCTTTTATATAAGCCGCCTTTAGTATTTTCTATTCGATAATGACATAAAATTATACCCATTCTACTATCATATAATATACGAACGAACATATCATTAAATCCTTATTTCAATCCAAATGTACAATATCATATTAACTGCTAAATTACTCTCATATACAAATTATATACATACATACATATACACACAAATTTTTCTCAATAGAAAAATGTTGCTTCCTTATCGTAATTATCATAAATTATCATTCAATTCAATACATAAAAATTATATTCACATTATTTTAATCAACAAAATAAGTTTTTATTTGATAATTTCTTTATAAGAATAAAGATAATTTCTTTGAAGTAAAATGAGAAAAAGTAAATTTAAATTGTAGAAAATGAGATTCATAAAATTTTACACTCTAATTCTGAGCACTATGGTTCTGAAATGGTATTGGTATCATAGCGTACAAAAAATATACTCAATATATACCAGCCATTACATGCTATTAATTAATTCTTAATGATTTTTGCAATAAATTAAAATTATATCGAAAAAATTCTCTATCAACATTATGAAGGTACGTACGTAAAGTTCAAATGAAAATGAGAAAATTTTGTAAATGAGAAAATTGTACAACAATTTTTAAAGCATAATAAAAAGAAAATTGTGAAAGATTTTCAATCTGCAATTAATTCTTTTGACCTTTTGTTTCCTATTTTATATTAAAAAAATATTTTCATTCATTTAACAACATATTATTTTAATTTAAAACACAAGTCAAATCATTTTAATCGATTCACCAAAAATTTAAAATCTAAGAAATTTTATACAAAAATGTTTCAATGATTGTGTATGAGAATAAAGTTACTCATTCTACTTTTGGGCTCCTTGCATATATTGTTTAACTTGTCTACTTGCAACGTGTAGAATACATGTATGCATAAAAATTGTACAAATAGTATACACACACGTATTCGTATAATATAAGGACACAAAAACTATAAACACAATCACAATCAAAAAAATTTTACTAATTTATACGAGTATTTGTATTTTCTGCAAACGATTGCATTATATTTTGTTATTGTATGTATTCTGTAGATATTGTAAAAAAATTTAATCTATAATAATTGTTCATTATACTTATGTACATTTACAATTTAGGTATACTTGTTCAATATAAGGTAACGTTTACACGAAATAACATATTCAAGCAACAGCTCAACAGAAAAATTACTTTTTGGTATAAAGAAAAATTTTCTCTTTTTTTCTTATTTCTCTTAGTTCAATATTCTTTTTTCAATTTTACAACGAGATTTTTATTGAACCTGAAACCACCTGAAACAAAGTTGAAAGAGCACAAGAGATAGAGAGAGTATATATATGTACATGAACTGTGTTTATATGCAGCAAAGTGGTTTATGAATGAATTCATTTTGATGTTTCATTCCGAATTCATTCAACTCTTGATTATATTTGATATGGTCTCCAATCTTTTATTCATTGATATTATGAATAATAAATTAGGATTGAAGAATGTGCAATGAATGATACGAACTGAATTCATGTGCATTTTTAATAAAAACACTTTAATTTCTTTATCAGCGAATGTATCCTAGCCATTAATTTTTCTATTAAAATCTTAACTAAAGATTTTCATTTTTATTTTAACATGAATTAATGTTATATTATAAGGAAATTACTTTTAAAACATCTACGTAGAATATAAAATAAATAAAAATAATAATTTGAAATCCTTTTTTTTTTTTTATTAAAAACTATGAATCGTAATCATTTAGATCCTAGTAGCATTCATATTATCAATTCAGTTATAACATAGTTATTTCTTTTCTTATTTTAAATTTGCTATCGTATGCATATAAAGTGCATAACCATAGTATTACTCCTACTTACATAACACACAAATTTTTGTATGTATAAGCTATAGTTTTTTGAAGAAAAAAAAAATTGTATTAGAATTTATTTAAAATAAAGATTAACACAAGTAGTGTGTGTATATACATACCCATAGAAGAGTTTCAACATCAATTACAATGTCGTTTTACCTTAAAAATCAAAAATTTAGTTCAGACAACATGTACATGAAGTATATATATATATGAGAATACAAAGAAAAAGGGAGTAACACATCTAAGTATATAAAGACATGTTTTGCAAAAATATCGAATGAAAAATAAGAATGGGAAAACTGCTGTTACACAAACTGTATAGGTAAGATATATGTAAAGCCAAAACAGATGGCGAATGCATAATGTACTATATTCCCATACAAAGAAGAAAAGATACTTACACATTCACAAAATAAAAAATGTAACAAGAGTGTAGAAATTATCTGAGCAACTCCAGTTCAACTAACAAATGCATATGCGCAGAGCAAACAAAACATCTTGCGTACATATTTTTGAGTGGAGATTTCTAGTAGAAAGTAGACGGAGCTTATAACACTTTTCTCTTAAGATCAAAACTTTACTAACACGTGTAAAACATGCGCAAAGATTCACCATCTGTTTTCGACGAGTATTATACTACACTACTACTGCATTCCATATGTACGTAATGTGGTAATGTGCACAAAAATTTACTATTCTTTACATTACTCTTTATATGTATATGATTCTAGAAAGTAATCCATGATATGATATCCTTTTTGTTTGATGCTGTATGCATGGCAACTTAAATGAGTACATCATGTATGTATTCATTTATTTTTTATATTATCTTCATTCTTTAGTCTTCTTTTTGACTACATATTGCACACATGTACATACAATACTCGTACCTACATGTACATAAATGATATGAGTATACATGTACGTTGTACGTGATTTTAATAATATTTACCTAGAAGGATAATATATCCAGACTTGGTATAGATGAAGTTCTATAAAATACATATGCAGATACACCTGTTTTTATTTTTTCAATTCGAATTTTCTTGTTTTATTTTTTTTTTTTTTCACATTTTATATTTTAACTTCAACATTTTACGGTTTTTCCATTTTCATTTTTTTTTGTGTTCGTTTTTTTGTGTATTTCTCCATGATGCTAACGTTCTTAATTAAACCGAAGATAATTGAAAGAATCTCACAAGTGTGATGATGTTCAATTGTGCACAGAATTTTAAAATATACGTACATGCATACGTATATGTACATAGATGCATCCCAGATACGTTATGTGTACACATTTTCCATCGCACACGTAAATGTAAAACTGACTGACTGTATGACGACTATGTGTGCACTGTATGAAGTGTATTGTAGTTGTACAGTATTGTATGTATGTGTACGTTATTCATTATTATACATATGCACGAGTATGTACAAAAAGGAAAAAAAAAGAATAACTTGTATATGAAAAAGGATAACTTGTGCAATAGTGTATTGAAATGTTTACGTATCCACATAAGGTTATTCATTTTCATTTTATAAACTTATTTCACGTAATTGTAAAGTATATGTGTGCTTGCGTGTGTGTGCATACATTTACGTAACTATATGTACTTAATATATGTACGTTGTTAAGCCATATGAAATTTAATGTCACATTAAAACAAATACTACACGTAGACGCCTGTACATGTAACAGAACGGAAGAAGAATATAGATATGTATAATTGTCGTAATATAATATAAAGTAACACACAAAAATTTAAAATGAAATAAAATAAAATAAATATTTATATAGAGAGAAATCCCTTCATTTGATCCTTTATTAAGATTAATAATACTATTTAAAAGAAATATTGTTTTATTTTTATTTGGATAGTTTCATAATAAAAAACAAATGTACAAACAAACAATAAGAGGATTCATGTCAATTTTTTTTTTCGTAATTTACTTTTTTGTAGTTGATTTTATTTCAGCTGTCATATTTATTTTCTAACATTTTTTAATTTATATACCAACTGAAACTGAAATCTGTCAAACATACCAACAACGAAACTACGAACTATACAAAAGTTAGTTAGAAACTGCAAAGCACTTTCCTTTCAAAACTTTCGAAGTTCACAAATGTATGGAAACTACGGAAACTACAAAGACTACGAAAACTACGAAAACTACAAAGACTACGAAAACTATAAAGACTACGAAAGCTACGAAGACTGCGAAAACTACAAAGACTATGAAAGCTAAGAAAATTACGATACATGACATGAGCCCCCCTAATGTTACTTCTCTGAAAATGTAAATTTTTCACTTCATTCGTATTCCCTATCTGTCCAATATTTTTGTACTAACATTGATTTTTGGTGAATAATCAAGGATTGTCTTTCTTAAGAAATGAAATTATCTTATTTTTTTTGTGAAAATCCTTGTTCTGATTGCCTTAAAAACAAAACACAAATCAAAAAATTCATCCCTTGCAATTGAACTTATAATGAATTCGAAATTGGATATAATCTGATTTATATAGAAAATGTCGAAATACCATATAAGGATTATCATAGACCGCATAGAGACACATATGAAGGCACGTGCGATCAAAATAGATCTCAAACTATAAAAACATTAATTTTTTTATACATTTGTTTTTTATTAAAAGCTTTTCGTATCAGCAATCAACCTATGACTAAAAGAAAATTTGTATTTTACCTTTCTCCCAAAAACAATACAAAAAAAAAATATATCACAAGGACATACACTCAATTTAGGTTACCATCATCATATTCTATCTATGTATATAACACGTGAAAACAGCAGGATGTTGACGATTAATAGACAAATGGCACTTTCAATGATAAATCATTGTGATACGAAAATGATACGATACAGCGTCTATACCTCTAACCAAATCTACGTACGTACACATCTTTATAAGTAACCACTCACATTTATACACAAAAACATTTTATTTATGTTTTCTTCATTTTCTTCTTCTCTATGACTTTATTTTTAATGTAAAAATAATATGAAAAAAATTTTTTTTTTATATTTAGGACATATCGACTTCAGATTTTTTTTTTAATTACGTTCTTTCGTACAAAAAAATAACAAAAAATTCCTTCGTGTGTTTCATTCTCTATTTTTTTTCCTCTCTCTGTTTTGTTATAAAAACTTTCAAAATAATAAATATAAAAAATAAATTTTCATTTTTAAAAAGTTTGTTTGTTTTTATTTTTTTCATATATTTTTTTTGTCGTAAAAATTTTTTTTTTCTTTCTTTCATTTATTTGAATATATTTATTTATAATTTTCGTTTTTTCTATTTTTATCCTTTTTCTATTTTTATTCATTTTTTTGTCATTTTATATGTATTTGTTCTTCTATACTGCACATACAGTACTATGTACCTTTTGTACGAGTACATATGCATTGAATTTTCATATTCTAAGAGACAAAATAGTATATTCGTATAAGTATAGTAGTAAAAATCCTTGTTATAAAAAAAATTGTTTTATTTTTTTTTTTTCATCTTTCATTCTCCTTACATATATAATTCTGCTTCTTATTCAAAAAAAAAAAAAAAAAACATTAAAAACAATTTTCATTAAAATTTTTCCTTTCTTTCTCGAAAAAAAAAAAATAAAATAAAAAATAAAAATGAAATAAAATAAAATGCAATTTTTAGTTTTTATACATATTTATTTTTTACATGAAAATCAAGAAGTAAAAAGTCAAAAAAAAAAAGAAACAACAAAAAATGCAAAAGCAAAAAACTAAAAAAATTGAGAATGAATAACAGCAGCAGTAGCAGCAATTATATCGTCCTAATTTTTTGTTTTTATTTTATTTTTATGTATTTTTTTTTCAAGTAAAATTATTCATAAAAACAATTTTAAAAATGAAAAAAAAGAAGAAGAAAAATAAGTAAAGAAACGAGTGAAAAACAATAAACAAATTCCAGAATTTTTTACTTCTTGTATTATTTATTTTATTTAAAAAAAAAATGTTTTTTCTTCTATTTTATCTGTATGTGTGTGTGTTTTTTTTTCTTTTATTTATTTGTATAAAAAGACATCTTCTGTTTAATATACAAATTTCTCTGTTACGAGTATATATAGAAGAGAATGACAGAGAGAGAATAAAATGTCTTTTTTGTCTATGTAATCTTCATATACCTACATCAAGTACCTCTATACTTTTACTTAATATCCATTTTACAATATTTTGTTGTTCAAAATTAATGTACATTGTATAGGTAAATGTTTATATGTTTTTATTATAAAATGAATAAAATGAATGTAAAAATATGAAAGATAATAAATGTGTTTGTGTGTTGTGTGTGTATGCTTATTTATATACTTAGTATGTATGTAGTAATAGCAAAATATCCTTATATAACATATATTAGTGTTTATAGTATAAATGCTGAAGATGAAAAATGATGATAAACTGAACCATAAATTCTACCACACACATAACATCATATTCATTCTATCCGTATGAGTTACACATATTCTGAATATTACAAAAGTAAATATGATTCTACATTCTACCTTAAATCTACAATTATTTTCATTCTATACACATACTCATCGTACTGTATGTGAAACGTAAAAATATATAAATGTCTTCTACTATAAGCACTTACTTTGTACTACGTACGTACGTACATAAATGTCATATGCATCAATTTGTTCTGGAAATTTTCTCAACAAAAAAAAATATATATTAAAATTTCTTCTTTATTCCTATTGAAAGCGAATAAAATAATTACTTTATTTCTACAAAAGAAAAAAAAATTCTAAACAGAAGTAGAATAATTCCAAAATATTATACAACAAACATACACATACAAAAAATACACACACAAAAATAAGCAATTATTCGTTTCTAAGAATATGTGTATGTAGCCATGTATACGTGTAGGCTGACTTCCAAAACATCCATCAAATTCTTCTTAGTAAATACTAGAATGACGGATAAGGTACAACATGGTACAACCATGTACAACCATGTACAACCATGTACAACCTCGAGTTGTATGAATTATTAAAATCTCCATCGCTCTCAATTCATATAAAACTTATGAGACCAAAATGACCAAATGACCAAATGACAAAAAGCAGACTAAGAGCATAGTGGTAACTCATTATTGAAAGCAGATAGTAGTTGATAAAGCTTTCTAGAATACCAGACCTTTGAAGACTTACAGACGATTTCGTAGAGAGTGACATCGAAGCCATTGAAGATGAAGAAAATAAATAATAATTGAATTTGATTTGATGATACTTGCAATATAAAATTTTCAAAGTAAAAATCTTACAAAATGTATTATTTCTCATTTTTAAATTCCAACTCTCATTCAATGACCAAAAATTCATATCAGCTTTTTTGAAAATTCTCTTTTGCTAAGTACGAGTATTTTGACATTGCAAAAAGAAAATTTTACTTATAATTTTGATGTAGCTAAAATACAGTCGAAATATGTTTTAGAAAATTCTATTCTTCATTAAAAATTTAACACTTCTGACGTTTCAAGCATTGGATACTTTGCTGTAATGCAGATCGGTATAATACTGCATTTTGGAAGTTAGCCATAATATATCGACGTTCATTTTCCATATACGAGTACAAATTATTTTTGTCTACAAGCTACACGTAATATGTATAGCTACTCACTTTGTTGCGGTTTAGAAAAATGTTGAGATGCAAATATGCAAAGAATAGAACATATATGTGTACGTATAAAGCGCATAAATATTCTTCTATATTTCATTATGTTTTTATTTCTTTTTTTTTCGTTTGTGGCTTTTAATGAATTTAATTAAAATTTTATGCAAACAACGAATATATACGTGTGTGCTTATATGTTGAAAATATTTTAAATAAAATGTACAGTCCTTGTACATTCTAATGTGTATTACCACACGGATAACATATACTCGTGCAGATACCTACGTGTGTGTTTTAATATTTTAATGTGAAATATGAACACCAAAAATACTAAAGAAAAACAAAAACATACAAAAATTAAATAAAATAAAATAAAATTTTATTTGTTTGTTTAGTTGATTGTTACCATATTTCATTCATATATACAAACAAACAAGGGTATTTGTAGCCTTCTGTGTATGATTTTATTTAAATCCTAAATTGTGTATATTGGATACATATACTGAGGGCTCAGTGATGCAGTGATATAGAGCACAGTAGATCTGAAAGTTGAGCGTACTGAGAAAAATAATTTTAAATTTTTAGTTGCCCATTTCCAACTTTTATTATCACCAAAATTTACTCAGCTTTGAATGAGTACCAGCTTGCTGAGAAAAAGAGCTTTATAAATGCTAAACAGTCATTCTCATTCTAATAAAAGATCAGTCTAATGAGCTTGTTTTTTTACAAGTAAAACTCAGTGGTTCGCAATCTACATTAAACTGTAGGTACACGAGGTACACACATGGAACACAAGGCAATAATAAAGTCTAGACATCACTTCGATAAAGGCCCTGGCTCACTTAGAGCTGTAGTGTTATGGAAGAAAGAAGGAAGATACATAAGTATGTATGTGTAAAAGGTGCTACACATTATTCACAAGTTCATGTAGTACTCATTCGTATATATGTATGTACATGCATATTAAATTCAAACCAAATGTAAAAATGAAAATGTAAAACTCACTGTATGATTACCTAATCTTTACATTCTCATTTTCTTATTGTATAGCCGGTAGTAGGTTCATATATGTTTGCGTTAGTATTTTACTTTAATTTTAAACCTAAATTTTTGTTGATAATTTCTCATGACTTCTTCACGACATGTAACGTAATAAGTGTTCGTATATTTATACACATATAAACACTTTTATAAATATTTGTTTATTCACACATTTTCGTATATAATCTTGTGTAAGTAAGTAAGTATGTACACTGTAAACATTTGAAAATCATCATTGCATCATATTCACAGTAATAACAAAATTTCTAAACAGCAACAAAAAAATAATGAGATAAAAATTATTCTTTCATTATAGTGAAATACACGTATTAGAATAAATGTAGATGTGTATGTGTGTGTGTGTGTGTGTGTACATCTAAGTATGTGTACAGTATACTAGTAAATAATATGTAAATATAATATGTTGTGTTGATTGTTCATTTACATTATGAAAAATATTTTAATTTTAAATTCCCTCTTACAGTTAAAATGAAAGGATATTTTAATTTGAACATCTCCTAGGTTCTCCATACAGAGATATGAATATATCTGATATGTATATAACTGCACATTTTTGTATATTGTCTGTGTTTATAAGTGTGTTGTGTTTTGTGTGTGTGTGTGTGCAAGCCATATGTTTATTTTATCACAAAATTTATGCTTTTAATGTGTAAAAATATTGTAATATCGTATGTTAGAATAAATGTGTGTATCTACATCACACGAGTGTATAAATGCTTGCATTCAAAAAAAAAAAAAGGATATAAGGTAAGATAATATTTAGAAAATTATGTTCACACAGATAAATTTTTGGTAATAATTAATTAATTAATTAACTAAAGTAAGTGGCAAACAATTAAAAAAAATGGTGAAAAAAAAGGTTACAAAATTTTGAAATCTTCATTGAATTCATTTACCTTGTCATAAAGTATCACTGTGTATACAGGAGATGATCTCGTATTATTTTCGTTGAATTCAAATAAAATTTTATAAATATGTTGAGCAATAATAAGAGAATTGTAGTATACATTGTGAAATATTTTTTAATTTTCACTCAAAAGTAAAAAAATGTATCGATACATTTCTATCATTTATTTTGTATTTGCAACATTATTTTATTACAGAATGTATAAGAAGAGAATGGCAAGTAAATATATATGTGATGTAGCAGATACATTATTTGTAATTTAAAATAAAAAAGAAAAATATTAAAATCTGCTAGGAGAAGCTGATATTATTTTTTTTTTTATGTTTTTTTTTTTTTCTTGAAATCCACTTCAATTAAATTTATCAAAAATTTCAAATCTTCTATAGAAACAAAATGCAATAACACAAACATGATTAATATTTCAATGTTTCAAACAATTTTTATTGCCATACCTACAATGTTAGGAAAAGAAATCCTTTTTTTTTTGTTGTTTTGTTTTCATGTCCCTATAATTTATACAAAATACTTTATATTTTTTCTTAAATCATTTTCATTTTTACATAACCTATATTATCTATATGTGTTTATATATTGAGTTTTTTTTTCTGTACATTTTTCTTTATGGGCAATCAAATTTTCATTTTTATCTCATATTTTATTCGAATTTTATAACAAATTTTCATATTATATTTTTCATTTTATTCATTTTTTTTTATTTTCATTTTTAAATCAAATGCAAGGATAATTATTATCGTACTTTTATTACTTTTCATTTTATTATCATTTTTTTTTGTTGTAGTTTCTTTTTTTATTTTTTTTTTCAACTATATGTGAGTATATGAAAAACAAAAGATTCCTTATTTGAAAAAAAAATGAAATAAAAAAAATTTTATATCATAAATTCATGAATAAATGCGTTTCGAAAAACTTTACAAAAACTTTGGTGTTATTATACTCGTACATACGTACATATTGTATACCTTCCTATACTGTTATGTAATTTTTTGAATTTTCCAAGTTTTAATTTTTCATTTTTATCGTTCATTTTTCTTATTATAAACGCGAATGGTGTCATTGAAATCAAGAACAAAAAAACGAAAAAAAAAGAAAACACAGTATAAAAGAAAAAAAAATTAAAATAAACTTTTTTTAGTAAAATATTTCTTCTTCCTTTGTATTTTTTGAATTTTATATATTCACGATTTATTTTCAAAGTTTTTTTTTTGTTACTTTTCTTCTACATTTTTCTTCTATACTTTTAATTCTTTATTTTAAGGATCCAGATGCAAAAAAAAGAAAAAATAAAAATAATATATGTATATGCTGACGACACCCTATCTTATTCATGCGAATACTACCAAACTTAACTGAAAACTCTAAATGATTGTCTCGTCATTTTTTAATTCTACAAGTATGTTCCTCTCACCGCCCCACCGTTATCACTACCACCGTGGGCAGGCACTAATTATTCTTTTTTCTTGGTTTTTATTTCTTCTATTTGTGTGAACGCAAAAATTAATATGAATACGAAGAAGAATTAGCTCTACAACACTATCATACTATACCGCAATTTAAGGAAAATGTTATGAGTCCTTGTCCTTCTTTGAGATATGTACGTATATCTTTTGTACGTGTGCATTCACATAAAACAAAAAAAATTTTATAAAATATAAGAATAGGACCCAGAATAAAAAAAAAAACAGGAGGAAGAGAAGAAAAATATAATAGCAGAAGGACTTTTATTATTATCATCATATTGAGTAGAACAAAAATATATTTGAAAAACTGAAAAACTAGAAAAAAATATTTTTATTTTAATCTTTCGATCGAAATGAATTAAAAAAATTTTTTAAACTAAAATCCAAGGAAATGATTATAACTAAAAAAGGATAAAAAAGTAAGAATATGTAGAATTGAAATTGTAATTTAGATAATTGTGGGCATGGAATTGAAGGATGTGCATACATACGAAAACAAAACACGAGTATAAATGTACTCATACAAGCTCATATGTCTTTTATAATAATCGTTCTATATTGATTTTTTTTTTCGTACAAATTTCCACATACACATATAATCACACATTTTGGAATGCATTAATTACTTCAATACCCGACCCATCCTTCTGCCAACTATTCAAAAATTACATTTTGTATATTCATATTCAATTGTTACATACACACTTGTCTTGTCTGTATTATCCTTAAATGTATTGATATTTGTTATATAAAACGTAGATTCATCTATGATGCTGTTTGAAATGAATGCCAAAATTACTTTAATTGCAATCGCTTCTTCTACTTTTTTATCCTTTTACAAATAAACAATATGAAAATGTCTTTTATTTTTTATTGTATGAAAAATCATCAAGGTGTTTGTTTCAATTCTATACAAAAACAAACAAAAAAGAAATGAACACTTAACAGAAATAGAAAATTTAAAACAGAGAAAGTGAAATAAAAAGAAAAAAATTCATTCAAACTGAACAAAAAAAAATAAAACGATAACTAAATACTAGTATGTACGTATATTATAAAATAAAAGAGAAGAAAAACCACAAGAGGAGAAAGAGAAACATTTTTTTTTGTTTCTTAAAAATTAAAAAAAATGAAAGAAAAAAAAATATGAAACAAAAATGATTTCAAAAACTTGACACACTTTTACTTTTTTTCTCTTTTATTTCCGCCGCTCTCCCTTTCTCTCTTCCCAATGTTTCACCATTTGTTGTTAATGATTTTTCATTATTCTTATTGTTGTTGTCTTTTTTTTTGTTTTCGTTTTCTGTTATGAAAAAGTACAAATGGAAAAAAAACATCATTTATTCTTGTTGTTGTTGCTGTTGATGTTTTCGTCCCTTTATTGTGTGATGAAAATTTTTAGTACAGTGACAATTGAAAATAAATTTTTTTTTTTAAAATACTTACCTGAGTAATAATATGAAAGTGAGCTTTATAAAAAAAAAATTGAAAGACACACAAACTTCCTTTTGTTTCAACCAAAAAAAAAAAAAAAGAGGAAAAGAAAAAAATCAAAAACGAAAATAATCAACAAAACATTATTTACCTAAATTTGTTGGAATAATTATTTTTTAAGGATACTTTTATTGTCAATTTTTTTTTTATTTTTTTTATAAACAATCAACAACTTTGTTGTCAATTGTTATTGTTGGAAAAATTTGTATAAAAATGCGATTACTGATTGTCTGTCAGATTTGATGATTTTTTATGTGATTCTCTCGAGTCGTTTATTTTGAACCCTGAACTATCTTTTAGTATAATACCCAGTTTCCTGGAAGATTTTTTTTTCTTTTTTTGAAAACTACAACTTAGTACAACAAGGTGATAACAATTGTCTTTGTGTTGATTAATTGAGTTCAACTTGTGACAGAATTACTGTAACGATATGGAAGATTTTCTAAGATTAAAATGAAGAAACTGGACTCTAAAATTTTGAAGTGATTAATTCTGGGGGCATAAAATATTATTGAAGGAAATTATTTCAAGGATTTTGATAGGATGAATTCCAGAAAATGTAAAAGACAACATTCACACAAAAGTATACAAAAAAATATCATAAGAAAAAATTTGAATAATATCCTTAAAGAAGCCAAGGCCTATAATCACTTTCCAACTCTTCATTTTCATACATACACTCATACATTAGATAAATGTAATAAAGGTTGCAAGTTATGTAGTATAGATAAAGGATATACTCGTTGATATTTTCTCACATTGAAAATGAAAATGAACAAAAAACTAAAAGAATATGCAGAAATAAAAATAGTAAAAATTGCACTACAAGAAAAAGACTAGAAAGAAGTAAAGAGAACAAAATAAAATTGATCATTCATTTTCTTTTCTTTTTTTCATTTTGTAATGTAAATTCTTGACATTTGAACAAAATTTGCTGACGGCAACGATTAAAAATGAATTTTCTCTTACTATAAAATACGAACAAAACTATACAAACAACATTAAGAACACCTTACATGTATTCTCTTCGTGGGTTAATTGTTTCTTTTGTTCATTTGTTTTTTTCCCTTTTTTCATTTTTGTGGATTTTTTTTTTCTCTCTTTGATTCTTATTCATTTCTATGTTGTTTTTTTTTTCTTGTTGGTCTTTTATTTTTGTTTCGGTATTACGTACATATTTTCTACACCCTCGGAAATTATAATATATTTATCGTGTCAAAAATTATTATTTTCCTGTGCGGCTAACCAAAAATAAAAGAAGAAGAAAAATAAATTTATAATTCACAAAAAAAACTTTAAAAAGCAGTGAAGTAAATAACAAAACAAAACACACAAACAAACAGGAAACAGTAAGAACACTTCCTTTTCATATATACATATTTAATGAAAACTTTTCGTAAAAAAAAAAAGAAAAAAAAAACAAATTTGTTTTATGTTTATTTGGTTTTTCTATAATTTTCGTTCTTTAATCTATAGTATAGATGTATGAGAGGTACCTACAGTACAGAGAGGTGTTACAGTAGTAAAAAGAGAGAAAAATTATATGTTTGTTCATTCATAATATTGCTCGTTATTTAATTCCTTCAATATTATTCTTGTATTCATTCATGCCGATGTAGTACTTACATCATTTTTTTTTTTGATGTTTTTGTGTATTGTTTCATTTTATTTTGTAGTGTTAACGTAAAAATTTTTCACACATAAAAATAATGAATGAAAAATACATACATACTTACATAATACATTCGCAAGTGTAATGTATCAGAAAAAATGTAAATAAAAAACAATGAAAAAAACAAAAATTTTTTAACAATTTATTGTAAGGAAAAATTATTGAAATTACATGTTACTCGTATAAGAAAATTCGAAAAAAAAGAGAAGAGGAAAATATTTTTTTGTTTTCATTTAATTAAATCCTGGTTACGAAAAACTTTTTGTATATGAAACAAAAGTAAAAATGTACATTTAGATACAACATTTCATAATTAACGCATCAAAAATGAAGAAAAATTTTCAAATCTTGGAGATATCCTGTATCAGTTCAATTTTGGTTTTTTCAAATCGCGACTATGGTCGAATCGATTTTTGTCGGACCAAAACCAGTTTAGTACAAGGAGTGATCTCCTAATCACTGATTTTGTTATCGATCCCAAATATTCCTTTCAGTATTCTTCTCTCAAAACGCCGCTATTCTCAATTTATCTAAAATTGTGAACCGTTTCAAAAAATTTGTTGATGATTTTTGAATCGTCAATTTCATGTATTTATGCCATTTGTTGTCCTCTGGTACGTAAAAACTATATATACCAATATCTACTATAAAATATTCATTATCCTTATATTAGGATGTACATATTTTATTTTTTATTTTTTTCCAAATTTGTGTATATATTTGTGTATCTTATCTTTATTAGCATTTTGAATGAACTCTATCAAGTAACAAAAACAATCCCAAAAATAACGGGATAAAAATTAATTTTAATTTTTCTTTAGATTTATAAAAATAAAAAAAATTTCAAATTATTCTTCTTTTTTTTCTATTACCTACATAAATACATAATATTATTGTTGTCCACCCTGAAATGACCATTTTCAAATAAATTCAATTTCCTGGAAGAAATTTCGTTTAAGCAACAAGAGAAAACAAATGTAAATCAAATGAATAAATTTTTCTCTTTTGTGTGTGTACATTATATACGAAAAATGACTCTGTTACATGAATCGAAAAAAAAGTAAAAGTATTTTAAATCAAATGAAATGAAAAGTGAACAAACAAACAAAAAACTTATGAAAAATATTGTCTTGGGGATCTTAAAGAAAGGTCAACTCTGTTTGTTTCTATGCGAAATTTTTCTGTGGTTGTATGTTAAAAAATAAATTTTTAAATTAGTTATTATCAAAATAGATAAAAATAAACAAATTAATTCCTGTTTTTATAAGAAAAACAGATCCTTTAATTTTAATTTTTATCTTTGAACATTTTAATTTTTTCTTTTCAGTTTCCTTTTATTTTTTCCAAAAATTTCGAATTGAATTCATTAAATAAAAATATAAAAAGGATACTAAAAAAATATGTAATAAATATATAAACAAAATAATATTTATATTATGTCCTTTTTTCTATAAAAAAAAAATAAAATGAAATAATAACAGAATACTAAGAAAATAATAAATATAAATACGAACTTGGAGAATAAAAATTCGACGAATAAAGCTCGTGCACGTACTCATACCTAATCATCATTATTGTAAGAAAATATATTTTTCTATTTTATTGCTATCAAAAAGGATAACAGAACAGTGTATTACACATATCCTATAAGAAGCATCTAAAAGATTATATGTATATGCAATTGAAGTATAATCTAGAAGTTCTCATAGAAATCTTGTTCTCGATTGGATTTTATTTGAATTTTATTATATTTTATTTCTAGACATTTTGTTTTTTAAATTTCACAATGACATTGTTATCCTTATTAAGTCAGATAACTTTTTAATGGAAAAAATTAAAGACAAAAAAAAACAAAAGAATTGTGCTTGAATTTTCATTCTTGATTTTTTTTATATTTAGTCATTTAATCAGGAAAATAATTTGATCGAAAAATAAATAGGAAGAATCCTTATTTTTTTTTTATTTTTTTATTCTTTGGTCTTAGTTTCTTCACTTTGTTATCTTCAGTTATTCGTTAGTTATTATTGTTCATTCTGTAGTTATCGTTTATTTCTATTTTGATGCTCTTTTGCTCGATTTTTTCTACTTTCTTGGTCCTTATCCACCTGAAAAAATTATTATGATTTTTAACTTATACAGTTAAAGTTAAAGTTAAAGTTTATAACTACATATATTTTAGAGAAGAAAAAAATAAAAAGAAAATATTAAGGATATGAAAATTATTTGAACATTTTTTTCTTCGCAGTTTTATTTAACAAAATATTTGAATATGAAAAAGTTCGAAAAATATTCGGAAAAGTTTTTTTTTTATTTTCATAATTTTTTCATGAATATGAAGATGAACTTGAAGTTGGTTTTTTTTCTAAAAAAAAAAAAAATTACAAAAGTTAAATACATATTACTGGATACACATTTCATTTTAAATAAACTTTTAAGATTACTTTCGGATAAGGATAATTTAATTTTCAAAACTTAAACAATTCAACCTTGACTGTTAATATTTTGTGTTTGTGCGTGTGTGTGATATGATCACATACTTCGTAAAATATATCAATGAAATTTTGTGCATTTGTGTTTCCTTTTTTTTAAAATCTTACAATTAAAGGATTACGAGTAATATCTTCCTTTCTTAAATGTGATTTTGAGTATAGTTCTACACTTAAACACTTCAGTACACCCAAAGTACATTACGACTGCTTCCTTCTTATTCTACTTTAATACCTGATTATCCTGATACACTAGAATAGACTGTTAGCAAGTTCGTTAAAAAAATATAAAAAAGTTGGGCCATGTTGGGCTTAAAATAACCACATTAATCAAACTTCAAATTCACTCAATATTTGAGAAAATATCTGAAGCCATATGAAATGAAAACAAACAAACTTTTACAAATTTTCAAATCACAATCACAATCGACTTAGTTTTTGAGCTCTTAAATTTGTGTAAGTACAATTCGAATGCAAAGATAAAATTTTTCTCAAATCAGATCACTGTGTATTTTGTAAGCCTTGCCTTGACCAACATTTTTGTTGCTTTTTAGATCATTTACTTATTTCTCCATTTACCATTTTAATTTTTTTTTCTCATTGAAAATTTCACTCTTTTCATAAGAGAATAAATAATTACTTTTTTTTTCATTTTTCAGCACATTTCAGCATTAAAAAAAAATTTCAAATAAATCAAAATTATAGATGATAAAATGCTACCAGCGACACTATATTTGTTGTACATATGTACATGTAGTAGATACATACAACGGATAATATTAAATGTCAAAAAAAAAAAAAAAAATTGAAATTCGAAGGAAAAACAGAATGGAATGAAAGAAAAAATTATGAGTATATATATTTTACTGTGTTCAATGTCCTGTATTGTTTTATCTAATTTTTTTTAATTCATTCGTTCTCTGAATAAAAGACATATTAAGTCCAAGGTTTTTTTTTTATTTATTTATTTTGAAATTACCATTTCAAATAATCATTTTTTTAATACACACAGTACACACACATACACATAACAAATAACAAGGAGAAATTGAAGAAAAAAAAAAACAAATCAAAAATAAATATTATGTACATAAAAATATTCATCCTTTTTAATATGACAACAGAAATAATTTTATTACTTTTTGATATGTCAGGAATTATGATAGAAAATATTTAAAATATAAATAAAAAAAAAATGAAAAATATGAATAAATGAGTAATGGAAATAAAATATTTAAAATAAAAAGGATTTTTGTTTTTTTTGGAAAAAAAATTAAAGTTGAATTTAATACAAAAAATTATTTTTTATGAGTATTATATTGGTATAAAAATACTTTTATTTATGGATGTACACATACACGAGTACGAATTGTATGTAATACGGTAATACATACATATGTATATACGTTGTACGTACATAATATTCATTTCCATAATTTTCTGTATTGCCATATAAAATTATTAAAAATGAATGAATCGAAAAAATAATGTATAAAAAATTATCCTGCGGTTAATATATTTTTAAATTGTTGATGTATGAATATGAATATGTTTGTAATTTAGTCGTGCAATAAAAAAAAATTCCTTGTTTTTTTTTTTTTTTTTTTTTTGAGGAGAAAAATAAATAAAATAATTCTTTTTCGAAATTCTTGTATCTTTTATAACCGTAATAACAGGAGTAATATATCTACTTAATATGTACACATAATCTACATTATTATAATTACATCGATTTAATTCAAAATTTAAAAATAATTTTATTATAATTTATTTTGTTTTTTTAATTTGAAAATGAAAATTCTTTCGTATCTGTGTGTGTGTGTGTGTGTTTGTTTTTTGTTTAAAAATTGTTTTGTTTGTTTTATAAATTAAAAAATATATATCCTCGTACATATCATGAACTATGCACAAATAAAATAATTTTTTTTTTTTTTTGTGTTACAAGGACATTCATGTAAATGTAATTATTTACAAACGTTCATACTTAAAAACACAGTAAGTTCATATGTACACATACACATCATCTATACTCTTTAGCTAACGTATACCATTTTTATTACGCATAATTTTCATTAAATAAATGTTTTATTTATTTTTTTTTTTTTCATTTTATTTTTATCATACGCGTACGAAACAAATGAAAATATCTACAGAAATAAAAAATGTATGCGAACAAATAGGAGTATAAATTATTATGTAATTTTATTTGATTACATTAACCGGAAAATGAATATGAAATTATTATTTAAATTATTGCTCTTCATATCTCTCATTCTATTTCATTTCTTTCTCTATTATACGGTTTTCGTTTTCAATTGTACCTATAACACTGTTCGAGTATATTTACGTAAGAGTATATTATGTGTGAATACATATATATGCACAGATCATATGAAAAAATAAATATAAAAAAATAAAATATTAAAAAATTATTATTAAAGATGACAGAAATATGAAAATACACGTATACTGATCTAAAAATGGAAGTAGAATGTGGAGTTTTGGGAGATGATAAGCACATCATATCATGATACTAATACCTATTACTAACTCCCCCTTTTTTCACATGGACATGATACTCATTCCTACTGCAGTTACATGATACCAACTCCCCTGCTGTAAGAGAGATAGATTAAAAGAAAACGAAAAAAATTAAAATGATAACTCACTGACCTTCATATTGTTTTTTACGATTTTACGTACGTTGTTCTATTTATTATTCGTTTTATTGTTTGCTCAAAATATCCTTGAAACTATATAACAACTATTTCTTCTTTTTATATTCGATAATAATTGTTTTCATATCAACATTATAAAAAATACAAAAAAAAAAATTGAATAATAAGGATTCAATTAATTGCATAAAATTTAATGAGAAATTGGATAAAACAATAAGGAAAAAAATATCAATAATAATAAAGGATTACTTATGTTGTCATTCATTCTATAAATTGAATTTTAAAAATAATTGTGAATTTACATACCCATATGTTGTAACAAATACTTTTAACTTGTATCATACAGCTTTTGAATGTATACGGCGAAATACTGTTACATACATACACTTCATAGAAATCCTTATATTTTCATATCTGATTGAATCTATACGTAAGTAATGTGAATATCTGTGATTTGTTTTTTTTTTTTTTAAATATAAAAAATAAAAAAATCAATTTTTTTTTACATAATATTAACTTTGTTACATACTACCTACTCACATGTCCTTGACAAAAAAAATTTTTTTATATTATATTTTATTTTTAAACAAGAGAAAAGTAAAGCAAAAAAAAAAATGTGAAAAGTATAAAAGGAAAAAAAATATCTAAAATGAAAATCTGAATTGAAACTGTGTAAAAACAATAAATCCTTTTATATCGATCAATATCAAATTTATTATTTATCTAAATAACATATGTATATCTCTGTGATATTATGTAGAAATGAAAATCTTTTATAATTTCGTATATACAAATTTTTTTACAAGGATACGCGTATACGAGCATGAGTATGTATATGAACATAACATATGTATATACCTATGCATACAAGTTATAAACGTATCTATATTTTAATATATGCAACAATAATAATCTAAAAATCTAAAAGGATATACACACATACATACATACAAGAGTTTGTATGAAATATAAAAGTGAAAAGAACAAAACGAATAAAAAAAAACACAAACAATTTAAATAACTATTATGTGTACACAGATATATACGGGCACACTCATCGTTAAACAAGGAAGTGTGTTCATAGAAAATATAATTTTATCGTTTTTTATTTTTTTGTATTTTATTTGAATTTTTGTTTTTTTTTTATTTCGAATAAATAAAAAATTTATTTTTATAACGAAATATGATCCATTCAAGTACAACATACACATAAAATAAAAAACAAAAAAGAAAAACATAAAATACAAAAAAAAATGTTAACCTTTAAAATAAATAAATTGGTTATCCTGCGAAGATTTATTAAAATGGAAAATTTTGATATAACTTTTCATCAGAATTGCTCATCTTGCTCATAGTGTATATATACCTACTTTTTATATTATATTTCTTCTTTATTTACTTAGCTTTTATGTGGATTTATTTTCCATAATCTTTAAAATAACGATTTTTCGATAATCCTGTGTATCGTATGCTTTACAAAAAAAATTCATTTTATTAATTTGTGTATTTACTTGTTTTTATATACACTAGCCCACGAGTAATACTCGTATTGCCTGGCATGTTATAATTTGGGTGTGAACTATATGGGTAACTCCTACTACTAAACACACTCAGAGTTTTGGCCTCCTTAAGGATCTTCCT
The DNA here is from genome assembly GCA_951394055.1 of Villa cingulata. NCBI lineage: Eukaryota > Metazoa > Arthropoda > Insecta > Diptera > Bombyliidae > Villa > Villa cingulata. The sequence goes on from OX596023.1 coordinate 2,227,811, forward strand.
CCATTGCGTCAAGTTCTTTACCAATTATGTCCAATTTTGTACATTTAACGACTTCAAATCCTTTAATTTTTCATCATTAGTCATTTTTTGTTGCGAGGTTCGTCGTCGTAAAATTCCCGTTCCTTATCTAAGACGAACCATTAGGTTGCTGAACAATTAAATTTTTCCGAGGTGGGTTTGTTGGCCATACGCGCAACCTCTGTTTAAGACTTTAGAGGAATATATTCCTTCTATTTTTGTTTGTCCTTCCCTCATTTTCTAAAGGAGTTGTTTATCAAATTTCCAACGAGGGCACGAGGCGTCCTATATGGGTAACATAAACATTCTATTTTTAAAAGGATAAATTAAAGAAAAAAATATTCAAGGTCTTTTGTCGTCATTTTCTTCTTGCTTTTTATTCCTAACAACACCACCTCTGTCCTTATCGATAATTTTTTATTTTTACACTCTTCGTTTGTTTTTTGATTTCCACAATAATTGTAGCATAAAAATAAAATTCACATATTGCTTTTATATTTTTATTCGTGTCAAATATGTATTTGTTCTAAAGCAAAAAAAAAAATGTATCGTTTTATGTGCACCATATTGAAAAAAATGCTTTTTATAAAACCAATAATGTGCAATAAAAAAATAAAATACGGAAGAAAAATAAACGCATAACAATTCATATCATAAATGAATGATATCTCTTTCTTTATCTGATATCCACTCCTCTCTATCTCTCTCTCTCTCTCTCTCCCTTTCTCTATGTAAACTGTATTTCTTCATATTTATCATTATCATTATCATTATTATTATTATTATTATTTTTATTGCTATTATTGCTAACAATTTGCTTAAAGAATATTAAGGATAATGTACGTTACGTGTTTTACTATACTGGATAGAATAAATTCTTTATAGTACTCTCGTGTTATCATTGAATAGAAAATTTACTCGTACAAAAAAAAATAAAAAAATTTTTGTACATTACGAATAAGTACATGAGAGTGCGGTGTATGTATGAGTATTGTAGACGGGATGTGCGTAACATGTATAGATCATTATTTTATTAATGATAATTTTTTATGATATTATTCCTTGTTGACTTTTGACTGTTTAACATTTTTTTATCCTTTTATTTTTATTTTCATTTTTAATGTGAAAACATTTAAAATTTATTAAAAAAATATTCTCGTAAAATTACGTGACTGAGCAATTGTCATATAAATACGAACAAGTATGAGTATGAAATTGTAGACTTTTATCTGAGACTACTCAACAAAGTATACTATACTTAACGTACTACTCCTTATACATAAACCGTAAAACTACTCTTTAATTATATGTGTCTGTTAATTTAACCAGAGTCAGAGTGAGATTAGGTTGATTTCTAACCTGAAACTGACACTGATGATGGAGAAATTATATTGAAAGTTTTGAAAACTCGTTTACCAAATCCAATGTTTCCTATTCAACAACATACGATAATCTATACTTGATTGTGAATACCGTCTACTTTGGCACGAAATCCACGTTGGGTTATAAATGAGCTTTTAATCTGGGCTTGACAAAAAAAGGATATAGCGCTATAGAATTTTTTGAAGAAGATCTGAAAAATCTAATGTTAGAACGAATGAATCTAGGCTGGATTGTAAATGTAACTTAAATGTATACGAATATTACATAAATATTTAGTTATAACTACTGGTACGACATATGGTTCTTGTATGTATATAACACGAGTATATACTCTTATGGTATTGTACATATTATATGCGGTACACCTATTTTATGGTTTTTCCTTGTAGATAATAATAGTAATAATAATGTTCTTGTTCACATTATTATACTCTGTATTAGATATGCATATTTTATATTACCATGTACACTCATATAATGATAAATACTCATATACATTACATACATTTATAAAAAAAATTCTAATAAATATTCAGATTTTACATCGAGTAGTATTTATATACAAATGTAACTCTATTCATATCATTATGGACTATATATTATGTAGCGAATTATATGTATCTACATGGTACATACTCGTATTTATTTACATATTAAAACAATTTATTCAATAATAATAATGTTAATAATAATAATAAAGATAATGCTATATAAAATGTGATAAAATATATCTTGTTATATACTTAACTGTAACCTAACGCAGTCGTACACATTCATTTAAAAAATTCCTAAAACATAATAACATTTTTTTTTTAAAAATATGATGATAAATTCTATTAATATTATTATTATGCATGTGTATAAGAACTTATATCGCAAATTCACAAACATCCATACCTATAAATGTACATATTTATATCTACATACATACTTATACAGTGTTGTGCAAAATAACTTTGTCTATTGAAATTTGACGATCCGAAATTCAATTTTTGTAAAATTGGTATTTATGTAGATATTTTCTTTTACAAATTTACAAGGCCTAATAGCCTCCTAAACAATCTTCCTAAATTCTCTAAACTGGCGATCATATCATTATTTAAATATTCTATTTTTTTCAACATCATAGTCCACGATTAGCCATAGATTCTCTCACAGCTCACCTTCATTCCGTCATCATTTAAACTAAATATTAAATCTCATAAATAGTCCATTTTTAACCTATCCCCCTCCGCCTACAGCCCCCTAACACATATAACACATAACAAACTGATCCATTTTCCTCCATCCGTACGTACCTTTCATCTTCTCTTGCAATCCACAGTTGCCACAATACAGCTTCAAATAAAACACCAAAATTCGCTGGTATTAACCTTATCAATCGAACCTTCCACATCACCTACATCGCTTACGATACAAATTTTATCAATCAATAATGAATCAACACATCTCCCTCTATCATCTCACCAAATGTCATTCAAATCCTTTCATTTTCATTCAAATCCCTCAGATCTAAAGGCATTTACTTTATTTATTCAAATAAAATTCAAGTGCTTGTTATTATTTTGTACAGCACTGTAAATACGTATTAAGTTCTCTTTCTCTAACTTTTTCTTTGCAGCTCTGGATTTTTTTTTTCTTGTAATTTATCTTCTATTTTGCGTTTCACTCATTTACATAAATTAGTTCAATTAAATGTTGTCGTTTGTTTTTTTTTTTATTTATTCAAATATTTGTTTTGTTATTATTTACATATTGTACCTATACCTATACAAAATATTAAATTATTTTTAACGCGCATTAACATATGAATACACATACACATACATATAATTACATTCATACAGATAAAGATGTAAATTTCATTTTTTTTTTATGCAAAATATATATTCAGCTGTATGTGTAAAATATAAGTACCCGCATTTTGTGATACTTTATGGTATTTTGTGTGTACAAACATTTTTAATGTATATACATTATCTCCTTTAATCCTCTTTTATTCATTTTCGTACACATTTATATCACTATGTTATGTTGTTATAGATACATGTGTGTAAATACTGTAATTTGTAGATGTGAATATGTACACTTAAGTGCATAAATTTTAAGTAAAAATTTAAATTTTTTTTTTTTTTTCAATTTTAAATTATACATAAATTCGATAATTTTTATTCTTTTAATATTTTGATTTTCAATAATAAATCTCTTATACATATATAGAATTATACATTATTATTTATGATAAATATTCTTATAAATAATTTTGTTTATACATTACATGTTACATATAATACTTATATATATTATTAATTATTTACTGCTTTTTATTTTAACTAATTATTATTCTACATACAAATTATGTTTTGAGATCTGTATACGTTTGCTCCTCAAAGAAAACTACTTAGCTGGAATTTATAACCTATAATTAGTATGTTGCCATTTTTTTTGATAATAAATTTATTAACCAATAAGGATTGAAACAAATAAAGACATCGCAATTTGCATAGTATGGTACATTATTTGTAAGAATTCATTTATTAACTTCGAAAAAATTTATTTAGGAAATCCATGTCACTTTTCAGTTCATTATAACTTTTCAGTTTCATTAAGTTTCGTAAAGTTCTGTTGACATGAACGACCAATAATCTCAAATTGCTTCGAAGTTTATACGTTTTCGTAGCTGATTTTTTTTATAGCTGTCATATTTATTTTGTAATGCATATTTTAATTTCTATGACATAACTGAGAACTCTCTCTCTCTCTCTCCATAGCGCTGCATCCCATCCAGAGATTTGGCTTCGTTCAGGATGTCTCTCCATTGTGTCCGGTTCTTTATAGTTTCTACCCAATTCTGCACGTTTAACTTCTTTATACCCGGTTCTTAACATTTCATGTCGCAACAATTTTTAAATCATTAGCCATTTTCGTAGAATATAGGTCGTCGTTGTAAATTTCCATCCGTTATCCAAGGCAATTATCCATTAGGTTCCTGAACAATCTATTTTTTCCAGGGTATAGGGTTGTTAACCCCACGCCTAACCTCCATTCTAGAGGATTTTCTTAAGACAAATCTTATCGCTTAGGTTCGATTTAACTGAAACTATAAAACTATTCGAAATACAAAAGTTAAAAACTGCGTAAGATGTCGTAGATTTTCGAAACTTTCGTAGTTTGTAATAAAATGTTTGAAATCTAACTTCGAAAACTGAAAAAATACGATGATTATGAAGTTTACGATGATAAACTGAAACCGTGATATGAATCTCCATATTATTTTTCTTATTTCTTTTTTTTTCTGAAAAACAATTTCAACAAAAATCAAATGTCCACTTCAAGATCAATGATTAATTACACACGGAATTGTAAAACGTATACAGATCTCATGATACAATTTTTACTTATTTTCATCTTCTTCTTCTTCTTCTTCTTCTTCTATTAATAAACAATTATTACATATCCTTTCACTCTATGTGTATATTTTAAATTTAAAGATATCAATATATTTTTTTTTATTTTTTTGTAATTTTTATTTTATTTTCGTATCATAAATTAATCAAATCACAAAAATCTTTTTTTGAATAATTACTCTATAATTTGAAAGTCAAACAACAGAAGAAAAAAATTAAATCAAAAATAAAAGTTTAAAAAGAAAAATAAAATTACATATACATATTTCATAAAAACTATCACATTCGTAATAATTTTGTATTGTAATAATTATTATTGTAAAATATAAATTGAAATAAGAATAAAATTATAAATATCTTAATTAAATTATTATATTTAATTTTATTATCGTTGAATAATACATGATGTAAATGATGAAGTAAAAGTAGAATAATAATTATAGAATGATTGTAGTAGTATTTGTAGTAGAATTGATAGTAATAATGGTAGTAGTAGGAGTAATAATGATGATTCTTAATATGATGATTGGGAAGATGATGTTGGTAATTATGATGACGGTTTACATGGTGTAGATGGTGTAGATGATGATTATGATGATGATGTTGATGATGATGATGTTGATATACGTGTAGATGATGATTATTATGTAGATTTTTATGATGAAATATATTATTACTACTACATCCAGATGTTATTGCTGATGCTGAATATTCACCTAATTTTTTTTTATTTATTTATTTTTGTTTTCGGTATGCATATTTATGAGAAAAAAGTGTAAATAGAGAAGAAAAAGAGAGAAAAAAAAATAAAATTAGAAAGAAATATATACAGCAGTTTGTAGTAATATTGAGAAGAAATAAAAGGGAAAAAAAAAATGCGTATATTTTATACATAAGTATAAAAAGAAAAAATGATTTAAAAATTACACGCACACATAAATACATAAAAAATACATAAATAATACATACATACATATACATATTTTTTATCTTAAAACTTCTAGGATAATATATAACTCAAGCTTTGTGCCTAAGGGTTTTAATTTGGATCGTCGAACGTATCAGTTTAACACCAGAACAGTCCAACTATTCAATCCCCATTATAATAATGTTTTTGTGTTAAAGGTTGTCTGAAAAGTTTCTGACCTAACACAGAAACACGTATTTTTTCACTTAAATTACTCTTTATTTTTCAAAATTATCTCTTTTTTTAAGTATGTACACTTATCCCAATGATGTTCCCATCCTTATAATCCCTCTGCAAAATATGCTTCCACGAATACGATGACCTCTTTATTTGATGAAATTCTGTCTTTCGTAGTCAAATTGCTAACCACTGTTAACCAACTGTTAACAATATTCGGCTTGAGTTATATTTTAAGCCATCCTTGAACAATGGCTTACAAAATGATTGAACTATCGTTTCTTAAAAGCACCATTTCTATATTAATTTCTAATGATGAACTAAATCCATATTGCAATTTAATGAAAAAGATCAAAGATCGATTCCAACGTCAAGTTAAAGAAAAACCATTATTTAATTAGCGTAGCGCTTACAACTTTTCTTAGATCATATTTCAAAATATTGCGGAATATTGGAAGATAAAAACCTCACCCTGTAATCTCAACTCAATATATATGTACATATATGTATGTAAATTAGTATTTGTATTTTATGTGTGCGTGTGTTTTAATATTTTCTTTAGAATGAAAATTAAATCGATATTTTATACACATAAGTATATTTTTTATAAATGAATTTTTTTATTCGTATATCCTATTAAATTTTATAAAAATTTTATTTTATTTTTTTTTCTAATTTTCTAATATTAGCAAATTTATATACATAAATAACGGAGACACATACATACATAGTAAAATATTCTATTTACCATTAAGTACATGAAGAACAATCGTTATCGATTCACTATTCGATGGACTACACGTATAATTGCCAGAATCTTTTTTCGTAACTGATGGTATTATTAATGAAGCAATCTGAAAGATATATTTATTTTATTTTTTTTGCAAATAGAAGAAAAAAAATACAAAGAAAAAAATAATAAAAAGGAAATAGGAATATAAATCAAAAAAAGATAATTTATTAAATTAATAAATAAAAGAGATCCTTGTAAAAAGAAAAATTGCAGATGTATGTAGACAGCAACACATGTATAGGGCATTAATGATTGGTTGTAAATACAAAAGTAGTTTTGCTAATATGTATTTGTAATAATTCTTCAATACATAGGTTGGGAAATTTGAAGCTTTATATTTTATATCAAAACAGCCGGGGAGATAAAATTTGGTTAAAATGATGATCGTTACATCTTCATTCTAACTTCATTTAAACAAGTTCGAATGAAGTTTCTGGAACTTTATCCTTTGACAAAATGAACATGGTGAATTGAAAATTTCCAGTGGTAAAATAAAAAAGACGATGACAGCAAAAACTATGATAAATATAGATTACAATAATCTAAAATACACCGTAATCCTGCGTCTACACTAGCAATGACAATATGAATATTGACTGAATTTCCGGCAATTTTTTTTTGGATAACAATTTTTTGCTATGTTGATTTACACATGAAATTTTTAGGAAAAAATCGTAAAAGCATGAAATTTGTGTTCAATTTTTTTATATTTTGCAAATGAATATTGCTTCCATAATGTACCCAAACTAGAGCAAAATGTTATGTCAAATAATATTGCCATTGCCTTCCATATATTGGCTACTATAGGTGCTGGGTAGAAGGGTAGAAGCCATGATATGCAGAGGTTTTTTGAATGTCAATCTACATGAATTGGAAGAATGACCATAAATTTGATACCGTCTGTCTACCTCATAAATTTGTAAGCTTGCAACAACAAGACCAATTACACCTAACCGTAAGTACCTTTCTTATATCCAGATATCTAGAAAACATTTAACATGTATAAATTTATGTGTATGTATGTACAAGAAGTATCTACATAAAATATAGATTTATGTATCCCTAAATCTATCTGAATACAGTTGAAGGATATTAAATTAAAATGTTCATCTAATTTACATCAAATTTTATTATAATTTAATTTTGATTCCTTTTTGAAAGGCAATTAAAATTTTAATTTTTTTCCTGTACATACATGCACCACACGTTAAAATGTTTCCTTACATAATCATAAGATAAATATATATGTAAAATAAATCTGTTTATATATAGTAATTTCAAAATAAAAAATGTTTTCATATAAAATTCTTACCGTATTTGGTTTTAAATCATTATTCGTATTATAACTATGACTGGTATTTATTCCATTTAATGTATGATTATTTAATTCGATTATCCAACTATTTCGATTATTTAAAATAATTTGTTTTTTATTAAAATACCAATTAATATAGAGCGGTGGCTCTAAGCCACCACTAACTATACAACGTAATATAACACGACTGCCAGCCTTAACATGTCGTATCGATTCACCTAATAATTCTGTTTTCGGTTCTGTATAAATAATTTTCCAGGATGAAAGAGAAACAGAAATAAATAAGAGAAAAAATATTTTTTTTTTTGTAAAAATTAATTAAAAAGAGTATAAAAAATATTAGAATAAAATTATGAAAAATCTAAAAGAAATTTTCTTTAAAAATTTTTAATTTATTTATTTTTTTATTATTTCTTTTACCGATCACATTCAAATGAATTCTAGCACTCATTTTTGGTTCGGTCGATACTTGACATTCATATGAACCAGAATCTCTAGGTTGAACATATTTAATTAATAATGACCATCTTCTATCTGGATTATCTGTGTATACTGATTGAAAACGTTCATCAGCAATAAATGTTGTTTGATCAACGGTCAATATATGCCCATCACGTATTCGTATCCATGAAATTGGTCTATCAACTAATTGTTTTACCTATAAAATTTGAAATATGAAAGAATTGAAAAAAGAAAAAAAAAATAGAGAAGAAAATACAACAATATTAAAATGAAAAACTATAAAAAAAAAAATACAAGGATATTGAAAAAAAAAATACGCAAAATTAATTTTGTTGCTAACTGTATTATCCTTAAAAGAACAAAGTATCATACATATTCTTAACTTGAATATTCTCAAAAAAAGCAAAAAAAAAAAAAAAAAATTCTTAAATACGATAAAATTATTTTCAACCAATACCTCTGTGCAATTGAAATTGATACAATTTTCTTTCTTTAATATGAAAATATATTTTTTTTTCCAATTCTTTCAATTACATTCTTTCTTTAAAATTATACTGAAAAAGAAACACATGCTCTTACGTAAAAAAAAAGGAAAAAAAATCGTGATTGAAAATTGATAAGAATCTTAATTATTTTCTACACTTTTATTCTTTGTTATATATTATCCGTTAAAATATGAAAATTACCAGCAAATTATTATTTTGTGTTTACATAAATATTTGGATTATTTCGTAATAAAAATATTTGAAAAATTTTCCACAAACCAAAAATATGAAAGCAAAAATTTTAGCAACAATTTAAAGTGTCAGTTAACCAAGAATTTGAATGAAAACAAAAAAACAACGAACACAAGAAGAAAATTTTCCGTAACATTTCATCTACGTATTTACCACATGGGTATGTGTTTGTGGATAGATATGTAAAATCAGTCAATTTTTTACAGAGAAAAATTTGTTGTTGTTTTTTTATTGTTATCTTTTATTTGAATTTGATCCTTCTTGACATTATATCAATGCCTTCTCACAGTAGTATCAGAAAATAAATTTCAAAAATGAAGCGAAAAAAAATATAGTACATATAGAATTTTTTTTTCTCATATTTTTCTTCCCATTTATTTTTCTATACACACACTATATAGGGTAAGGAAAAATTTTTATACAAAAAATTTACTCCCACACAAATATACATACATACTTACAGTACATATAGTCCTGGAAAAAGCAAGTATATAGTATGAGTTTGAATGAGTAGATGGATGCGAAAGATGCTGATGATTTTAAATTCCGATAAATAGTTGCTTTTTTCACATACATATCTTATTTGCAGGAGGAAAAAAAAGATTTGTTTATATTTTTTTTTTTGCTTTTCTTTTTTCTTTTTACTTTTTTTTCAAATTAAGGAAAAATAATGATGACAAAAAGCACTAGAATACAACGAATACACATGATAAAAAAAATATACATGCATATTTTCCAATTAAATTGTAAGTACCACAATATTTGCAAATTAAATAGAATGAAATTTCTCTCTTTTTTATTCTCAATTTTTTTTTTATTTCAATTTATAAGAATGATGTGCTCCTTTTTATCTATACGAGTGTATATATCCTTTTTTGAATTTATATTTGTATGTATGTTTTAAGTATTCGAATTTATTCTTCCTATACATAAAGGATCGTATATAAATCTCTTTAATAAGTAAATTAAGAAATCAGAAATCATACAAAAAAAAAATAAGTAAAATTTGAAAATGAATAGGAATTTTGACTGTAGAGTATACACTTATATGTATGTATGTATACAAACACTTAACTGAGAAGAATGCCTGAAAAAAAAGAAGAAATCTTGAATTTATGTGAAACGATTTGAGAAGAAATGAGAGAAGAAAAAAAATTAAAAAAAAAAAACGTTTTTAAATATTAATAATATTTTAAAATATGACTTTCAATAAATAAATCAACAAAAACAACAACAAAAACATCAACAAAAAACACAAGAAAGGAAAATCTACTACTGATGCTGCTACTGCTGCTATAACACAAACAAAAAATTCCAAATCAAAAATTGAGTGAATAAAAATGCCAAAAACATTTAGGATCATAATGTTGTATAGAAATAGCTAATAAAAGAGGCTCCAATACCCCAGATCCTATGCCCTATGCAACCTATATTATCTTATACACTCCATATATAACTTATCTATAACGTGAAATATTGGTTTTTTTTTTTTTTCAACATTATTGATATCAGGATTCCTTATTCGTATTCTTCCTCATCCACTACTTATTTTTTTCATATTTTTAATATATTTTTCTTATCGTATTATACAATATGTATTTATTTTTATCCTATCCTATCATATCATAAGGATATTCGTTATTAGAAGAAGAGAAAAAAAAAATATTCAATATGTATTTTGTGTGTACATAGTATACCTAATAGATGGGATGTTATCCATTATACGACGAATATTTATACTATGATAGATATACCATTTATATATACATTACCACCGGTATATAAATACACTTACATTACAGGGTAAATAAACATGGGTGCCAGCCTGACTGGTTATATTTATATATCCAACATTTGAAATTGTTTGTGCTGCTCCATCTGCTGCTGATGCTGCTGCTGCTGCTGCTGCTGCTGCTGCTGCTGTTGTAGTCGTTGTTGCTGTAGCTGTTCTCGTATTCGTTGTTGTCGGTAATTCAATCGGTAATGGAAAATATGTCGATGGACTTTCAATATTAGATAAGGTCGATGATACTAGAACGGTGGATGGTGTTGATGTTGACGTGGATGATGCTGATGCTGATGCTGGTGATGATGATGATTTTGACAAATGTAAAGAATTATAATGATCCTTTTTCACTATGAAATTGGTGGGTATTGTTGATATTGTTCCTGATGATGACGCTCTAGCTCTAGCTGATAGTTGTTGCCCTATTGTTACCGAAGATTGTGTTGTTGAAATAGCTAATGTTGTGAATGTTGTTGTTGTTGTTTTTGTTGTCGCTGTTATTGTTGTATTATCATTGAATGATGTTCTTCGAACAATATCCTTAGTTATGAATTGTGATGATGGAATATCAATGCTGTTCAATTTTGAACCTTTTCAAAAAAATATTTATAAACAAAAAAAAAATAAAATTTATTTTTTCACAAGAGTAAAAAAAGGAAGAGAATAATAAATTTTTTTTTTCGCGTTAGAAATTTTATTTAATTTATGAACATAAAAATATATGTATCCTTAAAATTCAAATTATTTTTTTTTCTGCATAAGGATCATTTAACAAAATTGAATAAATTACTCATAAATTTTAAGTGTAACAAAAAATGACAACATTAAAAATAGGAAATGTCATATAATCGTCATCGTCATCGTATATTAAAAGAAGAAAATTTTGCTAAAAATAAAAACCTATTTCATTTCGCTATAAGAAGGATATTATAATACACAAAAATAAATATAATTTAATTTACTAAAAATGATTGTTTGAAAAACTTTTTCATTATATAATCAGTGGTGTAATTTAACCACGAATGGCATTACATAAAAAAATATTTTACTTCCCTACTTATTGCGATAAGGATAATATAATACTCATATACATATATTATGAAAAAGTAATTTACACTTTAATTATCATTTTAAGGATACACATTTACATTTAAATATCCAAACATGTATATGTCTTTAAAATGATTAAATGAATCAAAAAGGATGTTAATGTGTAAATGTTAGAAATGTTTGCGATTGAGTTGCTTCTTTAATGTAATCTTTAGAATGATTTTTGTTACATAGTCCACACTCTATATTTGTGATCAGGAAGGAATTTTAATTTTCTGTTTTTAGAATGAAAGAAAACAAGCTAGAAATAGTTGAAAATTTAGAGAAATTTCTTAAATCCTTAGTAGTTATTTCATGAAAATTAATAGAACGAGAAGAATCGATACTAGAAAATTACAAAAATTAATCTCAAATTGGCTACTTTCGATTCGTGAGGAATGATACATTAGGATCAGAATACAAAAAGGAAAACCCTGTTAATGTTAGTTAAACTAAAGGTTTTTCCTACAATTTCATTTTCTAAATGATCAAAGGACATGAAAATAATTGAAATAACAGCAGTGTATGAATCCTTCCTTGTTCATAGATATACATGTTATGGAAATAATATTGGAAATATATTTGTATGAATTGTAAATTAAAAAAAAATATTTATCCAGAATATTTAACAAATTAAAAAAAATTTTCTATAATAAAAAAGAAAAAAGACATTAATTTTTCTACACTTACCGGAAACATATACCAAAATGATAAACAACGATAAACATATGTAGGATATCATTTCTCAAATATAGAATTTATATTTTTTTTATATATTTCTATTTTATTGATTTCCTGTAAATGTAAAAAACAAAAAACATTTTTTGTATTTTGTTTCCATTTTTTATAACAACAAATTCTGTCATTTCAAAATATTCGCTGTTCGAAGCAAAGCAAACAAAATAGCAGAGAATATTATTGAAATGCAAAAAAAAATCCTCCTCGAATGTAAACAAAATTTAAAACACGAAAAAATTTTTATTTTAAAAAATTTGAGTACACATTCGATGAAAAATGAAATTCTTTATTATTGAAACTTAAATGCAAAAAGAAATGAATTGTAAAATAAATCTTTTTTTCTCATTGTCAGAGTTATGATTACGAAATTAAAAATTTAATAACAAATTCGAACCTTGAATTATTAACATTTTTCTTTTCTTGCTTTTACATTTATTACGACAATCCTGTCTTTGTTCCCAAGACAATTCAAAACACAGTAAAAACTTATGCTTCACAATAATTATTATAATTTCGTTCACATAATAATCGAAGGATTAATTTTCTTTTCATTCTTTTGTATTTAATCCTTGGTTTTATGTTTATTTTAATTTATTCTTATTTCTTTCTTCAATCATATTTTAATGCTCTGAATAACACCACCACCACACCAATAAATACCACAGAATAATTACATATTATGTATTTCCTATTAAGATTTTTACCAACAAATCTTTCACTAAATCGCTTGTAACGGATGATACATTTCTGTTTTTTTTTTTTTTTCAATTGCCTTCTAAAATATTTATTTTATTAAATATTCATATCCTTTAATTACTTGATTTTGTGTTTTGTTTTTCATTTTTCGAAATTTTATCTCAAGCTAAAAACTGAAAAATTATAAAACACATCAAAATTCAAATTACATAAATACGAATATTTTCAAAATAATACTCGATATTATTTTGTTTATTTTCTTTTTTCATTTTAATTGTACAATATACTACATCCTTATAATATTCCGACAATATACACTAGGAACAGAACTATCCTATCATAACAAAAAAAAATTATATCATCATCCTTTTATGTGCATATTATATTAAGAACCGTTCTGTACACCGGCAAAAATCAAACTACCAGTTAACTAGAATAATGATTCACTTTACACCCAAAAAAAAGGAAAAAAAAAACAAACTATAAATAAATGAATAAATAAATTTTATGAAAGAAAAAAAAATAACAACAACAACGATAAAAAATAAAATCAGTCAGTATTAGTAGTAAAAAAAATGGTTTTGGATTGGTGTTAAATTCTTACATTCTTGTACATTTGTTTATATACATTGTTACTATAAACTTTCCAAAAAAATACCTTCTGCAAAAATTTGTTTAGCAACATCAAGTAAATATAGTTGACTGGTTTCTGCTAATGTTACCACTCTTAATAAACCAAGTACTTACGGTTACGATCACCGTCAACAACATTGCTGTTTCACTGAATAAAAATTCGAAGTAAACATTTCCTAGAAATAATTTCCCAATTGTTGCAAAGTAAATTAACTTCCTAACTAAAACTATATGAGAAGATATGATACAAATTCTCTCAGTATTTTTTTTTTTTTTTTTGTAATTTAATTGGAGAAGAAGGAAAAACGAATAAAACTTTATATAAAAATCACAACAATCAAAAGTACCACAAAAGAATCTGAAACTGAAAAACATCAAAAACAGATACAATACTCATACTCGTTTGTATATAAAATTTATGGAGCTGCTTCTTTAATACATTACAATACAATTTTCAATTCACTGTAACAGTCTGTGACAGAATACTCGTACACAATCGATTTCAGTGGTAGAACAAATGGTCTATTGATCTCGAAGTTGTAGGTTCAATTCCTCCTAAGGAAAAAGTAAGAAAAATAATATTTAATTTTTTGTTGCCTATTTCCAATTTTCATTAGCCCTAAGTCTCACAAGTCCACTCAGCTTTGAATGAATACCAGCTTGCTGGAAAAAAGAGCTTAGAATTTCTGATTTGTCTACTTTCTGCAACAAGTAACACAAATCGTAAACTATAGGTCGTAGGTGCACACTTTATAGTAAGAAGTCTAGAAATCACTTCGGTGAAAGTCCTGGCTCACTTATAGCTGTAATGCTATGGAAAAAGGAGTCTTTATATTTTAAACAGGATCTGTGGAATCTGTTTTGTAAATTTTTATCTATAATTTTACAAAAGTTGTGCAGTACAGTATCATGTTTTATGTTGTACACTGTACAACATATAGTGTAGTTGTAGATAGGAAATTCTAGGCGCATGACTAAAACTCAACATTTCTCTGGCTCTGGTCTCTGGATGGTGAACTAACAATAATAAATGATGGTAATCTGTTCTGTCTACACGATATAATATCTGAATGTATATGTCCAAGAATCCAAGAGCTGTGTTATATAGTTTCACAACTATAGCTATGGGAGCTATGGGTACATTACATATGATGGGTACACACAGGTACTAGGTTAGTAGGTACATTCTTAAAATCTCAACAACCTTGGAATAACAATAACAACAACTAAAACAACAAAACCATAAATAAGCTTCATAAAATTTACACACACACAAAAAAGCACTCATCGCATATATCAGATATCTTCTATATTTTCTAGATAGATAGTTAGTGAGTTGTATTTGTAGTAGTGGCATTAGATACCATAATATACCATAAGTTGAGATAAAAGTTGCATGTAGTTGCGGGTTAATGAATGTATCTAGCAAGATATAATTTGTATCTCATAAACAAAAATAATGATACTACTATAATACTGTATATATGTACTCGTATATTTGTTTAGAAAGATAGCTGTACCCGTGGCTGTACCCATTTATAATCCACATTGAATTTTTATGAACTTAACATCTATGCTGGCACACAGCAATAACAATATAGCAATAGCAACATTTACTCCATAAAGTTTATTAGAAAAAAAAATTAAATTGCAACAAAATAGTAAGAGAAATAAAGGTTATACAGATGCAGGGATGCAGAGATGCACACAATTATGCATGAATGTGTAGGTAAATTTGTAATATGCAAGTACATTGGTAGGTGTATAGATAAGTAGAATAGATATAACAACGATAATTATAATATACGAGTAATATATGTACCTTACATACATTATACGCTTTCAAATTAATTCAAAATGTAATTTATTATGAGAATAATGTGTAGAATATTTTGTATAGTAGATATCGTATAATAACGCAATATACTTTTACTATATTCTGAATGAATTTCGTTCTAATTTTCATTTAAAATGTGAATTTAATATTCTGAATTGTTGTATCTCATCCAAAATCTATCTACCCAACCTATACATATTTCTATAATACGTGATAATACTCATATAGATATGTATAAGCATATTGTTATGAAATTTATTATTTATTTATTTCAAAATTTTCGTTATTTATGCTGAAATTCAGTTCGTACATGTACGAGTATTATGTGCATAGTTATTATTATGTATAATCAAACTTGGATAGGATATGTATGTATACGGCCATTTCTTTATGAAGAAATCAATAAATCATTTTTAATCATTCAGTCCGATATACATATCATTATGTATACGTACACGTAGAAATACATTTTTTTTTACTAGCTGTAAGTTCTAAAGTTAGTATGCCATTGATTAAATTATATTCTCATATTATAACATTAATTTGATTTAAGCAGATTTGATAAATAAAATATACCAATGGCAACTAATAGCCTAATAGCCTAATGTCCAATTCCATAGTGAAAACTTAAGCTCGTTAAAGAGGTGTTTTGATTTTGATTTTACAGTCTTAAACTCTGCTTACCCAATAGACTTGAGCCATAGTTTAAGCTTTTATGAAGTTTTAACTAAGCTCAGGCTTAAAATTTCACTGTTAATTGGGCATTAGATGATTATTTTTGAAGAAATACTCGTATAACAATGGCATTTGAGCCTTAGATCACAATTTTCAAAGAAAAATCGAATGGCATACCAGCCTTAGTTGGTCACTTTAAACTTCATATCCTTCGCATTCTTATAGTTGATACATAGCTATCAACGCCCTTCCACAATAATACACGATTGGACACATAGGGCTACAACCCAAAAACAAACACAAACGCCATTCCTCTCCAATATGCAAATTTTGGCTGCACAGTGAAATATAGGCACACACACCTCCAATTGAATAACTTTGAAAAACTCCAAAAATTCAGAAAATTCAGAAAGAAATGAATAAGTAGGTAAATTGATAAAATACGTAAAAAATTTTGAAATGAACAAACATGAAAAATTTAAATTTGAACAAAATAATGAGTAATTGAACGTACACACTTATACAGAGCAGTTACTGTGAATTTTCTGATGATTGTAATTTAAAATTATTAAATTTTTGTTATTTACATTTTATATACATTATTTCTTCAATTATATATAATGTGATGTTATCAAAAAATTTGAAGAAAACAAAACAGAAAAAACCTACACTACATAAAAAAATTGTTTATTAATTTAGTTCATGAGACAGATAAACATAAATATAGGCAAAAAAATTTTTGAAATGTCATATCCTAATTTCTTATTGAAATTATGTAGAAAAAAATATCTTTAAAATCATGTCGTACATCATAATATTCGACTTATAAAAAGCGGGTACATCAAAAAGTTATTGACAATAAATAATCTACTTTAAAAAGTTAAATGAAGAATACGTATACGAGTACTTGTAAAGTTGTAATTGATTGTATTTTGAAATCTGAAAATAAAATTGTAGAGATAGAGAATCAATTATTATTATATATATTTCATTCATATGCATAGATATAGTAAATATTTCTCTTTAATCATCTACGAACATAAACGTAGAAACGATCCATTTCATTTCATTATCGTTATCGTTACTCGATCTACACAAACACAAGATACAAGAAACATGAAAATATTTCTCTATTTCTCATGTATTTCATTTTCTCATAGTTTTTCATTCGTTCCATACCTATAAATACTCGAGGTTGTGTGTCGGTCTTGCGATCTTTGAGATCACGGTTCGAACCCCAGCCAGCGCACTACTCTTGCCCAAGTCGATCAATCATTTTTCCCATCAGCAATGTACACCAGTAACTGATTACTGATGATAAACTGGATAATAATGTATATCTGACATAAAATTACTGATCGGCGGTGCCATGGACTGAGTATCCGCGTGCACTTAATATATACTATATACATTTATGTATATTATGTATATTTAAAAAAAAAAAAAAAAAAAAAAATACTCGAGTGTTTTATTATTTTCTTCTGATCACAACACAATCCCACTCTATCAACATTCATTAGCCAGCTAGTACAATTGCAGTTGTAAATACAGTACACAAGAACCGGAAAAATGAGAAATGATAATTTCTCTTTTCAATCATCTCATATACATGTTCCGGAAAGCAAGAAAACATGCAGCCGCAAGCTATTTTCATACTTTAATTTCAAAGTTCAATTTACTTTTCTTGCTTCTACACTTCTGCTCATTCACATTTCACAACCGAACCGTCACCATTACCATTCATTAGCCACCACTACCACTATAGAAGTTGTAAATTTTAAATACTCCCTAACCGTATTGTAGATTGTAGTTGATCCACAAAAGCGAACTAGAAAAATGTGAAATGATAATTTCTTTAGTTCAGATCATATTTCATGCATTTTTTTTTTCATACTTACTCATCCACAAATATAATCAAAATAAGAAAAATATGTAGAAAATGTGTAAAACGATCAAAAATATTTCAAATACTTGCGAAATTTTCGTTACAATTCTCAACAAATTATAAAATATTTAAATTCATAGAATAATGTCTTCTATATACATTTTTATATACCCACGCGCATACATATGCATATATATTTTTTTAACTACACATATGTATTATTATCTCATCAATATTCATATATATAAATGAATGTACATACATACATGCATAATATTATTTTTAGTACATACATCATTAGAACGGTATTAAAAAAAAATGTTTGTACTGATTTTAAACATACAAGCTGTACAAATACGAGTATACGAATATTGCTGGTGAATTTTTTATGATTTTTATGTTCTACAAAATTTTTAATCAATAAAACAAAACCCATAAACATTGTACTCGTGTGTGTATGTGTGTATGAACGTATATAAACATTCTGATAGATGTCTAATTGAATGAAAAAAAAAATTCTTTTTTTTTTTGCAAATTTGAAAAATGAAAAAATAACGAACGACAAACAACCAAAGAATGACAACAACAATACAGAAAAAACAAAAATCAAAATTTTTCAAAAATAAAAAAAAACGACTAAAAATTTAGATTTATGTACAACAAAAAATGTGACACAAAAATTATTTTCTTTCTACACGAGCATAAAAACAAAAATAAGAATATACACATATACTATTATACTCTCGATGCCTCAATAAGTTTGTACACAGCAAACGTATCAAAATTTTATATTGATGACTTTAGCTCCTTCCTTTCATTCATTTGAATATATTTTTTTTTTATTTTCATAAGAAAAGCTTTAACTTCTTCTAATAACTTATACTACAAAAAAAAAAACAAAAACAAAAAGAATTACCGTAAATTCCTACAGAAATATACAAGAAGTGTTTATATTTTCATTGTTCATACATTTTGTTTTTATTATTTTTAATTAATTTTATTCAAAAAAAATTTTCATAAAAATCCGTAATTGTAATCCTTACTTAAAACAATCAAAAAAATATTTGCACACAGAATCATTATTTTATAAACACATATATGTACCCTCATATATGTATGCATGTACTACATACAATATTTTACAGTTTTTCTTCTTGAATGAAAATTTATCCTTGAATGAAAAATTTTATAACATAACAAAAAAAAATATACCAATAAGGAATATAGACAAAACACAATTTATATGCACATATATGTAAGTATGTGAATATGTAAGAATTATGTGTGTTTTTAGTTTTCATTTATTTATGTTTTTATATTTGTTTTTTGTTTTTTTTTTTTGATTGCCATGAAAAGACAGATTAAAAGTACTTATAATTGTTTAGAACAAAAATACACCAAAATAAGTATTTTATGTTTTAAAGTATAAGGAAGTGGATGTATGCGTGTATGAAGGAAATTATATTTTTTTCATTTTAAAATTTCATTAAAATTTAACGATCATTTTAATTATTTTTAGATGTATACTGCACATAACCATCTACTTATATTATTTTAAGGCGAACAAAAATCCTCAAAAAAATTTAAATTTAAACTTTCTTTATACTAAAAATAACTTGCTTTCTTATACATTAAGGATATACTCGAATACTTTAGGAAATAATTATTTGAAATTTGTTATTTCTTGCTTCTAAATTTTTCAAAGTTATTTTCTTTGTTACTTTTTGTTTTCTTTTCTGAAAACTTCATCTTCATTTGTTTTTGGGACTCTCTTTAAGAGAAAATACCTCTTAAATATAACATCTTTCATTAAGCAATATCTATAGACTTATAGGCCCGTATTCCCCAACCAATATTACCTGTCGGATATATTTTAACCGGGTATTACTTCAGCTTATTCATCAACCAAGTGATAAAATTCATTTCCGGACAACATTTTCGGAGTATCAAACATGTTAGCTGATTGCGAAAAGTTAGTATTCTTAAATTACAAAATGAAAAAGATGTTATCTGGTGTGATGATTAAATGTGAGTGCTGTGCTGTTGCTGTAACAAGATTATGTTGAACCGATATTTATAGTAACGCCCGCCCAGATTGTCTTGAAAATATCCGAATAGTGCACAACCATAGAGTTTGATGAATACACTTTATATCAGATAAAAAAATACTCTTGGTTGGTGAATACGGCCCATAAAGAAAATAAAAGAAAAATGGAGAAATTACAAATTTCCTAAAACTCTTACGTATATAGTATATGGTTGCGCTTTACATGACCATCTTTTTAAATATACACCTAAAAACTCATAACAACTAATACCTTAATATATCCTTTATTTTGAGAATTAACTTATTAATAAGTATAGAAAATTATACTAAAAATTAATAACAAAAATAATATACAATGGCTCCTTTCATATTCTCTACCTCAGTGTATATCTTGTATCCAAATACAAAATGAAATGAAAAAAAGCAACATCAACAAAAGCAAAACAAAGAATATCCTTTTGATTTTCTTTAAATTTTCATAACATATACGTGCATACTTACATAATATGTATGGAGAAAGTTAGAAATTGAAAAAAAAATGTAAGATTTAAAATTAAATGCAATCGATTTAACAGGATCATTAAAGATAGTTAAAGTTGTAATTGTATGCCTATAGCAATTTCTAGAAAATATTTGAAATGTAATTATTGTAGCAGACAAAAAAATAATCTATGAAATTGAGAACAACTAAGAAAAGGATATTCGTTTTTCACAAACTTAATTTTTTTTAATGTTTTCTAGAATATTATTTCTTATATTGTTTTATAAACTTCGTACATATCTACAACATAAAATAATAACGAAATTATTCCTTGAAAAAAATGAACGCCCAAATTTTCTTTCTCTCCTTGTAACTGTTTCAAGGATTTTGTTTCACATTTTATTTTTGTGACTTTTTTTGTCGATAAAAACTCATTTTAAACATCTAATCACTTCCGTTTCATATCTGATTCCTTTTCGTTAAATTCATGCCCACATTAAATCGTAAAATAAAAAAACGAGAAGAAAAAAAAATACTTACCATCATTATGGTACACTTAAATGCGATATGAGAATGTGTTTTCGAGCATTAAAAACATAAAAAAATTCAAAAATTCTAAAAACTTTTAATTAAGAAAATTTTACACCCTCTCGTTATATGCAACATATGTATAGTCGTAATACCGTAATACCTTTATCTTGCTAAAATAAATAAAAATACAAGCAGTAAACGACAACAGAAACCATAATCCCTATAAAAAATCTTTTCATACAGTTTGAAGTCGTAATCATAATAACAAACACTTAAATGAAATGCTAAGATTTAAATTTGATTCGTGATTCGTGATGTATCATGTATCCTGCATAAAAGAGGATAATTGGTTCTATTATGACGATTATTAAGAGACAAGGAAATAAAACATTCAACCTAAACAGAATGGAAAGGAAGAAAATTTTTTTTACCGATAAAAAAATTTTTCTTTTTTTTCTTGAATTAATCGTGCAATACAGGATATTTAAATCGCAATATTCTTTCCTTTTAACACAGTTTACCATACAATAATTCGATAAAAAAATAAACACCCTCTCCAAAAAAAAAAAAAAAATCCTATCCCCAAAAATATTTATCATAGAAAAAAAATTATCCCTTTTTTTTGTCCTTGTACAAATTTGTTACTAATTATATATAGAAAACTTTTTCCTATTTTTTCGTATATCCTTCACATTAGAATTTTTAACCGTTTTATGAGTTTTTCATTTTATTTTTTCTTCCTTTTTCTTTTGCACTTTTTTAACTAGACCAATTTTTCGATGTTGAATTTTAATGCAAGACCAATTTAAAATGAAAAAAAAAAACAATCACTCTCACACACACACACACACTCTAGTACAAAACGATACAACGAAAATGAAACTTTTTACCCTCAAATACTTAATACAAGGATAATAATAATTGTGTATATAACACAACCTTCAAAATCTTTTCGAAAAGTCATAACAAAAGTTTTTCGGGATAATTTTCTCTGTTTTTTTTTTCGTTTTTCTTTTCTTTTTTTTTTCAAATTTTTTGTTCGTTTTGTTTTAAAGTTTTCTAGGGAAAAAAAGAACTAAAAGAAAATACAAGAAACACAATAACAAAATAAAAAATCAAAAAGTCATATATAGAGGGTTCAAAAAGTCATTATAGAAACTTATAACCGATGTTATAGAAATTAGCTACATCAAAATGAAAGTGCAAAAAAAAAACGAGAACGATGAAGGTAATTTTGGTCTTCTCTCTTTAAGTGTATCCAAAAAAAAAGAAAGAAACAAAAAAAACTGAAAATAAAATATCGAACTAATTATCGTAGAAGCATTATTGTATAGAGGGGATAATTTTCCTCACAAAAAAAAAAAAAAACGAAAAAAACGCCTGAAACCATTCTGAAATTATTTTTCAAAGAAGCCAACAAATTTTTTTTTCTAAATTTTTAAAGAGGATTTTTTTCTACTTTTCATTCGGTCATCATCACAGTCACTCACATAATTTTTTTTTCTTTTATATTATTTTGTGAGTGTATGAGAATACGAGTACGAAAATATAAAAAAAAAAATTATCCAAAAGGTGAATGAAACATGAAACGAAGAAAGAAAATTGCAATCATAATGGACACATTTTCATAAAGAGAAAAAGAAAAATATGGAAACTAACCAAAAATATTTTCATAAATCACATTTCATTTTTATTTGTAAAAAAAATGAAGAAGAAAAAAGGATATAAATAATGTAGGATATTCAGATTCATGTATTCAATTTAATTGCAATTTTTATTTAATATATATTTTCCGCATGTCATACAAGAACGAGTGTGCCTATATGCAAGTTGATACTGATACCACAGTATAGTATGCTGACATAATAAATACACAGAGAGGTTCGTATGGATTCGTATATGCATGCATAGAGTACAGAATTTAATGAACCGAAAAGTAGGTAGGCCTAGGTAGGTATGCGTGAATTCAATTCAAATACTGTTTATTACGTACGGCGAGTATATTTATGACAAACGGATATATTAAGTCATTGAAAAAAATATTTGAATTTTTTGGAAGAAGAATAATAAGCGGTTATCATAAATTTTTTTTTTCTTCACAAAAGGAAATATAAGGATATATGAACTATATGAAGTATAAAAAATTCGTGAAAATAAAAAATTTTTTAAGTACATCCAAGAAAAATATGTTATAAGAAAAATTCCAAAATACAAAAAAAAAAAAAATAGTGCTCCTTTTTAGTATATCCTTATAACACTGAAGATGACTTATTTATGTCTATTGTCAGATTATATAAAGACAAATTTTTTGTTTGCTTCTTTCTTTTTCATTTTTTCTTCTTCTTTTTTTTTCATTCTGTGAAAATAGAAAAAGGATATTAACAAAAGTATTTGTAAACTGGGTTAAAATATGAATTGACATAGTGATATACTATACTGGCATACATTGTATTACATTAAATATTTGTCGTCTGTGTATATTTGGGCATTTTTACATGAATTTTGTATACGAGTATATGTATGTACATACTTTCGAAAGGAGCCAAAATGACATAAGGAATTATCCTCAAAAATTATACAAATGATATACGATATAGTATAGTATGTAGTATGTACGTTTGCTAGCTTATTTTTTTTTCTCATTTTTTTGCAGATCCTTTATTCAGTTTCCAAAAAGAAAAAAGGTATATTTTCTTTTCTTATATTCTTTAATTTTTCTCATAAATATTAACAAGAAAAATTATAATTTAATTTAATTAAATGTGGAAAAATCTCTTAAGATTTTATTATATGCCTGCCTAAATGTCTCTGAGGTTATGTAGTATTCAAATACACTAATTTCCTATGAAACATGGTTCTTTTTGCCTAAAATTCTAGGAAAATAATTTTAATTTTCATTCTATTACAAAATGTTGTCCTTCAAATAATAAAGGATCACTTTAAAAATAATTTACTATAAAGGTGAGTACCTATTATCCTTGATTTTCTTATTTACGAGTATTTTTTTGTTTCTATTTTCCTTAAAAACAATTTTCAATGGGAGAAAATAATTTTATTTTCCTTTAAAAATAAAGTTTAATCTAATTCAGTGAAATATTTTCTTACATTTTACGCGTATTTACATTCAAAACAAAAAAAAAAAAAAAATTGAAATAAAAAGTATCCCTACTCGTATACTATACTTGGACATGTAATTTGAAAATTGAAATGTTGAATACGAACAACAACAAAAAAATCTTACACCATCACTATGGTGTACATGAAATTGTTGAGAAAATACAAAACAAAACGGAAAAGAAAAGAAAAAAAAACACAATCCCTTTAGCAACTTAAATCCCTTTACATTTTACCTCTGACTGGGCAAATAAGAATTATTTCTGAGGAAAAGAAAAATGTAATTTAACAAAAATTGAAAAGAAAAAGTTACACTAGGTACCTGATTTTACATTTGGACGGACATACGTTGCTACTCATACATGCCACTCCAAAGAAACAAAAAACTAAGAGAGAGAAATAAAATTTTAAAAACGGAAATCTTTTTATTGAATTTTCGAGAAAAGAATTTTTTCTTTGAATTCAAAACATCAACAAAGATTCTCTCATGAGTATGCACGGAAGAAAAACTGGTAAAAACGTATTTTTTCATATTCTTTATATTCTTTCCTTGTTATCCTTACAATTGTTGTTTTGTTTTTTTTTTTCCATATATTTTGAAGTGTTGTTTTGTTTTTTTCTTATTTAGATTTTAATTTTGTTTCTAGTCTCTGTACAATTTTTATGTTCAAAAAAAAAAATTTTTTCTTTTTTCTCTATTATTTTTTCTCTTTTTTTATATTTATTTTTATTTTCTGTTCGTTTTTTACTTTTTCAAACTTTCTAAATCTTTTGAGAGTATTGAAAAACATTTTCTTGTTTTACAACAGCTTTTT
This sequence comes from Villa cingulata, assembly GCA_951394055.1. Lineage (NCBI taxonomy): Eukaryota > Metazoa > Arthropoda > Insecta > Diptera > Bombyliidae > Villa > Villa cingulata. The sequence continues at coordinate 2,253,397 of OX596023.1, forward strand.
GTTTTACTTATTTTTTTACACACAACAATTTTTCATCATAGGCAATTCATAAATTTGTCTTTTTTCTTCCTTTTTTTTTCATATTTTGTTTTTTTTTGTTTAGTTTTTGTTTGTCCTTTTAAATATGAAATTTTTATAAAGTAAAAATATACATATACTGATGCCAGAGAAAAAAATAAAAATTAAAGAAAATAAAGAAAGGAACCGAATAAAATGTAGCATAGCAGCACAGCATCAACGACAATGAATGACAAAAACAATCGGTAAAAAATGTACGAATATATACGTTACGTGTCCACGATAAGTCTATGTTTATGAGAAAAAAATATGAAAAAAGAAAGGAAACGAAAGAGTCTATAAGTAAATACAAGTGGATGAAATTTTATAGTTAAGTACACACTCGTACATATAAATTAAAACAAAAAAAAACAGAATTTTTAAAAGACGAAATGTCAAAGAAAAAACATGATTTCTTGACAACGCAAAATTATGAAAGAAAAATAAGTAAGTACCACCACGTACCACCAACATCATAAATGATGGTCGTTATTCGTTTGCATCGTTCACTTCTTGTATAGGTAAATGTACGAAACGAATAATAATAATACCAGCAATATTCTCAAAAGTTTTTATTATTTTATGAAAAATATTTTTTTTTAAAGAAGTTTTATTCCTGTTTTTTACTTAAGTTTTATTTAAATTTTATTTTTTTTTTTTTTTGTATTTTTAAGTAAGAAAAGTAACAACAAAAATATTTACTTTTTGTAACAACAAAACTTTTGATTCATTTCAATTGTTTTTTCTCTTTATTATGTTTTACGCTTTTCTAATAATAGCAAGCAAGCATGGTAAAGAGAAGTAGTGTAGCTATATTTTCTCTGTCTATGCCTGCATTGCTATATGATGATGATGGCGACGCGTATGCCTACTTTGAAAACAATTTTATTAATTTTTTTTCAGTCATTCAGTAAGCTTCGTTCCTATGACGACATAAAAAAACCGAAAATAATTTTAAAAAATAATAAATGAATGATATCTAATTAAAATTTTTACATTTTTTTTTTAATTTAATTCTTATTGCTCCTTCAATGGACGATAAAGAAAAAAAAGTTATTCTTTACTGTCAAAAAATCGAACCTATATGAGCCTATTGTTATCTGTTTCCGGTTGGACGATGGAACATTTTTAACAAATTAATTTCGGAAAAAAAACAGGTGCCCGAAAACAATACAATTTTCTTTTGTTATAACATTCATTTTATTCAATAATTATTTTTAATTAAATTTGTTTTTCTGAATTTTTGAAATTTTATGACAAATTAAATTCAACTTTCCAATGAACTTAATCGTTTTTTTTTTCTATTTTTTGATTATTTTTTGTGTTTACAACTCACAAAAGAATGTGTATATGAATATAAGTAGACTTGTTTTTCAGAATTGCATATAATGTATTGAGAAAAACTCCCTGGTAAATAAATGTTACATTATTATTACGATGAGTGTACAAAGTAGTACCAAAAGTATCCCTCCCGACGTTTAAATGACGCTATTTGTTGGAAAAAAGTCAATGTGACAAAATTTTATTGAAAGTTTTTAGATAGTCTAAAAGCTGAAGCTCAGTTAAGGTTGATTTAAACTTCCACTTAAGAGATGTTTTGATTTCACAGTGACAGCAGTGATAGTTTGCATTAAAGTCTTAAACTCAGCTTATCCAACAGACTTTAACCATTATTAAAGCATTTTGTTCAGGCTTAGCTAAGCTAGAGCTTAAACTTTTCACTCTAAAATTGAGCACAAATGGTTTAGGATTTGTTTGACTGGCAAATATTGATAATTTCAATATTGAACGCTCGCTCTCAGTAAATTTGTAGACTTCACATATTCATTGATAATTTGAATCTGAAAAAGCTGGGTATTCGAGAAGAGTATATTTGCTCACAATTGAGTGAAAACAGCGTCCTGGGTAAAATTCAATTGTGTTAATCAAAAGTTACTTAGAATTTTATTCCCTATCACCCTATTCACCCGTCAGATTATTTTCTGTTTCGAAACCAAACTGAAAAAAAAAATGAATCAATGGTAAAAGATTCGTGTCAACAATGAAGAGTAGATGATAATTTTGAAGAGCTTAATGGTTCTTACTATATACAAGCTCCCAATACCAGCTTCTTACAAGCTCCTAAACATCGCCGGAGAAAGTGTACCAAATCAAAACTAGAAGGACACTCCGTTGATAAAATAAAAGACACATTTTTTCAACATTTTTTCGTTGTTTTCTTTGTTAGGCCAGGTATTTTTGTAGCTACCCTTGTTGTTTACGGCATTATTGTTATAAACGTATATGTATAAAAATTTTATCTTTAGGTTGTATCTTGTATACAATGTTTAACAATAGCTACAAAGAAAAAAAATTAAAAAGAATCAAAATAAGAAATTTTGAAAGGATAAAAAACAAATACAACATATTTGTTTGTTTGTAAATAAATAAATAAAAAGAAGAACGTTATAGGTACTTAAAAGCATATTATAAGTGTACTTGAAACAGGACAAAAAAAAACTGAAAAAATAAATAAATAAAATAATAAATAAGTCAATGAATATCACAACACAACACATAGTGTACGAGTTTATAATCGTATAGGTAGATGCATTTTTAAAGTGAATCGTATCTTTCTGAATATTTCCTTTTTGAGATTTAATTTCATTTACTATTTTTTATGTTTTTTTTTCATTTCTTAACATACATATAAATGAAAATTTTTTCTATATTTTTTATATGTTTATTTCATCTTTAAATGTGTGGTGTGCTCTTTATTTACACATATACACAGGCACATACAAAAAAAAAAAATACTTCTACCATTACCAAATTCGAATACATGTGTAGTTGTTAGAATTTCAATGTAAGAGTTAGTATATATGTATGTGTAAGTAACGTGTGTATTACAATGAAAAAAAAAATTAAATAAATCAGAATATAACTTGTACTACCTTAAGAATTGTATAAGTGCACATTTAATAAAAAATAAAAAAAAAATATATAAAAACAAATACATATACAACTGTACATACATATTTTTTTTCATGAATAAAGTACAATACTGCACATACAACAGTAAATATTCATTTCAATTTTGAAGGAAACTTTAATTAAGTTCACTTTTGTTTCCACTTTTATAAAATACACGTAACGATGATTTTTGTACGCAGAGTACAAGGTAAGTTATAAGTAAGTATTTGGTATTTGTTAGGTAAATGTTTATATTTTTTAACAACAAAAAAACTCAGACAAATAAATAAACAAATAAACAGAAACATATAAAAATATAAAGTATAGTATAAACAATAATAAAAATGAAAAATTTAATAAAGAAAAATGTTCTTTATATACTTACTTTGGTGTATTCTTAAGTGTATGATTTATATTTTTTATATTATTATTTTTTCTGAAGATATGAGTAGGTTAGAAATTGAAAAAAATATCCTTTTTTTAAATAAATTTAAAATATTTTTAAATTAAATCTTTCTCAATGTTGTATTATATTGACATTTTCTTCATTTAATTGGCATTATCCTCATAGAATAAAGAGAAAATAAGAGAGAAGGTTAAGTTTAGTAGAAGACTGTTAGATGTCGTTAGTGATGCCATTGTGAAGTTCCATATAAAATGAGAAGCATCGCACTGGTCGCACATTGCAAAGCTCAAAACTGCATATAAAAAACACAGAGAAAAACTGTCAGATCACATAGAATTTATATAAAATTGAAATGGGGTGGTTAACAACATTAATAACAAAAACAACAAAATAATAGAATTAGAAGAATAGAAGAAGAAGAACAAAAAGAAAAGCCTTTAAATTAAATTCAAAAAATATTAATGTCATTTATTATCAATTGACAGAAATTCATAGCCTCTACCCTCTAAACAAAAAAATTCATCTAGTACTAAAGCATAGTTAAACGGTGAAACAACGCTTGATCTGTAACCGTCAAACGAAAATTTTTAGCTTAACTGCTTGGTAAAAGTAGTACTCAAAATTAAGAGGTTGAGTTGGGTAAACTAAATGAGAAATTAAACTACTCAAGTGCATATACTTCGTGCATCTCTTTAAATGTCAATTAAATGAACAAATTTTTCACTGCCTTAAACTTGAAATTTATGACTGCAAATTGGGCTGAACTCATCACCTTTAATATTTAATACTGAATAGTGCATAATACAAATTGCAAGATTTTTATCGTAAAATAAGAACATAATTAGTTAAATTAAGAGAGAATCAGAGAGATCAGATTGCAATTTGTTTATCAACAAATGAATTTCACTCAATATTTTAATTATGTTTGCGATAATGCGATAGCTCCAATGGTATTACATATTTGGCTATAAAGCCAACATTATTATACATTCATTCATATCTGGACTAGCTATAAAGAATAAAAAAAATAATATGTTTGAATTAAATTCGATACAAATACAATCAATACAAATTTTTCAATCAATTCGTTTAAAAAAAGCTGTAAATACATATTAAAAAAATAATTTTAAAAAAAAAAAAAAACGAAAACAAAAAATAAATTTATTTATTTCAATTTTATTTTTCAATGTATATATAAATGTTTATGTGGAGTTAAAAGTTTTATTATATCGACAAAATTGTATAAAATAATTATAATCATATACATATGCAAGGCTTACATACATTCGTATATAATTTAATTATGTTGACGCAGAAAACTTTATATTTTCATTTAATTTTATTTTTTCGTTTTATTTTTTTTCAGTATCAATTTAAATCATAATTATATAAATCCTTTTATAAGGATTTTAATTAAACGATTTATTATTATTTTCTTTTCAAAAAATAAACAAAAAAATTACTTAAATTATATTATCATATTGAAAAAATAAAAAATAGCAATAATTCTTTAATATCCTATTTTGTAAAGTATATACAATATGAAATTCAATCAAAAATATAAAGGATATTGTATAAATTTTGATAATATTTTATCATTCTGATTTAAATTAAATTTTTTTTTTTTTGTAAGTATTGTATAAATTTATTACTTAAATTAAATTCAATCACGTTATACATACATATATTGTCCTTATTTTTATATCCTTCTTTGTTTTTTTCTTCTGTTCTTCATCATTTTTTTTTTTTTTGTTTGATAAATTCATTTTTCAAATTTCATTTTTATTAACAAACAAAATAAAAAATGTTTTTTTTTCGTTTTTGTTTTTTTTTTTTATGAATTATATACTCATCAACGTGATATCAATTTTAATCTTAAATACATACTACTTGTGTATATACACCATACCATACACTAATACATTTTGAAATGATTACTATTATAAATTTCGACTTCATATTGTGCAAGAACATTAAATTGAAAATGAAAAATGAAAAAAAAAATGAAATGAAATGAATACCTTATACATATTTATATTTTTGTATCTTTCTCTTTTTTTTTTCTTTTTGTCATAATTTTTTTTTTTAATTCTACAGTCGTATAATGAAAAATTAAAATTAAAAATTCTCTTTTAGAGAATGTAAGCAGCTGCAACAATAACAACAACGAAAAAAAATGTAGAGTAAAATTTTTGTCGTTTTGTCATAAAAATAATAATAATATATTTTAGAGTTAATAGATCATAACATATAAATATGTAGTTAACGACAGAAAATAAACACAAAAATATATATTACTCTTACTTTATTACATTAAACAAATAATAATCTTCATCTTTTATTTTATGACAATTCATTCATTCATTCATTCATTCATTCATTCAATTTTATTTTTTGTACTCTCGTTGTACTATCTCTCAAACTCTGATTCCGTCATTCATTCATCCATTCATTTTTTTTAATAACAAGAAGAAAATCATCGTTACAATGTTTCCATTTCCATATTTAGTTCTTCTCTTTCATATTAATACAACGAGTAAGCTTGTACGTTTCTACGTTATATAAAACGAGCATATTATATACTTCTTCTTGTATTACAATAGATTTTTACAGCTTATCAATTTTGTTATTTATTATTATTAAAAAAACAAAAAAAAAAACCTTTTGTCTCATCCATCATTTCAACTGCAAACAATAATGAGAATAAAACCGTGTATTTTCCATCTGTTGTTCGTCTAATACTGATGCTTTTGTTCCAATTTATCTCAGAATTTTGATTTTGTTTTTCGTTTTTTTTTTTTCATTTTTCCTTTTTCAGTAATTTCGTCAAAAGTTCAGCATTACATACTCGTATTTTTTATGTTTCTTAAAACTTATTCCTTTTATTTTTATTGTTAAAAAATGTTTGCAATCTTTGTCTTTGATATATACGTGTATATATTTTTTTCTCATTTTATCTACCTACTACACTTTAACAACTAGGAATCCAATAGCATACCTTTGCATTTATGTATAGAGATTCACTAATGTGTAAATAATCCTCTGCACATACATATTTACACGAAAATACAGGAAGGTTGAATACTAGAATATATATGAAAAAAAAAGGAAAACAAAGCTTTTAAAAAGTTAACAATAATAACAATGAAAAATTAAAAAGGAATTGTATTACTTTTTGTTCGTGTTTTTATTTTTTATTTTTTTTTTTAAATGGATATTTCATGTATTTTGTTGGAATGAAATTAAAAAACTATGAGAATGTACAAAAAAAATAATTTAAATCTAATGCCAATGATAAACATTATCCTTTACATTCTAGAATTTAATTTCGGTTTTTTGTTTTTTTTCTTATTTTTATTTTATTGAAAAAACTATCATTATTTGCCTGGATATGATTTTGAAAATCCAATTTCAATCAAATACGCAAATAAACAGGATTATAATAAAGGAGGAAAAAGTTGTATCGTCCCGTCCAACTTTTACATCTATACCTACATGCCTATTCTAAGTATTTTATATTCCAATATCCACAATAAATTCATGAATTATGTAAATGCTGCATATGTTGTATGTACAGGACGTGATCTTCAAATTATCCACACACATATGTACTATTTTAATTTTCTTTTTCTTAGAATTATTGAAAAAACAATTTCCGGTAATCAATTTCGATGGTTTTGAAAATTTCCTTTCCATTCAATTATTTATTTTTTTTTTAGTTTGAATATTGGTTTATTTATAAACTTTTATCATTTCATTTGAGAAATTTGCATTTGAATAGACAGGATTTTAAAGAGAATAAAAAAATTTCATATAAAAACTAAATTTTTTTTTTTTTTTAAGAAAATTTTACTTCTTTTTCTATTCATTTCGATGACATTTTTTCACCTTAAAAATTCATACTTTTATTTTTGGTTTCGTCCTTGTGTTATTTTTTTTTTTGCGCCTCATTTTAATGTATGTAAATACTGTAGTACACATAATCGTGTTTACAATGCACTGTACATATACAAACATGCAACCAAATTGTATCTATTGTGCCACATAACTACTTTACATTCAAAATTTTTAACTTTTTTAAATTTTTAACTTTCAGAGATCATCATCAGAAGAGTTTCCGATGTATTTTTGAGAAGAGAAACATTTTCAGTTGATGCAAAAATTTTTCGGATTACCGATATGTTATATGCACATTACAGTACATTATTTTTTGGGTCATCCCATAAGTAATGCGGGTAAAATCATGTTCAGGTACAAATAACTTATTTGACAGGGTCTTTCTGCCAATATCTTTAAATAGCAAAGGTTTATCTAGTATATTCTCGTTAATATTCTAATTTTTCAAGTGTCTAGTGTGAGTTAGAGCTGCTGAAAACATTTTCGGTGTCTATGGTCAATCCACCTTAAGTGAAAGCCAAATGCAAAGATGGTTCCAAAGATTTCGGTTAATGAATTTTAGCTTAATATATGAGCCACGATCTGGGAGACCATTTAGGTTTGATGAAGACTTATACTTTGGTTAAAAGTTGAGGAAAATCCGAACGTTACTGTTGAGGAATTAGCGGAGACGCTCGGATCTACTCAGTCCACCATCCAGCGTTACATAAAAAATATTGGAAGGATTTCTAAGTACGGGCAGTGGGTACCACATGAACTTATCTTGCTTTATAGTCTTTTATAAAGACTAAAATATGAACCATTTTTAAATTGTGACAGGAGATGAAAAATGGATTCTTTACTCGATGGATTATCACATATTTCGAAATCTGCAGAATCATCTAGACAGGAAAGTGCTATTTTCAACACATGAGGTCAGAGACGACCTTAATATCTTTTCTCAGTCAAAGCCAAAAAAGCTTTTATGCAAGTGGTATACGAAAATTGGAGAGAAGATGAGAAATGGGAAATATATTTTTTTGACTTTTAAACTTCTTGTAAAAAAACCGGCGTAACTTATGGGATGATCCAATATGTTATGTGCATAACATTTTGTTTGATTGTATGCGACAATGAATAGATTTTAACGTTTTTGAATTTTCTAAAAAAAATGTTTAACAGATATCCGTTGATATTTAATGTAAATTCAAATTTCATAACACACATTCAACATACCGCATCTATGCCCAAATGCATACATATCTTGTACGTGTAATTTTGTTTATGTATAGTGAATGTATGTATACAAAAAAAGAAAAAGTTTAAATAAAAAAAAATTAAATAACGACCTAAAGAATTATGGTGACAATAATTTTTGTCACTTCCTGAATTTTATTCTACATTTTTCATAACTTACAAAGAGGAGACATTGGCGAAAAAAAAACACGCATACAAACACAAAAATTTCATTTCATTTACGAGCTTGTAAAGATTCTATGTGCATACTATACTGTTTACTACACAATACTGTACCTGATGTACTCTCTATGTAAGTACATGTATCTGCTTGAGTAACGAATGTAATATATTGACAATTATGAAATTGCTTTTCATGTTCTTGTACGTGATTTTCGATCAACCAAACCCAAGCAAAAAGCAAAATGCAAAAAAAAAATACACATATTTATGTATACGAGTAAAAAGGATATGAAAGAAAGAAAATTATTTTACATTTAAATTATGTATTTTTCATTTCATTTTTTATTTTTTTTTTATTTTCATTTTTGTAAACATTACATAAAAAAAAAGGATACAAGTATACACGATATGGTATGTAGACATATGTGAAAGGATATGTATAAAGGTGTAATCTTGTTTTTTTTCTTTCGTAGTGGAACTTTTACTCTATATTCAATACGTATACCTACGTATACATAAAACAGCACAAATCAATTTTCTTACCTATTCACACACAGTAAAACAGGTTACTCATCACATATGAAAAAATGTTTACATACGCGGAAAAAAAAGTTTTTTTTTTTTCAAAAAATTATTACCAAATAAAAATATTAAAATTTTCATAACAAATAAAAAAGAAAAATAAGGATATTCGTTGATGAAATGTCGCCAGTGTTACATAAGTAGATATCTACAGACATACATATACGTACTTACATACATAATGTGCCTGTTTGTAAGTGCAAATTGACTTCACGTAAGTAAGTATGTAGGCATACCAGGTTCTTTTATAGATTGAAATGGTTTACTAAAACCGGACATCAAATCTCAGGGGTGCGAATAAGGACAGAATGAAAGTTACACATCCGTTTTTAGAAAGATAATTTTATAAATCACAATAAAAAAAAATATTTTCTGTGATCATTTTCTCTTTGAGTAGTCGCGGTGAATATATAAAGAAAAAATGTATGGCTTATAACTCGAAGAGTGTGCCTAAATAACATACTCCGTCCAACTTGGTCATTTTACTCTATTCATCGCACGAATATTCATATGTCTTCCCATTGATTTTCGAAAAAGAGAATTATGCTTACCATAGAACCTAAACTTCTATGAGAAAAACGCATCTATAAACCTTCCCCCTTTGTGGGTGACGTGAAAGGGATGTAATTTTTTTGTTAAAAAAACATAGAAATTAAATTAAATTTAAATTTTAAATTAAAGTTTGAAATAGTAAAATTTGAACTTAGAGAGCGAAACTTTCAGTCAGAAGTGCACCGGGCGCCATAGAGGCTAAAACCGTCACTGTATGTAGGATGATTTGTTTTTCATCGGCTGTTTCCACAGAGTAGATGTACTCGTACATGAATGCATGTTTGTATGGATAGATGCGGAAAGAAAATTAGCTTAACTGTTCAAATTGATTCGATTAATCGACGACACATACTGTGTACATCACTCTGGAAATATATAGTCTACATATGTGCATGGGAATATGTGAAAAAAATTTATGTATTTTTCTTTTCAATTGACACACAAAAAATAATTCGTATTCTAATGTGATAAAATAAGGAACATCAAAAATTTAGAACTTTAATCAACCAGAAAATAAGGAATAAATTAAGTTACACAATTAAACTTATATTTCTGGAAGATAAAATTAAAAGAAGAAACATTAAATAAAAAGGATAAAAATTTTATATTTTCCATATATTATGTAATATTTAAGATAAAAGTTTCTATATAATAAAAGGATTTTTTATGTAATGTTTTCATATTTTGTATTTAAAAATATTTTATCATTTGAAACGAATTTGTATACGAAAATGGTAATATTTTACACATACTCGTACATACAGTTTCATTTTTTTTCTTTTTATTTTTAATATTTACAGTACACATGTGACATATGAATTTTATTTTTTATGTACAAAGTTTGCAATTTTTTTGATCTTTAAAATTATGAATAAAATTTTATTTTATTTTACTTTCTTTCTTTTGAAACTTTTATAATATTATGTGTACACACTTTTAGGGCTGTATTCACATGAAAATATAAATTTTGTTTTATTCTGTAATTTATTTATATATATTTTTTTTTCATATTTATTGTGCAATGTCTCATAATATTTACATTACATATCATCATCTAGATATGACTAAACATATATGAATATTGCTTACATCCTTAATTGGATATTTAACTTAACAACAAATCTGTCTGCTTATACAGTAGTTAAAATTATACATTCATAAAATATACGAGGGTGATGTGAAAAGTTTCTGCACTAACAGAGAAACAAAGAATTTTTTTTGTCTCAAATTATATATTTTTTAATTTTTCGAACATTGTCTGCTTTTAAGTCTATACACTTTTCACAATTATGCTCCTCCCACCATCCCTTTAACCCCCTTCCAAATATTAGTTTTCATCTTGCTCTACTTAGAAGGATACGATGACCTCTTCATTTTGATGAAAACTTCTGTCTTCCAAACCAAACTTTGAGCCTAGGAAACAGGAAAAAGTCACTAGAGCCTAAATCTGCGGTGAATGATTATTCAATTCAAACCCAAATTCATGAATTTTCGCCATGGCAACCGCTAAAGTGTAAAACGGTATTCGATTTTTTTTTTCCATTTTTACAAAAATATACTGGCATTGAGTTTCTCAAATATACTATCAAGCATCCAAACAAACGAGCATCTAAAATGGCAACAATGTTCACAATCATCTTTTAAAGTACAATGTACCATTGTCGTATCGAAAAGAGCTCGACGAGAAGCATCATCTTCATGACGAGGCTAATGGGCTTCATACTTTTCAAACAACCTATGTATGTACTAAGGTTCATACAAATACATAGATATAGGTATATGTGTATGTGTGTTTGTACTTAAACACACAAATTACGTACGTAGATATGTATGCATACACACTATAATTTAGTTTATCTAAAATGTGCGATATTAACTTTTCACATTCTACCCATTACAAACATGAATCATTGGTGTCGTCCTGTGTTCTGTGTATTTCTTGTGAAAACATTTATTTTTTTTCCATCGCATGATAAAAATCAACGATTAAAATAAATGTTATTTTTTTTTTATAAAACAGGATATACATACTTAGACATACGTGCGTATAAATTTTTTTTTTTTTTTTATTTTAAATAAATTTAAATTAACTGGAAACAGAATTTTATAAATAGACAATTCTATATATACATATATATAATCATATAATGTAAAATTTATATTCAAAAGGATCCTTTAAATTTTCTTGCTAAATTAAATTTCTATTTTTTTTTTAATTGAAATAGCAAAAAAAAAGTACGAAAAAAATTTTATGTCCTTGCATTATCCTTTTAAATCCTTATTCTACATATATATTCAATTTTCTTTTAAATTTTCTTCTATAAAGAATTGTGAACATTAAATGAAGGAAAGTTATATAGTAAAAAGGATATTATACATATTTTAAAATTCTACAAAATTGAATAATCCTTTTAATTCTTAAACAAGAATATTATATAGATGTACACATATTTAGAAGAAACAAAAATATATATTCCATTATGTAATTCATATATAAAACGTTCGAGTATTATATATGCACAGGACGAGTATGCAGTGTATATGCATTCATAAATCTTTTACATTCCATGCTCATTCACAACACTATTAAAAATGTTAGTACACTACATATCACGTTTATACGATGGCATACATGATCATATTTTTTTCACCTGTATGTATGTATCCTGCATGACCATTTAAGGTCGCACCACATTAAAATTAAATTGTATAAGAAAAAGAATTTGAGGAAAAAATAATAATATAATAATGTAACTTACTCGTTTACCAAAGAAAATCTCTTCTTTTTTTTTTTTAATTAAATTCATTTCATTTAAAGAATGAGAATATATAAATATTTATTATTCAAGTTATAGAATGAAAATGAAAATGAAAAAAAAAAATTAAATTTTTTAAAATCCTTTTTAATTAATTAAAACCTTCAAGCAATCTTAGAAAAATGAAAAAAAAAAAAATTCTAAAATTTTTCCCTAAATTCTCTTACAACATATTGCTCCGTCTATTTTACTTTCTTTTTTTATTTTCTTTAATTTTCTACTACTATACATATCTATGACGAATAAGAGTTCATTTAATTTTCTCTTTTTTTTTCTTTCTAATTTTAGTCTTTTCTCAAAATATTTATACACCGGTGAGCTAAATATACCAAACCAAACCATTCAGCTTTATTTACTTACCACATCGTATATATTCTTTGCTTGAACGAATGTACTTTTTTTTAAAATTCTTCTTTTTTTTTTCTCATATCCTAAAAAAATACCGCATACTCACTTACATATACGGGCTTATTTTCTCTATGTGTATAATACATACCCACATATATCCCACCATCATCATTCATTTAAAATTTTTTTACTCATTTTCATGTTTTATTTTAATTTCGAATTTTTTCTTTTAATTTTTATTTTTATATTCTGCCACTAAACTACATATTTTATACCTTTTACATGCTAAAATGCACCTTTCTAAAAAACAAAATAAAAGAAATTATGTGTCAAGGTTAAAAGGATTTCATTTTTAAAGTATTTTTCTGTGTGTTCTTTATAAATATGTGAACGAGTATATAATTTATAAACATTATATACTCATAATGTATGTGATGCTTATTGTACACAACATGAGTGATACATACACTATACTTTACCCGCACATATGTACGAGTATAGTACATAATATTTCCTGACAGGTATGTATATCCTGGAAAATAAGCATTTCATATAATAAAAGGATTAGTTGGAAAAAAATTTTTTTTAATGAATTTTTCATCCACAAAAAAAGTATTTGTTTAAAAGATGATGAAGAGAAAAAAAAATATATATTTTTTTTTTTTTTCGGAAAAAAAGAGTGAAAATCCTGTGATAAAAGCGTACACTTATACATAGGTTGTACAATATGAATTCTATGTGGTGTGTATACTTAACTTAACTAAGTAATGAAAATAAAAAAATTAAAGAAAAAATTGTATGAAAATTTCTTCGGCCCATTCTGCTGGATAATAAATTAAAAAAAAAAAAAAAGGAAAGTAGTGTATAATATGCAAGTACATAATACCACGGTCTACAGTACTTTGAAAAGAACGTAATAGGTGAAGTACTTATGTGTGTACTTAATACATAAAATTTTTATAATTTGTGCCAAAAAATAAACATATTTTTCTTCTTTTTTTTGATTAGTTTATATCATGAATCATATCCCAAAGTGATTTTGAACATAATCATCATCACTATCATCATCATTATGAGCTCGAACCTGTATTTAAAATCTTCATTTTTCAAGATGTCCGTATATCCATTAAAATTTCAAGTGAAATTTTTGTGTTTTTTTGGTTAAAAAAAAAAGAAGCGAAAATATTTTTATTCTTTTTTCACTTTCAAATTATAATTTTTCGTAAATACATGGATACGAACATGGTGTCATGTCTCAAATGTGATATTCCCTTCGTCATATTTTGTGTGTCTTCGTTTTTTGTTTTTTTTTTGCCATCATCTTTGATGGTACTTGCTATGAGACATTCTCAAATGTAATGTACGAATGTAGATGTATCGGTCGAGTAGAAAAATGCATTGAAATATATATTAGATACTATATAGATATAGAGTAAAAGCAATTTAAAATTGATGTGCAAAGTATAAGAATTATAACACATTAAAAATTACATACTATGTATATGTACAATGACTACCAAAAATCCAAATACACTAAAATATTTTTGAAGTTTTATAGAAATTTATCTTTTTGTTTTGAGAACCGTTCACTATCTTATTTTCTGTCTCTACTTCTTCTTATCCTTCTTTTTCTTTTTCAATAATCTACATTGAGTACAGCCCAAATCGAATTTGAAGTAATTTTTTGACTTAACTACAGTTTGATGTGAATTACATGATTTATAATAGTAATAATTGAGTTACTTGTCGTCAGCAAGTAGACTTAAATTTCAGTATTTCTAAGCTCTTTTTTTTCAGCAAGATGGTACTCATTTAAAACAGAATGTACTTGGAGGGAATGAAAATTGAAAATACTCAAAGAAAAATTGAAAATTATTTCTCTTACTTACGGAATCGAAACTACGACTTCGAGATTATTTTTGAGAAAGTCATTTACGAGTGTCAGTTTTTTCATCATTTTGGAAATTTCCATTTCACCATCTTTTTTAATCATTGAATAAAGTTCATTTTAAATTTCATTCGAGGCTAGTGAAATGAAGTAATAAGGAAAATGTCAATGATCATATTAAACATAATTCTTGTTGATGAACGGTAAATAAATGATCATTGGGAAATTTCTGTTTATCAAAGTCATTATGGAAAAATATATAAAACCTTAAATCTGTGCTTTCATCTGTCATAGTCATATTCAGTTCGTTATTATCATTTTATCAGCTAATATCGGTGCATTTATTTTTGACTTTCACTGTACCATGTTTATATTATCAAAGTGAAAATGAAAATTACATATCTAAGGCAAAATGCCAATATATCATGATCTTTTATATTTTTGTTTCTCATATTATATCTTCCTTTATTTCTTATACAGATTCCTTTTGTTGTTTTGTTATACAAAAATAAATTTTTACAAAAAAAATTGAATAAAAAATATAAAAGTATAGTAATATAAAATTAAGAAAAAAAAAAAAGAAATATAATATAACAAAATCATCAAACACGTACAAACTGAACGTGACAAATTTCTTTTGTAAATATTCTTAAAAATATCCATACGTACAACAAAAATATATGTACGATATATAATATGAATGAAAACGAAGATGCAAGTAATAATAAGGACATACGAGTAGATATTATAAGAATAATATAAGTGCTATATGAATGTATGAATACTTGTATGTCGTATGTTATAATACGATATGTTTCATTCTAATGCATTTTTAATATAAACACACACTTGATCACACTTTTGAGATTGTATTCTCGTTCTCACATATTAGTATATAGTATACATTTTACATATTAAACATGTATTTTTGTATTCATATGCATATGCAGATTATATACATAAATGCAAATATAATTGTATAGGAGGAGTATGTAAAACATTTATCGTTCCAAATACATACCTACATTCATATGAAGGTGAAATTATATTTAAAAGTTGTATACAAAAACAAATACATAAATATTTTTATAATATATTTTTATACTTGAATATTAAAAAGTCATATAAAATCTATAGCATCGCATTATAAAATATACTTACTTCAAATATAAAATTTAAATGAAAAAAAAATTAAAATAAAAATAATATAAAGGACTATTAAGGAATGAAAATATTTTTCCATCTTTAGATAATACTTTTTCAAATACTCGTATGTACTGAAGACTTTAAGAAGGACTTACGACGCCATTCAAATTGAATTAGAGAAAAGAAGTAGTGAAAATACCAAAAATGTATGTGAAGAAATTGAAAAATTTTTGAAAAAGACATTGAGTGCTTACTTTACTGTATTCAAAAATGATAATTAAGGTTTTATTTTATCAACAGAAACAATAACACCACTACCAACGACCGACAACGTTAAAAGGACAACGACACAAAGACAGGAACAACGACAGCAATAATGACAGCAACAACGATAGCAACTACGACAGCAACAACGACAGTAACAACGATATAGCAACATCGAGATCAACAACGACAAAAACAACGAAAGCGACATTAAAGGCAGCAACAACGATGGCAACAAAGACAGCAACAACGATAGCAACAACGATAGCAACATCGAGATCAACAACAACAAAAACACAAAAGCAGCAACAACGACAAAATTCTAAAGTTAATTTTTATATCCTTCGAAATCAGAATCACATAAAATCAATCAATTTTTTTCCATTTTTTTTTTGCTGCTGCTGCTGCTGTTGGTCTTAGGTCCTATTTTCTATTATTTGAATATTATATTTATCATTTTTTAATATTATAATCACAAAATTATCTATGAGAACAAATTATATTTTTTATCCTTATACAATATTTTGATCCTTATTTTTCGTATTTAACATTCATATTGCACATTTATCAAAATTATATTCCCAGATTTTTTTTCTTTTTATTCGAATTTCTCTTTTTTTATATATTTTACAAATATACTCGCATCCATTCCACATACCCAACCGTATATGATAATTTGATCAATTTCGAATTCAGTTCTCTTATATAATTAAATATATAAAAAAAGGATATAGCTATTCATTTTTATATTAATACAATGTTATTACCGTTTAATAAAGTTTTAATATAAATAATAAGATTTTTCTTTATATATCTGTCTGTGATTCTGTGCGGGTATGTGACTGTATATAAAAACGCGTTAAAAATAAATAAAATTGATAAGATGAAGACAAAGACAAAAGGAAAGGAAAAGTAAAAAACAAAAAAAAAAGGAGGGATTTGAAAAAGAATATCAAAAATGTAAAACATAATCTGAATCTAAAATATGATTTGATTTTATTTCGATTTCCAACAAATGTATATGTAAGTAAAATATTTATGCATATCCATAAGGATATATTACATATGTATAGTACATAGGGATAGGATGGAAAACGTGATAACATAAGTACATATTTATCTCACTAATAGTATACAAGACATAGTTTTATAGATCCTTGTTATAAATGTGTATAATTATATACTTACAATATTCATGTTGTACAACCCACAAATCTATGTTTCTAATATTTACTACACACAAATAATGAAATATTAATATTACGAACATTGATGACAAATCTGTACACACACAAAAACACACATAAACTTTACAAATGATGGTATGGTATGGTATGGTATGGTATAAAGTGTATTACTATTAATATAGATTAGACTGGAATGAATTAAGAGATGAATTGATCAAAATAAATTATATACAAGGCAAGAGTAAGCAGGTATATACGAGACTACAAGAGTGTGGATACATGTTTATGTATAAAACCAAACGTACCAAATAAACCTACATCTAAAATTAATAAATGGCCATTTCAATTTGTATATAATAACCTTATGGCCTTATTCTTGCTTTACTTCTATGTGATTCTATGCGCTTCTATCTCTCTATAAGTATTTCTCTTTCTTCTTTCTTCCTGCCTATACAACTGTATACCATTCATTTTTATGTAAATTTCATATAAAATACAAATAAAATCATATTCGTATGTAATTTAATTTATTAATTTAATATTTCATTTAAGTCTGTAGTCGCATATTATGATCGTTTAAAATATTTATTCATTCAACTTTTTACCATTACTATACTGCTAGAAGGATTATTAGAATTTTGTTGTGTGTATACACGGTATACAAATTGTCCAAAATATTAAATGGCCAATAAATAAAATAAATAATTTAAACAATTTCGAAACGATATATTAAATGAGATAAATAAAACTTTTAAAACTTTCTTCAAATTTTTTATGTCTCTCTGTCGTTCTTAAAAATATTTTCTAGGATGTATGTTTGTGTGTGAACATAATAACATCCTTATTGAATATATGATATACACGATTGAATATTAAATAAAAAATATTATATTATTGAATATACGTACATTTGTACAGACAAAAAAAGGATATACTAAGGATAAGGATGTCACATACATGTATAAGTATGTATATAAGACTGCATTCGCATGAAACTTTTAAAACTTTATTTCTTTTCTTTTTTTATTTTATTTTTATAATATTATTTCTGTTCAGTGATTTATTGATCCTTATTAAGTTCATTAAATGCAAATGTCCTAATTTTCTTTTTCGAACTATACATAAATGTATTTTTTTTTTTGTTTTCATCTTTCAAATAATTTCCAATTTTTCAAAAGAAAATCGAAAAAATAGGAATTTCTTTTCCTTTTCTTTTATTTTCTCATTTTACAAATTCATCAATCTTGACCCTATAGATAGCCAATAGCAGTCGTATACAGTATGTGTCCTTCGACCCAGACCCCCGAAATTGATGACTTTCTATATTATATCACATTATATGTACATACCTATCACATCACAGATACATAAAATTGTATATCCAAGCTATAAATGTAACACAAAATGTAAGCAAGAAATCAAACAAGCAAGCAAACAAGCAAGCAAACTATCAAGCAACTTCTCGCTTGCGTTATGCATACACAAAAGAAAAATATTATCATCATCATCGTCATGTAATGATGTCAATAATTGAGAACATTGTGCGGTCGGTCATATTATTCGAACAAAAAAGAAAAAAAAAAGAAGAGAAACGAAAAATAAATAAAAAATGAAGAGAAAAAAAACGAAAAATAAAAAAGAAATAAAAAGTAGGATACTTACAAAATCATCGACTATACACATGTGATCTAATATGTTCATGTTTTGTGTACCATACGAATTTTTTTTTTTTGTTCTCGTCCCTTTTTCCTTTTTGTGTGACTTTTCATTTTTCATGACAACAAAACATATAAGCTGGTCTAAAAATGAAGGCAAAATATCAAAAAATCAAAAAATCAAAAATCAAAAAAAAAAAAATCAAAACAAAAGGATATTATTTAGAAGATTGCAACTTTTGCATAAAAATTCATGGTTCATATATTGAACGATTTTGTTATAATATCCTGTCCTATACACAAAAAAAACAGAATACATGACATGAGTATACAACAAAATGTACAATTATTTATACATTTACACACACATGTACATGTGGACAATTTAATGGATATATGTATTTGTATACAAGAGTATATGTATATGGACAGATACAGCGATGCCATACAAATATGTTTGTCGGTAAATAAGAAAATGAAAATATGAAAATGCAAAAATGAAAAAGGAAAACCAAGAAAAAGAAAATTGTGTCTGAGTAAAATACCAATACTCATTTTCAACACAAAATAAAAATACATATGAAAAAATTATAAAAAAAAAAAAAAGAAGGAAAAAGGAAACCCCCATCGAATTGAAGAAAATCTAGAAATCATAAATTTTTATCTTAACATTAAATGTGCTGAGAAAATTTATTGCTTTAAAAAAAAAAAACAGAAAAAATACAAGGAAAAACTAAAAATGGAAATACATATTTAATATGTATTTTTTTTATATCCTTTCTAATACTCATACATAGTATGAAAATAGTTTTTTAACGTATAAATACGAATGCATATGTTCATAGTAGATTGTATAAATTACAAAAAAAAAAAAAAAATAAATAAAATAAAAAGGATATTTTTGTGAACAGATACTGATAAATCGCAATAATACCAATGATGATGATGGCGATGATGATGAAATATGTGTATATCTGTGCCTAACTCATCTCATACATTTATTTATCAACGATTATATATAGAAAACAATAAATACATCCGAACGGCACAGCCGAATGACAGGAGACCAAAAACAAATTATATGTATGTGCTCATATATCCTTTTTTTTTCATTTCCAATATATTATTATTTTTTATACATATATCCTGTACGATGTAGAGATTTTAATGTCATTTAAAGCCTAACAATGTGATATTTCTGATTTGATACGACATGGATTTTACGTCATGGATATGAGCATTACATAGAAGAGTGGTGGGATACATTACAGCTTTTTAGCCCGTAAGGGTGCAGCCTAAATGATAACAAAAAATATTTTTTTAGAAAAAAAAAGTAGCATATATTTAAAAGTATGAAAAAAAAATAAAGCTTAGATTTAGTACTTATTTGTAACATCACTTATACACACTTACACACATCCTCGCATTCGCGTACATTCTACACATAACGTAAATATTAAATCGTTAACTATGTATACAGAAACACAAAAAAAAAAAAAAACAGAATTCCTTTTAATTTATTGGCTGTTAAATCTTTTAAATACAGGATCAATTGAATATTTATTTTGGATCGAAATAAATTGATCAGCAAATTAACACACAAAAAAAAAAGTTCCTAAAATCTTTCTCTCTTTAGGTTTTTGTTTTTTTTTTTTTTTGCATTTAAAAAATTTCAAATGAAAGTATGGGAATTTGTCAGAGAACAGAAAATAAAGGAGGTGTTGGGTTGGCGGTGTAGAAAGTGTGAAGATTAATCAAAAATAAAATTTATAGAATTTTTGTATATTTAATCATTTTGATAAATCTTTCATAATGATTTTCGTTATTATTATTTCAAGGTCCTTCAGTGTTATTGCTATAATACCATGATTTCTTTTCCCTCATACATACATACCTGTACCATCTTTACCATCACTCCTGTACCATAATTTTCTTCTTCTTTGTTTGTTTGTTTTATAGATGATGATGATTTAGGGAATATGGAACTCATGTAGAACAAATTCAAGGTAAATACCTATTGTAGAGAAAATAAATAGCTAAATACCGTATCAAAATTTTTGTGTAAAAAAAAATTGTTTATGCCCAAAATAATGATGGTAGATGAAAATGGTACTAAGTAGATACAGCTACTACATATTCGTACAAATATATACTTTTTGAATCCTTTTTTGAATTTATATACATATTTAACTTTCTGCCTCACAAAATGAACATTTGTTCAAAATAAAACAAATGACAAAAAGGATAAAAAAAAAAACTTTTTTCTTGTTCATAATTTTTTTTTCTGTTTTGTACACTTTATAAGACTTATATTTTATGAAGGATTAAAAATAAGAAATTTTTTAAAGAAAATTCTTTAAGTACCTACTTTAAGTAAACAAAAACAAAAGGATAATGAAAAACTTTTTTTTGTGTTTTTTTTTTCGTTTGACTTAAAAAAAATTTTTTTGTGTTTGATTTATTATCAAATCCGATTAAAATACACAAAATAAAAAAAAAAAACAAAAATTTCCTTTTTTTTCGTTTAATTTTTTCAAAAATTACCCACATACATCTCATCATCCACAATACTTATCCTTTCACTTCACGTATTTGTACTTCATGTAAAAATTTTAACGTTTCATTATTTTATATTTTTTTCTTTTTGTTTTCTTTTCTTTTAGGAAATTTATTTCTCGACAAAATAAGATACTAAATCAATATCAATAATTCCAAATATAAATAAAATGAAAGTAAATCATTAAATCAAGAATTCATTATAGAATTAGAATCGAAATAACATTAAAATGTGCTAAATTCATTAAATAGAAACTTTTATTTTTATCTGTGCATAACAGAAGATGGTACATGGTAGTACCTTTAACTAACACTCTAACAAGAGTACATCGTATATACGGAACCTACTTACTTATAAGAGAACTTCTATACACTCTTATGTTCATTATTTATATTTTATTTATTGTTATTACTTTCGTAGACACATTTTCACTTCATCTTATATCATCCTATATATGTATGTACATATACATTTATGCGTATATGAATGTCCATGTTTTTGTTGTACGAAAAGTTTGTCCTTACATTACATTTCTTCTGCGGTCGTACTCAAACTTTTTTCTTCTTCTTCTATTTTTTCTTTTTCTTTCTTTTTGTTTGGATGATTATTATTACTACGCAGTGTGTGTTTATAAAAACAGCAAAAAAAATAATAATAATTGCAATAAACATTCATTATATTATTAAAATCATATCGCAATGTATTAAAGGTGGCTACAGACTAACCTATCCTGGGCTGTATATGGTGACTAAGCAACAATCAAACTCTCTTACTCTCTCTCTCTCTCTCTCTGTCTCCTTCCAATGTTGCTACAGTCCAAGTCGAACTCTGTCCTCCAATACTTTGGCCTTCCACATAACACGATCCTCCCCTTTCTGCTTCGAGTTGGTGACCCTCTGCATAAGTTTTTAGCGTCTTCTTCCGTTCAAGTTAGTTTTTGTGATTTCCAATTTATATTTCTATGCTCATCGTAGGGGACATGGTGCAAAACACCATGAATAAAGCATTCATACATTTACACTATGAACTTTCATGTTTCATTTTGTTGTTTCTTGTTTCTGTAGTGGTAACATATTTTATTGATATTATACAAAAAAACTTTTATAATTTTGATTTTCATTATAATGGCAACACCAAAACATGAAACTAAGTCGACTGAAATAAACTCATTCGATGTCGGATTGAATTTGATGAACATTTTCACGACATTCCGTTCTCTTTTTGCTCTTCTATACTTCTCTTCTATACGTAATTTATCACGTGACGTTCACGTTAAGGTTTCAAGATTGTAATGTAAACGCAGGAATATATGGTCTCATGGCCATGTCTCATGCGTGGGTTTTGGATTGTCTGTTGTCATCTTTATACCATCACACAGTATGTGTTGTATTCCTTTTTGAGTTATAGTATACTGTGCACGATGTATTATGTCGTAATTATACGTTTTTACATTTATTGTTATATTATTTAACTTCGAAGGTCATATTATCATCTATTTAATATTACATTCATTTTCGACAACAACAACAAAAACAAAAGAAAAAAAATAATATCGCAATAAATAAGCATTTCATTATTAAATTTATACATTACAACTTATTTAACTTTTTTATACATACAAACATACATTATAAGAAAAGCACATACACATACTCGTATATATTCTATATTTTTGATATTAACACACAAATATTATTATTTTTAGATAGGTAGTAAATTTTTGCTGATATTACCACAAATATTATTAGGTTTTTTTTTCGGTTTCATTACTACATTCTCAAAATCAAAGACCAGGATACATACAATAAATATTTATGAGGATTAATTCGAAAATAATTATTATTATTATACCATCATGTAGGCACATCGTATTCATGTGTACTCGTATTATGTGCTTACGTTTACGTTATTATTTTTTATGAGTAAATATATTTAAGTTTAGAACAAACAATCAAACAAATAAACCAAAAAATATCTAAAGAGGAAATAAAATATAATTCATTTAATTATAAATGTAATATGAGTAATAATAATTTAATTATTTAAAGTATTAAAAATAATCTATGCTTATTGAAACATCGTATATTTTAGTCTTAACGTTTTAATGTAATGAATTTTATCGAATAATGTTATTAGATTCGTAATATATGAGTTAGGTATCTAATTAAAGAAATTAAATTAGATAATTAATTTGAAGGAAATCTAATATTTTTTTTTGTTTTGAATTTTACTCATCATCATCAATAGCATCAGAGCTTTAGGTGAGCCAGGGCTTTCACCGAAGTGATTTCTAGACTTTATAACAATAATGAGTCTTTGAATGAGTGCACCTACAGTTTAAACGTAGATTGCGAACACCACTGAGTTGCTGGTGCAGAAGCAAACTTTTTTACATGACAGGGCCTAGACTGATCTAGTTCTAGACCTATTGTTAGACTTAGAATGATCTAATGATCTAATAATACTGCTAATAATTTCTGCTATTTCTCGTCAGCAAGTAGCTATACTACTTTATCAGCATTTCTAAACTCTTTTTCTCAGCAAGCTGGTACTTATTCAATGCAGCATAAATTTTGGGAGTAATGAAAGTTGAAAATTATTTTTGTTACTTTTGCCGTGGGCAGGAATTGAACCTGCACTTTGAGATCAATAGCCAATTGTATTACCACTTGACGCTTATGTATATAAACGAGTCTATTTTTTGTCGTAGACAGGCGGAAAAAAATCGCAATGATCATTTTTCCAGTCTCCATTTGTGTTTGATGATCACCACTGTTTGGATGATCATTGTCAATTTCAGTTTTTACTGTCAATTTTAAATCATTATTATTATAATTTGTATATCCTCAGACTAAAGGCTTTTGCTAAGCCTCTCCTTGAAGACCTTGCGGAGTTTGACAGTCTATGTATAGGTAGTTTGATTTACTACTTAAATAAGACAAAATTACTACAGTCTAGATTAAACAATCACCACCCACAAGAAAGCTTTGTGATAACAAAACGACACCCAAAGTGATAATTAAGTCTACAAACCAACCAAACCAAAGTTCCTGAAACTTTATTCGAACTGACTAAAATGAAATTAAAATAAAAATTTAATGATCATTTTAACTTAATTTGGGGTGACAGATGGCAAATGAATGATCATTCGCAACGAATTATCACTAAATTTTTCCTGTTCCAAAAAAAATGTAAAATAAATGTGAAATAATCACTTGAATTTTTATTCTAGAAAATACACACATAAACACAAACATAACATTTTTGTATGTTTAATTGTGTACCCCAGTTTATAGTGGCATTGCATAACAAATTATAAACAAAAAAAAAGGATTTCATTTATATAATTCAATTTCGACTGCGAAAAGATCCTCTTAATTTGATTTTTTGTTTTTTGTTTTTTAGATAAAATCCTTATATACCAATTCTTGTTATATGTGTGCGTTTTCGTATAAATAAACTTTAAATTAAATTTTTTTTTTAAAAAAAAATAATAATGAATAGAGTAAAAAAACAAATACATATGTGAATAAATAAATAAATAAATTCTATTCAAAAAATAGAAGAAAAAAATGTTATTCAAGAGCTCTTTGAACTAAAATAGAACTATATAGAACTGCAAACACACACATACATATATACGTGATACAATGAATATAATAGAACAACCTAATATACATATGTACATTGAATGTACAAGGATATATACGACTATGTGGTACGTATTATGAAAATAAATCTAAAAAAGTTAAAAAGTTTGTTTGTTTCGTTATCTCTTATTTTTTATTTATATTTTTTTTTTCATCGTGTTTAAAACTCAAATCAAATAACACTTTACAAATCAATAAAGAAATACTAATGTACATTCATGAAGAGCACCTGTAAAGGTAAATCTTTATATCACACCCACACCCATCCAATCTCACTCGCAGTATTCATTCACTAACTATAATATAACACCTAGCCCAAGTTCTACCTACTCGAATACACTCGTATGTATAAAAGGTGATGGTGAACGTGGTGGGTGGTAACAGAGTAACACAGGCAAAAATGGAATAAAAAGAAACGAAGAACAAACTAGCACAGTACTCACTCACTACTCTTAAGTGCTCGCTCGCAGTGCTCTGTTCCTCGTTTTCCTCCTCGCAATCTGGCTCTTCTAACCTATAGTAGTGCAAATATACTCATAAATATATATTTTTTTTAACTTCTCATACACACAGATTGGTGGAAAAACGAAATAAAAAATAAATTGAACGATAATGGAATGAAGAATAACGAATAAAATGTAGATCAAGTTGAATATCACGTTCAAAATTAAGTAAAATACTTTCGTATATAATACGGACGAGTACTACACACATATCGCACTTTTATAAGCAAGTATACACAAGAATAATAGTAGTTAGAAGGTAAAAGGAAAATGAAACACGTAAAAAAAATTATCTAGAATTTATATTTTGTAGTTTTTTTTTTTTGTTTTTTTTTTCATCTCACTGTGTATTTACTATTTGATTTCTGTTTTGTTTGTTTGATTTTGTTTGATGTTGTTTTTAAATACTACACAGAATGTGTATGAGCGTGTATATATTTATTATTGTCAGAATATTAAGTATATCCCTGTACACATATACTACAATACATAAAACGTATGTACATACGTTGTACACCTGATGAATTTAAAACTAATTGATAAGAAAATTTCTAAGAAATAAAAACAGCATAAATTAAATAGAAAATTACACTATAAATTCATTTTTAATTAAACTACAAATAAACTTTTATATCCTTTATTGTGTATTCGTATCTATTTATATACTTACGTTATATATTGTTTTTATTTTTTGTTTTATTTTTGTTTTTTTCTTGTTTTTTTTTCTGTTTTTTTTTTGTATGTTTAATTGAACTTTTAATTGCATTTAGATAATTTTTGTTTTCAATTAAAATTTAAATTGATGTTTTATTTTTTTTTTTATATCGCTATTACCGTATTTATTTTTTTCTGAATTTTTGTTGTTTTTTTTGGTGAATAAATTTTTGTGTAAGTATATAAATGTTTTATTTGTGTTTGTGTGATAATTTATTCTTCAATTAATTTCAATTATATATTGAATATCTTATATATATATATATATATATATATGTACATGCGAACTTGTATTAATTGATTCGATATAATTACATTGTAGATAATAATTATAGTACTTTATATACAAAAAGTTTTCAAATAATTTGATTAAAAGAAATGATTATTACTTCAGGCCACATTTTCAGTTATATAATTAAAATGAGAAAGAAAAAAAACAACAACAACAATAGAATACAATGTTATTATAATATAAATTATTATAACGTATTATAACGAAAAATATTATAACGTTGATAGTGATAGGATATTGGTAAATATAAGTATATTTAAATGAAGGACACTTAAAAAAGTTTAATTACAAGAATAAGAATGCAGTAATGAGAAAAATCTTACCACTTTACTCTATTAATAAGTACAACAACTAAGAGCATAATTTGCTTTGAATGTGTTTCTGAATTTGATTGAGACAGATTTTCTGACTACACTAGCATCATTTGTACTCTTGCTGGGTACTATCTGCTTTGATTGTGTTTAGGGTCTCGGTTTCCGGAATTCACCATGAATGGTTATAGAGACAGTTGCAACACCGAAATATGACAGACAAACCCTCCGATCCGATTTAAGCTGCAGCGACATTGAAGAGAGAGAGAAAGAATACGTTTAATGATCATTACTTCTAGAAAAATTCTTAAATTATTAATTTTTGAAATAAAATTAAATTTTAATTATATACACAATTACTCGCTATAATTTTTATTTTTATATAATATTTTTTTCTCCTGGATCCTTTGAAAAATTCTTTTGATTTATCAATGAATAAAAATTATTTCGATACAACTTATTTTTAGTCATTGTTTTTGCAAGTATTGCATGTACATATGTTAATAAATAAATACAAAATACAATGTTACATGATACCATTCAATCTATATAATATGTAAAACTCGCATACATTACATACTTTTTCACAAAAATTCTTATATTCACATATGAACCATGATAAACGTATTACAAAACCATCAAAATCGAACTGATTCATTATTTAGTCCTTTTTGAAAAAAATTTATAACATAAATTAAAAAAATAAAATACAAAACAAATCAAAAATAACGAAAAAAGTGAAAATTAAACCAAGGAAAAAACAAAAAAAAAAAAAGAAATTTATTAAAAAAATATTTTCTGCAAATTTTGCTATATCCACCTGTCATATAATATAAATGAAACATTATATATGTATACGTACATAAATCTATACATTCATACTTTGGATACAAATACATGTATGTATGTACATCATAATATGTATAGTTTGTGGTGTTAAAAAGTTTTTTAATATCACAGTCACAGCAAATAACTACTGACACTGCGATAAAATATAAGCAACTCTGACAGAGAGAATATAACATACAACACAGGCACAGATAACAAAAAAAAGAAAAGAAAATAGGAATGCTGCAGCAGAAAAAAAATATGAAGAGAACAAAAAAGAAAATAAGAAATAAGAAATGAAATACAAATCGAATATTTATGATGAATGAGTGAGAATGATGATGATGATGATGACAATAATGAAGCAACTAACATATTTGCATATAATAAAATATATACAAAACGAATACATATACAAATATGTATGTATGGGTGTAATAAAATGCATATAAAAAAATATGCATACACACATACGTACATAATCGAAGAATATATATGAATGTGATAAAAATTCACTGATCCAAAATTTATCATCATGATACCTTTTCATATTGTAATATATATGTGTGTATTTGATGTGGATACATTGAATGGATGTACGTATAGATATATGTATATCCGTATCCTTATATGCAATGTCGTACATTATTATATGTAGGGTACTTTATTGTTGATTGGTTTGTTGTTGTTGTTGCTGTTGTTGTTGTCGTTGTCTTTTTGTTATAATTTCAGAATGTTGTTTTATTTTTTTATTTTATTTATTTTTTTTATTTTTTTTCATTTTTAATCATTTTTTCATATTAATGTACATATTTTTCTATATATCAATTTCTGATGACATATGATGGAAATTTTAATTATGTATATGATTTACATATACACAACGTACACCATAAATGCGAATGAAATGTGTACAAGAGTATACATACATATAATAGTGTAGTTATATGGGAATGTGTATTATTAATCTATGTAGTAAAAAAAAACAAAAAAATATCCTGTTAGATTGTGTATCAGTATGTGAGGTTTATGCGTTCCATATAAGTATATAGATATGTATGTAATATGAAAAAATTTCAATTTAGATCGAATATGAGTATATGATGACAACACACACTTTACATTATCATCATCATCATCATAATCTTCTGTGATACACATATACACACCACAATTCTATTGTATTCATGTATTTATAGAGTATACAATCCGTAATAATAATCATCATATGCATAAACTCCATATACTCGTATATTATGTATATAGATACGTTCGTATTCCTATATGTATATTCGATTACGTATGTACATATATGATATGAATACATATGTGCTTATTATGTATTATAACAGATTATGAAGTGAGAATTAGTTTTGATAGCTCTGCTATACATACATACATATACACACATATATGGCTCTATAAATAATCACATACATAACAATACTACTATAGTTTATTTTGTTTTTCATTATTTTCTACATTCCTTTTTTAATTTCCCATTTCATGTACATAAGCACATGACACGTGTTTTTATACTTTTTACTACTACAGTATATATGTATATCCTTTTTATATTTTATCCTTCAATAAAATATTAAATTATTTTTCCTTCATAAAGGAAATTTCCTTTGTTTTCAAAAGCAAAAATTAAAAGTAATAAAAAGCAACAAAATACGAAAAGAAGTAAAATTCCAAAATGAGAGATGTGGAAAATAATTTTCGATTTCATTTGAATTAATAGCTATATCTATACTTATATAGTGTAGCTCATTTGCAAAAGGGGATATGTCCAATACACATATTTTTTAAGTTAGAGATGCCATTTCCTAGCTTTTAAAATGCTCTTTCATTTGTTATTTTCGAAATTAGATAATATGTATCAAAATGTATTATAATTTCACTGTAAAAATCGTTGTATGTTGCAAAATGGGATATGTCCAGTGATTGTTAAGTTGCAAATTGGGATATGTCAATTCTTATATATATTTCTTCTTCAAATAAAATTAACGGTAAAAATCGTTTTTGCTGATTTTATTCTTACATTTTTTTTAACTAAAATTTTGTCATTTTCGAGTTGGCGTTTGTAGCGTTTGTTTCCAATGGAAAAAGTTTCAAAATGGGATATGTCCCACAATTAGTTTCAAAAGGGGATAAGTCCAAATTATTTCCCTAATTTTAAAAGTAATTACAGTTTTTATATTTGAAATGACTTTCACATAGAAATATGTACCTTCTGAATTAACAAAATTAAAAAAAAAAATAATGAAAATATTGAAAACAAGCATCAAAATGATTTTTCTCCTTTTCTGAAAAACTAATCTATGAGGACTTATCCCGTTTTGCAATTGAGCTCCAGGTATAATCATATAATAAAAAGGACATAATTTTACATATAGTTATGTACATGTATACTTTATCTTACGAAATATACAACATTATATGCTCGTATATATGACCCAACATTGTATTTAACTATTTTTGTGAATATAACAATGTATAATTAGATTTTATATTTTGTATATACCTAACATTTTCTGTGGAAATTTTAATTCAAATGCAAATATCTCTATACATACTACATATATACACAAGTAAATACACAATGTACATACATACTGGTACTTGGTAGTTGGTACAGTAATAATTATTTGTTTTATATACGATTATTTCGAAATGTACATTTTATATATAAATTCTATGGATATTTTACACAATTATTAACAAATATTCGTATACATTTAATTTTTTATATACAAATTATATGTATATTCATATGTACATTTATGTAAATAAGTACATTTGTACATATTTAGCACACAAATACTGCGCAATATTTTATCCGCATAATAGTATAAACACCTGATATGACTATCATTATAATGTTGTAAAAAAATTTTGTTCAGAACATCAAATATAATTATATTCATTATACATATGTATAATATACTTGTACATATAAAAAAATATATCTAATGTTCTAGATTATTAGATAAATACACCTATTATATACACAATACACAATACATATATTTCTATAAGGATATATAGACCATATAAAATTATATGGACATAAATACATATATGCAGATACATACAAGAATTACCAGCAAACCATATGGTATATAATGTTCATTAATTATGTATATCTTTTCGAAATGTAAATAAACACTAAATGATTGCACGAAAAAAAGTTCTAGATTCTAGTATTAACAATATTGCAAGTAAAATTATTTTTGTTTCTTTTGCATTTATTCAAAAGGTACATACTATTATGTAGATAAAAGTATACCCGGCTCTTTTATACACTGAAACCAGGCGCCAAATCTCGAGTGCGACAATATAAAGACAGAATGAATGTCACATATCCGTTTTTAGAAAAATAATTTTCCAAATCACAGTGCAGTATATAATTTACACAAGAAAATATGAAGAGAAACTACTATTCGCATATCTTTCTCAAATTTATTAGTAGTGTATGATAATTTGAAATTATAAAAAACCAAAAATTCAAATATAAGCAATAGTTTCAAAATTAATGACTTTATATTCCAAATTTCTTTCGTGCACACACACGATACGAAGATATCTATATCTATAACGTAAGTAAAATTACGAACAATTTTTTAAAAATCTAATCAGAAATTAAATTTTCTCTCTTGTATTACATGTTATTCTATAAAATGTAGCTAATAAACTCTATAATCATCTATAATGTATTATCTCTGTGTACATTATAGTAGGTACATACTCGTATATGAATATGTTAATATGGAACATCCTTTATATAACGTACATTACATTTCCTTCATCTATTTAGTACTCAATAATCAATATATTCGTACACGTTATGTGGGTATGTGGTACATACATATACATTTTTAACGAACACACATACATACATACGTGTCACATTAGAGACACATGTACGAAAGATAAATTTTTTATGAAAAAGATTGAATTTCATTTTTCCAATGGTTCCAACTGCATCTAATAAATGGATGAAATTTAATAAAATGTTCCCCAATAAAAGTTATTAATTCTAATGGAGTTATAATTTTTAAACTCTAACATTATATGTATGTAGACAAGAGTATGCAAGTAAAACGAGTAAATGAAAATGTATTATTTTCACAAAAACAGTTAAAAAAATGTTTTCTCTTTTAATTTTAGTTTTTCTTTTTTTTCGACACTTTTTCTTATTATTGCTCAATTTAAACTATTCATGTGCATATGCGTACATATATAGATATGCACATGATACATGTATTCATTCATTATTATATTGTGTATTCATTATACATATGGTCATTAAAAGATAAGTGACTGATGATTAAATGCAATTATTTATTTATAATATGAACTCATTTATTTATTACACATAATACTGATGTTGATGTACATTTAATATGGACATTGGATATACGAGTATATAAAAAAGTATACAAATATACATAGATTCATTCATATGTATAACGATGATGATGATATGATGATATACACTAAATCCATTCACATATAACGTACAATATACAATTTCGATAAATGTATAAGTATGTATATTATATTCGTTATGTGTATAATGTAAAGTTCATATTTTAATTATCCAAGATAAATTGATATGTTCATAAGTAAAAATTTTCACTTTACACATGACTGAGTACAACATTTTCATACACATAAAATATATATCTCTCTATGTCTATCTGGATATATCTATATATACAATCTACACAATAACAAGGAAAAACTGAGTTTAAAAAATAAAAAAGAAATAAAAAAAATAAACTAAAATAAAATAATCAGAAATTCATTTATTTTTACTTCCTGTTTGTTGTATATACGAAGGATACATTGCATAATATAATAGGAATAGTACAGAGTTGTAGGTCAAATTAAATTTAAATCGATTTTAAATATGATCCTTTTAAATTATTTAACAACAACAACTACAAAATACATACATCTATGCACATATATAATTACCATAGACAGAACAGCCTTCGTATATAAATAGAGTGTATGATGATGATGATGATGACGATGGCTTATGGCCATATTATTATTTGCAGACAGATATAATCTGCAGTGCAGTAATATGGGTTGTATCCAAAAAAATATAAGTACATTACTAAATTTTTTTTTCTCACAAAATTATTTAACTTAAAAATAAAATTAATAAACAGCAACATTATTAGTAGTTATGAAAATTTATCAAATCCTTGGTGTTTTTTTTTTCTTTTTTTCTTTCTAAATGGAATTCAAATACTCATAGTATAGATTAGGTATACAGATACGATGTAAATACATACTTTTAGGGGTAACTGATATGCAAATACCTATACTTACACATATACCACATTATACATATTATATGCATACATGTATACATAAATTCAATTCAAGCCTTAATTTACTCTACTCAACTCTATTTCATTGTACATAAAATGAATATATTTATTTATACACATTTATGTATGCATACACTCTAATCTTTACGTATATACGACGATTATACAGTTTGATATGCTATTCATATAAAGTTTTTGAAACTATCAAATCAAACTATACTAAGTGGTATAGCAGCAGCAAATATTTTCGTTATTTATTTATTTATTTAAAAAAAATTATTTATACAAAACATGTAAAAAATGAAACTTTTACTTTGCTCTATATAATTTCATATACTGTATAATATAAAATATCTACAGGATAATCAAAAATAATATAGAATATGATTATATTATGTATAAATATTCATTCATAATACAAATGAGAAAAAAAAATCAAAATCAAAATCAAAAAATTTATTTTATATTGTACTCTTAAGAATATGAGAGAAAACAAAATTTTTTCTAAAATTTATTCTACAATAAATATTATGAATATACAATTTGTATAGAAACTTTGAAACTGAAATTGAAACTAATAAAACTGATGAAACTGACGATGAGTATACAGAGTGTGGCTTATACTTTTAAAGATAGCAACATAAGAGATAGTTTAGATGTTTTGTATATTCAATATTCAATATTTTGTATATTTTTGTTTACAAAACTTGCAATTACTTTTATAATCGTAACCTATATTGTGCTCTGTTAAATTTAAAAGTTAAAAGTTTTTCGATTGACATTTACAAAATTTTATTTATTTATTTATTTTTTTTTTCGATTATTTTAATATATATACGTATATAATATATTTTTTATATAATTTGTATTCAAAATTTTTATTTTATCATATGTATATCCTTGTAATAAAATCTATATTTTTAAAATGATAGAACGAATGAATTTTTTTGAAAATAAAAATAATGTTCCATATTATTCAATCATAATTTATTATTCACCACAACATTATAAATTCATATATTTAACCTGAATCATCCTGTTCATAATTAAAATCTTCCATCAATTGCATTTAGGTGTAGCCAAAACAGATGGCAAATGCATAATTTTTTTTTCAACTTATACATTACATATACATAAATAATATGAGCGTGAAGCAACTTCGGCAGTTTAACTAACAAAATTCATTTGCGCAGAACAAACAAAACGTGTTGTGTTGTGTAGCAGCGTATATATTCTCGACTTAAGTGAAGATTTTTTCTAATAGTAGAATATAAGAGGAGCTTAACACCTTTCTCTTAAGATCAAAATTCTTATCAAAAATCTTGTGAGATTAAATCGTATATCGATATACAAAAATTTTACTAACACATATAAAACATACGATAGATGCACCATCTTTTTTGACGAGTATTATAGACTCCTCGTAAGTATTTAAATTCAAAAAACTTTATAAATAATATTTATTTAGTTAATTTTAATTTTGAAAATAGCAAAATTTATTTATATATTGTTTACTAAAAAAATTAAAATGTTTTTCTTTTCTACATATGCATGTACGATACATACATTTTCTGATTTAACTAATTTTTATTTTTCATCATAAATACTACAGAATGCATTTGTATGAATTCTAATTAAATACATAATACATATATACACAGAAACAGATTATACAAAAGTATTTTTGAGATGCATACTCGTAATACACACACGTATGGTAAATGCATATAAACATATTTTCTATAACAAATCTTATAAAAACTTTTTGAATAAATTTCAGATACATTACATATGAGTATAAGTATATGTGTGTACCAAATTTAATACACTCGTACCTATACATATATGTTTGCATAAATATAAATATATTTATAGCATTATCTATAGAAGATGGAATTTATTTATACGGATGCATATACAAATAAAAATGAAAACTGATAGTACATATAATATACAAAATTTAAATACATAATTACAAATATGTATGTACATATCTATAGTTATATTTATATGTATGTATATAAATAAATATGTATGCAGAATTTATCATACATAATACAAATATTTTATAAATATCATTTTAGAATGTTTGTACAAATAAATACTTTATTACAAATAATATTCATCATCATCATCATCATCATCATCATGATTGCATATTATACAGGATATCTGTACAGGATACACATATGTAGATAGATCTAGTTACAGTACACATACGTATTACATATAATCTCGTTCATACATCTATAGAGTATTCTTGTAAACAGAGGCATTAGAATCCTTTCAAATAACACCTTTTGTAATTAATATACACATGTAAGAATGTTAATTATTTTACGAAAATTCATTTATATTTGTTTGGCTTTATACTATACCTACTATTAAGTTTATATACGAATTACAGATTTTGTATATTCGATCATTTATAAAATAAATAACAATTCAAATTTATACATACGTAAATAAATACTTCTAATACATAGATATATACATATATGTATAAAATAAAATTTTATATCCTTTTTGAAATGTACTACTCGTATATACATATTATGATTTCTATTATAATAGCTATACCTATACATACCTTAATTCTTAATAATACCACATAATACCTTATAACACTTTATACAGTGCATGCGATACTTATAAAGGATTTTCCAATAGAGACGAGTGAGATGTGTTTGATTTGTTATCATCCCTCTTTGCCAATGCAATGCAATCATCGTTTTCAAAAAAATACGAACCGAATGATGATAACGCCAGCCCAAAATCAACACCAAACATTGACTTTCTGCAAATGTAGTGTCACTTGGTGGACCTCTTTTGGATTGGCATCATCTTAAATTCGAAAATTTTGCTTGTTGACGTATTCATTCGTCCTCTGTTAGTTTCAAGCTGCTCCAGAACTCAGTCGGCGAAGACACGACATTGCCTATGGTCGCTAAGTAACTTGTCATGTTAATTATTTGTCTTTTGTTTCTGAAAAATAAAAAAACATGAACAGTGAAATTTAACAACAGATAAAACAATATAGATAGCCGCCATCAGCTATCAGAATTTACCCGTCCCTATTGGAGAACCCTGTACACATAAAATGTATATTTATTCTAAGTACAGATGTTTTGGTGTCTAAGTGTGTGTGTGGGGGGGGGGGTTTGTGGGTGTGGTATAATATATATAAATCAAATCTTTATGTCATGCAAATATTTTGAAAATAAACAGATTAAATATTTTGTCCTTGTTAAATACATACTTACTTACAAATATAGATACACAAGCTATATATACTTACTTAATATAGTAAGTATTAACATACAATTAGATTTTACATGCACATGCATTCCTGTATAAATTTATACAAGAATTGTGTACCTATACATATGTGTATGTGCAGAATCAAATTAACACTTCAATTAAATTTGTGATTTTCTGAATTTACCTACAAAAGCATAAAACAACAAATATATAAAGCCAGAAAACATAATTTTTTTTTTTTAATATTTGGTCCTAATAATTATTCTCCTTGTATTTTGAATATCATTCATCTTCTAATCAAGAGAACAACAGGATTAAATAAATTCCTATACATCAGAAACCAAAATATTTATGTATCCACTTCCACATAACAAGCATAATATACAATGAATTTGTACAAAGTGTATAGACGTACATGAAATGTGTATTTTTTTTCCATTATTGATGCAGTAAAATAAATGCTGTATTTCGTATTTTTTTCTAATCAGTACCGTAGTCAAGGTCCAATACTTTCTTGTGTTAATTAAAGAGAAAATGTTTAAGAGAGTGTTATTTGATTAGTGGACTAAATTGTATATGAATGAATTTAAATTGTATATGTTTATCATATGAGTATTCTATTTATCTTGTTTCCAGTAGTTACCTTTCCTCTCCTCTACTCTATTGTAACTGAAAAGAAAAAATTTTACGTTAAAATAATTCATAAAACTGAAATCGAAAGCGAAAGGTAACTGCAGACAATCAATGACAACCAAACGATTTAACTAAAAATCATTAGTCATTTTGGTCTGAATATTTTTCGATATTTTTGTTACTAAAATACGAGTATCTAATTTATTGTGAATTTAAAATTTTTAAAACTGAATCTTATTGTCCTTTCATATGAGCAGAAGCAGCGGTTGAGTAGAGCAACACAAATTCAGAGGGACACGAAGAGATTGTTCAACATCAAATCCTGTACATATTCTATGAAATCAAGACCTG
This sequence comes from Villa cingulata, assembly GCA_951394055.1. Taxonomy (NCBI): domain Eukaryota; kingdom Metazoa; phylum Arthropoda; class Insecta; order Diptera; family Bombyliidae; genus Villa; species Villa cingulata. The sequence continues at coordinate 2,290,996 of OX596023.1, forward strand.
AAAACTTAAACGCATCTAGGCGAATCAAAGCACGTCCAAGAGTGTATAAGCACGTCTAGACGCATCTAAACGCATCTAGTTTTGTCTAGGCGCATCTAGGCGCGTCTGATCGCGTCTTTTCGACTAAAAAGTGATGATGACAAGTTGTTCTGATTCTTATAAGTTGAAGGTCATGATGGCAATATGTTATCGTGTATAGGATGGGATCCGTAACTCGCGTCTAAGCGTGTCTCTTGTCTAATAAATAAAAAATTTTTAAAGTGTAACAATTCACTATAAGACACCACCTAATAAAAATTACCTTCATATTTCTTCATAAAACACATTTCCGCATTCGCCTTTTTGTGTTGAATATTCAATAAAAATTCTAAACTTTCACTATTTTCTTTATTTCTAAATATTCACTTTATACCATATACTCGTATATACTCGTTACCTTATGTACAATATTGTGTACATCATTTTGATTTGTTATTGCTAAAAAATAATACATGAATTTAATGTAATCAAGAACGAGTATAGCGCCTTGTAATTTATTTTTATTATTTCATTTAATTTCATGACCGAGTACCTACTAGACATTTTTAACGTTATGTGTAACATTGAAATTAAATAGAAAAACAAGACAAAACAAAAGTTTTTCCTCATATTCTATCGTCGAATATACATTCTCATTCTTACATACATGTATGCATGTAAATACTTACATTATGGCTTCAATATTCAATACAAAAATATATTTATAAATCAATTTCGAATTTTGTAATAATTCATGAACACTTTTATAGTTTATGAAATGAAACCAAAAAATAGAAAAGCAGATGCATGTATTCATAAATATACCACCTCGCCAGCTCGCCTCTGCATAAACATTTCACCTAAACAGTTACTCTTGCACTATACAATACACACACACATACTTATAAAGATTGTATAGTATTAGTATTTTCAAATTCAAATTTAAAAAAATTCTTTTCTTATTTTTTATTCTTATAATATGAATCGTGTTTGTTGGTTTGTTTCCTTCAATCGCACACATTTTTATTTTAGTGGATATTTTTAATTTTCGTTTCGTTTCGTTTGTTTTTTTTTTTTGGCAATAAAAATAAATTTTTGGCAATGAATTTATAAATTTGAAATTTTACAAAAATTATTTTCGAACATTTACTGCATTAAATTGTATATGGTGGGTATTTAGAAAGAAAATTTATTCTTTTTTTTTTTCTTTTGTATTCAGTTTTTTTTTATTTTTTTTATTTGAATGTGTGTGTAGAAATTTATGATATAAAAATAATGATGATGGTGGTGGTAAAAACAATATAAAAAATAACAAAAAATTTCGAATACATATTAAATTATAATTAAAATTAAATTTAGTACTTTAATGAATTTCGAATTTTATTGAACGCGCGCGTATAACATATACGTAAAAAGAACAAATTCTACGAAAAAATACATAAAATTTATAATAAAATTCGCAATTCGAATTTCGTTAAATCCACAAAAGGAATTGAATAGAGAAAGAATAGTTTGTTTTTTGTTTTGCATTAATTTCTCACAGTACAAGTGGTGCCACACGTAAATAATAATGGCTAAGGGAAAAGGAGGTGGCGGCGGTGGAGGTGGTGATGTGAGTTAAATACATAAATATCAGATTAAAAAATAAATAAATCCTTTTAACCACTGTTTTTTATATACGATTCAAAAAAATGATCCTGAAAAAGTGGTGTATGTACATTTTTGAGAGAGATTGGACTGAAAAGAATTTTTTTTTTCTTTTTTGATTACAGAAAAAAGGTGGAGGTGGGGGAGGAGGAGGAGGAGGTGGAGGAAAAGGAGGTGCTGGTGGAGGAGGAAAAGGTGGAGGCGGTGGTGGTGGAAATAAAGGTGATAATAAGGGAGGAAAAAAAGGTGAATGTTGATGAGATATAATCATAGAGTATAGTAGCCCAGACATTTATTATTTCATTTTTAAATTTTTGTTCTTGGTTTTTTTTTGTTTTGTTTTCAATGATACAGGAGGAAAGAAATGAGCTCTGCTGTGACACATTTCAAACAGAAAGGATACACTCAAATCTGAAGAAAAAAAAATAGAGAAACATGAAATCAAAAATATAAAATGTAAAAAATAAAAATGTGATATTTTCTTTGTAAAGAGAAGAAATAAAAATCTAGGTATTTTCGAAAAAGAAAAAAAAACCAAAAAATAAAGAATACAATATTTTATTTTTAATAGTAATAACTAGACTTTTAATGCAAGTATTTTAAATACATATACATATTAAATATTAGAATTTAAATTCTTATCGAAACCAATCCTGTGACATTGCACCAAAAAATGCTGCTGCTCCAGATTTAACATTACTAGCATACGATTGAGATGCTTGTGATGATGATGACGATGACGATGATGGTGTTGGTTGTTTTGTAATTCCAGTGCCTGCCGAAGTATTAGATCCTGTACCAGTTACATCACTTAATTTTTTTGTATTCGATTTTGTTTCAGAAGACTATAAAATGTGTGTAAAAGGGAGAAATAATATAACGAAAGTTTAGTATTGTTTTTTTATATACATATATATCGCTCGGTTAACATTCTGTTATTAATACGCAAAAAGAAAAAGGCCAACATAAAAACCATCTGAAAAGATACGTATCCATCAAAAATGTTAATTAGTTTCAATTTGTTTCAAACTTGAACAGATATATTCTAATACTCAAGCTGATGATGATGATGGATACATATCATTTACCTTTTATATACAACCAGAAAAACAAATTAATTTAAAAATAAAAAATAAAAAAAAAATCATTTTGAGTTATAGGATAAAGTAATTTACGCAGCAACAAAAGCCAAAAAACAAATTATTTACAAAATTTCAATACACAAACACATACATACACGAGCATTATACAGTACATAGATATAAATATTTTTTTTTAACTAAGTAGATATGTTGTCCTAAAAAATCAAAATAATTCGTAAAATAAACAAATAAAAAGAAAACGAAATATAAATAGAGTAAAAATATAATCGAAAATTTTATAAATTAAAAGATCTTCATTAAGAATCATTCAGAACTTACTTTATCTGTTGCATCGGTCGATGATGATGATGACAATGATGATGTTATTCCAGTTGATGTTGATAATTGCATTTTATTTGATACGGCTATCGGTAATAATGAAAACCATGTTGATGATGAACCATTACAGCTTATACATAATACATTCGGATCTTTATCTAAATGTCCAATCGATAATAATTGTTTTGTTGCATCATTACCACCACCACCACCAATTAAAATTGTAATATTATCCAAATACGGAAATATTATACCCAATTGATGTTGCATACGTATTATAAATTTTTTTATATTATTATTTATATGTGTATGAAATAATTCAAAATCGAACGGATCTATATTCGATTTGAATGTATTCAATAATTTTTGAATTAATTCAAATTCATTTTTATCATCTCTTGTTAAAAAGAATAATTGTATAAATTTCATATCAAAATATAATTGTAATGATATATTTTGATTTTGATTTTTTAATAATAAATCATTTTTTTCTAATAAATTCATTGTATTTTTTAATAAATTTCTTAATAAAATACCATTAAAATAACGTAATACTTTTGTTGGTAATGTTTCTGGTATAAAATGATTTAAAGATTTTATTAATTCATAAAAATATATTTGCAGTGATATACGAATTTGTGATGGAATTTTTATTGTTGATTTTAATGGATTATCATGTTCATCATGTTCTTCAATCGATATTGTATCCCAATTCTAATAATAAAACAAAATATAAACAGAAATAAATTAAATAAATTTCGTTTAAAAGTTTAATATCTCTTCAAAAAAAAAAAAAAAAAAACAAAAAAAAATCTCACCAAAAAATCCTGAAGAATAAATTGATGATCAAAAGTATCTATTTTCATATAATTATCAATTGAATATTTTTCGTGAAATTTATTACAGAATGTTTTCCAAAACATAAAAGATTCTTCTTCAAATAATTTACATATCTGATACCATAATCCTGTGGTGGTTTTATCTTCTTGACATATAATTCCAGATAATTTTTCTTTATTACCATCATTATTTCTAATACCACTACTACTACTGTCAGTACCGCTACCATATATGTACGTATATGTTAGGCATAATTTAAAATTTGGACATAATTCAATTAATGCACTTAAAATTCTTGCTATCAATATGAAATTATTCAATATCATAAATGATTTTGTATTATCGATAGTTTTATAATTATCATTTTCAATATTATTATATTTATTTTCGATTATTTGTAAGAATTTTTTAGAATTATCTCGACTTATATCCTTAACGAATTCAATAAGTTTCTGTTTCTCTTCAAGTTTACCAGTATTCTCGAATAAAAAGAAATTTAAATCATCTAATATACATTTTAAACGTTCATCAAATGATGTACAAATTTTAATTATATCCTCATTATAACCTTTACTTTTCATTAATAATTTATTTTGTTTTTTATCTTGATTTAATGCAATTTTTAAACTTAATGGCAAATCACTTATATTATCTGCCCAAAATTCCGATTCAATTTCATTATACATTTCGGATTCATGTTTATCAGCAATTTTATATGTTGCTTGTTTCAGTAAACGATCAACTTCATTACATGTCGATTCTATACAATTTTTCCAGCATTGTCGTATAATTTCACGTGTTCTTGCATTCAATAATGGTTTATATAAGTTCTGATAGAATGCTGATGATGTTGTCAATGATAGAGTTTCATTTAATTTACCAGTACCACTACCGGTAGTATTTTCAAATAATTTTTCTGCTTCAATAGATTGCTTTTGGATTTCTTGTAATGTTTTCATTGATGTAATTAAATCGAAAAGATTTTTCAATTGATTATTGGCAACATTCGATATTGACAAATACCAATTTTCAACTTTTTGTTTAACAGTGACAACAGATAAAATTGATGTTGGAAATGATGGCCTGAAAATGGAAAAATTTCAATTTGTATAATACAAATGTAAATCTTCGAAAGGTTCTTAGAGGCTTACTTAAATTTCAATGTGATGTCAGGCAATACATCTACAAGATCAGTATCATCTAATTGCATCAATTCAATTGTTGCCGGAGCAGAAGCATCACTCAATTTTTCTAATTCTTCAAATATCAGTCCTTTGCATGTTGCTTCATCTGTATCAGATGAATTACCTTTACCTATAAAGCACTTTTCGATTAGATCAATTGTTGAATTTAGAACCTGTAAACTAGCCAAAATTCGATCACGAACTCTTCTTTTCGTTCCTCTATCACTGCTGCATAATGTTGCCAAATATGCTTTAGTTCGTAAATGCAGGAATGTATTCAGAACTTCTTCTAAGGAACTTTTTTCTAACAAGAAAATTGCTAACAGACAATCACATGCCAATTCAACTGAAACTGTTTCTTTTTCTAATGCTACCGTTGATACTTGTTTAAGAGTTAAATAGAACGGTTTCAATAGTTCCCATTGCTTTTTAGCAACTGGAAAATATTTTATGAAACTATTATCAATATCTAATTGAAGTCCTGTACTAATATGACGTGAGAATATAAATAATTGTGTTGCCAAAAAATATCGATTATTATCAATATTTGACCATATCATTTCTGGTAGAGATGTTAAAAGTTTTATTTGTACAACGGTACTAAAATATGTTATTAATTGTTTATTCTGTAAATTTATTCCGTACGTATCCGTTTTGAAACCGATCAATTGTTTCTCATTCAAATTTCTGCAATGCAAACCGATTTCTTCGATTTGTGTAACAACTGATGTTGATGTATCTTTCATTTTTGCAATGGTATCAGCTGCTTTCAAAAGATCCCGATACCTTTCACTGAAATTTAATTACAAATTGCAATAAGTTCATTTCGATTGATGACTTAAATGTAAAACAACAAAAAAAATGGTACAAAAAATTTTTTTATCATTCATTACCCAACCATCGTTCTCAGTTCTTCTCGTTTCTTTTCAACATCGGCTAATAATTTCTTTTGGATTTGATCGATTTCTTGAATTGAATGAGTCTGAAATAGCTCATCTACACTTATATCGTATGAATTAGCACCCATTTTTTTTTATTTACTTTAAAATTGAAATTTTCGAATTTTTCTTATCAAGAAAATAATAAACGTAAACAGAAAATACTACACAAAAACACAAATTAACATTTGACACTTTGACAGTACACCTACACACACTGTCATCAGGATTCAGCAGTACCGCAGTGCAGATGCAGTACACAGTTCCAACAGTTCCGTTCCTTCTCCAGTTCCCCAGCTAAACCAATAAAATGACAACACAACATTTTTTTATTTTTTAATGTACCAGTACCGTGTACCACTAATAGTTGTCAGACAATGCACGACAAGTAATAATGCAATCAGCTGTTCTGCACAGCTCTCTTCTCAACTCTCTTCAGCTAAGTACTCTATTCTATATTCTATTCAACTTTATTTCTTCAAATAAATAGAGAAACACAAATAGAACAGTCAACAGTCAACTCAACATCAACACTCAACACAACAATTCAACATCAACAATCAACATATGATATTGACATTGTGCTGTGGTTCTACGTTCTACCGTTCCGTTCTACAGCTTGTGCAGTGAAAGCAGTGCAATCATAGAATAATATATATATCATAACATTTCTACCTTTATACAATGGTGCAATCGTGCAGTCGCAGTTCGCAGTCCAGTCATCAATTCATCATAAATCTTCTTCTATCACTTTCCTCTAAAATATTCAACCTCTAAAATAAACTTTACATTGCACCTGCACTGCACTGCCTGCACTGCAGTGTGTACGTGTAGTCTGCAGCCAACTACAATATTTGCTTTCGTTTCAAAATAAATAAATTTAAAAACTTTTTACCTACTGCTACCCTAAAAATATTGAGAAAGTCATTTTTTTGATGACATTTTTTCTAATTAGCAGCAAGTAAGATTTCTAAAATATAAATCATAATACCGAAGGAAATTGAAATTTATTTTTCTACAACTACAAAGTTCGTGTTCGACTTGTTATTTTTTCCATTTCTACTGTTAATTTTGTGTCCTTTTTAGTTTTTCAATTAATAAATACATTTAAAATATGAGAATAATCATTTAGAAAATACGTAAAAAATTAATTTCATAATAATTTTCATTTTAAATTTAAAATTTAAATCATCCACATTACTATATATTCACATCCATTAGATTAGAATCATCCTTCAATAAATAAATAAAAAAATAAAAAAAAAAAAAAAACGAAAAAATAATGACTTCAAGAAAACGTAGCGGTTCTGGATCATCGAAACGTCCTAAAGAAAAAGTTGTATACATTTATGAATTATTCTTTCATGGTGAAGATCCAAGTAATCAAAATCCAGAATTTTGGAATGAATTCTTTTTACTTCAGCCAAATGTTGAAGCATTCGATTCAGAATTATCAAAATTGAATATTGAACAGCTTGTTTCATTGAAAAATAATTTAAATATGATATTTTCAAAATGTACTGAAATGTTAGAATCAAGTAAGTGTATCGAAGCTATAATTGAAGAGTATTTACTATTTAGAATCTAGAATTTTTCTATTTTTCAGTAACTTAGTTCGATTTTAAAAAAATATTTTTTTTTGTTTTTAGCTCATCCAAAAAGACTCAGTAACAGTTTACAAACTCTATGTGCTCTGTTTCATGCAATTTTCAAAAAATCAACAACAGAATCAAATTTAGATTTGATTCGAACAATTTTTGATTATCAGCAAATGGATGAAAAAATGAAAATTTTATTAACACATTGTAATAATATATTATCGGGTGATGTAACTGAAAATGCAAGATTTATGTATTTAAAATTACTATTAATAATTGTAACTGGAACTGATAATGTCAGTCAAAATATATTAGTTGAATATTTAATGGTTCATAGTCAATTTGATGCCTTCGTTAATTTATTAAGTGATTCATCATTAAGGGCACAACATGGTCATGATGTTGTTATTCTATTAACAATTTTAGTTAATTATAGAAAACATGAAACAACAAATCCTTATATTGTTCAATTATCGATATTGGCCGATGAATTAGCATTGAATGGGTAAATAAAAAAATGTTTACAAATCTCTCCAAGGAACAAAAAAAAATGTACTGAAAATAATTGTATTTTTTTATCATTTTGATTAGTTATGGACAAATGATATCATCATCATTAATAGATTTTTGCCGTCAATATATGCAATCATTGCATAATGTTCAAACATCATCATGGTTTTCATCATTTACAAATATTGTCGGTAATATGTTTGTATCGGATGAAGGATGTGAAAGAGTACAACAGATAAAAGCAAATAATGCATTATTATTAGCACTTTATGAAGCTGTACATTTAAATCGTAATTTTATAACAACATTAGCTCATACACAAGCTGAAACAAGTGCACCACCATCACCAAGTAACACATTAAATACAAATCAGCCAGTACCAGATTTATCAACAGCACCAATTATTGATTTAACACAATATCCGTCAAATTTATTAGTTGCCGTCTTTCAATATTGGTAATTAATCATTCATGTATATCATTTATTTCTTTTTTTTTGTTTTGTGAAATTTTCAAATTTAATTTAATTTTATCTCTGAAAAATTTTCAGTTCGATTGTTATGCAAGATACAAAAAATGAATCGAGTATTGCAAATTTAAAATTATGTTTTTTAATATTAACATGCATATCAGAAGATCAATATGCAAATTCAATGATGCATGATAATAATTTAACATTTAAAGTATTAATACATCGTGCACAAATGCGTCACAGAAAATTAAGTATTGATCGTCTTGGTAAATCTCAGCCATTAGCAGCAACATTATTAAATTTATTAGTTGAATTTATTGTATCACATTTAATGAAAAAATTTCCAATGGAATTATATTTATTATGTATTGGTATTATACATAGAATATTATGCTATCAGAAACGTTGTAGAGTACGTTTAAATTATCCATGGAAAGAATTATGGGCAGCATTAATTAGTTTATTACGATTTTTAGTTACACAAGAACAAAATTTAATTAAAAAATGCAATATTTTTTATTTATCACTTCAAGTATGTTTGAATTTTTGTTTATTTTATTAATTTCTCACAGTTGCTAATAATTTCTCTTTTAATTTTTTTTGTTGCTGCTGTTGTTGTAGGTAGTCAACATTTTTAATTTATTTATAACATATGGTGATACATTTTTAGCAACAACACACAGTTACGATGAATTATACTATGAATTGAATAGAGAAGAGAAAGTTTTCAGTGAAATACATGCAATGGGTAAAATTTATTTTTATTCCAATTCTACATTATTCAATGCAATAACTTCAACTTCGACTTTGATTTAATGGATATGTATTAGAACTTTTACATTCAATGCAGTAGACTTGACAGCTACTTTTACATTGTTAAACATGCTGTGAAGTCGAAAGTCGAAATCCAAGTTGAAGTCACTGCATTGAATGTAGAAGAATGCTGCATCATAACATTTTTATACATAATTTCTTTTTTTTTTTTTTACATATATATAATTTCAGTTTTACGTTATACAACAATGGCTGATTGTGAATATAAAGATGATGTATTAAAATTGATGAGTTCATTAGTTAATATATTGGCAATAATAAAACATTTTCAAAATAAAATAAAAGAATGGTTAGCTGTACAAGGTTTATCGACACCAACTGAAGAACAAATATTAGATGTTGTTAGAAAAAATTATGATTTAACATTAAAATTACAAGATTCATTAGATCATTATGAACGTTATTCAGAAACACCAAAACATGTTGGATTTTTTACATCAATGGTTAAAGATGTTGTTATTGATACTAGAAAAAATGTTTATAATTATGTTAAAGAAGTGCATGCATTAATACCAGAAGATGATTTAATTGGTACAACGACAACAACGACATCATCAGCAGCAACAGGAACAGGAACAGGAATGACTGCTACAACAAATGCAGCAGGAACAATAACAGGAATTACTGCAATTACAACACCATAAAAAAAAATACTAATAATGAAATGAATTGAAAGAGAACAATAATAAAATAAAAAATTTAGGTCATATATATATATGTATCTACATATTATATATTACATACATACTATATTATTATATCTATAAAATTATTTTATATACCAGATAAATAAATTTGAATATTATTTAATTGAAAATATATAAGAATATCAAGATTTAAAAAAAAATGGAAAACGAAAAGAAATTATTTAAAATGAAATGAAAACATATATTATTGTATTATTATTATATACACAATTTTAGATATAAAAACACGAAAACAATAATAAATAAAAATAAAAATTAATTTATACTTTATATTTTAATTTTATTAAATCCTTTCCTCATGTCATAACAAATGAATCTTAAAATAAAAATGATAATTTTGTACCAACATTTCAAATAAATAATCATTTTGTTTAGTTCGATTCAAAAAAAAAAAAAAAAAAATCATTCAGTTCCGTTTTCGTATATCCGTACAATTGTCTTTCATTCCAGTACAATCCAGCTCAACTGATAATTATTGTTTAAGCCGCCATGTTCTCATCGGCTCTATGACTAGAGCGTGTTCTTACTACGAGGCTCTGAAATTTAATGGAGAAAGAGAAACTAAATGAAAAATTAAATGATGCAGCAGAACAACTTAAAATGCCTTAACTTGGAGAACGAGCCATTTAAAGCTTTGCTTGCCGGATGTATTGCAACAGCACAATTTATGGCAACATTCAAAGTGGAAAGACAAATTTATCATCATAAAGCCGACTTCCTGCTTCCATTCCCGGATGATCAAAGGTCAGCATACTTTCTATCTGTATTGCATGCATCGATTTCTTTAGTTTGCAGATTTTTTCGTTTTGTCAAAATTTTATATGAAAGTTTGCTGGTTTTCAAGATAACAGAATCTGCAAAATTCTCACTAAAATGAGTATGAAGACTGAATATTAGATAGGAAACGTGCGTTTTTCTTTTGTTTTCTTTCATTTAAACAGACAGAGTCACGGTGTAAACGCTTGACTGAATACAGCTATGTAGTTGTAAAATAAAACAAAAATTCTGTAAATTTATAAGGGGATAAAATTTTTATTTAATTTAAATTACAATTTCATTTTTATTTTTTTTTTATATAAAACTTAAAATAAGGACTTTTCTTTCAATTAATTTTATCATTTTCATGTAATGTAATTATGTATAATATAATTCAATAAGAATTAAAATAAATGTTTTTTTTTCAATTTAATTTAATTTTTTTTCTCTACTCAATTTATATTTCGATTTTCTATTTATATAATTCAATTTAGAAATAAAAATATTTTACTAAAAAATTTTAAAAATTTACTATACATAAAAAAAAATTGATCGTTTCTTTTAAATTTTATCCTTAAAAATTACTTGGTGTTGTTTACATGATTTTATTGATTTGTTTTATTTAGATAATTTCTTTCTTTTAATAATTTTGTTTTAATTCATTAAAAATTAAAGTTAAAAGTAAATAATTTTCACTACATACATATTTTTTATTTTAATTTTTTTGTTTTTCTAATTATTTCATTTTTCCTAATTTTATTTTTATTTCTCTTGATAATTGTTTTTTTTTTTTTTTTGGGTAAATTTTCTATATACAAAACTAAAAAATAAAAATAAAATCAGAAGAAATAAAGAAAAAAAACATAAGGGCGAATTCGGAAACGTATGTATTGGCAGCAGTGCAGCAACATTGATGCATTGGACGTGTGAAATCTTTTCAACATGTTTATGGTTGTTGTAAACCAAAGCTCTTAGAGTGTGACTTTTTTCAACACACTATCCAAAGTCACCTAAACATATGACAAAATTCAATATTCAACTTATTGAGATTTGATGAGATCAACATAATATCAAAAGAGAATGATTTTATGATACTTCTGATCCGATATTCGGTCAGATATTTAAATTGATCACGTCGACACAAACAACAAACAAACAAACATAACAACCAGGAGCCTTATCGTGATAAACGATAGACGATCACAATCGAAACGATGAAACGAAATGAAATGATATAAAATTGCTATTGTCTAATTTCATCGTTTCGAACATTAAGTGGTACATGGTGGTACTGTATAAATTCCTTTTACAAACGAACATTTTCCAGTTTACTTCATACAATTTCCAGTTTTGTTGTAAGAAAAAAGAGTTCGATGTCATTTTTATATTATTTTGTTGATGTTTTTAAATATCATTTTTGATAATAATTTTCATTTTTTTTAATAAAATTAATTTAATATTAATAATCACAAATATCATTAATATGCTTTAAATAAAAAAAAATTCTATTAAAAACCAAAAAAAAAATGTATATGTAAAACGATGAACAAAATGCTATCGACTGAGTGATTAGACGATGAGAATCGTTAGAATTTGGAACGTTTCGAATATAACGATTGCATTTTTAACAAGACGATACGAAACGTTTCGTTTTCGTTTATTAATGTAGACAGACCAAAAATGAATCTAGATTAAATTCTTGCTCTGTCTTCAGTTATATTATGACGATAAGGCCCCAGTGGTTTAATGTCACTTTATCGTTATTTATGTTATCGGTTATCGTAAGCTCATAAACGTACATAAACGCCTCCAGTATTAATGCATTTCCGAATTTTCCCGAAATAAAAATAAACAAAGTACCTACATATTTGAAAAAAAAATTTTTGTTTTTTGTCATTTTTTTAGATCTTCATTTTTATAATGAGCAAGATCATTAAATTTTATCTTTATCATTATTATTATTATTATTATGGTATTAATATACATACAAAAATTATTTAATTATGTACTTTACATTATTAATATCTAATGTACATATCATAAGATGGAAAAATACATATTTTTTTTGTTTTTTCATTTTCAGTTTGTTATTACTTTTGTTTGTTTAACTTTCATGCATTTTATTTTTATAAAAAAAAGGCACTAATTTGTAAACGACGATCAAATAATGTGTTGTTGTTTTTTTCTTAATCATTTATTTATTTAGTTTTTCTCTTATTTTTATTTTTCTGTGTTTACTTATTCTCGTATTTTCTTTGTTTGTTATTTCAGTATCGTAAAATATGTAAAAATTTTTATTTATCCAATTTATAAGCATTGTTATATAAAATATAATCTATCAACAAAGATAATAATTATCGTACTTATTTGTATTATTTATTTAAATTGAAAAAAAATATATATTAAATAGAGAACATATTATGTTTGATGTATTGTACATAAATAACATACGTGCTATGTGGTACTTTGTACATTAGAATTTATTACTGAATCACATATTTTACGATACTTTACAAAAATTCAAATCTAAAAAAAAATTTTGTTTAAAAAAAAAATACTAATATTCAATTTCATTGATAATTTGATTAAAATTAAAAACTTTGTACCAGAATTGGTATTCTAATGTGTTAAGAGTTAGACAAACGAAAACGAATCAATAATAATTATTATTCGTTACGAATGATGATCGATCATTCATTTTGATGTCACATCACCTCAAATTAAGATTTTAAATGATCATTATCATCTTCATTGTTCATTTTTAAATAACTTCATTGAAATAAGTTTGAATGAAGTTCGAATAAAGTTTTAGGAACTTAATTCACCGACAATTGAAAATATGGTGGATGAACTGGAAATTTTCAGTGGTGAAAAACAAAAAAAAAAAAGGACAACAAAAACCGCATAACATAAAGGTTAAAAATTTTAAACAATTGTATAACAGCCAGAATTATGAACAGTTAGGATTATCATCATTCAAAATTGTAAAAGTATCGTGTGTCAGGAAGAAGAGTTTTTAAATTAATAGCTGCTTTCGAATTAGCAATTTCAAGTACTTGTGAGTACAAAAATGTGGCTGGCTTCAAAAATTAATCATGATTTTGCAGTGTTGCAGAATTGTTGTCGCAGTATTAGCGCAACACTGATTATTTATGTTGCGATACTTTGATGATGCTAATTAATTTTACGACAGTTTTGAAGTTTTGTTGTCTTTTAAAATTTTATAAATCAGTAAAAATTTACAAAAATCAAAAATAAATTAAATAAATAAACTAAATTCAAAATATTGAAATTTAACTCACTGTTCATTGTTTTCTTGATACATGATAGCATTAATAATAATTCAAAATCAACTAAACGTCACGAATTTGAGATTATTTATTCATTGCAACATCAAAAATCATGATGCAAATGTTGACTTTGTGATAAGTTAGTGTTAACAATAAAATGCAAAAATGAACACATGATTTTAGTCATGATTACTTTTTGAACTGTTGACGAAAGCTTCTTTTGCAATACTAACGCAGTGTTGAATTTTTGAACCCACTCTGTGTCTAGGATAAATTGTTATAGCGAACGACACAAAAATTAAGGCCTAAATATGTTAAGTCGTCACCGTTAAATTGACGGCAAACTATTAAATACGATAAAACGTCAACGTCACCGTCAAAATGAACACAAAACCGTCTTGAACACAATAGATTAACGTTTCTTCAAAAACCATTTTTAAAATTTTATAATTTTCTTATTTTTTTCGTCACAATCAAACAACAGTAGCTGCGAGTAGATGGTTTAGCACAGACATTTACCTTATCTATTCGCAACTCGCAAGTATCTACTTGTACAAATTGTTAAATCGAAAGCAGCTAATATCATTTACACAAATTAAAGACTGAAAGAAATTATGATCATTGATTCGGTTTCGTTTGTCTACCATATAATCAAAGTCAAAATAAATAAAAACGTACGATTATGTAAGGATCATTTCGATTTTAAAATTCATTTCTATAATAATTTGTTTTTATGTACTTATATGTATGTATGTATATGTATGCATTTTTATTTTTTATTTATTAAAAAAAAATGTTTCTTTTAATTTGTAATTTGAAAAACAAAATCATTAAAAATGATCAACTTTAACAGATACTGTATGTGCTGCTGTATTACTAGGTAATTCAATATTATCCCAATTTGTATGTAAACTTTTTTCACTATCCGTCGCCTTTAATGATAAACCTAATGATGTTGTTTTACCAGCACAATGCGGTATATTTAATGTGACTGGTATTAAAAATTCAAGACCTTGAGGGCCGCACATAACTAATGGTGATAGCATTGTTTCACCTAAATAATATTAAAAATATATATGTATTTAAAAAAATTAAAATAAAAATTAAATTAAATAAAAAATTGTACTATATTTTTTTTTTTTTTGAAAATGGTATAAGTCCAATTTTTCAAAATTTAATTGAATACATTTGAATTTTGTAAGATTATCGAACATCAATTATGTCTGTAAATGTTCAAATATTGACATATAATTGTTTAGCTGTGTATTGAAAAATTTTATTTCAATTTTACAATACAAAATATTTGAAAATCAGCTTTATAACTTATACCACTTTCAAATGAAATACATTTATAGTTCAATTTTTTATTTTTGTTTTTTTTCAAAATTAAATTAGAAAATAAACATGCGAAATTAATAAGTTCAGTGATTAAAAGTGATTTAATTTTTTTTTTTTTTATATTTCAAATGAAAGGGCTTCTCACGCACTAATTTTATTTTTATTTTTTAATTTATCTCATTAATGTGATGCTAAAAAGAGTTTGTTTTGGATACTCTTTAATAAAAGCCAGGCAAAATGTAGCATTTTTGCATTTTTTTTTTTTTTTTTGATTTAAAAAAAAATCAATCAAAAAATTGTAAAACAAAACAAAAATAATTTTCATCACTTCAAACGAAAAACGAAAACGCATTTAACAATTAATTCAATTCAATAATAATTATAGCGCACAAGCTCAAATTGATTGCTTTTCAAAACTGCACATAAATTTGTATTTTGAAAATTTTGAAAAATTTCGAGAAATCGTTTTTTTTTTCTAATGATTTTGTGCAAATGTAAACTTAAAAGGTGAAAATCAAAAGGAAGAAAAAATAGTTTTATTATAATTTTTTTTCTTTTTTTTTTTGCTTTTCTCAAATAACTACACTGTCAAATTTAGAAATGTGCTAAAATGGAAAATAAAAGCATTTTAAAGAAGAAGAAGAAACATTGATAATTGTACCGTTTATTTTGAAAGTGAATTAAATTTATTTTTTAGTCGAAAAAATGCTCATATCATGAATTCAATTTAAACCGTGATCTTTCGGATTTATAACACTTTGATGAACTTACACCACTTTCAAAATAAACGATTCAATTATGTATCAATATGGTATGCAAAGAATGATATAAACATGCTTTACTAATAGTGCAAAAAAAAAATGAAAACAAAAGAAAACAAAAATTCAGAAAAAACAAATATCATGCCTTTACTCTTCTTTAGGACTCTTCATACATCATCATCATCATGCCAAACAAATAAAACAAAAAGAAAAGTACAAACAAACATACTTGAAGATATGTATTTTTGTAATACATATTTTCTTATTCGCTAATTATTATTATTATCCGTCTGTTAATCAAATCTACAAATAAAATTAGTTTTGAATGCAACAGTAAAATTCGACAAAAATACAAAAGATTTGTTTTATTTTTTTTTTTTTTTCAAATTTTTCACACGCACAACAACACAAATAAAAAGTATATTAGCAAACAAAAAAAGGTGTATAATATAGTAGAAAAAAAGGATAAAAATACAAACAAAGGAAAAGTGTGCATCAAACAAAAAAAAAAAACAAACAAACAACAAAATAACAAAACAAAAAACAAAACGAAAAACGAAAAAAATAAATTTTTTTTTTTTTGAGAACACAAACCGTTTTCCATATCTAATGGTGGTCCTCTGACCATTTGACTGATTCTAGGATCGCTGACTGTAAAATATATTTCCTGTTTAACGCCAGACGGTATTGCTCCGGGTGGTATATGAAGCGATACATTCCAGATATTATCGATTAATGTACCGCCCGTCTCATCGAAAATACCTTTTGTCGTTGAACTTTCTCTTGGTGGAGTTGTTGTTGTTGTTCTGATTAAAGATTCGACTTCAGCAGCAGCCGTTGTAGTGGTGGTAGAGGCAGTATTCGAATTCGGAAGATACGTATCACTTTGATATGGTGTACTTGTTGCATTTGGCGGTTCGACCGGAAGACTATTCTGTGATGTATAATGCGTTTCGATTGATGTACTACTGGCGTTAGTGTCTGGTGACGGCAAAGGTGCTGTTCGTTTCAAAATATTCGATATATGAAAAGGTGTCTTGTACACTTCTGTTGTCGCTGCCATCGCCATTGTTGCTGCTGTTGTCGTAATCGAAGTATCTGGATCTAAATTAGTCTCATTACAGCAATTATTTTCTGTTGTGATTTTTTGGTTTTCTATAACGGTTTCATTCGAACATTCTGACTGTTTTGAATCGGATGTTAAAGTACCGTCAGCTGATATTTCATGTTTCTCTTCTTTCTTTTCATCTGTAACATTCTCTTTTGATGATATGACACATTCTTCTCGTGTTTCATAGATCGGTTCATGAGTCATCATTGCTCGTCGAGAAATGTTTGTTGGCTCAGCCATTGATTCCATTGCATCTCTTCGACTTTGATAGATGTGCTCCTTCAATTGTGTCGGTGATTTTATTCTAAAATTATTCTCTTGCATTTCTGCTTTAGATTTATAGATCTGATGGTGATCTTCATCTAACATAGCACCATTGCCACTTGTCAATTTCGAATTACTGAATTCACGTTCCATTTCTCTTTTGCCCTGTGCTATACGTTCTTGCATCTCTTTTCGTGATTGATACAAATGATTTCTGTGCATTTCCATACGCGATTTATAAATCGGTTCATTGTTACTACTATTAAATCGACGTCTCATCATTATTTCAGAGCCTGGTGCTCTCTTTTCGTTCAATGATAGTGAATCTGGATAATTTCGGCACATATCGATGACATCACCGTCATGATCGTATGGTGACATTCCTTGTTGATGGTCGTGATGATATCTTGAATGGTGATGAGAATTTGCTGTCGATCTTTCAGCCATACTATGACGTCGAATAATTCGTCTTCCCCCCGATTTACTTTCAGCCTGTCTTCGTTCCAGATCAATTAGGGCACGATTAGCGTACAGATCATCGAAATCCTGTTGTGTTCGATGCGGAAAATCGATTCTTGACGATTTGTAAATGTCCACCGACTTCAAACTTCTGTATGTCGAATTCATATCGTCTGGAGGATAAAATGAATCTGAATTCGGATTCAAATTGAAATTTGACGATGACTGTTCAGATGATGGAGATGACGGTGGAAAATGAGATGAATATTTATCATTGGGTAATGGTAATGATGATGTTGGTGGTGGCGGTAATGGACATGGATATGCTCTTCCACTCGATCTATGCTCCATCAAAGAATATTGTCTTCGCAGACAAGGTTTCAATTTTTTTTCTGGCTCAACCATACTGCTCATTCTTCGAAGAGGACGAGTCGTTTTTAATATTGCATTTTTGAATGCAGTAAAAGGATTTTTTAGAACTGATTTCTTTTTTTCTTTTTTCATTGGTAACGGTGGAGGTAATGGTGGTGGTGGAGGCGTTTCATAATATTTCTTATAATATCGATAATTAAAATCATTCATTTCATTCAATTGCTGACAATGCATCATTCCACCAATCCTTTCTGTCATCATGTGTTCTTGGTGTTGCTGATGTTGGTATTGGTGGTTTTGATGGTTTTGGTATTGTTGTTGTTGTTGTTGCTGCTGATGTTGATGATGTTGTGGTGAATTTTGTAGATATTGCCGATAATACCGTCGATGATCGTTTGACTCCATATCTCTATTAGATTTGGGGAATGGATTTAGGGGGAATTTTTTTAATTCAAAAAATTTTTTTTTCTTTTAAAGATTTTTTTTTTTGTGCATATCAGTGACAATCAACAAAACTACTGTGTGAAATATATTATTTTGCCTTTAAAAATTTTATTGTTAGATTCAAAAACAAAGACGAAAAATTAAATAAAAAAAAAAGTACAAAAGAATTTTGCACATACTCACACACACTCTCACTTTGCCTACCACCATAAATTTCCCTTGTTTCTGTTTCCTTTCATATTTTACAACAACAACAAAAACAAAAAATTACTTTTGTATTAAAGATTGTGCAACACAAAAATGAACAGAAAAATAGAAATCAATGTTAAAATGTGAACCATAAAATTTAACAGACAACAAAAAAGTTGACGATTTTGATACGAAAATAATTGTGATCCTTGTACAAATAAAATTCATTTATAAGCCATATTTTTCAGTTATTGATTTTTTAGAATTATTTTTATTATTTTCTTGTAAATATCCCTACACCATTACAATATATATAAATTCAAAAAAATCGTTTTTTTTTCTCTTCATTTTCATACCCACACTGAAAACGAATTAAACGATCCTTTCAACGATTTCTTAGAAGAAATGTTTGTTTTTTTTTGTTAATCAAAAAAGTGGAAGAGAAGAGAGAATTTAACCATATAAAACAACAAACAGGAAAACAGGAAAATGGAGAAAACAAAATAAAGTTCAAAATTAGCACGAAGAAGATGAAGAAGCAAAATTTGAGTGTTGTGCGCATGTGAAATAAAAAAAAAAGTTAAAGATTTTTTTTTGTTACATTTTTTTTTTTTGCAAATTATTTTTTTTTATCCTTTTCTTTGTTTTGCGCATTATTAGATTTTAATTATTTTTCGAATGCATAAAAATTTTCCAAATTCTTTTCATTTAGTAAAAAAACAAAAAAAAAAACAAAAAAGAGGAGAAAAAAAATTAAAAAGTGAAATAAAGCGAAAATCTTTTTTTTTTATTATTTGCCCTCTATACATTTTTATATATAGCCTACCAAAAATAAGTATTTTTTTTTCCAATATTTTCTTGAATTTTAATTTTTTCTACTTTTCTTCATCAAAAAAAATAAAAATAAAAATTAAATAAAAAAAAAAAGAACACATCATATTTCCAAAAACAATAAAACGAAAATGAAAATTAAAAAAAAAGACAAAAAGAAAAAACGATAAATAATACGAGACATCACTCACCTCACATTATGATGGTGTCCAACATTACCAACTTGTGGTTTACGATATAATTCGAATGCAGAACCACGCTGTTCTCGGCTACCGGCTAAATCTAATGCTTGACGTTCTGGCGAATGTATCGGAAGATTGGCTACAATTATGAATGGAAATCAAAACAAAAAAAGAAAGAGAAGGAAAACAAAAATAAATTCAATTAGAATTTTAAAAAAATATAGCTATATAAAAAAATTTATATTATTTATGTGCTTGTAATAATACAGAGAGAAGGATGTCCTCGATGCGCATATGGACTATTATAATGTTGATTATTTTTATAACCGTTAGATGGTGGTGGTGGCGGTGGATGTGATATATGACCAGGACTACAATGTGAATAATTTAAATTTTGTGGTCCATTATTTATTATTGAATTCGTATTATGTAATGATGAACCAGAATTTGTTTGTGAATGATGATAATGTGCTGCTGGTGTTGGAGGATAAAAGAAACCATTTGGTGATCTCGGTGATTGTTCCTATATAAATAAAAAAATATATATATATATTTAATTAAGTTCAACTGAAACAATTTTTTTGGCAAAACATATGTACCCCATTTTCCCAATGACCAGCATTTATTTGTCCCTGAATTGGTGCTCGATAATTTTTCGGCTTTGGCGGTGGTACAGGTTTAAATGGTATATTACTGCTATTGCTACTGTTGTTGTTGTTATTATTACTGTTGCTGTTACTGTTGTTCATGTTATTATTATTATTATTATTATTGTTGCTACCACTATTATTTCCACTGCCAGTTCCATTAATTACTCCCAAATTATGTGATTGCGAATGTATTGAATGACTCTTCATACTTTTACTGTAATCAGCTTGTGATGCTGAATTGCTTCGACTTTACGTTTTTTTTTTTTAAAGAGCATAATTAATTAAATGTTGAGAGGGATTAAGGGTAACAACAAAATAATTGACATCATATACAAGCAAGCAAACAACAAATCGGGAGGAAATAAAAAAAAAAGAGAGAAAAGGAAAAATTAGAAAGAAAAAGAAAATTGTAAAAAAATAAAAAAATTCTTTTAAATAAGAGAACAATTTGTTTTTTTTTTAATTATATTTTATAAAATCATCTACTTTAAACCAAAGTATCATATCTGGATAGATTCTGATGATGATCATACAATACAGATGGCATACAATAATAAAAATCTGGTAATTTCTTTGATTTATTATTATTATTATTGTTATTAGTTAGCATGCAGGAATTATATATTGTGTCCTGGGATTGTAATAATAACAGGCGATGCCTGTTCACATCCCCACCATATAATTATAAATGATAAATTTAAATAATAAAAAAAAAAAATTTTTTTTTTGTTTAATTTTAAAATCATACATTAGTTATTATAAAATAGAAAGAAATATGTTAATTAGTTAAAAAGAGAAAAAATAAGTAAACAAAATGAAAGATAACCAAAACAAAAACAAAACAAAAAAAACTTTTTAAAAAAAAAAAAACCACTTCAAATCACCTGTATTTTCCGTAATCAGTTTTCGTTTCTAGAACATGCTTCCTCGGACTATTGTCCAAATTTAAATTTGTTGGACGTTGTGAAACATTCAATCCCTGTTGAAGATTTGATGAATTTCGTGTATCTAAAAAATTGAAAAATTACACAACAAAACGAATGTAAATGAATTTTATTTCCACCAAAAACAAAAACATTTCTAAAAAAAATTTTTTTTTTTATAAAATTATCCAGATCTCCAATCAGAACTAACCAATATTTCTGCCAGAATTAATATCATGAATTGACGGTCTTCCAGGACTATTTTGAACATTTAAATCATTAATTCCAGAAAATCCTCTTAAATTATGATCATGCGGTGATCGATAATCACATGTATTTGAAACTGTTGCCGATGATGATAAATGGCGAGCACTTTTGTAAAATGAGAAATTAATGAAAAAAAAAACCCAAAAATTACATGCAAAGTCATTATATCTTGTTCATTTAATGTTTACCTAGCTGTTGGAACTGATTTTAAATCATCTGGTGCATTCGGACCAAGCCGAATATTTTGAACAGATAATTGTGTCGTATTATATGATTCATAACTGGATACACTATCGTAACCGTTCTGTTGTTGTGGATTAATTGCTGTTGTTGCTGTTGGTGCTGATATTGATGATGTTGCTGATTGTGGAATCGCAACAGATCCAGTCGATTTATTTGGTGTACCTTGAATTTGTCCTACGATTCTTTGATGTTCCAAAGAATTTTGTGTTCTTTCAATTGAATCTGTATGACGTGAATGATAATCATTTTGTAAATCATCACCAATCACACTATTCAAATGTTTTACAACACCACCACCACCACCAATACCACTGCCAGTGCCACTGCCACTGACACCGCCACCGCCACTACTACTACCATAAATATTATCTTGTGCCGAACGATTATTGCTATTCAATTGTCCAGATTGTATATTGGATAATTGATTATTTGCCAATGTGGAATTTGTGACAGCTGTTGATGGTGGTATCAATGGTTTTGATGCTCTATCAATTCTTGGTGGTAAATCTGGTGGATTCATACCGTATATTGATGGAATACGATGAACAGAATTTGCAGTTACATCTTGAATTGTTCCAGATGTCGAATGATTTTGATTAATTACAGCTGTATTTGTTGGAAAACTGTATTTATTTTCCATAAGAGATGCTTGTAGACGACTATGTGCTGAATTTGGATGATCAAAATGATGCTAAAGAGAGAGAGAGATCGATAATAAAATTTATTTAAAATAAAAAAATAAAAAAATAATTAAAAATCAAATTCAATGAAAAAAAAATGATTTCCAAAAATTCAATTTGGTGGATTTCCAAATAAAAAAAAAAATAAATAAATGATAATGAGTTAATATGACAAAGCCAGTTAAAGTGTCGATTCGATTCGATTATTTTTTATTTGTGTGTATGCATATGTAAAGTAATTGAAAACAAAACAAAAACAAAAATTCATTGATTAACAATATTAAGTAAATAAAATAATAAAATGATTATCCTCTTACCGTGTATGGAGGTGGTAATCCGTCACCAACAATATCCCTATCTCTATCAGCATTATCCTGATTAGTTGCTATCGATGGATCTGAACTTGATTTAACCAATTGTGGCAAATTTCCAAGTGATAATGATGCCGATGGTCCGGGACTTAATTCCAAATCGGATTCAGGACTTGAAGCATATGATAGACGGGATGTTGTTGACATTGGGAATAGGAAATCATCAGATAAGGATTCTACAGGCTATATATTTTTTTATTATTGGAAAATTTAGGGATTTTTTTTTTTTTCAATTTAATTTCGGTAATTTTGGGAAGAAAGGAAAAATTATGTATTAGGTTTTTTTTTGGAATTTTTTTTATAAATTTTTTTTTTTTTAAATTTTTAGTTTTAATGACACACGAATTAATAATAAATGAATAAAACACAAAACAAAAAAACGCAAAAAAAAAAAAACGTAAAAAAGAAAACAACGATCAACACATGGAAATTTGCACAAAACGACGACGACATTTTGATTTGGTAAATTTTATGTAATGTATTTTTGTATATGAAGATGTGACACAAGCAATAAAATGACCATGACATAAAATTAAAAAAAAAAAAATTATTTTAAATTAAAAATGGTTAGATTTTGGTACACAAAAAAAAAGTAGTATCAAATAAAAATTTTATTAATGTTTAATTATTGTATAAATTCTGTTTAATTCTCTCTTTCTTTCTGTTTCTTTTTCTTTCTCTTTATATCTCTCTTAAAAACTAAAAAAATAAAAATTATTTATTTTGTTAAAGATAAGTAAGTGAGAGGGTGAGAGTTAGTTCAGTTCTTAAAAATGTTTTCTAAACAAAAATAATTTTGGAAACCATTTTTTTTTTCGGAAACCAATTTGGAAATTTATTTTTTTAACCACATAAGGATATTTTTAAAAACTGAACTGAACTGAAATGAAATGAAATGAATTATAATATTATTGTTATTATTGGAATTTTAAGCTTTGATCATGCAAAAATAGTAAAATTTTATTATTATTTTTTTTTGTTTTTTGTAAGTAATTTAATTAACATGCAGATGGTGATATAAGTCCATTGATATATTCATTTGTTTTGATTTTTAAACGATCACTATTTATTGTTCTATGACTTAAGAAACCATTATCATCATTATCTATATCATCATCATCATCATCATCATCGCCATCATCATCATCATCTTTTCTATTATTATTATTATTGTTTTCATTATTACTGTTACTAGCTGGTGTAGGAGATTTTTGTTGTTCAATTTCAATTGACCAATTTGGTAGATTTTTATTATAATCATATTTTTCAATTGGAGAATTTGAAGCTGTTGTAATGATTGTTGGTATGATATCGCGATGAATAAATTCTTGATTCTTCATTTTTGTTGTGGTTGTATTATCGACACCAACACCATCATCATCATCATCATCATAATTACTGGTATCATTATGAAGATTTAAATTTGAATCAAATATCGTTGTTGTACCATCACTATTTGATGGTGATGGCTGATGACGATGATGATTATGATGATGATGATGGTGATGATGATTATGACGATGATGATGATGACGATGATGTTGATTTTGTTGTTGTTGCTGTTGTTGCTGTTGTTGCTGTTGATGTTGATTCAATAATGATGTTGTTTCTGTTAACGTTTTTCTTGGATATGGATTTAATGATTCTCGATTCATTATCATATTATTAAAATTATCAACTGATGATGATGATATCATTGGACTTGGATTTGTTATATAATCAGAATTTTGTGAAATATAAAATGCTGATGGATTATTATTATTATTATTATTATTGTTAATAATTGGAATCGAATTATTGCTATTATTCATATTCGAATAATATAATGATTTTGATGATAATTGTGGTTGTGTTAATGGCGTTATTGTTGTTGATAACGAACATTTATATAAATTTGGTTCAGAAAAACGATGATAATATTGTGATTTATTATTTATATTTGAATTAATATCGTTATTATTATTATTATTATTATTACTTACAAATGTGCTCATCATATTTAAATTGCTATCATATTTTTTTGGTAATTTAAATGTTGCATCAGATGATGTATGAATTGGTAATGAATTGTATTGATGATGCGATATTAAATGTTCATCATTAATTATCATTGATGATTGTTTATGTAAGGGTAATAATAATGGTTGTGGCGGTAATGGTTGTTGCTGCTGTTGTAATGGATATAAAGGTTGTGATGAACGTAACACTAATTGTGATGGTAAAGTCGGTGGCAAAGCTACTTTTGATAATGATGATGATGATGATAATGGTAATGAATTATGATGATGTATTAACGAAAATTTATCTTTATTATTATATAAAGTTGAAGTAGTAGTAGTAGTATTAGGATAATAATGCGGAAGGGTATTATAATAGATCGGTTGACAACATGGTAGATTACAATATTGTGGTGCAGGTGCCATTATATATGATGGAAAATATTGTTCGTGCAGTTGATATTCTGAAAGCTATAATTTTGGATTTGATTTTTTTGTTTTAGAAAAAAAAAAAAAGTTCATTTGCGCCATCACCTGAATAAATATGATGGATTGTGAGAGTGATGTATGTACTATATTTATATACCACATATTCACCATTTATACTTATAGAAAATTTTGTATGAAGAATGAAAAATTGATTCGATTCAATATTCAACACATATGTACTTAATTTTTACCAACTAACTGATCATTTCACGATAAATTCAATGAAAAAATCTTTCTATTATTCCCTACTTACTACGACCTAGTGGATAAATTAAAAAATGATCAACGATTTTTTTGTGGTTGAATTTTGAAACGAACTCAAATTATTACCGGATTTATTTATTTTCCAAAAAAACAAAATCGAATTTAAATTAATCTGAAATTTGATCACAGTAAATGTTCTTTATCTGATTTGAATTTTATTTTTTGCAAATTTAAAAAAATAAACTTACAAATTTCGAATTTGTTAACTTTTAAGATCCTGAATTAGAATAAATGATTGGATGGGATAATGCGTTTACCAATCACCATCATATTTTCTTCATACAAATTTTTTTCTAAATTTTTACATTTCACTAAATTACTAAGAAACAAAACTTAAAAATAATAATAATCTCCCAAAATAATACAAGTTTATTTTCAAAAAAATAATAATTTATATTTAACTTTACACTAACCTTTGATTCTGACATCCATACAGCACCGCTTTGCTGTAAATCGATTGCTTCACGTAATTTTCGATACCATGATTCAGTATCATGTAACATTATTGTTGTACTGAATATATGTGACCAGACTTTTTCTAATTTTTGACATTGTTCAAATAATTTTTTTGAACTTTTATGTACAGATTTTGGTAAATTTTGTCGTAATTGTTTTATAATATGTTTTGTATCGGCTTTCAAAAATATAACAATCGGATAAAATTGTGCATAATTTAAACGATCAACAGCATTTGGTGTTATATCTAATAATGCATGCTTTCCACGATCCATAATATCACGTATATTTGATAAACGTACAATACGTGATTTTGTACCAGATTTATCATCATCTTGTAATGGTACAGTAAATTTATCTGGAAAATCTTTGGTTAATTTTTCACGAGCAATATCTGATACCGGACCAAATAATACGACTGGACGTACAAAACCAGGATGACGTAATACGACTCTTTCGTATGCAGGAAATTTTGATATTGAATCTGAGAATACAACATCATCCCAATTTTCTTTTGATAAACTTTTAGATCGACGATGTGTTCTATATATGCAATGAGAGGAATTAGATCAAAAGAGAAATTTAATGATCAAATAAACCATTATAATTTTTTTTTTTTTTTGTGTTTTTCATACCTTCGACGTTTAAAAAAGTTCCCTCTGGATTCAGATGTGTTCAGCTCCTTTTTCGTGGCATTAAACTGTGCTGTAGCTAATTCTTCTGCTCTAGATTTGTTTGGTATTACACCTCTTTGCATCTCTTGATGGCCTCTACCAATTTTTAAAACTTGCCAGGAGCCAACAACTCCATTGTGTAGAGTATCGATGACACGAAACACATCTCCTGCCTTAAATGCCATTTCACCTTTAGATGGATTATCACAATGAAAATGAGTTTTAATATGAAACGAATCTCCCCGTTGATTGGCGACCACCTCTTCGTATTCATCTTTGCAATATTGAACAATTAAATCGATTCGATCTTGTAAACTGAGCAGAAATAGTACTGCTTCTTCTCTAGTCACTCCGTGCATATCCATATCGTTCACTTTTAAAATTTTATCGCCAGGCGTTAGACCTTGTAGGGATGCCGGACTACCGGGTTGAACGGCCGTAACGAAAATACCTGCTTCATTACCTCCAGTCAAACGTATACCAACACTACCTTCCTTCTGAAATGATATGAATCGTGGTTCTGCCGATTGCCTTGATCTCTGAAGAGGATCATCTTCGTATAATTGTCGTCGACAGCTATAATAGTCTTCACCGCGTGGAGGTGGTGGTCGTGGCGGTTCATCTGAACGTCTCAAAGAACCGTCATTTAATGGCGTACTGGGTCTGTCTAATTGTGATAGTGAAACATCCATTAAGGGTACTCTGGATCTACCCCTCGGAGTTAAATTGCTTTTTTCGTCATTCGGAGTTGAAATACTGCCACCTCTGGTCGGCGGTTGAACGTATAAATTTTGTGATGAGTATCTAACACCGCTTACGTAAGGATCATCGAGATTATTGTTACAAGCTAATGGCGGTTGTGTATGTGAATAACCAGTAGACTGAACATTACTCAAATTATTCAGATTATTGGTTGTAATTAAATTCTGATTAGTGATATCCCTTAGGACTACAAGATTTAAACGCTCCTTACAGCCATCGATAATTTTTTTGGCTTCCTTCAAGCTCATCGAATCATTACAATTTGTATTATGAACTCTAGTTATAATATCACCTTCATTCAACGAATAACCGTTCGCAATCAATTGATCACGTGTTTTCGCTGATATTTCCTATAAAAGGGAAAGGTAAAAAAATTTTGTTTTTGTTGTTGTTGCATTTATAAAAACAATGAAAAAAGGAATTCAAATTTATTTAATTTTTTTTTTTTTTTTTTACTTTGATAAATAATCGACATCCAAGTACAATGCCAAAATCATCTTTTTTACTAGATTTCGTTAGTGTCACCCGAATTGGTTGACCTTGATTACATGATGATTGTAATCCGATGACCGGTACCATTGATGCTGTTGGATTATTTATCATACCGACAGTACCACCAACAGTATTATTTGTTATTTGTGGATGCTGATGTGGTGGTATTGGTATCGGATTTGTTACACGCCTTTTAACAACTAATGTAACTGTATTACCACTATCTCTAAGTACTTGAACAGCAGTTGCATATTCGACATTTTCAAGACTAACACCATTTACCGAAACGATACGATCGTTAACTCTATAACAAAAAGGAAAAACACACATAAAGATACAAAAATTTTTCCAATAACAAAAATCTAAATTTCTAAAATAGCTTTAAGCGATGTTATGATGTTTAAATGATAATAACTTACTGTAATCTATCTTCAGCTGGTCCACCTTTTAGTACATCACTAACTGCAATTGATGGATCACCATTTGCAAAATGTGGATTATCTCTACCACCAGATACGGCTATACCAAAACCATATCCTGGTACTCTTGTTACTATAACCGTATGATATTCCCAAGATGATCTCTCACCCTAATGATAAGTAAAAATACACAATACGAAATCTCCATTTTAGATATTTTTTTTATATTTAAGAAATAAAAACAAGAATATGAATAAGAACATTTTTTCATTTTTTTTGTATTTTTGCAGAGAGAACAAAAAAAAAGCTTTGATCTTGAATTTTTGGTTTTTCCTTTTTGGTGGTGATGGTATTCCTTTTTTGGATTAATAATAAATTTTTGGATTGAGCAGGTGCAAACTTTTATATTTTCTTCTTTTACATTTTTCTTTTTTTTTTTTTTTCTTTGGTAGATAGGTACAATTCAAATTGAAATTATTCATACGCTTTTTTATTTGTTTTAGATTTTATGCAACCAAAAAAGGCAGAATGGTCCATACAAATTGTGCATAAACTAAAAGGCAAACAGAAAATATTGATCTCATACATTTTATAGGAGACTGTACAAAAATCGTATACATACATAGGTGTACACACACGAACAATAAAGTATCTTAAACTCAAACTTAAATGAGTGCTATTACTGTTGTTAATGCTGCTGCAACATTCTTGAAAAATAAAATCTTTGCATTTTTTGCAGTATATATAGGAGCGTTTCTTTATTTTTTTTGTTTTTTATTTTGCATCAAATCAACAAGAATTATGTACATACATATTTTATATGTATATGTGGTGAACGCAAACGCAACGCAAGCAACAGAATTAGTTAGATAGCCAGCCAACCAACGAGCCAGCCAGCTAGCCAATTTCAAGAAACCAGTTTTCCATTTGAAAAAATATGAAATAAAAAATTTTTTGCAAAAAAAAAAAACTTCAACAAACAACTTCCGAACAACTTTGTTTGTTGAATGAAAAAATATATTTTTTTTTGCTTTTAACAAAAAACAAAAGCACAGAAATCAATCAGAAAAAAATACATAATATATATTTCAAACATTTTCAGGATAATCCGAACAGAAGTAAAATGAAAAATCAATCAGCAAAGTTTTTTGTTGTAATTTTTTATTTTTTAAATTTAAAATTTTTATTTTTTCTGTTTCGGAACGTAATATTTAGTATGCATAATTACGGTATTTCCGGTTAAAAATTTCAACTTTATGTCTTTGAAAAATAAAAAAAATCAAATGAGAAAAGAATTATTATTATTTTTTTCTTTTTTTATGTAAACGATAAAGCAAAATTCCTTTCATATAAGTCAGCCAGTCTATATAGGAAAGCAACACCACTTTAACGCTCTAACTCTACACAATCATAATAACGATCATAATGAAAAAGAAAAAAATATATATTCAATACATAAATATTTTCTCGATCTGGATGAATAAAAAAAATTCATAGAATTCTATTGTGTGGATATATTTTTTTGTTGTTATATTTTATTTTAATTTTTAGTTTTCTTTTTTCTTTTGTTGATTTTTTATTTTATTTTACATATTACAAAAATATTTTACCTGTTGCTCATCATTCCTTGAACGATTATTATTATGATTATTATTATTATTATTATTATTTGATAATAATTGACCAGATATGAATGATTGTCCAATATCCATTTTCATTTAGGTATATTTTATTTTTTAATTTTTCTTCGTTTTACTTTTTTTTTATATTTTTGAATAAAAATTTAAATGATTTGATCGATTGTGAATTTATTTTTTTTTTTAATTTTTGTGTATTATGATTGTTTTATTGATTTTCTTTTTTTTTTGTTTTTAATATTTTATTTTAAATTTATTTTCTACTTTTCTATTTGCTTTCTTAAAACTTAAATTGGAAAAAAAAAAAAAAAAATAAAGTAAAATAAAATAAAATCTATAAATGACTTATTTTCTCTTTACACATATGTATGTCCTTATAAGAAATACAGAAAAATATAAAAAATCTTAATAGCTAAATATATTCAGATATTTATATCTATTTATATAAGAATGTGTGTAATTGTGTATATATGTGTGTATGTATATACGTTTATCATATTTTATATATGTATGTATTTAATTTTAATTCATATTTAAGGCACATATACTACATTATTATAAACATTATTTAAAAATAATCACACCATATCACTTTTCTTCATAAATATACGTTAAATAAATGTATGTATGTTTGATATTTAATCGTTTTTCAATTTAATCATTTACATATATGTACCTATATACATATTATTTGTAATCGTTATGTGTTTGTAAATAAATGTATATGAATATTTGTTGCAGCACATTTTATGATATCACCATTGTTGCACTACATATTTGATAATTTATTTATTTTTTATATTGTATTTATTTATTATTATTATTATTATTGTGTGTGATATTGTTGTAGTATGTAGTATTATCGCATCACCATCATAATAATAATTAAATGATCATCATTCTTAACATGATCATCTTCATATTTCATTTTCATATGAAATGTATACACTCATACAGATATTTATTTTTTATTTACATATGCACTGGCATAATATATAAGAAGTAAGATAATAATATACAAGTTATGGTTATAGTTACGTATAAACAGCAGTATGAATTTAATAGTAGTAAAATTTTTGCATTTATATCATCTACATATGGATATTTTGTACATATAAATGTTTATAGATTATGGTAGATATTTATGTACTATTGGTACTATGTATGTACATATGTATGTAAATGATATTGTAAAATATAGTATAAAATTTTTACACTTGTGCTTATGTTTATGTACTCTACTTTATTCATCTATACATACATACAGTAACGACGATATGGCTATAAAAAAATTATTGTTTTTATTTTGTTGAGATCATCACTTTTTTTTTCTTCTCAAAATGTTTATCTAAAAAATTAAAATGTTTCTTTTGAACTGATTGAAGAAGACGAAAAAGAAGAAGAAAATACAAGAAAAACACATTATTAAAATAAAATAAAATAAAAAAAAAATTCAAATATAAACTAGTTATGTACTATATTATCATTACACTGATATTTTTGTTTAGTTTTTTATAGTTTTTATTTTTTATCTTTATTTATTTCAATATTGAAATATATTATTCAACTTTCGATTATTATTATTATTATTTTTTTATTAAATAGATTTAAAAAAAATAAAATGAAAATAACAGTGAAGAAAAAAAAATATCAAAAAAAAAAAAACAATTTTTATTTCTTCTAAGATGACAACAAATTTCATGCACTGAAAAGAAAATTACATGTTCGAAAATAACAAAACTTGTAGTACATATTACATTATTATAGTGTAGACACACCGAATATGTTTGTAATTTTTGTTTAGTTTGTAATTAATTTCCAAATTTAAATTCCATTGAAGTTCAATATAACTTTTTGAAAAATTATTTATTCAAAATTTTTAATTGAAATTTAAATAGAAATCATATTTTATTCGCAATATTTAACAAAAAAAAAAAATTTCGATTTTTCGAAAATTGTTTGACATGTAATTGTTTGATGGTTTGGTGTTAAGCCATTGACAGACATCTAGTATATCGCCAAAATGTCCTGCAAGATATTAGGGAGTACGAAAGGGAGGCAGTTTATATGTGCTTTTCTTTCAAATAAAAATAAATAAATAAAAAGACATCTAGTATCGATACGAAGGTACATGCGCCTATCCAAATAGGTTGGACGTTAGGCCGATCCCCTAACTCTGTAAAACAGTTACTAATTAGCAGACAGAGCAATATGTATTATGTCAAATAATATTGACACTTGCCGTTCATATAATTGCTAGTATAGATGCAGGACCTCACGATCAACTAGATTACTTAATATTACGTTCATATACCATACAAAACATGTATGTACTTTTGTCACTTAATCTAGTATAGCAAATCAAATACCATGGCACCATTACACGTTACTAAATATTCGTCAATCGTCAGTGGTTTTAGTTAACTCAATAAGCACTGTAGATTTTTATGCGGTCACAAAAATAAAATAGAATATTGGAAATCATTAGATTTATAGATGTTATCTCAATTGTTATAATCTCTAAGACGATTTGGCTACTAATTCGGTGTGCCAATGTTATTAAATTGATATTCGGAGATCATTGAAGTCATCATATCATATTATGTACCAACACAGTAACATAATATCTCTCGATTAGATACCTATATCACTTTATAATCTGTTACTTTTATTTTTTAAATTGCAAAAATATTTGTAATATTTCTCATAAGTAATAAATATGAATCGATTCGAATTATTAAAAACAAACAGAAAAAAAAAAATAATTTGAATTGTTTAACAAAAATAACTTGATAAATTTTTTAATGATTATAAAGAGCTTATCCAATTTACAAAAGTATTGTATGTAGGTATATAGGTAGGTATGTAGTAATAGATGTTTACAGCAGTGTATATGTATGTATATTTAAAAAACTCGATATTTACTATTTTATTTTATCATTTATTATTATTTACACGTATGAATGTGTGTACTGTACATATACTAACTTCATGATACAATCATGTAAAATGTACATTTTTATAAAAGTATGTAGAGAATATACATATATAGGTATATGTATGAAGAAAATATGTGTATTTTTTTTTTTGTTGATTTTGTTTTGTTTGGTTTTTATTTTTATTTTTTTCAATTTTTCGTTTTTTTTTTTAAGTCACTGAACTGCACAAAAATTCCTTTCTTTATTAGTATGTATTTATTACCTTCTCGTGTATATAGAGAAACTAACATTTTAAAAACCAATTCACCTTGAGCAGCACAACATAATTATATATGTACAATTGTACGAGTATATATAAATATGTACATATATGTACCTAACATAAATAGCATTGTACACACATGTACATATAGCAAGCAAACAGATATATATATTCGTCGAGTATGTACGTACAAATAAATACATATGTATCTTATGATATTTTTCCTATAAAGTTTGTGCCTATAGAGACCTCTATATACATCTGCCTAAATACATATATGTATTACAATTATGTACATGATAAAATGTATCCACATTAAATATATGAATACCTGTATTATTATTATACACTGATGGTTATATATAATATTGTTATAATAATCTATATGGCATTACAATATTAAGTAAAATAACAAATTATTTATTTTTATAAACTCTCTAAACAAAACATTCATTTACTCGTATGTATGTACATTTTACAAAAAAAATATATTTTTATTTACTTTTTTTTAACTTATTTTTCTTATTCTATTCATCCATAATATTACAACAAACTGAATAAACAGAAAAAAATATGTATATCTACACTTTTTTTTATTGTTTCTTGACTTTTAAAAAAAAAATATTCTCTAGTGCTAGTCTCTTAAGACACTTATTATAATAGCAATAATAGTATCTCCTACATACACTAGTTAACTTCAACTAGCTAGTTAAACAGGCATTACTCTTTTTATGTAAGTAAAGTGGGTAATACTCCATGGTATGGTATACTACTTGCTGCTGTATACTCTTTATATTAATAATTGTTGTACGAAAGTATATCCAACCACCACAGTATGTTTATACACAAAATTTAATGTTGTTGCGTATAAAATATTGTATCCAGACTTTAACTTAGGCTCCAGCCTCACCTCAGGTATTTTAAAATGTTATAAAATATTATGTTTAGTTAATTTGATTTGATTTGGTGGTAGATTTTTTTTATATTTTCATACACACATATTTTATGTTATTTTTTTTAACAAAAATATTTTTGTTGTATTCACACAACTCTAAATAAAAAGCAACTATACACACAAACACAAACATTCATTTATGTGCAACTCGTATATATCAGGTATGTAAAAATTTATAACTATAAAATTGACTAACTAACTAACTAACTTTTAAAAGTAACAAACTTTAGAAAAAAAAAATTCATTTATTATTATATGAAACATGAAACTGATATAAACGACGAATACGGGAATACACACACGACACGGCATGATCTTCGCAACACAACAGAAACAGAAATACACATTCGATCGAATATAAATATATCTTTGGTGGATCTGATTCAGACTTTCTGCTGCTGAGCCAGATCTCTGCGGCTTATTTATGGCTCTGGAATGCGCTTAATGCTTGCTTATTACTATATACAACACTCCACTTATTTACCTGTACAATCTACCTATACACTACATTGATATAATACCAATATCTGTTTGCTATCTTGAATAAATGTAAAATGTACATATAAATATTTTTCACACATACATATACAACTCACTTTTATGTATACATACATATTTATGTTGTTCAACACAAATAATATTTTTCAAGAAAAAAATTAAAAAAAAAAAAATAAAATCTTTCAGGTAAGAGAAATCAGAGTTTTATAATGTAAGACAGCCATGTAGCTTTATAGCTTTATTTTCTTCTTTACTTTACATTTGCTTCACCTTTATAATATCAAAAAGGGTGTTTGTTGTACAATAATGCATATTTTTCTTTTATACATACATACATACATATATGAATATGCATACATAAATGTAATATATGTACTGGATTCATATATCTATTTGCGGGTATATGTAATTTTCACTTTTTATTTGTATTAAAATTCTTATATTTTTTTTTTCCTCGATAATATAATTATACAAAAATGATAAAAAAAAATTTATATTTTTCAATTTCTCCTAACAAATACACAAGTACATATATGTATGTATAACTGCTGTAAGTACATGTATGTACATTATTATATCTATATGTAAATATTTGTATATTTTTCTTGTATTTTTTTTTTTCACATATAAAAAATGTTTATCACAAAATAGATATGTAATTTATGCCTATGTATGTATGAATATATACATACGTTTGTCGTTTACGGAATTTATTAAAAAAAAAAAAAAAATAATAAAAACTTGTTGTTAGCAACCTTACTAAAAATCTTTTAAAAAAAATAAAACTAAAACTATAGATATATGTATACGACAAATATGTACTTCCATACATATTCATCCATACATTTAACATGTCCGTCTAAATACAGATTTTATACACATATTTGATATTTTTTTTACATTTGATAGAGAAATATTAATTAAAAAATTCACATTTTTCAGTTACTATATTGAAATCCGAAATCACTGATGAATGAATTTTTTAAATTTCCATAAATCGATTCGAATTTTTTAATAGACCGTATTTTCTTTTCTTGTTTTCTGTTATCTATTTAAAAAAAAAAAATAAAAAATTTTGTAATTTCCGAAAATAATTGAAATTATTTAGGTTCACTTTTGTTTTTTATTATCGTTATCGTTTCATATTTTTATATGCACAACACATATTTTTTTACATTTTTTTTTTATCTCGGAAAAATAATCTCCACGTCGTTATATCCACTATACAAATATACAAACTAATGGAGAAAAAAAAATTCCATTCCAACTAATATTGAAGCAAGTAAAATTAAACACGAATCAATTATTATATTTTTCTTACATTTTTTTTCTTTTTTTTTTTTTTCAGAATAAGATAAAAACTCAACATACACGACAAAGGTAAATTTTTTTAGGTACCCATTTAGAGATACGTTAGGCAAATTATTATCTACTTATATTCAAACAAAATCTAACGAACTTGCTTATGTGTTGTATTATTTTGTCGTTAAATTTAATATGAAATGGACAAAATTTTATATATGAAAAAGCAGCAATTTTCTTTTTATTATTTTTCTTCAATAACACACGATAGGTATACAAATCCACTCTAAATGCAATGCATTATAAAAAAAAATTGAATTGAATCTCTGATCTGTTGATGCTGCATGGTTTTGATTGTGCCAATGGTGGACTATAGTTGGTCTTGGTGGACTTGTAGTGGAATCTGTGTGTATAGAGCTGGCTCTGGCTGCTGCTGAATGTTTTTTACACGATTGTAATTGTTTTTTTTTTTTTTTTTTAATTTTTATTTTATAATGGAAAATAGAACCGGTTTATTATACAAAAATATTTTTGTACCTACACATAGTTGCTGCTATACATCATCACATCATATATACACATTCTCATAATGTATATGAATGCGAATGGTATAAAAAATTTTATTTTACTAGCAAAAGGCAACAAGTTAAAAAGCCAATGGATATTTTCCAATTCATTTTAAACTATAAAACTACACATAACTTCAGTATATATCAAACTAAACCAAACCAAACCAACTAACAATGACGACAATACACGAACACGACTATACTATACTTTGGTTTGGGTTTGGGTTTGGGTTTTGAAATTATATTGTCCTCCTCCTATAATATAATATAAGAGCTATATTCTGTGCTGCTGCTGCTGCTGCTGCTAGCTTACTCCACATACCATACCACTCTCATATACATAATCTCACATGTACATCTACATATAGTAAGTAAAGTACTTCTTCTCTACCTTTAAAAATTCACCACATAAAATAATAATACGTACTACGAACATGAGAAGAAAATTAAATTAATTTAAAAAAAAAAAAGTAAAAAAAAATTAAATAAACAAAAAAGAAAATTTTAAGTGCATACATATACGAGCAGCACAAGCACATTAACATTATATGACATATTATGTAGATGCATACAAAAGAAAATAAAGATTTTTCTTTAAATGTTAGAGACTGCATATTATAATGAATACGTGTACAACGTACAACAACTACATATTTTAAATCCTTTTTTTTTTATATTTTCTTTTGGGAAATTTTATTTTCCTTTTATTATTATTATT
The DNA here is from genome assembly GCA_951394055.1 of Villa cingulata. Classification (NCBI taxonomy): domain Eukaryota; kingdom Metazoa; phylum Arthropoda; class Insecta; order Diptera; family Bombyliidae; genus Villa; species Villa cingulata. Next base: position 2,328,728 of record OX596023.1, read on the forward strand.
TTTTTTTTAATTTTCATTATAAAATGCATAAATCGTATACCCTATGCCTATATCCTGTATGCAATGGACAAAAAAAATATATAATATACAATGACAATACTTATATTCGAAATACGGGCAAAAATTATATTTATGTATGCACATTGTACACATATGAAAGAGTACAAGTATGCATGTATGTACATTTTCTATTAAAAAAAAAAGATACACATACTTATTATAATAGACTGCACTTATGTACTTATATAGTATGTAACATGCATTACTATATCGTTTAAGGAAAGATATTTTTGTATTTCTTTTATGTTTTCTCTATTATACATCATCTACATATAGTACTCGAACTCGTATGTTAGTAAAAGACTAAAAAGAAAAATGTATGTATGGAATGAATACTATATTCTGCTTATCGCATGTTAGCCTATAAATTGCATTTTATATGAATCGTTTTCAATTTATATAAAAAACTATTGCTAACTATTACACTCATAGTATATTTATATAGCTAACTAAACAAAAAATTTATTTTTAAAGTCAAGTCAAGATTCAAGAGTTACTCTTTTGTTGTACATTTGTGGTGGTGCCCACAAAAAATACGAATGCATGCATATAATATGTAATACATATGAATACGATACGTGTATTGTATTCTAAAACTTTTTAATCATCATAAATATATGTATAAGTATGTACCCATTGTCAAATATATACCGGGAATTATTTATTTAGAAATCTCGCTTACAATAATTCATGAAGGAAATGTTTTTATGAAATAAATCGGTATGCAATAATTTCCCAAAATTTTACATCGTTAAAAAATTTTACAATTAAGTTTTGTTTACAATATTGTTGGTTTTAATTGCCTTCTGCTCTTTTCATGTTTTTGAAGCAACATTTTAAAGTTTGTTGGCTGATCTGCATATCAAACTCGTACATCAATGTCTCATCTCATCAATGAAATGTATCTCCATATATAAAACATCCACCAAAAACGAACGAACCGACTCGTAAAGTAGTAAATAGTAAGAGATGTTAAGATCACCAACTGTCTCTCTTAAGATGACTGGTGCTTATTGAGCGCAATTTATTTCATTTAATCAATGTTTTCATCAGCTGTAGCAGAAATTGATGTCTTCGACGATTTCTCGACCTTTCTTGAACATTTTTTACTACTTGTAAGGCCAGATTTTTCATATGGCTGATTCAACATAAGCCTTTTCTAAAATTTTTAGAGAGAGTCGGCACACGAAAATACTGTTCGGAACACAGATTTCATTTCAAGACGAACTCTTTTTTGTTCAATAATTTCGGCTCATTATTAAAATTTATGATCACTACTGAACTGAAATTGGTTGATTTAAATTCAAACATCTGCTGTATACAAACCGGTGAAGAGATCGCACTCATATTTGGCATAGTAATCGAGTACAGTGCTACTAAGTTGTGAACAAAATTTTGTTTAAAAATTCCTAACATATTTTTCATAATATAAAAAAAAAATTCCCGGTATTTATTTGACAGTATATTTAAAAAAAAATTTTATTTTATAGTTTTTAATTTTATTTTCAAAGACCGTAACAAAAAAAAAAAAAAAATGAATAAAATAAACTAATTCGATTCACTTTGTTCATTTATTTATTGTTATGTATGAATGTGCTCAGCACAATATTATATTATATAAAGATATTTTAAACATTCATTTTTTTTTATTATTAATTTTTACTCTTTTTTTTTTTGTTTTGAGAGAGGTCCATCTAATATTTTATTTCTCATAAAAAAGAGTGTAGCACTAGCAGTGCCTGTAGTTTTAGTTTTAGTACGTTTTAATGGATACCAGTACCATATTTTATATTTTACATACAATGCGATGCGATGCATTCAATAAATTTTTATAAAAAAAAATAAAGTTAGAGCTACAGCTGAGAATGAGAGTATACATATATGCATGCATACAATCCATTTCATTTCAATTTATATATATGAGGAGAATGAGATTGTTTAAATTTCATTTATTTCAAAAAAATAAGAAAAATTTTTTTTATACAATTACCAATGATGACGACAGATTTTAAAGGGGACGGACAAAATGAATAAGAATTAATTTTTTTTTTTCCTTCAAAAAAGTTTGAAAATAAAATTAAATAATCTAATATATGAATGTACATAAATGTACATAAATAAATGTGGTATATAACACCAAAGATCAAATTTGAATAAATGAATAGTAGAATTGATACATATATTTACTTCTATAATGACGATGTGCTCAAAAATTTATGTACGCATACATAACTTGGACTTGGATATATGTAGTAAAGTCAATAGTTAAACAATTAAATTACCAGACAGCCTTTTAGACTTAGTTAAATGATGATGATGATGATGATGAGTAACAAGTAGTCAATTTATTTGCTACTAGACACACCATACCATATCACATACATCAGTCCATCAGTACATGTGAGTATGTGTACATTATTATTCTGGATTTGGTTGGACTGACTGACTATATACTTCACTGTTTCACAATATTGTATCAAAGCAATCATTATACATACATACTACCATACTACATACTAAAATTATTAAATGAAAAGATTTATGACTTTATGAGGCACATAAAAGTAATCATCATCGCACCACATCATACGCATTATGTATGTATGTATGTTGAATTGTTTGTAGATACATACATACATAATATAAGAATATGAGTATACGTATGTAAGTATGTATAATACTCGGACTGTTATTATATAGATAAGAAGGATATTTTTATAATTGAAATTCTAGTAAGTTTATTAAATTTATGGATAATTAATGATCAATAATTGAATTCATTCATTTATATATGTATTATATTGGTGTTAGTTTGTCGCGTTAATCGTTATCGTTTCATAGAAATATATGTATGTATGTACATAATATAATGTATTCTAGTATCGCATTACGTACACAACAAACACCAAAACACATATTCAATTGTGTATTTTGAAAAAAAAAAAAAAATATGAACATTTCCTCCCATTTATTATAAACAATAATTTTACATTCTTTTTTTTTTTTTCTGTTTTGTATTATGTGCAAATATTTTTATTCGCCAAAAGTTGGACGTATGCTACATAAATTCCATCGATAATGAAGCGAAATTTTATTTTTATTTTTGTTATTGTGTATTGTATTGTGTTTTGTGATACACACAGTAGTATTACGCAGTGAATAAAATTATTTCCATGACACAAGACATAACAAAATATGTACATTATATAAAGAAAAATGAATTTACAAAAAAAAAAAAAAAAAATGATAAATAAATCAATAAAGTAATTAAAATAAAAATACAAAATTTCTTAGTTTACCTTAAATTTTTTAATTTTTAAATTTTCATTTGTATTCAATAATGCATCAATATTTTTGATAAGTTCTTGTCTTTTTGTTTTATCTTTAATAACTGATGATGATGATTTTCTTAATAAATTAATTTGATTTAAATGATCTTTTTCATTTTTCTTTTCAAATTTTTTACGATAATTATAATATGATAATTGTGAATCGATAGTTTCTAAATCATCTACATAATGCTGCTGTTGATGATGATGATGATGATGATTATGTTGCTGCTGATAATTATGTTGCTGATTCAATTGATGTCGATTATTATTATTTGTTTGATGAAATTTATGTTGCCGATGATGATTTCGATAATATTGATCCAAATATAATTTATGATTATACATATTACTGTTTGCATCTGTTGCAGTATAATATAAATTTCGAGATTTATTACTATCTTTAGTATTATGCAATCTTGTTAAATGATATCTTTGTTTATTATTATAAATTCCATCACCAATTATTGTTGTATTCATTGATGTTAAAGATGATAAACGTCTATTTCTGTTATGATGATGATCATTCAGTTGATAATTTTCATGATAATAATTTTCATAATTATTATCATTATTATTTGATAATAATTCATGTTCTCGAAATAATCCTTCTGCTGTTACCATTGATGTACTGTTTATAGTATTTTTTCGTAGAAGATTTTGATCAGAAAATTTTCTATGATTTTGTCGTTGTTGCTGTTGCTGTTGTTGTTGTTGCTGCTGCAGTAATGGTCGATAAATACTAGAATAACTACGTTTCGATAATTCTGAATTTGTTGTAGAATATCTACGAATATTTTTCTTGCTGGCAGTAGCAGATGTAGTAGTGTTAGCGTTACTCTTATTTGTAGTAGCACTTTTGGTACTGGTCTTATTTGTCTTTGTTGCATTTTTACTCTTTTTATTTTGACGATGATTTTTACATTTAAATAATTTCATTTTTTCTTTCTTTTTTGTTGTTGTGCGTTGTGTTTTTCTTTCTTATTTTAAAAAAATTTATTTTTATTTATAATTTTATGTGAGTTTTTGTTTGTGTCTGTGTGTGTGTGTATCTATACTATTATGTTTTATTTATTTTCCTTATATTATTCCTTATATTCACACAAAAAAAAATTTGATACAAAACATTTGCAATCATTCAAAAATGTTAAATGTAACGACGCAAATCAATAAATTAATAAGAATTCAATGTTTTTATTTCATTTTTTTTTATACATTTTGTTTGTTTTCTTGTTTTTTTTTTGCTTATTATTGGTTAGTTGGTATCTTAATCCAATTATGAAATTTAATCAATTTTTTCTTTGTAATTTTATAAAAAAATAAAAAAAATGAAACTTTGTATGTACGACGACAAAGACGACATAGAAGGTAACAAAAAAAAAATTTTTAAAGGAAAATCAAAAGAGGACAAAAAAAAAAAAATGAAAAACTATAACAGCACAGCACAACAACTAGAAAATTGTATTTGAAAATTGCACAGAATTTGCAAAATCGAATAACGTTCAAGATTCACTAATAACTGAAAATTTTTCGAAAATTGCATAAAATTGCAAAATCGAATAACGTTCAAGATTCACTAATACACATTTTTCAAATACAAGAAAACAAAAACTTCAAGTAAAAAAATACAAATAAAATCTAAAACAAATTTTACAAATTTTAACTTTTCATCGAGAATATTTTATAAAGACTAAACAACAATTTAATGCAGAACATTTTACGCCCCAAAAATTTATTTTTTATTTTATTTTATTTTTTTTTTTTTTGTTATTATTAATTTTTATTCATTTCAATTATAATTTTTGATAATAATTGAAAATACATTATCTATAAAAATGCACAAGTATTCACTGATATAAAAAAAAAACAAATTTTTAGATAAAAATAATTTTTACTTACTCGATGAGTTGTGTACCAAAAAAAAAGAAGTAAAATCAACATTTTATTGTATGCACATTCATATCTGTATGTATGTGTGTGTAAATAAAATATGAAAAAAAAAAAAAACAAACAAAAATATACATACCGTGTAATAAATAAAATTATTTGGATAACAAATTTTACAATTAATCGTCATATCTTCTTTTTTTTTCTTCCAATTTTTTTCAATTTTTTTTCTTTTTTTAGATATAATTAATTATTATTTAATATTTTTCGTTTGTTCGTTATTGTTTTGTTTTTCTTTGTGAAAGGAAAACTATCTAATAATAATAATAATAATTAAATAATTATTATTGTTCTGATTTTATGTAAAAAATTTCGTAATACTCCATCACACAATATATGAGTACAATGCGAAAAATGCAAATACATAATAAAAAAAAGAGAGCTTATAGATAGAGGGCTAATTTAATAATAAAATACTATAGGTACCCTCCCTTAAATGATAATGTTTATGTGTGTGTAGTACGTAAGTTAATTTATGTAAATATTTGCATGTATGTAAGTAGATTTTATTATATTAAATGCAAAGAAACTAGAAAAAAAAAAATACCTTAAACGATAATTATTATAAAACGCTAAGACTTATGTATGTACACCCCCCACGTATGCACATATAAAAGATAATAAATTAATGTCCATACCATAAGAAGTACACATTTTAAAACAGCACCTTATAAACAGCCTACAGCGTTCAATAATAACAACAACAAAATAGATATTTAAATAATAAATGAATTTTGTAAACATTTACATAAAACGCATGATTACTATTCCACTACTAGTATCTAAGTATGTACTATTATTCGATTTCGATTTCGATTTAAATCAATAATTGATCGATTGATTAACCTTTTCTTTTTTTGTATGTCTTTTTTTTTGTACGAATGAGTAATTTTTGTCATTTTAATTTTTCTATTTTATTTCTTTACTCTTTGTATTTTTGTTGTTTTGTTTGTTTTTCAATTTATTTATCAATAATTGTGATGCTCATTTGCTCAGTAAAGTTTGCTTGATGTGGTTTGACCATCTAATTTGTATACACAACGTACATACATTATAAATTTTTTGCACTGTAAATTTGCACAAGCCAATACCGCAATATTTATCATAATAATGTACATGAACTACATAAATATCTAACTATATTATATCATATGTGTAGCATGTGTACATATGTACGTACGTATGTAAAAAAAAATGTTTTTAAATTTTAAAATATTTGTGGATATTTTTATCCATTTAATTCTCATGATACCTACTTTGGTTTTTTTTTTTATTTTTTTATTATCATAACGAGGTCAAATACGTATGGGAATAAGTACAATAAATAAAAGTAAAAAAAAAACAAATCATAAATAAATCAAAATATTGAGTGTTAATATGTACTTACATCATCTTCAACAACTGGATCAGCAAATATTTCGATTGTATCTGACATCGAATAACATGATCTATCTGAATTTTTTTTCTTTTTAAGTCTTCTACCCATTGTTGCTGCATCACTAAAACGATGAAATAATTTTTTTCGTAATGATGATGAATAATTATTTGTATTCGTATTTGAATTTGTAATATTTGAATTATTATTTGTTGAAATTGTTTCTGTTGTTGTCGTAGAAGAATTTTGAACATTTTGTAAAATTTGATTATAATTAACTGGTGAATGTTGAAATTTTGGTGATATTGTTGATGAGCTATTTGTTGTTGTTGCTGTTGCTGATGATATAGTAATACCATCACCATATGATTCTGATGAATATGGTGTAGATGATAGATTCGAATTAACATATTCTAAATAATTTATATTTATACTTGAATCTGTAGTCGGTTCTTCGATATCTGTTTTTTCTCTGTCGATATCATACCACATAACAAAAATATACAAAAAAAAAAAAAAAAAAAAAAAAAAAAAATTATTTTTTTAATTGATTTCCAAGAGGGAAAATGTTGCAAAAATTCAATAAAATAAAATGAAAGCATACTTTTCATTATTTATTCCGGTATTATCATCAATTTGGTTTTCTTTCTCTTCCGCTTCATCTACAATATTGAATTTAAAAATATGAAAAAATATATAAATGAACAAAAAAAAAAAAAAATATAACAAAAAAAAGTACACTTTACCCTTCTTAAATCTGTCATTAATTAAATCATCAATTAATTGTGGACATTCATTCTCAATGGCAAAACAGAAATTTTTAAATTTTTCAAAACCATTCTCAGCAATAAGGTCAATCAACTTGATGCATTGTTCTTTAGACGAGTAACTATCATTATTTGTGGTTATTGCTGCCTTTAATGTTGATGTTTTTGTTGTTGCAGTTGTATCTTTTTTCAAATTAATATCCACAGCATCCGAACAACAATCATCATCAATATCATTCACTTTTGTTGTTGCTGTTGCTGCTGTTGTTGTTGTTGCTGCTGTCGTATTATTAATACAATTTTCATTTTCAGATAATTTAAGTGATGATGATGTTGATGATGTTGATGATGCTTTCAATAAATTCTCTTCAGAGGAAGTAATAACTGATTTCCTCACTAATACATCAAGTAAATTTGATTGCTGTAATTCAATTTCAATACGAGATTTATGACGAGATAGAAGTGATCTAACTTCTTCCTGTTCTACTTCAAGAGCCATTCAAAATTCAATTCGGAAGAATAATTATTTTTCTTATTCGATTTCGATTTGTTTGTTGTCAAGTTGATTTTTTTTTCTTTTTCTTCAAAATAGAATATAGAACTTTCACATAAAACACAAAAAAATGAAAATGAAAAAAAAAATAAATAAAATAAAATAAATGCACTTATAAGTGTATTGTAGACGTAGTGAAGCAGACAACAATATAATTATCGTAACAAGATACAAGAATAACAATAAATAAATAACCACACAAAACTACTAATAATATAAACACATGAGATACATTTTATGATTCAAATTTTAAGTAAATTCGTACAATTTTTTCGAAAATAATTTTATTTTAAATGAAAATTTAAATAAAATTTTAATAACTTGAATGTTTAATTTAAAAATATAAAGAAAAATAATATCAATGTTGTAACTTAAATATGGATGAATGAATGTGAATGACATGCGAATGGGAGATATATCGAATATCAATATTGAATATTGTTGTATTGTTGTAATATAGTAAATGAAATGAATGAAAATGAACAAAACAACAATGAGAATGAATAATGTATATGAATGAATGGCAAGGAAAATAATACAAATGAAATAAATAATAAATGAATGAGAATGAGAAATGACCAACTTTACCAATATCAAATTGATATCTCTTTCTACTCCATTCCATAAGCATAACCATGTCCATAACGACCATCATACCAATCATACCATACCATAATACATACTCCATACCATACTCCTTTTTCAATCCCAAACATAATTCACAATCAATTCATTCTTATTCGATTTTAGAGCATTTGTTTGAACAATTTGAAGTTCTGTTCTGCGTTCTGCCTAGCTCTGTTGCCTCCTACTCCTAACTCCTAATCCTAGTGCTTGCTTGCATTGCAGTACTGCACTGTTAAACACTACCAACAACAACAACAACAACAACACTACATTTATTGGTCATCCTCTCCTCATCGTCATCATCTGTTCATATTCTTTTGTTTTTATTTGAATTTTGTTTGAAAATTTGTTGAAATGAATCTTATGATGATATCATTTGAATCTGAATCTGAATGTATAATGTGAAATGTGAATGTGAGATAGAAAAAATGAACAATACAAATGCATAGACACCAAGTAGACACTAGCTAGAATCTAATCTGTAGTCTGTACCTGTAGTAAAAAATACCAAATGCAATTTAAAATTCATCATCAAATCAAAGGTAGATGAATTATTGATGAATGAAGAAAAGAGAAATCAAATAAAATAGATGCTGTGATTTAAAATGAACAAAAATTTGAATACAATTGTATTGTTTCGCTTCATTGCATAATTTTATTATGAAAAAATAAATTGCAACAACAAAAATTAATGAAATCAATCAAACAACAAACACCACAGCACAGACACAAACAGACACGACCATTAATAATTATCGATGCGGAAAATGAAAATATCCAAAAGAATGGATGATTTAAATTTATTGGCATTTTAAAAGCTAGATATGAAATTTTATAGAAAATAATTTTATTCGTGGTGTATGCCTTTTTTTAAAATTCTAGATATTAAATGTTTCTTGACAATTAGTAATTTTCAAAAAAAAGTGCATTTTTCAGACGTGATGTCCGCATAAAATTAGACAATTTTTTGAAATTTACTGATTAAAATATTTTTTATTTAAGCAATTTTTTAGAGTTATTTACATTTAATTCAAGATTATTTTTACATAAAAAATGTTTCCAATAGAATATTCTAGCGAATACAGAAAATGTTAATAATGTTACAAATTAGAAAAGAAATTAGAACTTCTCATTTTTCTATTGAAATTATTTTCAAAATTATTTAATTACGATCTGGCAGCTCTATGTGTTACATTGATTTTTGTGTTGAGTTGAGTTTAAAAAAAGAGGAAAAACAGCTACTACTTTTACCATTACCATACTTTATACAGCTGGAGATGATGAATTCCAGCTGAGTGGTTTTTCAAATAATGAAATAATCTCTTTTTTTGGTTTTTTTATTTCACAATCACACAACACAAACACAATTAAAAATCATACTCAAAATCAGGAATTTTTTTTACCAACTGACATTTGAATTGAATTCATTCAAATTCTCCTTTTGTTTGATAAAAAGAGATAACGAGTTAGTCTTTAATGCAGGTGATCAATTTTCAAATTCAAATTCAGTTCAGATCAGATAAAAATTAGAAAATCTACTCTGGTGATACGTTGTACGTTGAAAGAAAGTGAAAATTTGTGTACGCAATTTTATTTTGTAATTAAGTAATAATTTATCAAATAATCAATTAATTTATATTCTTTATTAATTTATAAAGGTTCTGTAATTGAAAAAATATCAAAATTTTGGATTTGTTTTTTGTATTTTTTAACAATTTTTATACTGAAACCATTTGATGTCAGTTGATTTTATTTAATCACTTTAGACAAAAACAATCACAATCATCAGCAGCAGTCAAACAAAATAAAGTCTAGTAGAGTAGACAGTAGTAGTAGAGTAGTTTTGTAGATTTCATATTTTGAAATTTGATTGACTCGACTTGAATCAAGAGCCGCGAGCTACCGTTGTGCCTGACTACTCTACTACTGTAGTACTGTCTACTTCTACTGTCTAGTGAGTGATGACTGATGAGTGTCTAGTTCTAGTCTACCTACATAACATTTTGTATCTAGATTTCGTGTAGTTCTTTAAATACTCATCATCACATAGAGTAGATTTTATTTAGAATATAATATAATTCTAAATTATTTTAAAAAAGAAGGGTAAACATTTTGTATTTTAGCATTAATTTGCTAATTAAAATCAATTAAATTTTAAAAATTTATTTAGTAAAAATGGTGTCTTTGCTATCAAGATCACTTGCATTATCAGATATTTTTTCATCAAAAATTGGATTAAAAGTGAGTGTTTGTTCTCAATGATAAAATAAATAAAATTCATTTTTTTTTTTTTTTTTTACTTCATTCATTCATTTAATTTCAAGTACTGATTACGTTTCATAATTAATATTTAATTGAAAAGTAGAAAATATAAAAAAAAAATATATGTAATTGTTGAACTGAAAAAAATAAAATCCTGACGTAACAAATTTTTTTTTTTTTTATTTTTTTCAAGGAGAATTTTCTAAAGGTCAAATAAAATTCTTTAAAATCTAAAAATCAAAGTAAATTAGATACTAGAGAGATATCTCTGTCTGTATTTAATTGACATCCAATCCATCAATGTATTTTATTTATTCATAGTTTTATAGAAAAAGAATAAGTTGATAAATTGGCTAAGTTTTTATATTTTTTTTTAATTATTTTTTCTTCAAATTTAAAATTGAAATTCAAAAAAGAAATTTTTTTTTTGTTTTTTCCAAAGGTTCTTGGAACAGCAACAGCTAACCAAAGACGTAATCTAAATGTACAAGAGCATGTATCCTATACATTATTGAATGAAGCTGGCATTCCAACACCAAAGTAAGGATATTCATACCTACCCACATACAAACATTTTTTTCTTATATTTTTAATCAATAATTAATTAATCGAGTAATCGAGTAAGTAATTAATTAATGGTATCTAAATCCATATGATTTCATATTCTACTGTACGTCCATTAATACAGATCAAGATTATCAGTGATCATCATCATCCTAATTATCATTTATTTTAATTTTTTTTTTGTTTATATTTTATACGCATTTTTGTATACAATTTTGTATAATATGACTTGGCTATAAATAGCAGCAAATACCTATCTTTTTTTCATTCATTTTTTGTACTTTGTACCCATACCATAACGATAGACTTTACTAACATAACACAATTTAGTATTGTGATAAACAGTATACAAAACGGCTGAATTATTATTTCAGTAATCGCGCGATTTTTTCATATTTTTTTGTATGCATTTTTTTTTTTTTTTTTAGATAAGACAAATTATTATTTATAAACAATAAATGATAATAATGTAGAAACTGTACACAATACGTACACACATTTAACAATAAAATTCCAATTGTTTCGTTTTAAATAGAAATTATTTTTTTAAAAATTTAATTTTTTTTTTTTCATTTACCCGTACAGATTTGGTGTAGCAAAATCAGCTAAAGATGCTGAAGATATAGCCAAAAGATTGAATACAAATAATCTAGTCTTAAAAGCTCAAGTATTGGCTGGTGGTCGTGGTAAAGGGCATTTTAAAAATGGTCTTAAGGGTGGTGTTCGTATCGTTAACACGTAAATTATATATTTTTTATATATTTTTACTTTTACAATTTGTCTTTAAAATATCCATTATCCATATACTTACATACCTTCTCTTTATGTAACACTCTTAATTTTTAATTGCTCTTTAAAAAAAATAAATAAAAACAAAATTCTCTTTTATAGTCCAGAAGAAGCTAAAGAAATTGCATCGAAAATGATTAATCAGCTATTAGTTACAAAACAGACTGGTTCTGCTGGACGAATATGTAATTCCGTAATGGTGGCTGAACGAAAATTTCCACGTAAGGAATTTTATTTTGCTGTTATGATGGAGAGAGCATTTAATGTTCGTATATATTTGAAACAAAAAAAAAAGAAAAACCAAATTTCAAATTAATAACAATTTTTTTTATAATTATAAAAAGGGACCCGTTATAATTGCTTCATCACAAGGCGGTGTTAATATTGAAGAAGTTGCTGCCGAAAATCCAGATGCAATAATGTATGAACCAATCGATATTACTGTCGGTTTAACCGAACAAAAAGCAAAAGAAATTGCTAAAAAAGTTGGTTTAGGTGATCATGTAAATGATACTGCCAAAATGTTATTAAATATGTATGATTTATTTGTTAAAAAAGATGCTTTATTAATTGAAATTAATCCATATGCTGAAGATGCAATCGAAGGTTGTAAGTATCATTTTCAATTTCGTATTATTGTTTTCTATTACATAAATTTATAATAATATAAAATGTACCTATTTACTTTTTTTTTATTTTACCATAAATTATGTATTGTCCATTCATTTTTCATATTTATTTTCCATTTATACATCTGCATGCATCCACAGCGAAATGTAAGTAAAAAAAAAAAAAACAAAAATAATTCAGAATTCATTTTTTCATTTGAAATTTGAATTTTTGATAAAGAATTTGAAAGAACTGTGATTCTGATAGAGACTTACATATAATATTTTTTTTTTTTTACTTCTAAAGTCTTTGCATTAGATGCAAAATTTCGTTTTGATGATAATGCTGAATTCCGTCAAAAGGAATTGTTCGCATTACGTGACTGGACACAAGAAGATCCAAAAGAAGTTGAAGCTGCAAAATTTGATTTAAATTACATCACTCTTGATGGTAAGTGAAAAAAAAAAACTATCAAATACTTTCCTATCCTTCCTTCCTTCCTTCCTTCCAATCAATTTGAAAATAACTAAAAAAAAAAAATTTTTTCATACCATCCAGGAACCATTGGATGCATGGTTAATGGAGCTGGTCTTGCAATGGCAACAATGGATATTATCAAATTGCATGGAGGTGATCCAGCTAACTTTTTAGATGTTGGCGGTGGTGCAACAGCAACAGCTGTTAAAGTAAATTGTCAAAAATATAATCGATAAAAAAAAATTTCAACATTTTTATGTTTATAATAATAATTTTAGGAAGCATTCAAAATTATTACAGCAGATCCAAAAGTACATACGATTCTTGTTAATATTTTTGGTGGAATAATGCGATGTGATGTTATTGCTGAAGGTATTATTGCAGCTGCCAAAGAATTAAATATGAAAACTCCAATTGTTTGCCGGTTACAGGTAATTTTTGATTTTCAATAAACAGCAGAATATCGTTCTCTTTAAAAGAGAAATGTAATTTTGTTTGTGTGTTATTTTATTTTAGGGTACAAATGTAAATGAAGCAAAACAATTAATTAAAAATTCTGGTCTAAGAATTTTACCAAGAGATGATTTAGATGAGGCAGCTAATTTAGCTGTACATTTAGCTCAAATTGTACATTTAGCACGTGAAGTTAAAATGGATGTTAATTTCGAAATACCAGAATATGCTAAATAAAATCTTATAATTATGTCCGTCATTAGATGACATTAGCAGAACGAAATCAAGTCAACAATATGTGATTTTCATGATGGATCGTTTTCAAATAAAATAAAATAAAATACAATTTTGTTTACTACTAATTATAACAGAATACATAAATATAAATATTATCCATGTAATTTAATTTATCTTATACACTTCCTCTCTTTATAAAATATTTGTTCTATTATTATTATTATATTGTTCGAGAAAAATTATTTAAAAAAAAAAAAAAACGAAAAAAAATAAATGAAACAAATGACAAACTTTAAAAAGCCTTAAAATATTTTTATTCAATTTGAAGAGAGAAATTCATTTCGGAAAACAGAATACACATCAAACCAATTTCGAGAGTAGAGAAAGCTGACAATTATTGTCGTGTGGTAGAGATTTCAAAACGATAAAGAAAAAATCAATAAATCTGTTGAAGCTTAAAACTTCGAAGGCTGAAACATTTCATCACAAGCAACATAAAGAGCACAAATTCATTTTTTCACTTTCAGACCGGAAATGGAATTCACTCGAATCCCGTACGATATGAATACATCTTCGATATTGGGATTAAGTAATGAGTTTAAATAGATATACATAATATAAAATATACCATGCTATCTCTCAGCTTACAAAATGTCTATAAAACTTCTCTTAATGCTGTCTGTATTTGTATACACCATCAAACCTGACTGTAGAAAGTACGAACCGTGTTGAGTTGGACTAAGATTTTATGTTGCTACAACAAAGTAGTCAGCATTCCAGAATTCTGAAATTTGATGAAGCTCGAAACAATTCTTAACAAGAACACAACTACATAACTCATTTTTTTTTGACATTCTGGAAATTCCGAAATTCACTCAATACGATATGAATATCTAAGTAGATACATTCATTCTGCTCTTTATTTCTGGCTATAAAAAATGTTTATAAACATTTCCAAGGGATCATAAATGTGGGTAGAATTAATGAATCAATTGAAATTAAGGAAATACAGTCTTACCATAAATTATCTTAATACATATTTTTTTTATCATTTTTCTTATTTCTTTTTTTTTTTCATTATAACAGCACAAAAATTACATAATAACACAAATGTAATTTAAAAATGATTTTTTTTTAAAGTTTAATTTTTTTTTTGTTTCTTTTGATTTTGTTCTTGTTTTAATTATAATAAATATATATATAGCAATTGTTGTATAATTTTTATATTTAGCAGCGACAAAAAACTTTTTTTTTTCATCTAGAAAATTGTGTAAGAATGTATGTATGTATGCATGTAATTTTTTCTTTAAAAATTTATTTGTTATTTCTTTAATATTTTATTTCACATTTTGCTTTTTTTTTTTGTTTCTAAATATGTTTTCTATGTAGTGGGTAATACCATTATTTTTTTGCTTCTAATGAAAAGAATTTGTTTGTTTTATTCACATCCCATTTGTCTGATTCGATTCATTATTGATTGTGATTTTGCGGGTTTCTCTTTCATTTTTTTTTAACTTTTCTCTTTATGTGAATTTATTTATCAATAAAATTTTTGTTCATTTCATTTGAGCGTTGAGCTCAGCGAGTATCGCAATGGGATTTTATTTAATTACGTTCTCGGTTTTTCGTTCTTTTTTTTTTATTCTCGCAAAATTTTTCATGTAAAATTCAAAAATCGATATTGAAAAGAAAATGAGATAAAATCAATCACCACCATTTTTGTCCATCATCATAAACATCGAACATTTATACACACAACACACAACATTGATTTTGAATTTTATTTTATTTCATTTCATTTTGAATAATAATGCTTTGTCGCAAATTTTCTCTTTTCTGTTTCATTTGAGTTTCTCTTCTGTTTTCATTTTATTTTCTTCATATTTTAAATGATGAATTTTTATCAAATCCATCATATTTATCATCTTTACTTTTTCTTGTTTCCTTCTATTTGTTTGGATTGTTCTGTATTTTTTAAAGGATTTCATTATTACTTTATTAATTTCTTCATTTTCAAATTCATTTTAATATAATTTTTTAGTATTTTTTTTTTTTTGTTTTATTAATTTTTTTATTTTATAATTACATATTTTATTTTGTATTCCATAATTTGATATATTTCTATTTTTTTATTTCAATTTATTTTATTTCATATATATATATATATTATTATTATAATTATGTATAATTAATTAAATTTTAATAACATTCGTTCATCAAAAAAACAAAAAAAAATAATTAATAAAATAAAATAAAAATAAAGTAAAAGAAAAATGTGACTTTTTTATTTATTTATTTTTATTATTTTGTTTTAAATTATTATCATCAATACCATCATCATCATTATCATAAATTATTGTTATTTACTTGCAGACTTGTTACTATTTTTGTTGTTGTTGATGCTGTTTTATTTTTTTTTCTCTCTTTTTTTTTTTGCTGCTACTATTTTTTCTTATTGTTCGTAATAATTCATTTTCATTTTAAAAACATATAAAACAAACAACACTACCTAGAATCTGGTACTTCTTTAGTAGTTGACATCGAAGTTGCTTTAACATCTCGACTTAATTTAGCTTGCTGCTGCTGCTGCTGCTGTTGCTGTTGACCGCCACCAGATTGTGATTGCTGCTGTTGTTGTTGACCTTGCTGTTCTCTAATCTGATGTAAATTATGGCCACCATGACCATGAGCTGCCCCAGCCGACATTGGTGGTGGACGACCACGACGTTCTAATACCATAGCAGATGTATTCTGATTTGAATTCGATTTACCAGCTACAGCAGCTGCATGCTTTTTCTTGCTATTTAATGAATTTGCGTATGTGAAATGCTGTTGCTGATGCTGTTGAAATTGATGTTGAAGCTGCTGCTGCTGTTGTAATGCATATTCATCTTCTAATGTTCTAGCAAGTTGCTGTTGTTGATTTTGATTAATTAAACCGGTTGCACCACCGCCATTATTACCTCCACCGCTATTATCGTCTGATTTTAAATTTTTACTACCCTTCGAATTTGTCATTTCATCACCGCTTTCATTATTCTTTTCACTATTTACAGTATCGCTGTTAGTCTCCTGTGATTCACCACGTTTCTGTGATACATTTTCATTATCATCTAATTTCAAATTTGACAGCGTCGATAACATTAGAATTTGTACATACTGAGATCTAAAATTACAATTACAAACAAATAAAACATTTAAATTAAGAAAATACATATTGTGATTTTTTTTTTACCTGTCTGCTCTGTCTGTTTCCAATTGCGATAATTCATGTTCTTCTAATGATGGTGACATAAATTTCGATAATAAATATTGTGATTGTTCACTAACATTATTATTTTGTATTCCAACTAAACTAATATGTCCAACTGGAAATGGCGATGTAAATACATCACGAGCATTTATTGAATTTACTGCAATATTAGATTGAGACTGTTGGGTAGATGATGATGATATAATACCAGAACTACCGCTATTACCACTTGTCGAACCAGACATTACATCATGCATTGGCAAATTTGAATTGGACGAAGATACCATCGGATGTGCTTGTCGTCTCGGTATTCTTTCTAATTGTTGACGAGTAGCCTTTAATTAAAGAAAAAAAAATGTTTTTTAATATGAGAGATTTTAGATTTTTAAAAGAAAGAGAAAAAATTTTTTATACATACCGCAACTTGTTGTCTTTCATGTTGAATTTGCATTTGTAATTGTTGTAATTGTGAAGGCTGTGGTGCTCCACGTCTAACGCCGGACAATTGTGATAATAATTCGGCAATCGGATCAACCGATTCACGACCAGATGGTGATAATGCTGACAAACCGCTAGATGAACTAAAATGCATATTAGATCGCCTTTGTCTTTGGCCACCTATACCTCTACCAGGAATTCGTCTAACGCCTCCATGACGAATTGCTGAAGGCTCGTCGTATTAATAAATTTGGTTAAGGAAAAAAATTTGCATTTATACAAAAATTAAAAGAGAAAAATAATTATAAAAAGAAGATAAAATCTAATCGAAAGTTTATCTTTAAAAAAATTAGTTTTAAAAAAAGGATATTAAAAATGAAATTAAATCTCTTGGACCAGTTCTATGTTCCAATGTTAAATGACCAGCAAAATCATCTGTGACTAGATTTGGATCACCGCCCGGTAAACCAGCACATACTGGGCATACAACTTCTAATCCAGTATCAGTATGCTCAGAGCTAACATGTTCTAATAATGTTGAATCACTAAAACCCATTTTTTTACAATATGGACATGTAAAACTTTGTGGCTGTTCAGAATTTAACATTTCACCACCATAATATAAATCGATATCAGATCTTGTTAATATACATTGCATCGGATGTTCAACTGAATGTCTAGTACTTGTTGCACCCTCCTCATAACAATCCGCACATAAATCATAATCATAGCATATTAAGCATTTATAACGTCTACCACTAAAATTACTTTTTAGACATGAGTCACAGCTTACACCTATTTAATACAATAATTTTGAAATTTTTTTTATTAAAATGGTAACAATTTTAAATTAAATTAAATTAAATGGAAAATGAATATAATTTTTAATATGTATTATGATGAAATGAAAATTTAAATTTAAACTCAATCTAAAATTTATCTTAAACTTACCATCATGTCGACTCATTATTAAGCTGTATAATAATATATTTGAATTTTACACAAGTCAGTGTGATTTTTTGTAAATAATTTTTTTAATGTTAGTTATACTAAAACAAAAAAAAAAAATTATTTTTTCGTGTAGTATCGTATATAGATATATTCTCTTTGTTTCTTTCGAATTTATTTTATTTTTCCTTCTTTTGCTATTTTATGTTTATTCAAATTCAAAAATTTAAAAATCAAAATTATGTATGTATGTAATTTCCTTAGATATATCTCTTATTAATAATCCTTGTTGATTGATTTAAAAATTTTTTTTTAACTTTTTTTTTTATTATTTGATCATCTGGTTAATTTCTAATATTTCTAATATTTATCTAGATATTTGTATCGTATTAATTATAATGTGTACACATTTATATACTTAAGTAATATAAGAATGCAATAATTTCAAATTAATTATGTATATTGGGGTTAAGTAAAAAAAAAAAAACAAAAAAATTAATAACGATTTAAAGATAAATAATAAAATGTTTAATTTTTGTTTAGAATATTATTTTTTTTTGTTTAGTGCTTTCTTTAAATATTTTATTTTATTTTGAATTGTTCTCTCTTAAATCTCTAAATTATTTCCTCTTTTTTTTTTGTGAATAATTTATCTAACTGCTCAATCAAATCGGTAAAATTCGTTTTCCTTTTAATTTGTTCTTCTAATAATTATTACAAATTCAGAATCAGCAGAATCCAGTTTTTCTTATTAATTCTTTTTATTTTTTTTTTAAAAAATATATATCGTTTCTTTGTTATCTGTGTGAATTTCCTTTACTGAAATATCAACACCAAAAACAGCGATAATTTTTATTTTCTCTTTTTTAAATTTTATCACACTGAGAACTGACGATGATGATGATAATGTATGTTGCTGAGAATATATGATTTGTATCAAATAAATTTTTACTTTAAATTAATATATTTTTTTCATATTATAAGAAGTGTGTATATTTATGTATAGCGATTTTTTTTTTTATTTTCTCTTTTTCACTTTATTTTCAAATTTTCAGTTTATTTTTGATTTGTTTTGTTTTTTTTTTTTTAATTTTTTGAAAAATTATTTTTATACTTTTGCTGTTGTTACTGGTTGCTGCACTGTTTTGTTGATGATGATGTTCGTGTTGAAAACTTCAAAAGCAATGATAAAATTATGAAATCTAAAGCTGGCTAGCTAACTAGAGCTATTGCATACACAATTTATTATAATAATGACGTTGACGATATAAGGGGAAATTATTATTACTTCATTTATGATGATTATTTTTATATATGCATATAAATAGGTAGCTAACTATAACTACATATAGCTATATATCTATACATATGTATATATATATATATTTTTTTTATAAAAAATATAATATACAGAAGAACCGATATAATAGCATATATGAGTGTATAGCAAGCAAGTAATAAAGAATAGATAGATAGTATTTATAATAATAAAAAAAAAATGTATCTACTAACGACTATGTGTAATGTATGTGCAAATGTACAACTATATGTATAAATTTCTTGATCTGATTTGCTATATGTGTATCTTCTTCCGTTGTATGATATTATATGCCTATATAGCTAATGCTGGTGCTGCTGCTGACTGCTGCTGCTTGCTTGGGCTGCTGCAATATTGCAAAATTATTCTCTTACTGTTGATATGTATTTTCTTTTTAATGATGATGATGATGATGATGACAATTATTGTGAAACGATTAAATGATGAAAAAAATATATAGGTATAATGTTCTTTTGTCGTCGAAGTGAGAATCAGATCGATTTTAAATCCAGATTATAATTCCAGAATTCAGCTCAAAAAAAATCAAATACGAAAAAAATTATTAAATAATGAAGAAATTTTAATTAAATTTTTTCTTTCTTAATTTCCTATTTCAATTATTGTTCACTATTTATTTTATTTTTCTTTAATAATTTTCTTGTGTCGTCGTCTGACGTTCTTTTTCTTTTTCGGTTTTTTTTTTCTATTGTAAATTTCTTTCACACAAATCTATTGATGATGTTGTAATTGGTATTAATATTTTGATGGCACTTCGCTATATAAATATTCTGCTGAAAAACACACATTCAAAAATAAAAATGAAAAATTTACATAAATAAGAAAATTTTTTTAAAGAAAATGAAAAAAAAAATATATATAAAAATTTTTTTTCAATTAAATTTTCTTTATTTGTCTTTTCTTCTTCTTTTTTTCTCCTTTTATTTTTTTTCTCTATTTTCAAAAAATTATTATGTACGTATTTGTACTAGTTTATAGAGTTTTATATTAGATTTTCTTTATCTAGTTATTTTTCTCGAATTTTTTTTACACACACAACAATGCGTAATAAGAACAAAAAAAAAATTAAAATAAAATGTGAAAATTTGTAGAAAACAAAATGTATAACAGAAAAATAAATTTAAGTGATTGAATTTTTATAATTTTTTTTTTATTTTTTTCATTTATTTTTTTTGTAAATTAATAAATTTCCATTAATATTATTCCCGAACAGAAAAAAAATCAACAACAATAAACGTCAAATCAAGAGAGAAAAAAAATATATTTTGAGTTATTCAATAACAGAAAAAACAAAAAACTACACTAAATTCAAAAATTCACCATCACCACAAATCACTCTTGCGAAACAAATTAAGAAGGAGAAAAGAAAAATTAATGAATTTTATAGTAAAAAAAGAAAAAAAAAAAACAAAAACGAAACGATATTAAAAGAATGAAGAATAAAAGAAAAATGAGAAAAATCGGAAAATCCTATTTAGTAGTTTTTCTTAACTACATTTGTAATTTTCTTTTCTCTTTACTTTTTTTTTTAATTATTTTTTGATTGATTGATGATTTTATAATATTATATATGCTGGCTGAATGCACATTTATGGATGATGATGATCAATCTAATTAAGGCTTCTCATTTGTAAAATAAAATATTTAAATTCTGAGAATATTTTGTTTTAAAATAAGAGGATGTGAAAAATATTTTTTATTTTTTGAATATTTTTTTTTACTTCTAAAAAAAATTTTAACGAAAAACTAAAAATCGCCTCCTGTTATTTGTTTTATAATATTCTATATTATTACATATTATCATTATTTATGAATGACTTTGCAATTCAACTTTAATAATTTTTTCTTGTTCGAAAAAGAAAATTTATCATCCGAAAAAAATAATAGAAAAAGAGAAAAAAAAATTTTTTTTTATCGTCTGCTACTGCTGCTCTGCTCTGCTACTAAAAAAGCACAACATTGAACATATTACAGAATACACCACATCACATCACACAAGACGCAACGGCAACACACCATCAAACCAATGCACAAAGCACATAATACAGTACAGTGAGAATAAAATTTCACTAATAAAAAACAAAAAAAAAAAAAAATTGAAAACTAATATTTTTTTGAAGTAGAAAAAATACTGAAAATCACTTTTAAATAATTTTTCAAAATTTTTAAAATTTATATATGTACTCTATAATCAATAATTTTCAATTTTTAATCGCAGCACATCGCAACATTTTTTTTTGTAAGCAAGCAAGCAGAAAAAAAAGAAAATTGTAAAAAAAAAAAATATAAAAATTTATTTAATTTTTAAAATTATTCTTTTCTTTTCTTGTATATTCAATTTTTGTACTTTTCTTCACCATCATCATCATATTCTTCTTTCGTTTCGACCTGTATAATCTGTGGTATTACATATCCATATTTTTTCTTAATTTAATTTTTTTTTTCTAAAAAAAATTTTCCTTTTGATTACTTTTTTTTCTTCTGTAGCGCTATGTAATTTTTAATTTTATTTTATTTTTTTTTTTGTATCTACTGATTTTCATTACACATAGTAATTAGTTGTACAATATTTTTATAATTAAATACCAAAAATTTAAAATAGCCACTCACAAAATAATGGAAATGCACAAATTTTTATTTCGCTTTTTTGTTTTTCTTGCACATTTAACTTTAATATAATTAATAATAATTTAATTTTGCTTCAATATTATTTATAATAAATATTAATGAATTACGTATCCACTATAGATAAAATAATTTTAATTTTTTTCTTCTATTTTTTGCTCATAAATTTTTTTCATTGATTTTAATGATTACATATGTATGTATGTATGTATGTATGTACACATTATGTGCACCAAATATAGCAAATATACATATATAATGTAGTAGATATATATGTATATATAATAGGTAGATGTTTGTGTATGTATTTTTAATAAAATTTTTAAAAGAAAAATTGAATTATCCTTTATCTTTTATTTTCTTTTTACTGTCTTCTATGTGTATACTTTATTTTATTTTATTTTTTGTTACTGCTGACTGCCGTTATTATTGTTGTTGTTGTTATTGTTGATTTATTTAATTACAAATTTCAATTTAATTAAATTACATCAATAATGAATGGAACAAAAAAAAAAAAACAACAAAATAAATATTCCCCCTAATAAATATATTATTTTCGCGTATTAATCCGGACAAAAATTTTTTAATTAGAAAAACTAGAAAAATTATTATTACGAGTATGAATTTGTAAATTTTTTGAAAGAAATGTCTCCCGTCCGTATTAATATATTTTTATTATATCTAATCTACAACACGAACACGAAGACGAACCCATGCATAAGAAGAATTATAAATATGCGTGTATATTTAATATTTATCTATCTATATTCTATACACACATTTATTTTTAGTTTAGTACAATTTTTATCAAATTTTTATAAATATATACATATATTTTCTCTCTTCTATAATGTACAGACACACTCTTCTAACAAAAATATTTTAATAAAAGATGACATGACATAACATGACATACAAGAAAATATAATAATGACAACGAAAAGAATGGTAATTGAAGAGAAGAAACGATAAATACGAAAATATTCGATTATTTTCATATGGGAATTGGGAAATATTTAAGTTCTAATTTAAAAATAATACTAATCAACAACAAATGCCAAATTAGGGAAATTTTTTAATTGTGAATTTATATTTTTTGTTTGTTTTGCTTTTGAAGTGTCAATGTCAATCACAATTCACAATTTACATACATAAATTATTCACCATAAAAGTTGAATTCGAATTGACTTCTTCTTCTACTTTTTGCTTTAAATTTAAATTCAGTGGAAAATTGAACGTTAGCGTTGGTAAGAAATAGAAACAGAATTATAAAATTACAAAAAAAAAAAAACATTTAAATAAAATATTAAACCTAAGTTCCATCCCATTTCCTTTTCCAATAAAATTTATTTCACAATTTCTTAAATTTAGGCGTAACATCACCTATTCTATTAACAAAGTGTACTAATATAATATTCTTTTATAAAGTGAAATCACTTAATAATGTTAAATTATTTGAAAATTTTTAAAAAAACCTCGAAATTTTAAATACACTGACATTTTGCGAAAAATTTCAAAAAATTAAATTAAAGACATAGAAAAGGTAGTTGAAGTAAGAAAGAAAAAATATAAAATTCCACCCATTACCCATTTTTACATAATTGAGAACATAGAGAGAATAAAAAACGAAACGATAATATATTCTTCACTCACTTGTCACTTCAGTGTTAATTTTAAGTGCAAATTTTTTTTTACTGGAAAACGGCCAGTGATATTGAGTATGTATATTGTTCACCACATGCATTAAAATAATAAAGAATATACGAGTTGAAATGAAATAGACTTTGTACGTAAAACGTTAATTAAAAAAAAAAGTAATGATTTTCTCAATCTCGAGTCGACAAAGAAATTCCGTTAAGAATTAAGATGTATTAAGTATTAACCAACCTATGTAAAAAGTATATAGTAAAACGGAAAGTTTGCCTCCTATATGTATATGTACCTTGGTCTTGGTCATGTTCATATGTTCATGTAGCATATCTCGGAAATCTCTTTCATTTTGGGGACAAATGAAAAATCAAATACATATGGTACTTTGTTACTTTACTTTAATACTTTATATTTTATATAGATACAGATGACGTAATTCACTCACGTGATGTGAGCAACATTATCGAAATGTTGTGCTATGGTGCTATTGCTATGGCTATGGCAATCTGTGGTGGAAAATTTTTCAAAGAATTTATTGTGAATTTCTTTTTATTATTTCTATTTCTCGTTATTTCTTTTTGGTTTTGTTTTGGCTAACTGCAAAATTTTTATTTTATAACCTAAAACCTAAAAAAAGTAACAAAACAAAAATTTTTGTTTATATTAAAAATATTGTAAATTGTAATTCGAAACCTACCAGATAAAAAATAAAACGAGTCAATTATAAACAAAATGTAGTCATTGGAATTTATTAAAGTCGAAGAAATATAAGCTACATAAATATAGTTTTTAAAACCAATTTTAAATAGGTAGATGAAATTTTATAACTACATGTTTCGATTTCGACTAAGTCAGAAAGGTAGTAAAAGTAGAATTAGTTGGATATCGTTTTTAAGTGTATTTAAATATTCTACAATTGCATTTATAGAATTTTTTTTGGTTAATTCATTATAAGAAAATTACAAGTGAAAAAAATTTTTTTTTAAAACCAAAGAATATAAAATTCAGGAAATTATTATTAAGAAATTCATAAACAAATTACCAACTTTTAAAAAGTAAAAATTATGGAGGAATATAATATTCAACATGAACATCAATCATCATTACATGATTTAAATATGGATTTAAATTATCCGATGATAAATGATGATGATGAAATTTCGGTTACAACAGAAGATTCCGATAAAATCGAATCAACTGATAAAGAAGAAAATTCAGATATAGAAAATATTTCTGCAAGAGTAACAAATTTTGTAAGTATACATACATACATAGTATATGTACCGACATGATAAAATTCTCGATAAAAATATTGCAATATAATCCGATGTAATTAATAAAATAATTATAATTTCAAATTTGATATTTTATTTGGGACTTCAGGCAAGACGACAATATCTGAATTACATTGAAAAACTATTAAAAATGAACTATGAATCATGGTATGCAAATGCACATAGATCAGGTGTTAAAAAATCACCACCAAAAGATTTATTAAAATTTTGTGCTCAGAATTATGAAGAGAATGCACTTAAATCATGTATGAATATGCAGATTTATAGAAAAACAATATTAAAATTTGTAAGTCATGAAAAGAAATTAATTGGAATTTTGTTGAAAAAAAAAAAAAAATATCACATTTTTCTTTTTTTTAATTTTTTCGTATATTTATATATTTTATAGATAGCTGAAATACGAAGAGAAACTGTACATAGTCGTTTAGTGAATAAATTCAAGCAAATAAGTAAGAAGAAAGCTAATGATATGAATCAGAATATGAAAAATTTCAAAAGTATTGGAACACAAACAAATTCAGATTCATGTTTAACTGGAATACAAGAAATCCGTTACGAATGTTTATCATTACAAGAAAAAATTGATTATTTTCAAAATCAATTGGATGAACATGAAAATAAAATGAATAAAGATACCAATATACAGAGTAATAATGAAGAGACAAATAAATCAATAAATAACAACATTTATTGTAAATCGTTATCATCAAAAAAATATAAGAGTAAAAAATTGAATAATAATAAAAATGTTTATAAACATCAAGATCAAAGCAATAATCATCAATGTTCTGATGATATGATTACAACAATTAAATCTCGTAAACGTCGTATAAGTGAGACTGAACAAAATAATGAAAATGAAATTATTGCATCATCATTTACACCACCACCACCATCATCATCATCATCATCATCATCATCATCATCATCTGTAAATGAAATAAATACATCGGTACCGGTGGTAGCAAAGAAACCAAATATCGAAAATTTTATTGTACCAAAACCATTGACATCACAAAAAATTGATGATGAAATTGACAAAGAAATGGGAGAATTACTTGGCGAAGATACAAATAATATTGAAGAAGAGATATTTGGTGATGATACATATCATACAAAAATTGAACAAATTTTAAAAGAAATTGAAAATTCTAATGTGCCATTATTAATACAACCAATTGATCATCATGATAGTAGTAGTCATTATAATGATGAAGAAGTAACACATACATCACCAGAAATTGATCAACAAAATAATACAAACGATAACAATAATGTGAAAATTCATTCAAAAAACGATATTTTATGGCCATGTGAATTATATATGCGTGAATGTGAATTACGTTCAGTATTAATTGAATTATCTGATCACAAAGGTATACGTTGTTACGAAAATATACGACAACGTTTCTATGAATTATTTGGTGATGATAGTGATGATGAATTTGCACCATATAGTCCAACAATTGAAACAAATGAAATATTATTGGATAGCTGTAAAAAACGTATTGCACCATGGATTGTTAAATATTTAATGATACCAATGAAAGATGGTTTAATTGGTAATCGTTTTCTATTTAAAAAATTGGCAAAACGTTTGGCACACAGTATTATTACAATAAATTTTTATCCAGGTAAAATGAAAAAAAAAAAAAAAAAAGAATATAAAATTTTATTTTATAATTTTTATACAATACATTTTTTTTTTGGTTGTTGTTTAACATTTTCTTTTATAGATGAAAGTATTGTAAAGGAAGCTGTTGAAGAATTCTTTTGTCGTAAACGAGCAATAAATTGCCTCAAAGATATTGATGAAATTAATTTAGAAGCATCGGCATCGGGTGCATTCGATTAATTTAATTTAATTTATTATGTGGGAGAGAGGTCAGTAAACTGCCTCAAACCACCGCCCACACCATGACCCAACAGGGCCTTTTGGCGATCATTTGATTAAACAGTTTTTGTTTTTTTTTTTTTCAAAAAATGATATTTATTAACCAAAAATAATTTTTTTCACAAATTTCATTATCAATTAAGTTTTCTTTTTTTTTGGTTCAATTAAGTATAAGAAGAAAGAAAGAGAGAGGTTTCATTTTCATTATTATTAGTATTTTTTAAGAGAAACATTTTTTTTTTTAGATTTAAGCAAAAACATAAAAAAGAAGTTAAACATTTAAAAATGATAAAAATTAGAATTGAATTTCTAAGAAATTTTTAATCCTTCAACATTACTTTTTTTGATTTTTTTTTTTTTTTTTTTTTTTTATATACTTAAGATAAAAATATACCTAACTTATAGATAGGTAACTGTAATTTTTTTTGTTATAAATCATATATGTATTTTAAAAAAAAAAATATGAGAGATATTTGACTTGAATTGTTGAATTAAAGTATGTATTGTTATTTAATAATAATAATTAAAAAAAATATCGAATTTATTAAAATATTAAAAGAAAAATATTGTCTTGCTTCTTTTCTCCAACATTTAAATTGTTTTTATTTTTCAAAAATTTTGTTTTTTTTTTTTGTTTTTAGTTTTTTGATTTTTTTTGTTGGCCATAATTTTTATTTTTATTTTTTTTTTTTTTTTGGAGAAAACGGATGACAATCGTTTATAAATAAATTTAAATGATAATCAAAAATACAATGTAATTATGAGTACATATGTATAGACAAAAATAAAAATGAACTGTAAAAACAAAAATTACACGAAAAAAAAATGAAAGAAATGTATTTGAAAAAAAAATATACATAATAAAGAAATGAATACAGTGTAGTCCATATAAATATGCAGAAGCAGAATAAACAAATAATGTATTAATACCCAAAGGAATTTAGTTAGAATAAAATTACATTCCAATTTCTATATGATGATGATGATGATTAGTTCCTGATATAAATAGGAAAAAAAAAATATGTTGATTTTAATTTAATTTGAATTTAAAATGAAAATTTGGAAGAATAAAATGGAAAGATATTCTTTTAATTTATTTTATTTCATTTTTATATAACATACTCGTACATATTTATTCAATTAATTATCCTATATTCCATTTTTATTTTCCGTTCTAATTTTATTTCCTTTCCAAATACATATATGTATACATTACATGTTTCACAATTTCAGATCAGACTGTAAAATAAAGAAATTGATAAACAAAAACAATAACAATACACGAATAGGCATGTAAGTAATTGTTTTATTTTTATATTTTTATTTTTTTTTTTTTTTTGAAAATTGATACTAAAAAAATTATAAAATACCTAAAAAAATAAATAAATAATACCTAATGATACATAATGGAAAAGACAAAGAAAAATGCATAAAATTCATATGTAATTTTCAAAGTTTTCAAATTTGTTTGCTCGCTCGCTCATTCGTTCACTCAAAAAATGTGAAAATGCAAAATAATAGCATCCTCATCTCATCCTCAATCCTCATCCATCATTCATAATCCATAAATATTTTGTCTGATTACACAGAGAGCCAGATAAGAAAGCCAGCACCATTGTATAAAGGTATATAGTAAGAACACTCGTAATGGAGATCAAAAGAAAAGAGCTGCAGATATAAAAATAAAACAAATAAAATAAAAAAAAAATTTTTCTCTAAAGAGGAAACAGGCAAAAGAATTTCTCATAGAAAATTAAAACATGATAGAGCAGTATCGTACTATATCATTACAAAAAAAAAAACAAATACAAATTTTATATGGCTGAAGTCAACTTTTGAATATGTATTTGTATCACCTATCTGTACAATGCATTTTTACTCAATTTTACTAATTTTCACTAACACTACTTCAATGCATTGAAATGAGAATGTATTGTAATGGTTGCATGAAAATTATATTTTTTAAAAATTGTTAAAAAATATTTAGAAATATTGTCATGTCTCGAAAATTAATGCATGAGCAAAAAAAAACATTGAAAAACACTATTATTATTTAATTATATGTTTTTTAATCTAAATATAATAAAAACATCATATTATTTCACCCACAAAAATGTATACTAAAACAACAAAACAACACTGTTTGTACTATTCAATCATTAAAATGTTTTAATTAATACACTAAAAAAAAGGAAATAATTATAAAAAAAGTTGAAAAATTATATTATTAATATTTAATTGTAAGATTAAAAAATTAAATATAATAAAAACATTAAATAATTCACTCACAAAAATGTACAAAAATATAAATCCAGCGAAACGAACACGTACAAAAAAATGTTAATGGTTTGATATTTATTGTTGTATGGTGTTACCGTAGTACAAAAAATTATATTATAAGTTTGATATTTATTGTTGTATGGTGTTACCGTAGTACAAAAAATTATATTATAAGCTAATGTATAAAATTTTATACAACTTTTGAATAGAAAATTTTTTTATTAAAATTAAAGTATTTTTAAAATTTGTTTAAATTGAAATATTTAATAATATTGAAATTTTTTAAAGATGAAGTGTTGTGCAAGAAGCTGTGAAATTGAAGTGAGTGTAGATGTTAATAATGATCATAGGAAAAGGTTTTTTAGATTTCCTAAAGATTTGTATGTGTAAGTAATATGAAAAATAATTAGAATACTTATATTAAAAATATAAGTATGTATATATAAATGAATAATTTATATACCTATATAAATAAACTTTACAAATTTAAAATAACATAAATAAATAAATTTAAATTATATATTTTTATAAAACAAATTCAACAAAAGTGAAATATGTATATAAGTAGCATTTAGGATATAGTACTTACAGTTACCGTTACTGATAATGTTACATGTTATTTAAATGATACTGATACTGATAATGTTACAAAAATTATTTATGCATAGCAATGATGTATAATACAATTGCTTTTTTTTTATTTAGGACTTGATATCAAATGGTATTTTTGTGAACATTACACTTTGTAAGAAAATATGTTCGTAATATGTTAGTGTTGAACTATATGTAAGTACAGTCAACATAATATAACTTTATGTGTAGTCCACACTACCACATAAATTTTTATCTGAAAATAAAATTGAAATTCAAAATACAAAAAAAATCGTTTTATTTATATGAGTGTTCAAATCGTATGACGTCACAGCAGTATCTTCCATCCTAATGAGAGATGGAAGCCCACTGTGATATCATACGACCCAAACACACATAAGCATAAAACATAATTAATAAACATTTACATTAGTACAACGAGTATTCATACTTGATGTACAGGGCCGGCTACTGAAATTGAAATTCTAGTACCAACACTTATTACGTCATACTTACTCATGGGAGTATGGAGGGTGGTGGTGGCGGCTACGCATGTTGGCTAGCACGAACTAGCTCGCCGGATGGGGCGTGAGTATGCCACTGCTCCATATCCCTTTTGTTTACCGTAGCCTGAAGCGGTAGAAGGTTGTGAAATCCTTCTACCCAGAATGCTTCAACATAAATAAAAAAAATAACTTCACCCACACCGTAGATCTGAAACTAAATGTGGCCCCGCTCTGGCCCAGAAACAGCTTCTACCATCGTTGTGCTGAAAAAAAAAACTTGAAAAAAGAATGCCTCGTCCCAACGATGATAGGTACTTACCCACCTCTATTAAACATAGTTGCTGTTTTAAAATAAAACTATGTTCCCAACCAACAAAAAAAATCTAGAAGAAAAATATAGCAATTACATTGTTGAAGTCATTTCCTTTAAGGGGTAGGAATTTAAACAAAAGCCAAAGATGTTCAGTTCTACATTTTATACATTTTATTTAAGTGCAAAAAGCCGAAACCCAAATTCAATATACATTATAAAAATCGTTAAGTTTTTCTTTTTTTTTTTTTTCTTTTTTTAAAAAAATCTACTTTATCAATTCAATTAGATACTTTAACAAAATATTCCTCAGATATCATTATTATATGCTATATGATTCATCAACTAATTTGTATGATTATAACATTTTATACTGGTGACAATTCCACCAATTATTTTACATCTATTACACATCTGCATACATGCATACATATGTATATACATAATTATGACTGTGATAACATTTTGTTTATGTTGTGAATTTATGTAAAAAGTTGTTAAACTATTTTATATAACATAACACTTATATTTGATTATATCTTATAAATCTTGCTTTGAAAAAAAAATTTTATTTCTTAACAATAATATTTACAAACAAATTTCAATTTTATAGAGGAAGACAAAAAAAAGAAAAAAAAATATAAACAAACTATGAAATATACATATAATTATTCTTTTAACAATAAAAAAAATTTGTTTATTATTTTTTCTTTCTTTTTTTTTCTGTTTTATATATCGAAGATTTCCTTCATTGGCTAAAAAAAATTCAATTTCCTCTTAATTAAAGTTTTTTTTTTTTTTCTTTTTTTTTTTGTTTTATTATAATTTTATTATTTTCTCATATTATATATATTCTGGGGCCCCTTTTTCATTTTACAAAATAGGATATAGTATATAAAAAAAATTGTTAAAGTAAAATCAAAATTCGTTGGCGCGCTTACCAGTTATTGACGATGCTGTGTTTGTGATGAATTGTTGTTGTCGATGTTGGTGGTTGCCGTTGATGTTGCTGATGGTGTTGTTGTTGATGGTGTTGCCGATGATGAGGGTAGCTGAGGCGAATCTAACGACGCAATAACCCTATTAATCTGTCGAAATCGCATCTCAACTGGCACCCTTTTTACTAAAACCTCAAATCTCAGAGCTCGAAGCTTCTCGAGGCTCTCTTGATCCATTTTATTATTACTTTTCTTTTTTTTTTGTTTGTTTATTTTTTTTTTATTTATTGATTTTAATTATATTTATGTATTAAAATTTATTCGTATATATTATTATTTATTTATTTATCTATATATTTTAATTTATATGACGTTATGTACTCAGTTATTTTTACTTTAAGTCGTTATCTTATTTACTAAATTTAAATTTTTTTTTCAGTTTTATACTTAAAATATATTTTATATTATTTTATTTATTTATTTATTTTTAATTAATATGACGATATGTACTCATTTATTTTACTTTAAGTCGTTATCTTATTTACTAAATTTAAATTTTTTATTTTTTTTTGTTTATGTTTTATTTCTTTTTTAATTATTATTATATATACTTATACTATATTATTTAATTTCATCTTCATTTATTTAACTTTTAATTTAATATAATTTTCTTAATTCTGTCTAGCTCTGGATCGTATCTTACATACATATTGTAAAAATAAGAGTATTATATAAAATTTTAATTTTAAATTTTATTAAATGAAAAACCATTATCAAATTAAAAAAAAAATAACTGTATAAATCGAAATAAATAAATGAGTTTCTAATGTGAAGATAGTTTTATATAAGTATATGCAGATATTTAAATTTTTCTAGAATTTTTTTTTATTTATTTTTAATTTTTTTTATAAACTTATATTTTATTTATCGTTTTTATTATTATGTATCTATATTAATATGTATATGTAGGTGATTAAAACACGATTTTATATTATATTATTATACTATTTTTTTTTCTTTCATTTAAATATGTATATTATACTATAAAATATTATACTATATGCACTTATATGTATTTTGTATTTTAATTTACAATTAAATATTTATACTGAATAGTTTTTTTTTTTTTTTTTTTTTTTATTTTAGTTTACTATTTTAAGATCCTAAAGATGTTGATTTCAGTTTATTATTATCTATATTTATATGAATATATTACATAATCCAAAGCCACACTACACGTCATGAACATGAGAATTCATCACATAAAAAAAAGAAATATTATTTCGTTTTTTTTTTTCACTTTTTTTATTCTGTTTTTGTTGAAATTTTTTTTTTTTAAATAATTTTTAGTTTACTATATAGTTATTACAATTATAATTCGTTTTATATTTTTTATTATTACTAGTAATTAGTATTCAATTTTAAATGTAATTTAAAATTTTCTCTTTATTTCTATTATGTACACACTATAATCGTAAATTAACAAAAAATTTTTTTTTTGTTTTTTTTTTTTTTTATTTATTATTTTCTATTTATTTAAATCTATTTATTAGTTAAATATTATATGTAATTATTAATAATAAATTTTTCTTTTTTTGTTGTATAAATAAATATTTTCGCAAAACAAAAATGTTCAATATCAATTTTTTCTTGTTTATTTTTTTTTTCCGTCTCCTTTTACTATTATTTCATAAAAAAAAATTGAATTCACCACTCAATACTAAAAAAATCTTTTATTCAATAATTTATAAACTTTTTGTTTCATCAGAAAATAATTTTCATTAGTTTTCATGAATTAATAAAATGAACACATTGCAGTAGTAGAAAATTTTATATAGAATTCAATTTTTTTTGTTTTTATTTATTAGAAATGCAAGATACACCCTTCGTTAAAATGAAATGCAAAAAAAAAATAACTATGTAATTGCAAAACATAATATTTTACATTTTTTTTTTCGATATTTATTGAATTAGATTAAAATTTAAAATTGAAATTTTTTTAAATAAAATTTAAAAAGTAATTCTTTATATTTACTCTTCTACTTTTCTATTGAAATTATATTTTATTTTATTGTTTTCTATTAATTTAACGAGAAAACTATTAACTATTAAAACCAAGTATTCCAAAAATATACTCGGGCAGAGATTGCCCTTGACCACCATTAAATAAAAATCTTTTAAAAAAAAATCGACCGGCAAAAAAAATTACATTCACTCGGGCAGAGGTTGCCCATACCACAATACCCAAAAGACTTTTTTTGATGCCGATACGCACCGCGTATTTATATGAAAGTGAAAAGTCGGAGAATTTGGTGGGGGTAATTTTATGAAATTTTAATAATTTTCACTAAAGAGAGTGAAATTTTATAAAAATTTAAAAATGGTGTAGTACCAATACAATAGGTACTTATTTTTTTAAGGAAAATTGAAATTCCTGAAACCTATCGAAGTTAAAATTTATTTAATTTTAAAGATTATGCATGCCCCCTTTTAGATAAATATGTTTTTTTCAGATATTTTAATTTATTTCAGAAATTTTTTAAAATTTTAAAATTGTGGTGGGTAAAGAAAGTACATATAAAAAAAATGTACTAATAAGAAAAATGATAAATGGTAACACGGAAATTAGTTAAGGTGAGTATAGTTACATAAATGTGACAGAAGTTCTACATGTATATGTGAAAATTGAGCGAGTAGCCGAACATGGATTAACGATCGGCTACAACTATCGTGCTTTTGAGTAATTATTTGGGGAAAATATTGGTGAAGCGTAGAAATTTCTGGAATTTCTACCTCACATACCAGAAACATGCAACTGCATCATCCGATGCATACATATGTATAATATAGCAATGCTATAATATATATGTTTGAATGCGCGTGTATGAGTAAGAAGAAGAAATAGTATTGTAATGCGTTATACATAACCGCATTACAATGCAACAGATGGTAAATATGACAAAACGGTTTAATGTATATGTTAATAGATATATACTAATGCAGGGTACTCAACCTAGTACTAAGTACAGGTTGTTCATTACAGTACCCTCACATTACATAACAGGCTCATTAGAGGGCTTGCCTGAAGAATGAGGCTGAAGAGGTGAGGCTGCTATGTATGTCCATGAATGAATAAGTGCCCAACGTGGGGAAGCCCCATGACCCTGAGATTAAGAGTCTCAAAAAAAATGGAAAGTTAAGAAGGATTGGGCTAGTCGGGCTACGCGCACAAATAAAATTTGATACCACGAAGAAAAATTGGTGTGTCTAGCACAAAAGGAGAAAACTTGAAACGAATTGGATACCCTTAACTGAGTTTGCTAGAGCATACTGCCATTCGTACCTGCAGTAAGCTCAGAAGAGAAAAAAAAACTTTAAGGAAGTAGTACTTTGAAGTATCGTGTTAAGGGTATGGATGATGCATTACACTACATATTTCATATAACTCCCATCCACACTTTATATTCAATGTAACCATAGGTTAAAATGACCACAAGATCAAATCATGTAAAGAAAGGAATTATGATAACCTATTAAGTTCAGTTCGAATAAAAGGAACTGACTTAAAGGGGCATTGTACATTTGAACAAAATGAATGAAGAAAAGAAAAATGAAACTGTCAAGATGTAGTTAGATATACTGATTCAACTCCCCATTTCCAAATTCTTCGACGCACACCTTCATATTTTCAAAAAAAAATTATTATCATTATTGCCGAATGTCTTTTGCGTGGTATATACCGATGGAACGACCTTTCAAGTCCTCCAGTTCGTATTGACTGTTGCCTATAGCTTTAACGACGCGAGCCTTTGCAAATCTGTTGTCCAGTTTTGCATTTCTACCTTGGGCCATATTACTGAGGGTGAACACTCTACGATAAACTTCTTGACCTGGTATGAATCTAACTGGACGACTACGGATATTGTAAACATTAGCGTGACGTTGATGCGACTGAGACAATTTTTCTAGAACACGTTTTCGGATCATTTTCAGTTTATCATCAGACGGTACGATCTCCACATCTCCGCCTAAATTCCTCAAGAGAGGGTAGACAGACCCATGCTGAGCCATATATTGCCCAAAGAGCACATAGTATGGGTTCACACCGATGGACTGGTGGTAAGAAGTGCGTAGGGCGCAAGCTATCTTGGGGAGATAGATGTCCCATGCACTATGGTCATCCTTAATATACGCCCTCAGGGCTGCCAGCACAGACCTGTTCACCCTTTCTGCCGCATTAGGATGAGGAGAATGCACTGCAGTCTTGATGTGTTTGATCCCATAAACATTTAATAAATCTTGAAAAGTTTTCGACACAAATTGTTTTCCATTATCAGTAAAAATTGTCTCAGGTACACCGAACGTACAAAATATCTCGTCCTCTAAGAATTTGCAAACATTAATGGCCTTTTCTGCTTTAAGGGGCTCTAGGAATACAAATTTACTAAAAGCATCAAGAACAGTCAAAATAGCTACATTACCAAGTTTAGTCCTGGGGTAGGGTCCGAGGAAATCAATGTACAAAAATTGAAAGGGTCTAGATGATTTAAAAGCATCTCCCATTTGAGGTCTTAAAATTTGATTTGGGTCTTTAGTCTCCTTACATGTTTGGCAATTATTCACATACTCACGAATTTGAGATACCATTCCGGGCCAATAATAGTATTGTCGGACGCGTTGTAGGGTCTTATGAAAGCCACCATGTGCACATTGGGGTGGAGCATGAGCCTGCTCGATCAGACTTCCCGATAATTCATCTGGAACCCAAAGTTTCCAGGTAAGGTCGTCTACATCTGGGTCACCTGAACGTGGTTCCATACGCTTATACACATATCCCTCGGAGACACATAGGTCTGGTAGTCTGTCTTGATTGTTCAGGATAGTTGACTTCAGCTCTTCATATTTTCCTGCAGTAAAATATGGAGAACTAAGGTCAACTTCCGCCACATTCGAGACCATCAGACCTAACTCCTCCGAGTATACCCGTGATAAAGCGTCTGGCACCACATTCAGACTTCCTTTGCGATGTTCTATCGTGAAGTCAAAACCTTGCAGTTTCAGGCTCCATCTCGCCAATCTACCGCTTAAATCATTTTGGTTCATCAGCCAACGTAGACTAGAGTGATCTGTAATAATAGTGAAAGGATGACCTTCTACGTACGCGCGAAACTTTTTAACGCTTAGAACTGCAGCGTAGCACTCTAGTTCGGTGATGCTGTAATTCTTCTGTGCCGGATTTAGCTTCTTTGAAAAATATGCGATGGGCCTTTCGGAACCGTCGTCGTGTTTCTGGAATAGAACACCACCAACTCCGGTTGTGGAGGCATCGCATTGGATGTAAAAGTGTCGATCAAACTCTGGATTGGCCAAAACTGGTGCTTCACAGAGTGCCGACTTTAATTTTTCAAAGGACTCCACAGCTTCAGAAGAAATACAAAATCCCGACTTACAAGTCTTGAGCGCATCCGTCAACGGAGCGGCTACGCTAGCATAATTAGCGACGAATCGCTGGTACCATCCGGTCATTCCTAGAAATCTACGTAACTGTTTGGCTGTTTTCGGTAATGGAAAATCACGTATGGCTTCTATCTTTGAAGGATCGGTCTTCAAAGTGCCATCACCAACAATAAATCCGAGATATTTAACTTCTTTAACACAGAATCTACTTTTTTCAACATTAATTGTTAGACCCGATTTTCGTAGGTGCCATGCTACTTCTTCTAACAATGTAAGGTGACTGTCAAAATCAGGGGAAACTACCAATAAATCATCTAAGTACACGAAAACTTTCTCTCGTAACCTACCAGGAATCACTTTATCCATGAGTCTACACATCCTTTGAGGAGCATTACATAAACCAAAAGGCATAACTGTAAATTGATAAAGAGGTCTACCTGGTACAGTAAATGCTGTTTTTTCTCGCGAATATTTCTCTAAAGGGATCTGCCAGAAGGCATCTTTCAAGTCAATACTAGATATAAATTTGGTGTCCTGTAACCTGCTCAACAATCCAGAAATGTGAGGTAAAGGATATGCATCTTTCTTAGTGACTTCATTTACTTTTCTCGAATCTAAACATAATCGGACTTTGCCTGGCTTTCTAACTAGCACGACTGGAGAATTCCACGGACTATTGGATTCTTCGATGACACCAAGAGAGAGCATCCGGTCAAGCTCTTCATACATTAATTTTTGTACGGCTGGCGAGACCGGATAGTGTTTTTGTTTTATCGGGGCTACATCTCCGGTGTCAATCACGTGTTCCTCCAAGTCGGTTTTGCCAAGGCCCATTTTTGTGAAAGACGGAAATTTAGATTTCACAATTTCTAACCGATAATTTTGTGCATTAGTCAACTCATGCATTACATTGATCTCACATTTGGGATTCATATCTTTAATTGACATTTCAGAAATTACCTCTGGTGCGATCTTAAACCTTTTCCAGAAATCTACACCAAGATATAACTCTTGTCTCAATGACGGCACTATGCTCAACTTCATTAGATGTGTATAACCCATAAAGGTAATTGGTACTTCGATATAACCCTGTATCTGTTGATCCTTGCCATCAGCGGTCATGACTGATTGAGAACGAGGTATGACATCAACATTAATTTTATCAATTAGTTTTAAGGCATTTCGGCCTAAACATGAAATGCTTGCCCCACTATCTAACAATCCGATGACTTCAACATTTGCGACTTTGACTTTCGCGTAAGGGCGATCGTCGCACGGATGTCTGATTAGACCGGCAAGGTGTATAAGATGTCTACTCTTCCTCAATTCTCTATGTATTTGACGAAATTTTCGAAGTCTTACTGCACGCTTATGACAATTCACTTCAGACACGAAGGTGGGACTAAAAATTCTATCGCGAACTTGCGAGTACTTGGACCAACGGATATGCCAAGGAATAATTGGCGTTAGTTTGGGACATTCGGTGTTTGGTGATTCGGACATAACAGATTTTGGTAATATTTTTATTTCGGGTGGTGAGTCGGTGTGGATTGATGAGTCTGGTTCAATGGGCGTATGGGCTGATTCGCGGGAATCGTCGTCGAGTGGTTCGTCCCGTGGCGAGGGCCACTCGTTGTCCTGTTTCCCGAACACTTTTGACACTTAGGTGACGTTGTGCCAGGATTACCACATTTAAAACAGAACAAATTTCTTTGCTCTTCGGGACAGTCTTGAAAATAATGGCCACTTCGACGGCAATTCCAACAAATCGCTCGCATTTTGCCATTGGCCACCTCATCAACACTCACAGGCTCCTCACGTCTGGATTCAACATAGTGAACATTTGGAACTGGAACCTCTGGTTCAGGTTCAAAATCAAAGTATGCATCCTGAGGATTCCATGAAAAATTTGTATTAATCTCGTTAATTCTGGGTCGATACGTTTGTCGTATTCTATTTGTTTGTACAGCGATGTAACGCTCAGCTTTCCTACATTGCTCACGAAGCTGTGGCAGAGTTGAGACTGGCAACATATAAACCATTGCGGCTAATCTAGAATTTAAATTGTCTCGAATTATATTAATGAAGTCAAATTCGGACATTGGTGATCGCATCTGATTACGGAGCACTATTAATTTTTGGACAT
Source organism: Villa cingulata (assembly GCA_951394055.1). NCBI lineage: Eukaryota > Metazoa > Arthropoda > Insecta > Diptera > Bombyliidae > Villa > Villa cingulata. The sequence continues at coordinate 2,368,444 of OX596023.1, forward strand.
AATCATCGAAACTTTCGTTACCTTGTCGCGTATTCATCATAGCACTTACAATCTCGTAATCGGATGTAAGACGCTGATGATATCGTATAAACTCATTCCTAAAGGAATGCCACGTAAAGTTTCGGGCATCTCTACAAAACTGTGTCCAATACCAATCAGAGGCACGATCTTTTAATAATAGATGAATATTAGCACATAGTTCACCAGATGAAATACCATATTTGTCTGCTAAAGTCTCAACTCTGAAGATGAATTCGTCACAGGGCAATGGATCTGAAAATCCAGAATACGTTAAACCCCATGTTAACATAGATGATTTGTGGGGTAGTTTTGGGACATATCCAGAACTACGAAAGCGTTCACTATTGTTTCCACCAGGCGTATTCGGATTGCGTTGTTCCGGTTGTTGAACATTATTTGACGCGTTTGTAGTTTGAATTCGATTTGGTTGCAGTTTACGGGGTGTAGACAGTTTACTTGAAAGCAATTGGTGATTAAGTCCAGAAGACATGATGTAATTTGGATTAGTGTGTGTAGTGATTGAATTGATGGATGTTCTAATTGGGATATTTCTGAAATCTGATGCAAAATTATTTTGCCATACTGATGAATAGATAGGCTGAGTTAACGATGAAGGACGAACTGTATAGGTAACAGAGACGGGATGTTGATAATCAGAGTTGGCAGCCCCAGCCACATTATTTAAAAACTCTTCATTGCTCATCTCAGGTTGTAAGGCCACTATAGAGTTCTTTTCCTTGGGCACCGCTCCACTACTAGATGTTATATGTGGTGGAGAGTGCTGCAACGGACGGAATTCGCCATAACCAGTACTGAATTGGAAATCTGTAGCACCACTGGATGCTAATCCGGAATCCATGATATGACTTGGAGGGTACACCTCTGGAACTGTAGATGGTATTGACATAGATGGTGAGACCATCGATTCCCCAGATCCTATGACTCCTTCTGAAATCGTTGACTCTCTCGTAGTTTGAGACGACATTGTTGTATTTGATTTAATTTTACCGCTCGTCACTCGCTGTTGAATAATAATTGGTTTATTCACCTTCTTTGGTGCAGACATTTAATAGTATATAAGGATGAGAATAATCACTACGCTTTATTTAGAGGATAAAAAAAAATACAAGGTAATTTAATGGGATAATTAAGGAAATAAAATTTATCAAACAATGTGTGTAAAGATGAAGAAAAGCGAAAATAATTAAAACTACGTTACTTGACAAAAGTTTATAAAATTTTATTTAATAAATTGTTTACAAAAGAAAACTCAGGAAGCAAAAAAAAAATTTTTATTCAAAAGAAACATGCGAAAGATTATGTAAATTTAATTAGCTTTGAAAAAAAATTTGAATAACCGAATATTTATAAAAAACGAGTAAAAAAAATTATATATTTAACAGTTGTAAAAAAAATTAAGTAGATGGGACGTTAATTACGACGCCGACTGTAACATGACATAACCGAAATAATTTAAAAAAAATTGTTCAACCGACTGATACTTTTGATAAATCCGAAAAAAAAAATCACTAATCCAAATTTCTGAAAATTAATTAAATATGCGACCGCTATTTAATCATTTATTATTAAAAAAAAATTGTTAAAAACAATTTAATAACCGATGGATCAATATAATTAACATGCACTGTACGATAATTTTCAAAAAAAGAATAAAAAAAATTTTATAGTGGACCGTAAATTATGTTGCTGACTGTAATATAACCCGAAATGTATACAAAAAAAAATCGACAATAGCTTATATTATATTTAAAACTACATTAATTAATTTAAACATCCGTAATTAGATTTAACTACCGTAAACGCGAATTTAATTATGTTTCAAAATAAAAAAAAATTATTAACTTAATTTAACATATACCGAATTCCACAATCGATGCGTATCGCAAAAAAAAAATCAAAAAAAAAATTTTAAAAAAAAATCAAATCTAAAATTTAAAATAAATCGATGTGTCCAAATATTTTTGTAGTTCACTGTAAAAAAAATTCACCATATATTTATGTTATTCACTGTATATACTTCATTAATTTACACTGCTGGAAAAAGAAAATTATTTAATTATATATAAATTAAATTGTAAATACACGGACGCGTTTAAAAAAAAATGTTCGATGAAATCAAATAAAACAACAACAAAGTTTTTAATGTCCTTTATTAAAATTGGGTGGACCTATACTTTTGTCGCTGACTATGTGATATGTCCCAACAGGGTACTATATCACCATATACTACATTCAAGTTATATATAAAACATGTAAAATGCGACTTTGCTGTATACACAATGTAAAAGCAGCAAAACTTCACGCGCGCGTCAACGTTAAATCATAAGTAAAACATAAGACATAACAATATAAATGTTGTACGTCCAAGAAAAGACAAGGCCAGGTATACAGACAAATCAGGGATTATAAATTATAAATTGATATGCAGAGTTTTAAGACCAAAAATGTTTTCAAAAAAAAATTTTGCAAGAAAGATATAACGAAACAACGTAGACTTCAGATTTGCTTAGGCTCGTACCACACGCGTTCAAAAATTTTCATACATAAAATATTCGAAGTTATATATAATTGACGACTTCAAAAAGTTTTCAAAAGAAATCAAAAAAAACATCGAAGTTATATGGTGCTTTAAAAATAAAAAGAAAAAAAAATCAAAATAATAATATAATTACATAAAAATTTGGCTTTTGTTTTAGACTTCCCCCCTTTCAGAACCTCAGACCATGGAAAAAAAATTTTGTTATGCAAAAAAAAACGAGGCTGTAATAAAAGTTAAACTACTTTACATGTAGAGCGGACAACAACAAAATTTTTATGGGTTGAAATGACTCATGAATGCGTCACTGTCTGAACTTCACAATGGGATATCGAGGTATGAGATCCAATTCTGGTCCCCAACATTGTAGTTTGAAACCACAAAGTGGTATGCCCATCAGAATTGACTCCCAACCTCAACGTCCCAGACTATGACCGTTGTGATGGTATATGATTGACACGATTACTGGAACCCAAGTGAACAGTTCGAAAACTATTCATATGGTATCAACAGTAATCCCATCAATCAAACACCACCACACGAACATGAAGTCATTTCCACCCAATACTTGGAAACTTTTGGGTTGTATAACCTCAAAGAAGCTTCGACCACTCAACAACCTGGTACCCAACATTGCAGCTCGAAGACTGCAAAGTGGTTAGCCAATCAGGTTGATGAGTAACCAAAACAACTTCAAGGTTACCCAACCCAAATTTCCAAAACAGAATGTAGATTGAAGTAAAGACGGTGTATAGTCCGTGAAGGACATTAAGTGTTAGCCTAAGCTAACAAGGGTGTATAAAGAATTATTTCCGTAAAGGAACGAAGTGTTGAAATAAACAACAAAGTGAAATTTTGTACATTCATACGAATGTACGAAGTACCACCTAAGTTTGTCCGTGAAGGACTAAATGTGACACAGTTCCGTAAATCTGTGTCCACGAAAAACCAAAATTTGGGCGCCATTTTGTAAGAAAATATGTTCGTAATATGTTAGTGTTGAACTATATGTAAGTACAGTCAACATAATATAACTTTATGTGTAGTCCACACTACCACATAAATTTTTATCTGAAAATAAAATTGAAATTCAAAATACAAAAAAAATCGTTTTATTTATATGAGTGTTCAAATCGTATGACGTCACAGCAGTATCTTCCATCCTAATGAGAGATGGAAGCCCACTGTGATATCATACGACCCAAACACACATAAGCATAAAACATAATTAATAAACATTTACATTAGTACAACGAGTATTCATACTTGATGTACAGGGCCGGCTACTGAAATTGAAATTCTAGTACCAACACTTATTACGTCATACTTACTCATGGGAGTATGGAGGGTGGTGGTGGCGGCTACGCATGTTGGCTAGCACGAACTAGCTCGCCGGATGGGGCGTGAGTATGCCACTGCTCCATATCCCTTTTGTTTACCGTAGCCTGAAGCGGTAGAAGGTTGTGAAATCCTTCTACCCAGAATGCTTCAACATAAATAAAAAAAATAACTTCACCCACACCGTAGATCTGAAACTAAATGTGGCCCCGCTCTGGCCCAGAAACAGCTTCTACCATCGTTGTGCTGAAAAAAAAAACTTGAAAAAAGAATGCCTCGTCCCAACGATGATAGGTACTTACCCACCTCTATTAAACATAGTTGCTGTTTTAAAATAAAACTATGTTCCCAACCAACAAAAAAAATCTAGAAGAAAAATATAGCAATTACATTGTTGAAGTCATTTCCTTTAAGGGGTAGGAATTTAAACAAAAGCCAAAGATGTTCAGTTCTACATTTTATACATTTTATTTAAGTGCAAAAAGCCGAAACCCAAATTCAATATACATTATAAAAATCGTTAAGTTTTTCTTTTTTTTTTTTTTCTTTTTTTAAAAAAATCTACTTTATCAATTCAATTAGATACTTTAACAAAATATTCCTCAGATATCATTATTATATGCTATATGATTCATCAACTAATTTGTATGATTATAACATTTTATACTGGTGACAATTCCACCAATTATTTTACATCTATTACACATCTGCATACATGCATACATATGTATATACATAATTATGACTGTGATAACATTTTGTTTATGTTGTGAATTTATGTAAAAAGTTGTTAAACTATTTTATATAACATAACACTTATATTTGATTATATCTTATAAATCTTGCTTTGAAAAAAAAATTTTATTTCTTAACAATAATATTTACAAACAAATTTCAATTTTATAGAGGAAGACAAAAAAAAGAAAAAAAAATATAAACAAACTATGAAATATACATATAATTATTCTTTTAACAATAAAAAAAATTTGTTTATTATTTTTTCTTTCTTTTTTTTTCTGTTTTATATATCGAAGATTTCCTTCATTGGCTAAAAAAAATTCAATTTCCTCTTAATTAAAGTTTTTTTTTTTTTTCTTTTTTTTTTTGTTTTATTATAATTTTATTATTTTCTCATATTATATATATTCTGGGGCCCCTTTTTCATTTTACAAAATAGGATATAGTATATAAAAAAAATTGTTAAAGTAAAATCAAAATTCGTTGGCGCGCTTACCAGTTATTGACGATGCTGTGTTTGTGATGAATTGTTGTTGTCGATGTTGGTGGTTGCCGTTGATGTTGCTGATGGTGTTGTTGTTGATGGTGTTGCCGATGATGAGGGTAGCTGAGGCGAATCTAACGACGCAATAACCCTATTAATCTGTCGAAATCGCATCTCAACTGGCACCCTTTTTACTAAAACCTCAAATCTCAGAGCTCGAAGCTTCTCGAGGCTCTCTTGATCCATTTTATTATTACTTTTCTTTTTTTTTTGTTTGTTTATTTTTTTTTTATTTATTGATTTTAATTATATTTATGTATTAAAATTTATTCGTATATATTATTATTTATTTATTTATCTATATATTTTAATTTATATGACGTTATGTACTCAGTTATTTTTACTTTAAGTCGTTATCTTATTTACTAAATTTAAATTTTTTTTTCAGTTTTATACTTAAAATATATTTTATATTATTTTATTTATTTATTTATTTTTAATTAATATGACGATATGTACTCATTTATTTTACTTTAAGTCGTTATCTTATTTACTAAATTTAAATTTTTTATTTTTTTTTGTTTATGTTTTATTTCTTTTTTAATTATTATTATATATACTTATACTATATTATTTAATTTCATCTTCATTTATTTAACTTTTAATTTAATATAATTTTCTTAATTCTGTCTAGCTCTGGATCGTATCTTACATACATATTGTAAAAATAAGAGTATTATATAAAATTTTAATTTTAAATTTTATTAAATGAAAAACCATTATCAAATTAAAAAAAAAATAACTGTATAAATCGAAATAAATAAATGAGTTTCTAATGTGAAGATAGTTTTATATAAGTATATGCAGATATTTAAATTTTTCTAGAATTTTTTTTTATTTATTTTTAATTTTTTTTATAAACTTATATTTTATTTATCGTTTTTATTATTATGTATCTATATTAATATGTATATGTAGGTGATTAAAACACGATTTTATATTATATTATTATACTATTTTTTTTTCTTTCATTTAAATATGTATATTATACTATAAAATATTATACTATATGCACTTATATGTATTTTGTATTTTAATTTACAATTAAATATTTATACTGAATAGTTTTTTTTTTTTTTTTTTTTTTTATTTTAGTTTACTATTTTAAGATCCTAAAGATGTTGATTTCAGTTTATTATTATCTATATTTATATGAATATATTACATAATCCAAAGCCACACTACACGTCATGAACATGAGAATTCATCACATAAAAAAAAGAAATATTATTTCGTTTTTTTTTTTCACTTTTTTTATTCTGTTTTTGTTGAAATTTTTTTTTTTTAAATAATTTTTAGTTTACTATATAGTTATTACAATTATAATTCGTTTTATATGTTTTATTATTACTAGTAATTAGTATTCAATTTTAAATGTAATTTAAAATTTTCTCTTTATTTCTATTATGTACACACTATAATCGTAAATTAACAAAAAATTTTTTTTTTGTTTTTTTTTTTTTTTATTTATTATTTTCTATTTATTTAAATCTATTTATTAGTTAAATATTATATGTAATTATTAATAATAAATTTTTCTTTTTTTGTTGTATAAATAAATATTTTCGCAAAACAAAAATGTTCAATATCAATTTTTTCTTGTTTATTTTTTTTTTTCCGTCTCCTTTTACTATTATTTCATAAAAAAAAATTGAATTCACCACTCAATACTAAAAAAATCTTTTATTCAATAATTTATAAACTTTTTGTTTCATCAGAAAATAATTTTCATTAGTTTTCATGAATTAATAAAATGAACACATTGCAGTAGTAGAAAATTTTATATAGAATTCAATTTTTTTTGTTTTTATTTATTAGAAATGCAAGATACACCCTTCGTTAAAATGAAATGCAAAAAAAAAATAACTATGTAATTGCAAAACATAATATTTTACATTTTTTTTTTCGATATTTATTGAATTAGATTAAAATTTAAAATTGAAATTTTTTTAAATAAAATTTAAAAAGTAATTCTTTATATTTACTCTTCTACTTTTCTATTGAAATTATATTTTATTTTATTGTTTTCTATTAATTTAACGAGAAAACTATTAACTATTAAAACCAAGTATTCCAAAAATATACTCGGGCAGAGATTGCCCTTGACCACCATTAAATAAAAATCTTTTAAAAAAAAAATCGACCGGCAAAAAAAATTACATTCACTCGGGCAGAGGTTGCCCATACCACAATACCCAAAAGACTTTTTTTGATGCCGATACGCACCGCGTATTTATATGAAAGTGAAAAGTCGGAGAATTTGGTGGGGGTAATTTTATGAAATTTTAATAATTTTCACTAAAGAGAGTGAAATTTTATAAAAATTTAAAAATGGTGTAGTACCAATACAATAGGTACTTATTTTTTTAAGGAAAATTGAAATTCCTGAAACCTATCGAAGTTAAAATTTATTTAATTTTAAAGATTATGCATGCCCCCTTTTAGATAAATATGTTTTTTTCAGATATTTTAATTTATTTCAGAAATTTTTTAAAATTTTAAAATTGTGGTGGGTAAAGAAAGTACATATAAAAAAAATGTACTAATAAGAAAAATGATAAATGGTAACACGGAAATTAGTTAAGGTGAGTATAGTTACATAAATGTGACAGAAGTTCTACATGTATATGTGAAAATTGAGCGAGTAGCCGAACATGGATTAACGATCGGCTACAACTATCGTGCTTTTGAGTAATTATTTGGGGAAAATATTGGTGAAGCGTAGAAATTTCTGGAATTTCTACCTCACATACCAGAAACATGCAACTGCATCATCCGATGCATACATATGTATAATATAGCAATGCTATAATATATATGTTTGAATGCGCGTGTATGAGTAAGAAGAAGAAATAGTATTGTAATGCGTTATACATAACCGCATTACAATGCAACAGATGGTAAATATGACAAAACGGTTTAATGTATATGTTAATAGATATATACTAATGCAGGGTACTCAACCTAGTACTAAGTACAGGTTGTTCATTACAGTACCCTCACATTACAACTTTTTAGCTAAGTTTTTACACAAGAATACAATTGTTATATATGCAGGAGTACAAATAATTAATGTAATAAAAATTCATGTACAGATAGATAAATAAATAAATAAATAATAATTAAATAAATAAATAAGAATTAATAACACAAAGAAACAACTTTTTTATTGAAAATTCAAAAAATGGCATCTTTAATAATATTAAAACAACACTGGTAACACTGCATAACGAAACAATAAAAACAAAATTAAAAATAAACATGGCTGTAAACATGGCCGACGACAACTAAAAAAAAGGGTTTCATTTTTTTTCTTTCTCCATCCTTCATTACTCTTATGTCTATCTATTTTTTTAAAAAAGTGTGTGGAATAGTGAAAAAAGTTTGAATGTATTGTAATTTAAACAATAGAAATAAGTCGAGGTCAACGAGTAAAATCAGCAGTTTTCTTCAAGCTTGCCTTTCTTTGTTATATGAAATATATATTATTCTATGCCAGCACCACGCATAAGAACTCACACATACTCAGCGTCACTCACTCAGCCCTTCCCTCCCTTCAGTTAGTATAGTCTATAGTCTCTCAGTCTCAGAGTGACAAAGTACAGAGTATACAGAGTATAGACGGTACAGACAGAGATAAGTAGTATCGTGTATCCTATGCGTGCGTATCATTATCATATGAAATTTATGAAATGAGTTAAGAGAGAGACACTTATCAATAATTTGCTCAACCATCATCATCATCATCACATTATCATAATTATCGATGTAAAAGAGGAAAATTATTGTGGAAAATGATGATGGAAAAACACATACATTAGAAAGCTTTTGAAAAAAGGATACTTTTACATTTGCTTTTCAATTATATATTTTCTTCTTTTTTAAGGATGTGTAAGATTGTCATAGGATTCATCATGTAAAAAGCTATCAAATTAATAAGCTTTTCATCTTCTATATATGTACATATCTTAAATTTTTCGTTTGTGTATGTAATTTCATCTTCGGTGTTTTTTTTTTTTTTTCATTTTCCTTCTATTATGATGATATACTCTCGTGCATATCCTTTGTATACATGTTTACACAGAAATATATACACAGAGATAAAATAATGAAAATCATGAAGAAATTTTATATTCTTTGTTGTTGTTGTTTTTTCTTTTCACTACACATGTGTATATTATATTCTGTAGAGAGATGCGCGATAAAATAATTTGTTCATCTCCATCATATAATAGACAGCAGGACAGGTACATATCTATGAACATTTTTTTTTTATTTTATTTATCAACATCATCATCATATTATTATTCTACAAAAATCAAGAGAAAAAAAAAAAAACAGGACTTCTAAAAATATAATGTGGAAAGTAAAAGAAACAAAGATAGATAGACATACATATTTAGATCTGTTAAAGTTAAAGGGACAAAAAATAAAATAACAAAAAAAAAAAAAATCTTTGAATTTTCTCAGTTTTTTTCTAGATTCGCCTCTGTAACAAAAAACAGAAAAAATAATATTTTGTTTTATTTCAAACAAACTTTTAACTTTAATATAAAAACAACACTCATAACTATACACGCAATTATCATATACATATCAAATAAATATTATAAAATTATAATAATTTTCTTTTTGTGATAAAAAATAAAAAATAAAATAAAATACAAAGAAAATTTAAAAAAAAAAAATTAAATTTTTTCAATTATACATATCATTAAAATAATTTTTAGAATCGAAAAAATAAAATAATCTATAAAAAATCTAAAAAAAATTATTTATACTTTAAAAATACATATTAAATGTATTATCGAAACATATCAAATTTATTATAAAATTTAAATAAAAATATCAAATAAAAACTAAAACAAAAAAGATAATTGTGCAAAAGAAAGTAAAAAAATAAAAATAAAATCGGTAAGAAAATTTTATTAATAATTATTTGATTTTTTTTTCGTGTTAAATTGATTAAATTTAAACGAAGGATTCTTATTCTCATCATCAGATTAGATTAGGAAATTAATTTGAGAAGAAAAATTAAATGAAAAAAAAAAAAAACAATTTGATCGAAAGTATAATAAATGGAATTAAAAACACGAAAAGAGAATACCTTCTTATTATACCCATGTTATATTTTTTAAATATATTTTAATGGTATAAAATAAATATTTTTTTTTCTCTTAAATTTTGAAACTTAAAAAACCGGACGGTATAGGTTTGATGGTGGTATAAAGGTGTTGGGTGAAGTATTATAGTGTATTTTTATTAAATAAAATCACAGATAAGCATGATGAGATTGTATATACTCGTAAATTAAAATTAAAATCAAATAAAAAAAAAGAATAAAATTGAAAAATACTATACAGAACATTGGATTAGTAAAAATTTTCCTTTTATACAATTTTATTGTTGTTATGTTTTTTCTAATTTTTCTTTCTTAATTTTATTTATTTATTTTTTTTATTTTTGGTACCTATAAATTTTGTGATAAATTTTTGTTTTAATCAAAAACTGCAATACGCATACACATATAACGATCGTAACTGTATATAAAGTGGTATCATATCATATCCATTCGTATAGGTAGGTGGTATAGGGTATCATCATAAAAATACTTATACAGAATCTTATTATGATCATTCTATACAGTCTACAGTGTAACATTTTGTAATACACTCTCGTCCATATTTTATTGTACACACAGTACAGTACAGTACAGTACAAAAATTATCGTACATCAAGTGCGGTGATATTTTTGAAAAGAATAAAAAATCGCATTTACAATGAAATTTTTTTGTTTGATTGATTGAAAACGGTAACAATAAAACGATGACGGCAAAAAAAAAATAATTAAAAATTAAAATTAAAATTTATTTACAAAAAAGGATATTTTTATTTTTATAGGTATATAGAAAAAAAAAGTATCTATACATAAATAATTCACATTTTATTTTATCCTTTTTTATATATTTTTTTGTATATTTTGTTATCGTTTTGTTTGTTACTAGAATTTTTCTTTTATATTTCCATTGTTTCCATGTTATTTTGTTAACAACAATTTTTTTCAAATGTTGTGCAATATTTATAATCACAATAATTTTATACATTTTTATACAGCAACATACTCGTATATAAATAGAGAAATGATAGATAGATGTATATGTGGTACTTGAATGCATATTACATTTTTAATCCTGTAAACTGTAAAATGTGTAAATATGAATCCAACACAGTTAAATAAAATATAAAATTTAAAGAAAGAAAAGAAAAAAAAACAAAAAGGGAAAATAGAAAATATAAAACATAAAGAAAATGAAATGAAACGTGTGCGCTTCATATAATAATGCTGTAATACACGTTTATATTTTCATTTCTACATAAGTACGTCGCTGTATGTGTTAATGTTATGTGCAGTAGTGTATAGTATAGTTGTGTACCTTTATACATATATTATTCTGCTTTTATACTATACAATACACAGAGTGAAGTAGTGAAGTGTATATAAAAAGAAATATTTTTTTTAAAAAAGGAAAAAAAAACTGTCTCTGTATATAAAAAAAAAACAACAACAACAAAAACATTACGATATAATAGAATATATACACGAGCGTATTTGTATGTGTTATACAAACACACATACATACGAACTTTTGTAACAAATACATATCATGTACTACTCATGTACACATATTAATTATATAAAAAATACATATCATTTACAAAGAGAGGTTAGGTTAGGCTATGAATAAGTGTTAAGGAAGGTATATATGTATGTAGGTATCTACATATATGATGTAAAAATAAATATATACATTTATATACAATTTAAAGGAAAATTATTAATGTATAAAATATAAGGATATATCTATTATATATAGGATATAAAAATACATATCATCAAAAATAAAAACAAAATTTTTTTATTTATACAAATGTGAATTTATACTTAAAATGTACACGTCTATGTATTTATACATACATAGAAAATATATATAATTTTTAAAAGGATATTTTTTTTGAGAAAAAAAAAATATAAAAAAAAAACTTATACATACGTATAGAACCATAACATATCTAAATATCGCACGAATTGACTAAAAAAAATAATGAAAAAATGAAAAGAAAATAAATTAAAAAATTCAAAATACATTGTAATACTGATGTATATACTCGTACATTACACACATATAATATCTGTGTGCCCATGTCCATTTAATGTATACATGTGCCCTGTTCATATACAGTTTTAATGTGGTTTTGACCATAAAAAAAAAGATAGAATAAAATACTCATAACTTAACTATATACATATATAGTATTGCATGCACACATTACATTCATGTACATCGCTTAATATCCTGATTATGTACATACAATGTGTACTATTATTGTGAAAAAAAAATGCATGAAAATTAAATGAAATTTATTTTAATGCGATATGATATGATGATGATGATGATGATAATGATATGAAACACGCACTCAATCTCAACGTCGTGTACTATACTCATATTTAGGAGAAACAATTTTTTTTGTCTCTTCTACTCGTATTTTTCAAATATGTATTATTTTTATCACAATGAAAAAATTTTTTTGAAAAAATAAAACAAATAAACGACTAATCAAATAAACCAAACCAAAAAGGACACAAAAATAAAAATTATATACATACATATATAGAAAATAATGAAAATATACATATGTGTGTATGTGTATATGTACTTTTACTAACTTTTACGTCCAGAGTTCAGACCAAAGTCTAGAAGAGGTTGTATATGAATGAATCTATAAATGAATTTGGTGGTGGTAAAAATGTGAAATGAAATAATAATTATGTTTTGATATGATAAAACAAAAAAAAAAGAGAAAATCAAACTAAAAATAAAAATCCATTACACGTAAACTGCGACAGCAACATAAAATATTTGAGCAATTGTATATATATGAGACTATATATGAGCAGAGTATATGAGAGTGTCCATTTATGTTGCAATAAACAATTGAATAAACAAAAAATTCAAAAAAAATTTGAAAAAAATTAAGCCAGAAAAAAGAGAAAATATAAAAACATAGCTAATTAATAAAAAATCCTTATAAACAGTGTACGGACAATACAATACAATAAATATCGATGTTGATGTTAATGTTGATGATGATAATGATGATGACATCATTCAGTGCTTTTTAAATTAATAATTTGTTGTTAAAGTTTGTTTGAATATTGTTTTGTTTTTAATATTTTGTTGTTCGTTCGTTAGTTGGTTCGTTCGTTATCGTTTTTTGTTTGATAATATTTTGTTGGTTTTTGTGGTAATCTCTCTACAAACAAGTACAATAATTTATGTTAATGATAACAATATAATAAACTTTTATTTTAACTTTATACTCTCTCATCTCATATACAAGAGAAATATTATTGAAAATATGTATCCATTTTTTTTTTCTGGAATAAATAAAAAACAAAAAGAAAAAGAATAAAAACAAATTGCATAATAAAAGAATTTTTTTAATAATTAATTTATTTAACTATATATAAAAAAAGTCCTTTTTATTTTGTGTAAAAAAAAAGAGTTAAAAATACCTGTACACATAATTGAAAAAAAACATTTAATAAAAATAAAATTAAAAAAAAAAAATAAAATTATTAAAAAAAAAACAAAAAAACTATGTAGGATAAAAAGGATTTATTTTTAATTATAATGAATGAATGCTGTTGTTGTTATTATTTATAATACATATATAATTATGTATGGTGGTATACAAAAGAAAATTTTATTATTAAAATAAAAGAAAACAATATTTTTTTTGTTTTGATTTTTATACACATACTTACAAATGTAAACATTTTTGTGTTGCCGAAACACAAAGTGGTGAACAAAAACAAAATACAAAACGCATTATATTATATACAATATAATTAGGCAACATAGCGTGAAAAATCGAAAACAAACAAAAATAAAAAAGGAAAATATATTTAAAAAGTAAAGGAAGGAAAAACAAAAAATTATTAAAAATCTATTTTTTTTTATTATTAAAAGGATCGAACATTACTATATTAATTTTATATTAAACACGAAAGAATAATATACTACTTGAAATAACCGCAAGTGAAAAATAAAATTCAGTTACAATAAATAACAAAAAAAAATTACAAAGGATAATAATAATAAAAGAAACACAAAAATTTGAAAAACAATTTATACCATTTAAAAATATCATTTTTGGTTTTTGTAAGCTTTGCATATCGTCTTTATGTTGTATGGATTTTGAAGATTCATTTCACATTTTTAATATCACCGCTGCGATTCGGTGGGTGATTCCAAATATTCCGATTTATACTCCGAATTATACTCTGTACGTAATACAAGAAAATTAAAATAAATACATTGGAGGAGGAGAATTAATAAAAACACACAGGTATGTATAATTAAAATTCATATTACAAATTTTCTTTATGCCCAAAAATAATATCAATTTTTGTACTTTCGTGGTTCTACAACCTATCGTGCTGGCATCTTGTGGTCTTCCAAAGCAAATACTCCTCACTCCTGTGATCTGTGACCCTATCAAACGTCTTGTGTCTTTCATAACATACCATCTTACTCTTGATCAATCACTTGTCTGCTTTCCTATGGACGATCAAATATTACTTTGCGGGAGGCTGTATCTTCCTCAATTCTCTTCCATTTAAATCTAGTTAATTTCATCTATGGTACTATTTCGATGTTTCTAAATGACTGTTGGAACTCAATTGGCCCTTGATTTCTAAGTTATGGGTTCGATTCCGGTCCAAGATAAAAGTAAGAAAAAAATAATTTTCAATTTCTCATTGTCTATTTCCAAATTTTAAATTTCATTTATCTCCAAAGTTCACTTAGCTTTGAATGAGTACAAAAAGAGCTTAGAAATGCTAATCGACTCTATTTTGTTAGATCATTTTAAGCCCTGCCCTATATAATTTAAAATGAGTTTATTTCTCGCTACCATATAACTCAGTAGTTTGCAATCCACGTTAAAATGTAGGTGCATACATGATACTGATTGATAAGTCTAAAAATCACATAAGAGAAGGTCTTAGCTCAATTCAGGCTGTGCTTGCTTAATTGCAGACCATCGAAAAATAATAATAAGAAGAATATTAATTGATAAACTTCATATTCGACTAAATCTATTAAACTCTAAATAATTAATCTGTGCAATATCTGATCTCTCATTCGATTATAATGATGAGCTCGATGCTCGATCCTTGTATAGTTGTATAGTATAGGTTGAGGTTGAGGCTCTTTATATGTGTATATTCGTACGCGAGTATACACGAGGAATCGATGGTTTTTTTTTTATTAATTAATTTGTTAAATCATGACATTTGTATACGTAAACACACAAAGATATATGCATCGCTATTCGATATATGTGTGTACAATTTTGTGAACACAGTACACACTTTTTGTGAGTTTGTATATAGATGAATAATAAACAATCGATAACACAATGGTGTACGTGCATGAATGTATAGTATCTGCCTGTATATTTTGTAAATAAAGTTATGCCAATGTTTAAGTATAAATGAAGTTTGTTCTATATTTTTGTTTTTACTGTTTTTGTATGTTTAAAAAACGCACACATATCATATATTACATACATGCTTATGCGTAATAATATTTTATAACCTTATGTAAATATTACAAAGGAATGAGGTGTTTTTAATACACATATGACTAATTAATTTTTTTTTTAAATAAAAATAAATGGGAGGATGAGAGGCGATATAACTAAAATTTAGCAAATAACCACGAGTATCTATATACATATACACACGGTTATATGTTATATGTGTGCTATATATGTATGTATTCGGTTATATTTTTAATTATTTAATTGAATCACAATAAATTTTTTTTGTCTCTTACCACTAGAATTTTTGTCACATTTTTTTTTTTGCTGTTTGTTATCGAAATGAAATGAAATTATATTAAAAAATTAAAAAATAAACATAACGGCATCATAATTTTATCAATAGTTGTAGATAGAAAAACAAAATAAAATATGTAAAGGTAGTCTTTCAAAAAAAATTTGTTAAATGAAAATTTTGAATCCTATATTTAGGACTGCATTTAAAAACACTCACAGTCACATACATATGTACATAATAAGCTCATGAATAATTTCTACTCTTTTTTTTGTAAATAATTCATTGCCAAGAAAGAAGGATAATAATATTGTAATAAAGATAAAGATGCTATACTCCATATTCTGATATCGAAAGGACATCGTGAAATGTAAATTTGTGTCGTTACAATGTATTTGTTTTAAATACGTATATATAGACAATTTGACAGAATATTCTTGGCTATTGTTTCAATTCATTTTACATTAAACACAATCATATTTTTGTACACACATACACGACGAGTTATGTGTACTTATCTCTGTATATTTATTTGTCGTTTGTGTTTTATAATTCACTATGCAGAGATGGTCTGAACAAATTTCTACTTTTCATATTCGTTTATTTATTTATACGATCATATCATTAACTGATGATTTATTATCATTTTTATTGCTTTTAAATATAATATACAGTGACTCAAAAAATATTCGGACAGTACATAATTTTTATATTTTCTTCTTCTTCAAAGTGCCTATTCTTTTCGAAGGTTGGATATCAGCGTCATTATGTCTTTTCTTTCATATTTATTTGAAAATAAATTTTATAAAATTTAAGGATTTACATTAAATAAAAAGTGTATTTGAGCTTGGTCCAAATCATTTTGTTATTATTGCATTATATTAGGTTGGAATATGTGCAAAAGAAAAGACAAGACATGCACAAAATTTATGTGCGAAGAATGAACATAAATGAGTTATGAACTTATATATGCTTGGGTGAAGATTTCTTTAGGAGAAATATTTTTTAATCTTTCTAAATCTTTCTTAAAATCAAGCAAGCAAGCAAGCAAGCAAGCAAAGTAAGCAAGACGTATATTGTACCTTCGCTAAAAATGATGAATTATAATTGAATTTCTTCCATATTGCGCATACAGCAAGCGTAGCGTAGATTGAAATTGAAATTAAAAAATTGTGTGATGGGTGTTACGCTCTTAGTCTGCGCGCGCGACTAATATTTTTAATTAATTTTTAAAAAAATATTTAATAAAACACAATTTTTATTTATAATATTTTTTTATTATGTTTTATTTTCAAAATCTTGTTTTATAATGAATAATTTTATTAATTAACTTATTTTTATATATTTTGTTTGATTAATTAATTCTAATTGACTACTATGTTTTTATTTAATTTTATTAAATAGATAATGTAACTTAATATTTTTAATTAATTTTTAAAAAAATATTTAATAAAACACAATTTTTATTTATAATATTTTTTTATTATGTTTTATTTTCAAAATCTTGTTTTATAATTTTTAGAAATACGAAATTCATTTTTAATAATTTCATCACTTAAATATATTTCTGATTGACAAAAAATATTATCTAATTCAAATAAAGATTTATTTTGATCTATTTGAATTTGTAAAAGTGGAACTAATTTTGATTTTAAAATTTGTACTAATTCTTTATCAATTGATTCATAAGTAAGGTTATTTTCATTATTAAAATCACAAATTTCACTAGCTTCTGACTTAATGCTACTTAATTTATTAAATAAATCTTTTAAATTATATACCTTTAAGTCTTTAGCATAGAATAATAACTGATAAATGGTTTGTTTTGGCCTGAATCGTAACATTAATATCTCTACTACAGTTTTCCAATTTCTGTTTTGTTCTGGAATTTCTTGCTTTACCGATAATTTTTGAGTTGATGACTTTCTTCAAACAATATTGTTTTAATTGTATGATATATTATCTTCACCACAAAGTGCTTCAACATCCTGTACAGTTTTCAGAAATGACTTCAATTTGAATGAATCTTCACCGGAAAATGCTGGTATTTCATTAAAATTTCGAATGATTTGATCTGCTGTTAATTTAAATTTAGTTGTATTTATTGAGCTAACTTTTATTTCTTGTTCTGCCAATTTTTGTGTTAATAATGTCACTTGAGCAATTAATTGCTCCATAGTCAATTCTGACATTTTTATATTTCGATTTTGATCGAAATTTTTATTTCTATGAACGTTAATTTTGAATATTTTATTAAACTAATTATCTTAAGATAATAGAGAAAAGCAAAAATTGTTTTCTTCACTATTTATCACTATATATAAAAAAAAATTTTTTTTTTTTATATATTATTAAACTATTTATATAATTTATTTATTTCAATTTCGTATCACTGGATATCCTTCTTTAGAAAGATATCCTACCGACTGCGCCACTAATATTTTTAATTAATTTTTAAAAAAATATTTAATAAAACACAATTTTTATTTATAATATTTTTTTATTATGTTTTATTTTCAAAATCTTGTTTTATAATGAATAATTTTATTAATTAACTTATTTTTATATATTTTGTTTGATTAATTAATTCTAATTGACTACTATGTTTTTATTTAATTTTATTAAATAGATAATGTAACTCGCGCGGCCTTAAGTGTATGATTTATATATTCAAATGTAAATATGAAAATTACATATATTTCTTGGCCGAATATATAATATTTTTTTTTTTTTTGTTCACTGTACATATTTATATATGTAATTGAAAAATCATTAATTTAGTATAAAATATCTACACATAATAAATCATTTTTAATTATTGTATGAATAAATAATGAATTTTTGTATAAATTGTTTTTAATGGAATTTCTAACAAATATTAAATTGTTTTTATCTCAAATGAAAAGGAATAAGCTGAAAAGATAATTGATTTTTGATACATGCACGTAGATAAATATAAAAGACATTTGCACATACTTAATTTTATAATGATAATAATGAAATTCAATCAAATATTTAACTTTATCTGAATTGGTCTGCATACTAATTATTATAATCCGATAAGTACATATAAATTATCTATAAAAGTATACTTGAGTATATAGTGGAGGAGTGTGTAACAAGGATTAAACATTTCGAAATTATTTCGATTTGAATATTTTGTAAAAATAATAATCGAATGCAATAATTGATCTGAATTTTTACTCTTTCTTCTTACTGGCTCGTATTAGTTTTTGTTTTTTTGGTATTTTGATATTTTTCATTCGTTTTGCGCATTTGTTTTATGTTCTACCATTCTACTTAAAAAACAAAAAATACTAAACACAAAAAATTTACGAATTGAAATTTTTAAGTAAACAGAAAAAGAAAAAAGAAAATTTGAAATAAAAAAAATTGCACAAAAAAAAAAATGATACATACATGCATGTATCTATGTGCTTATATCTGTATGTAGTCCTAGATTCCTATTTCCTAGATATTTAAATATTAATAGGATATGCATTAAATATTATGCATTTAATATATATATTACATATAAATACTATACATATACGAATACATTATATGCAAATTTCATGCAGGTTCATATGCAGTGACGGATTTCCTAAGTAGGCGCAATACCATTAGCCACCATGCATCACTCGAAGTTTCAAAATTAAAATTCAAAAATGAGTACACATGATATTATGTGAAATGCTACTCGTAGTATCGTAGCGTATACTATGGGTATACTCCACTGCTTCAGAGTATGTATAGAATAGAGAAAAAGGAACAAGTATAAAATGTTGTTAGTTGATTTTCCGTATTTATCATATATAATATTCGTATTCTACTGAAAGAGAGAAAATTAACTTTTTCTCAACAATGAAAATACGAGTACACGTTATGAGGGAAAAAAATCTACTAGGTATAAAGGATAACAATCATATTAACTTTTCATTAGTTTCACATTTTTCTAGTTGCCCTACAGTTGCCCCTCCCACCAAAAAAAGTACGTAGCCTATTTGGGCCTATACATAAATGCAGCCCTGCTCTTATGTTATTCATACGTATGTATAATCGTATAATGCAGTTTATGAATCCTTTTTATATTTTACTTTTTTACTATAATTGTTTTTATACTCTTTAGTTTAATATTTTTTGAATTTTTATTATTTTTTGAAAAATTATATTTATTTTAAATTAAAATAAATTCGTAAATATATGCATAATCATCATAATATGTATCTATACATATAAACGAATATATAGATATACTTATAAATGATAATATGGTGCATGCATATATTTTTATGGTATGTATACACATTCAAATAAAATTTTTATAAGGATAATAACAATAATAATGTAGATGTTCGTATATATACAAACATTATAGAGGTGCACCTGAAAAATATAATTTTTTTTCAGCGTACTATGTAGATAGGTACAACTTCATTTTTATATAATAGGATGTGAGGTGTATACATACTTACATACACTGACAACATATTTATGCACATTTTATTTAAATATATTTAATTTTTTTATATAATTCTTCTACTTTTTTTGTTGTTGTTGAAATTATTTTAAATTTAATATGTTTCTCGTTTAACATAATAATATATACGAGCAAGTATAGGTAATATCAATATGTACAGATATTATATGTATAGGTGCACTTACATAAATATATTTACTAAAAACGTACGTTATATGTGTTATCTACATAATTCAATATTTTTGTCTCTCTTGAATACGATTATGATATACGTATATTTTGTGTACAGTGATGAACAAAACACGTATGCAACTGAGCAACTGAATAATGCTGATTCTACATTCAATCTGAGTCCATCCTGTTTCATATAATTGCTTTGCATCATCTATGACGTTATATTTCCATCTGTTTCTTGGACGTTTTCTGAGTCTTTGTTTCTCCGCTTGCTTTTGAAACATTATTCTGCTATATCTATGAATTCTGGAATCGCTACGAGTCTTCTCTCTTAACGATTGCAATTTTTAAATCTTAATTCGTTTACCTTTTTCTGTTAATCCGTCTTACTTCAGTCTCAGTAAATTTAATTCCATCAAGTTGATATACTGTTTTAAAAGTTTCTGTTTTAAACGCAAAATAAATAGTTTTCTGTTATTTTTAATATAGAATATTACACCTTTTTTATAATTTAAAAATGTTCAGGATTTTCATGAAAGTTTGTATTACTATCATGAATACACTTACAGTTTAACGTGGTTTGCGAATCACTGAGTTGCTGGTACTCTGGTAGTAGAAACCTTTTCATTTTAAAATCTTAATCGCACATAATCTACAAAAAGGATTAATGAAAAAAATTCATAAATTTTCATAATTTTCAAATATTACTTAGTATTGGAAAATCTTAAATTAAATTCATTTGACTATAAACAATTATTAGTTCTTTGTGTTTTGATGGTGAATATTTTGTTCATCACTGTATAAATGTGCTAGCATATACTTACAGGTAAATGTATAAATTATATTATAGAAAAAAAAAAAATAAATAAAAAACGACATACAACAAAAACATAAAAAAATTTTTATATGTTTCATATTATCCTGTTTCGCATTGGAATACATTTTTTTTAATAAATATTATGTATATTTTAATAGTATGTACATACATTAAAAATGATAGTAATATAAATGTTATGTACATATAAATGGATAAGTATCATATTTTCATGAATATAATATTATATTATATTCCATATAAGGGGTGTCTTTTTTAAGCGTGTTAGAACTTTAAAATTGAATAAAACGCAAAGTATTAATCGAACAATAAATTTATTTTGTTAATTCTACGACATTATTATATGAAAATTATTTCTGGCAAATGTGTTGAGGGGCTCATTGAGGAAGCGAATTCGTTCAGTGAAATTTGTTCACACTTTTTTCTGAGTAATTGCGGAAATATCTCACCAATAACACGAGTTATGTTGTCTTCCAATGCATCAATTATTGTTTCTGGTTTGTCAGCATATACTAGAGACTTGACATATTCCTGAAGAAAATAGTCTAATTGGGTCAGATCACATCATCTCACTTGATCGATCATGTCCCCTATATAATTCACGAAGTGCTCTATAAGTTAGACGAACAGAGCACTGATTTTTAAAATAAAACTAATGAATTTGCAAGCGTTGCTCAAGCGTATATTTTCAATGATGATTTGCCAATGCATACTAAATAAATTTGTCAGAGAATGTCCTTAAACTGCCTTCTACTTTGACCGCTATATCTGCCAGAAGTTCTATCACGCTTAAAAAAACACCCTATATATGTTATATGCTCTGATATATGAGTCGTATGTGTGTACAAAAAATAAAGGATATTAATACTCGTAGATATACGAGTACATATACATAATGTTAATGTACATATACATAATATGAAATACACATTATGATTATGTATAGGATATGTTTAAATCATCAATCTATACCCTATGTAAAAGCAATAATGTATATGTGTACATATATTTTTATAGTGTAGTGTAGTATTATACAAAAAATATAAGGTTGATATATCATTTTTAAAGTTGAAGGATAGTATTTATTTTTTTTTTTCGTTTTAAAAATATACTATTTTTCTTTATATTCCTTTTTGTTTGTTTCATTTCTCCTTTTATTAATAAAAATGTTTGATCAATAATGAAAATAATGTATAAAAATTGATGATGATTTTATTCAAAAATATAATACTTATATATGCACTTACGATACGAAGGTAGTTCCAAACAAAACAATGCTATCGTAAACTTTCGGTTGACAGTCATCCAATGACAATTTGAGTTGAGTGCATAGTCATTTTTTGCGTGGTCATTTTATTTGGTCGACCGCTGCGATGTTCGTTTTGGCAACTCGTATGGTATATTTTAAACCAAACCTCAATATTTTGTTGCTCTCAAAACAAAGGAAACAGACTCCTCTCTAGTAAAATTTGGCTCAACTTTGTTACTGATTTAACAAAGATTTTTTTCCATGTTTACAAATTAACTGAAAGCGTTCGTTATTTATTGATACCAGTCAAAACAATACTACGCAACATATAGCGTCAAAAACTTAAGCTTTATAGAGCTGGCGCTTTCTGTCATACTGATTTTTTTTTTAAACAAACACCGCCATTTGAACATCAGGTCGGGTACTTTTGGGCCTATCTATTATTCTTCTATACGTGTATTATAAATACAATACGAATGGAAAAATATTTCTTAATCCTTTTTATATTTATATACATATATTATTTTTATTTTTTATTTTTTTTTTTTTAACTAAAACTACAAAAATAATAAAAAATAAATGAAATGAAAAATATGAAAAATAGACGCGTAGATATTTTGAAATGATATCTCCTTCAACTTTTTTTTTATATTTCAAAATATAAAATATATCTATAAATTATATTCACATTTGTTTTATTGATACATACATATTTTTTTTAATTTGCAATAAAAGTATAACAAACAAAAGAAACAACGCGAAATACGTAATGGAAACAAGCAAACAAACAAACACAAAACAAAAATCATGAATAGTATAAAAATTTGTTAGTTCATTAAAAAAATAAAATACATATACAAGTAATCCTTTTTTTTTTGTTTTTTGCACAAAAAGAAGATAATAATAATAAAAGGATTCATATTTATGAAGAAAAAATTTTCAAATACATTTGTATTATGTAGATCTTTTGTGTCACTTATTCACTTTATGTGCGCGTTGTATATACAACACATGTATCAATAAGTCCCGAAACAAACTACTAAAACAACAGTTTTTTGAACAAACTTTTTTTTATTCATTAACATTTGTCTCCTGCAAGTGCGATACATTCATATACAACGCTTTTATAATTTCTCTATGCTGGCCGTGAGAAAATATTTATTTTCGGTTTCAAAATATAGGCGTTATTTTTGGTGATCACTTCTTCATTGGACTCAAACCTCTTTCCCTGAAGCATCTTTTTGAAATCTGGAGAATACATTCGATCCGTTTTTGTTTTTGTTCTATATTGAAGCAAATGCTGCACATGACCAAAAGTTCGTGAAATATCGTGTAAATGCTACTAACAAATTTTACTTTAGTTCACGATTGCTTATCACGATTTGTCTGTGTTTTTTTATGCTTTCTGCAGCCTTAGCCTCGTTTGGTCGGCTAGAGCGTTAAGCGTCTATTTTGAGTCTGACTATACAACCCTTCAAACTTGTTTGTTTGTTGTTGGAACAGATTTCGAATAATACTTTTCCTCAAGCCATTGCCGAGTTTCAACAGTATTTTTCCCAGTTAAAAAATAATGTTTTATCAATACACTTTCCATTGTTTTGAAAAATAAAAAAATTAGCATCAATTAAATCATTCTGTAACTTCATTGCAAATGATCGAAACTTTATAAAATTTTGAGACTTGAGTTGCAGAAGACTAATATTGAATTATTGATTAATACACAGGAAAAATTCTTCCAAAAAATCTTTGTTTTGATAGTTATAGTCTCGGGATTTATTGTTCCGCATGTAATATTTACGGGTATGTGAATTTGTTCGGATATTTATTATATGTATGTGTACACTGAACAGTAGCTTGTTTTAGCGTAGGCACATATGTACATGATGATGAGTATATGTAGAAAACTTTTTTTAATTTTATTTTATTTTTTAAAATTTTATTTGATTAGTATTCACACAAAAAATAAATGTATCCATATATGTACATAGAGATTTGATTCAGTGTGTTTATATAAAATATAAAAATATAAAGGAATGCATGATGAACACAAATACAAATACAAAATACAAAAAAATATATATATTGATGGAATTAGAACTACAAATAACAATTTTTTTTTCCATTTTATAAATATTTTCAGTTTTTTTTTGTTTTGTTTTCCTTTTATCCTTTTATTATTATTTCTTTTTTATTCTGTTTTTTTTTTTTTTGTTTTTTTTTAGAGAGAATAGAATATGTATTATTATTGATCAAACATTTATATTAAATCGCGTATAATCGGTACCTGTCTACCTATTTTTCTATAAATGTATCTAAATGGATTTATGTATAGTAGATGTACTACTAGTATCTATATACGAAAATTTAGTAGAAAATATAGTACAGTGCACAGTATAGTACAGAATATGTATGTGTGTGTACAATGTACTATGTACGTACAGGTACATATTATATATCCTTTTTTTTCGATAGATAAATATTATAGTTTTGCATTCAATTTAGAGACAATTTTTAAACATGCAGAATATATCGTGAGGGAGAAATTTATTACAAAAATTAAATGAAAATAAAAATTAAGTAATTGAAAAAAAAGGACTAGAAAAAAATTTTTTACTTTTGAAAGGAAAAAAATAGTAATAAATAAAAATAAAATTATGATATATTATCCTTAAATTGTACCAATCTACAATAAAATATAAATAGGGTTGTCAAAAAAGTAATTGCCGATTTTGAATAGTTTTAGATGACAGTTTCTTTTAAATGACTTCTGTCAATGCTACAGTTTAATTACTATATAATGTAGTTTTGACGTTTATCCGCTTTGCTTTGACATTTAGCATTCTTAAAAATACAAAATAAGTATAAAGCATTTTCGTAAATGCACTCCAAACGAAATTGGTCAGTTAGATGATCAAAATCAAGGCCATGTAGTTGATTCGGATTTAGAATCATAGTCAGGTTATTATTGATCAAAATGAAAATTACATTGTTGAATAAAATTTAAAACATTGTTTTTCATTTGTGTAAAAAAAATAATCGGCAATTACTTTCTTGCCAACCAACCTATAATATTTATAACAAAATGTAAATGTATTCGTATTCGTATTTGTTTCTTTTTTTTTCAATTATTATTTATTATTATATGGATTGTAATAGTATAGTATAGTTTTTTTTTTGTAAGAAAAATTTTATTTCATTTCTTTTTAATGTTATAAAAATTATGTATGTATACAAGGATATAAATCTATAGATATTTATGTACATACATTGCATTGTGTAATATGAAAATTTTTTGTTTATCCAATTCAAATAGTCATAGTAACTGATTTTTTTTTTATAAAAAATTCATGTACGTCGTACCATCATTTTGGAGTTAATTTTATCCATACACACACACACAGTAAATAAATGTCTGCATGGATATACATATAGTACGCATATATACAGACATATATATACATGCATATGGATTAATGTAATAATTATAATTCTAAAATATACTGGCTCGTATATAATTTAACTGTAGATTTATAATCAACTCTATAAAACTTTATTTCTACATGTACAGTGGTTACAAAAATTAATTGTGCATATAGCAAAGATGTTTTTCTTTTTCTTCCTATTCCTGCACTATTTTGTACTTTTCCTGCTTTTTTTTTTATTATTGAGGCGTATTTATAAGTGTTTGAAAAAAATAAATTTAAAAAATTTCAAAATACTAAAACTGTTCAAATCCAAGTTACAGTATATAGTATTACTTTATTTATTTATGAACAAATAATTTTTGTAATCACTGTGTGTACGAATTTATACATACATATTACCTTTTCTATATAAAATTTGTATATTAAATAATTTATTATAGATTATATATAGGTATAGATACATTCATTGTATGTACTTATATGTACATATATACGAAAGTATATTATTTAAAAGGTAAAAACCATAAAGCGCAGATGCGATTAAAAATACATATGTATATCTATGCATATACATCATCGTCATACCTGTGCATACGAAAATACATATGTATATTATATATGCATACCAAGTATATACCATACAAATATATTTTGATATATACAAACATAATTATGTACCTTAAATGTATATTATTTGTATGAGTATATGAGTATTTTTGATTATTTTAGATTTTAGATTTTTAACATATAAATATACATATGTAGATGTACATATTCATACATATCTAAATTATATTTATTTTTATACATACATTTAGAATAAAACATATCGAAAACACCGTTATTACTCACAAATTAATAATTTTCGTTGATCAAACTATACTTTTAAATCAGAAAAAAAAAATAATAATATTGAATTTGAAAAAAAAAATCTCTCATCTAAGTAAATAAATATCCATATTAAAATTACTGTGTATTACGATTGTTTGTTATTAGAAAAGAAACATTTTTTTTAAATAATTTCTCTTAAAATTTGTGTGCCTAATACATTATAATTATTTTTTTTTGGAGAAATAATTTTTATTGAATCCAGAAACAACTACATGCATACTATTTCGATAAAATTGAATTCAATTATTTTAAAAATTTTTATTTGAATTCAATTGAATTAAATTCTTTGAAAAAAAAAAATATTATTTGTAAATTACAAAATGTACTGTTTATAATTATTATACATATACTCGTAAATTGTACAACATATTGGGTAGTGTAGTACATTAAAAAGTTCTGTTAAAAGTGTTTAATTTTTTTGAATAATTGTACATGGATGCTTGCATTTATAGTGTTTGTGAGAAAAATATAAATTAGAAAAGAAAACTGTTTAATTTTCAAATTCAAAAAAAAAAAAATAAAAATAAAAGTAAAATAAAATAAAAAAACATTTAAAAGAATTGCTTTTCAACAACAATACAATTTTCAAACAATTTTCTACAAAAATATATTTTTTCATGGTAAATAATAAATTTTATTAATTTATTTATATTTCAATGTTTTTTTTTCTTTAAAAAAAAAAAAATAAATTTAATTTAAATTTTTTATGAATCATTTATTTTTGAAATTGAAATATGTAAGTCTAATGTACGATTCTAAATATATTAAAAATCCAAAAGTAATAAGAAGTTCTATAGGTATATCCAAAACAGATGGCGAATTCATATAATGTACTAAATTAACATGCGAAGAATAAAATATAGTACTTTAGGTATACGAGGACTGGTCAACAATATTTGCAGAATGGTATATTTTTGTAGGGATAAATGAAACTTATTAGATTTATTTTTCAATATAAATCACCTTTATTACTTGACCTTCAGTTCTTCATTGTCTGGAAAGTTCTTTCCACGTAGCTGCCTTTTCAATATTTTGGAATTGGAAATAAATTTTGAAAATAATAATCGCTAGGAGCAAGGTATGGGGCTGTATGGCAGATGAGTAATGTCTGTGAAGTCGCAGTTCTGTATGGTAGTCGTCGTAGTTGACGATTTGTCTGGTGGTGCATTGTCGTGCAGCAAGAGTACCTACATTATGATTCAGCATGACGAGATCACTTTCCTTAAACAACTGTAACAAAATTACTAGATAACATATTAATCTCTAACTTCGTTTATATACATACCTTCAAGGGTCCGATCTATCGGAAATATAAAACTGATTCGGGAAATTCTAAAAAAAATATACCATTCTCTCGTCTTCTTTTCCTATCTGGGATGTGTAGCAGAATATTCTCTTCATCATCTGGTTTCCTTATAACGTGTCCAAACGACTGAATAAATTGAATATATAATTCTCATTAATCTATTTATCATTATAAATCATTATCGTTGGAAATAAATGCCTATTTCTATTAGCACCTCTTAATTTTATGTGTAAGAGAAATAATGAAAAACTTGTCTGTATAAATAGGTATTTATGTAGGTACCAAATACAGCTCAAATTCGTAGCTCATAGGCATATATAATTTTAATTACATAAAAAGTTAGTACTCAATAATATTTTTAATATTAATTTTTGCCTTTTCATTCAATACGAGCATTCTGTACATAAATACATGTAAACATGTAAACTCGTAATAAATGAAAATGATATCATTTAGGTAGTAGTTAGTTTATTATTTTTTTATTTTTCTTAACCATTATTTTGTCATTGTTTAAAAGGTATAGTATTAGATAATAAGTTTGATATGAAACACATACATACATAAATTTACAAAAAAAAAAAAAACCAAAACTAAAACTAAAACCAACAAAACAAAAACAAGAACAGGAAATAAAGAAAAACAAAAAAATAAAAAACTTTAACTAACTTTTTTTTTGAAATGTGTAAATATATTTTACATATCTATAGAATATAAATACCTGTGCATATATTCATATGTGTGAGTGTATTCTTCTTATACGAGTACTAAATATTATAAATAATATAAACTTTATTTTCCCATATGAATTTTATAATTTTATATTCTCTCTCAAAGTAAATTCTTTCATTCATACATGCATGCATACATAAAATATGTTTTGTATATTACTATATTATTTATTATTGCTGTACCTATGTATTACCATTTACTAATATTACATTACCTTCTTTAATATTATAACACTTACTTATACATAATCTGTTTTGTTACATTACTCGTACTCTTTTGCATGTGCTTATACACTCATCGATCGTATACACATATTATTTGTTAAAAAACCACTTTACAACAATGTTTTCAGAATTTTCAGTTGAATTACATATTATAAATAATAAATACATAATTTTACGTAAGGCTAAGTGTTATCGTTTGCTTTCATGTACTAATGTATTAAACAAAAATATTACAAAGAGCTGATACTTTATTTTGTGTTTATAGATACGACGAGAAAAAGTACATTACATCATTAGAAAGAGTATGAAAATTCTTTGTTACTAACTGAAATTGAAATGCATCTCTACTTACAAACATTCTGTCAAGTAAATTCGGGGAATTTGTATTTTAAGAAGGCTGTGCTAGAAATGTTTAAAACAAATTTTGTCAATTACTTAATAGCAATGTACTGGTTCTCCATTACTATACAAAATATGAGCGTAATCTGCCAACTCGTTTGTTTAAAGCTGTTGGTTCTATTAGTTGCTTGTAATTTCCATGGTTTCGATTCGTTTATGAAACGTCACTTTGAAGCTTTTTCATTAATCAGTATGTCAAATTCATGGATTCATGTTTTGTCAATCATTTATGAATGTAAGGTCCGAAATAACTGATGCAAGCATTATGTTCAAAAATTTCATTGCGTCACTCTTATTGAAGAAAATTTGGGCGTTTCATGCACAAAATATCGATCAAAATCGAACAAGTAGACTCGTGAAATATGTTAAGATCATGAGCTTTCTGTTTAAGTCTAAATTGGTGAATGATGATTATCAAGCATAGTTTTCTTTACTTTATTGATGATTTCATATTGGTTGCAAAGGTTAAATATCTTCAACAATCTTTCCATCCCACTTGAATGCTTTGCATTCCTCATAAGATTTTTGTTTGACTTTGCATCCCTATTGATTTTGGTATGACTGTTATAAATATAACACAAGGCTCTCTCTTAACATTTTTGAGGGTATTTTGGCACACGAAACTTATTCAGAACACAAAAATTTAAGACAAACTCTTTGTTCAAAAATTTGTAATTTATGTAAAAATCGTGATACAATACAGAAGTGGATTGATTTAAGTGCCTGCTGTAAAGAAAATAATGGCCGGATCATGCTAATGTTTGACATAATTAATTGAATTCAGTATTACTAGGTTAAAGAAGAAATATGGTTTCAAAATTTCTAGCAAAGACTTCATGAATTACAAATTTTCGATACTTTTTTGGCAGGATAATACGTAGTACAAAGCATAAATCTAATACAATTTTGTTAATATTATTTTGAAAATGTTTGTATGCTACTTTGCATGCTACTTTACTGTTACATGTATACCCTACAGTTACCATACAGTTTACCCTACAGTGTGTAACAGATATAAATGGTCAGATATACCAGTAGATATAAGTAAGTATATATGTTTTATGTACTTTCAGTATTAAATTCGATAAATATTTTCAAAATTTCAAATTAAAAAAAAATATAAAAAGTTTGACATTTTTTTTTTTTTTTTTTTGGAGAAAAAAAAAAATTAAGAAAAAAATCCGAAAGAAATTTTACAGAAACAGATTTCCTACTGTATTTTGAAAAATTATTTTAGTAATAAATTTATTATTTTAAATGCAAGTACCGCATACAAATACACATACTACATGTATGTATAGGCACCTATATTTGTGTTTATATATGTATTTATGTATAAAATATAAACCTTATATACCTATTTTTTATTTTTATAAATATAATGTGTAAGTAACGTTCTATAGAAAACTCGATAACACTATAAATAGACTATTTTCAAAAAAAAAAAAAAATCTTTAAAAACTTCTAATACTATATCTCTTACATAAAGTTGTACAAAAACTTTTATATTATTTTTATGTATGTACATATGTACAAATTGTATGGCATTTGTATATAGTGTATACAAAAATATATATAAAAATGTATTTGTATTTGTACAAATCTATATCAAATCTATGTATTATAAAATGTATAGAGATATGAAAATTTGTATTCTGAAGTTTTAAAAGTTATGATGATAAAGTAAAGTTATAATATGAATGTGATGTGTACTCTCGTACTCGAATAAATATATCTTTAAAATAATATCTATCTGATTGCTTCACTTAAAATGTATATTATGTGGTTGGTATTCACTTTTGTGGTTTTATATTATAATTCTCGATTTGTTGTTGTTGTTGTTTTTATAACAATAATAATAATCCATTTTTTTTAACTGATTCTCATGATTTTAAAAGCCAATTCTATATCTGTATATACATATATGTATAAATGAATGTAAGTATGTATGGTATTTTATGATGATGTACATTATATATTATATGAATTTATGTACAATATTTTTTTTTTTTGTTTGTTTGTAACAAATTTTATTTATGAGTATGTCTTTAAGTTATACGATAGTGTTCTATCTATCTGTACAGAAAATATATATGAATGTATGTATGTAATATCTGTTTTGTAAATTCAGAATTTTACATGGTAAAATGGTAATATAATAATGGGCATAATTTCTATGCGATATGGTTTTAAAAGTTACAAAAATAAAATGTGTAATTCATTCCAGTTTTAGTAGTGTTCTAGACTAGACTGTATATCATTCTAATAGAATTTTAAATTCATATAAATATAAATAAATAAATTCTTGTAAGAATATGTGATATTCTTCTAAATTAACCGTACCAATACCCATAAACAATCGACTATCATCGAATCATCCATCTACCCATCCATCCATCCATCCATTTAACATTCATGCATTCATTATTACTACTCAATCTTCTTCTTGGTCTTCTTCCTCTTATTATTTTTTTTATTTTATTGAACTCAACTTACGTACTTTAACATACATGTTCAAATACATTTATACTTATAGTAGTTAGTATGTAGTATTCCAATTGCTCTGTATAAAAATCAGTCAACCTTAACGAAACGCAAATAATAATAATAATAATAATAAGAAAAAAAATATATATAAAGGTAAAAAGAACATTAACATTAAGTAAAAAAGAAAGAACAGAATATTTTTGTTATAAAACAGAAAAAGAAGAAGAAGAAAAAGCAGAAACATTTTTATTGTATTCTGTCGAAATTAAAAAGTTGTTGAAGTCATTCATAAACAAAAGTTGCTATTTTGAAGTTGAATTTGAATCAAATTGAAAATGTCGAATCGACACGATAATTTTATAGTGAATTTGAAATCGAATCGAACAAAAAAGGTTTTTATAATATATCAAACCAAATCAAATATATACATACATTGAAACATATATTACTCTTATAATGATTTTGAATGATATAATAATACTAATAATTATATAATTCACGTAGGCAAAAACAACGTGAAGTATATAGCAATATAGCTAGATAGATTTTATATGACGGCATCAATGTAGTGTAACATAAATTCATTCCACAATCCACTAATTTTAATTTTGTTTGGCTCGAACTCGAATACATGTTTTTCTCTCATCTGTGCGTAGTGGTAGAAGGTAAAGTAGAAGGTAGAAGTAACTTCAAAACTTTAACAACGTAACCTCACACAGCAACACGTAATACGTAATACAATACAATTATTAAATGCACTATTAACACAACTACACAGAAGAATCACAATCAGAACATCAGAATTTTGTGTAGTTTTATCTAGAGCGCTAGAGCAGAGTGACAGCAAGTGTCCCAATCGGGTCAAAGTGTCCCTTTTGGCAAAAATTGTCCCCGTGTCCCCCCTCTGACACAAATGTCCCTTTGATGTTCCACTCGAGTAAATTATACAGATACAGCTAAGCCAAATTTTGGATAAATTAAAATGTGAATCTACTGAAATTATTTTTGAAGAAATTAGAGAGTTGATTGAATTCAATAAGCAAGGCTTAATTAAAGATGAAAATTTTGATGATTATTGGAGGCATGTTCAAAACATTAAGAATTCTTTAGATCAACCAATGTTCGAAAATATTTCCAGGTTTGCACTTTCTTTAATGTCACTTCCGCACAGCAGTGCTTTTGCTGAGAGATGTTTTTCACGATTAAACCTAATAAAAACTAAAAAGACAAATAGGTTGAATTACGAAACAATTAATTGAGTTATGTCGTTTCAACAGTTTTTATCATCTTCACAGAACGACTGCACGAATTTTCAATCACTGAATTGATTAATTGTTTAAATTCAAAGTAATATTAAGTAGCAAGATATTTAATTAATTTCGAATTTACTAATTTTGTTTTGTTAATTGATTTCGTTATTAAATAATTTTTTATTTCTTACATAAAAATAAGAATTTAAAATATACATTTTAAAAAAAAAAATAACTTATTCTCTCACTCTAGTTACTAGTGTCCCAAAAATGTCCCTCAACGGTAAGCTTGTCCCACTATCAATATAAATGTCCCCTTAAATTGTCCCTCTTACAAATTTCTCAGCTGTCACACTGCGCTAGAGTTCCTACACTACAGTTACAACTTGTTAAAAGTTGTACGTTGTACGTTCTTACGTACGCCATACGTGTTGTATTTGTATTTTATTGTATGTAATCGACAAGTTGGTATTGGTAAAATGGTAAATGGTCGTTTCGTTCGTTGTTACATCAAACAAAAAATCAAAAAATAAAACAACCAAACAAAACTAAAGCAAAAGGAAAAGAACTGTAAAACATTTTCAATATTCAATTCAATTTCAGTAAAAGAAGGAATAAGAAGTGTAATAATTTTTTTTTGTTTTTATGTTCATTAATAATAAAAAAATAATACACGGTCATTTATAAATGCAATTGTATGTAACATAATTATAATAATAATTTATAATATTTATACTACGATTTGTTATAAAAATAATATAAAATATTATACAAAAAAAAAAAAAATTTTTTTTAAACATAATACATATTTTAAAAAATAAATTATAAAAAAAGAAGAGAGAGTGAGAGAGTTTAAAAGAAGTTATATAGGTACCTATATAATAATACATATTAACATTTATTATTTTTGTTATTAAAATTCTAAATAAAAACAAAATTCTATAGAAAACAAAAAAATAATTTTTTTTCCAGATAATTACGTTTTATATTTGATTTTTAAGAATCGTTATAAATTTACATATGTATGTATTCGCGGAAATAAATATGTAAATGTAAAGTTGTTTTTTGTTTTTTATTTTGAATATTTGAATTATAATAATTTTGACAAGAAAGAAAAAATATCATTTTATTTATTGAATTTATGTATTTTTTTTATGTGAATTTCATTTTTTGAAAAATATCATCATTTATTAGTATATGAGATTAAACAATATAAAATTAGTAGTTCCTCACATCACTTTTATTATACTACCTATATTACCTAATAATAATAAGATATATATGAAATGAAAATAAGAGTTTTAATTTAAAATACATTTTTACCTGTAGTGAAGAATCAAAATCAAAAAAAAAAGCCATTGATTGAATAAAAAATCTATAAAAAAAATAAAAATAAAATTTGTTCCGATCCTTAATAAAATAATAACATAATACTTACAGACTCTGACAATTTATTGATAACAGAAAAAAATATTATAAATACCTACAAATAGAAACTTTTTGGAAATGAAAATGAATTTTTAATTTTTTTTTTTTTAAATTATGATTATAATTTATAATATGCTATGACAACAACGCAACAATATAAGTATATAATTAGTTACTTATTGTAAAAAGTATATATGTACTAAAATTGTAGTATATAATAAAGTGTCGGTCGGTATATTTTTTTATTACCTTAACTTGTAACATCAATCATTTATGTTTGTGTATACCTACATACAGAGATATTTTAAATATTCGTTGTATATTGTTATTTGTGAATATTTTTAATGTGCATTCTCATGAATCTTATTATACATTCTAAAAAGTAGATATAAACATTAAAATAATTTATAAACACAAAATAATCAAATAAAATTTAAGTAAAAAAAAAATAAAAGGAAAATCAAATCAAAATTAGTTAATAAAAATTTAAAAAAATAATATAAAATAAAATAAAAACTAATATATTATATATGTATAATTAAAGTAAATTAAATTTATAGTTGTGTTAGAAAGAAGCAATATTCATACATACAGAGGTATATTACACATGCATAATATCATGTTTTATAATTAATTATATTTATTTATATTTTTGAATAAAAAAAATTTTTTTTTAAATTTAGATTCAAGGAATACGAATAACTGACGTTTAAGTAACACACACTTAATATTCCTACATGTTTGTTATTACATACCTATAGGTATACCTATACTTTAAATCTACAAATTGTTGTTTTAGGTACTAAAAATCGTTGAAAATTAGTAAAAAAAATACATATATAAAGGATAAAGAATAATATAAGTATTGCATGATTAATTTTTTTTAAATTTTTGTTCTAATAATATTCTCTCTAAAAATATTACACATATCCATATAAGAAATTTTTTATACATTTTATAATTATTATTTTACATACATATATGTATATACGCGTGTGCGTGTGTGTGAATATTAGGTGCATATAATTACTTATCTTATGTATAGAATATTTCTTATTGTTTTTTTTTAAATTATCTACATATATTGATAATGTGATAAGAGATTGTCAGTGTGATATACTATATTATTCATACCTTGCCTATATATTTTTATTTGTTTTGTTATTGCGAAAAAAGTTAGAAAGTAAAAAAAAAACATCTCATAAATCAAAAATATTCAAACAAAAGTATAATTTTTACAAAAATAATTTTTTTTTCTTATTTAAATTTGTGATTAGTATATAAAAATATGAAATATTAATTATAGAGCTACATACATACATATATGTACGTGAATGTAAAAAATATAATGATTTACACTGATCACAGAAATTAAACAAAAAAAAATAAAGAAAAAACCAACCAAACCAACCAAATATTCTTTTATATAAACTATACAACAAAACGAGGACAAAAGAAAAGTAATTAAAAAAAATATATGTTGCACATTTTTAAGTATTTGTATATTTTAAGGTATTTTTTACACTTAAATTATATTCTTTTCTGCAAGAAATACTCGTAGATACCTCCCACCTCCTATATACATATTATATTACTTTAAATATTTTATAAGTATTTTTATGCAAGCCTTAAATATGTTAGTGATACAAGTAATATACTTATACGAATTCTCCTTCAAATATTGGATCATAATTAAGAAAGTGTCCTATATACATTTTTAAGTCATTTATGTATACATACATACTATGTTGGTGTTTGCGTATATCTACCCAATTATAACCTGTACCTATATATGTATAAATTATCCTGAAATTAAATTCATAAACTTGAATATTTATTTTCCCTCCATACATACAGTTTGTACGTTTATAATTTATATCTGGAGATATGTATATGCATCAGGAATAGGAAATTCTAAGTACATACATACATATTTAGTGTATGGAGTTTCAGTTAAAAACTATAATTTATGAAAAAAATATATAAAAAAATTTTTAAATTAAATACAAGTATTACACATACATATGTATTTATATTTGCCTGTATACTAATTTTTATTTTATTATAAATTTTATATTTTATTTGGACAAATATTATTGAGGATGAGGGTATTCACTTAATGTAGTAAAAGGCATAAATATGTAAACCGAGTATAAATGTGTAAATATGTACATGTATTTTACTCGGTTTACGTGCCTTTTTGCCTTTTACTGTATTAAGTAAATATGTATACCCTTATTACTATTATTTTATTTTTTCATTATATGTATGCAAAGTTATAAGTATAGAAAAATGAAAAATTCATTGAAAAAAAAAAATAATAATAAAACAAAAACAAATTACTTTAAAAAAAAAAATTTTAATGAAAAACCAAACCGAAACATCATTGTAACTTGAAACGACAAAAAATGAAAAAAAATTTTTTTTAGTTGGTAAATACACGTACAATTCAATATCTGGATGCTTAAATGTATAAATGGGTGTGTGTGTGTATGCGTGCATAGAATATACAAAAGTGTTAAAATATTATATACATTTTTTTTTTTTTTTGAAATTTATTCTGTGGTTTCCTTTAAATTTTTATTCATTTATTTAATTAAATGCAAGCATATATAGTATATAATACTATATGTATGTATAATCACGTATAATAATATTTTTCAATTGGTAATATTATTATTTTGTTATATAGGTAACTGGATGAGAAAAAATTAAAAAAAAAATACGAATGTATAGCCGCATAAAATAATTTTTCTTATATTGTTTTATAAATTTATACTATATATTGAAGTTGAAGGTATTCATTTCAAATTGTAAACTTACGAAATGCATAATTTTACGATATCGTATGTCAAAATGACGTGAAAGCATACCTATGTACTATCTATGTATCTTTTCTTAAAACACTTTATCGTAAATTGTAATTTAAACTCTTCAAAAATTCAACAATCTTCTCAATATGTATAACTACAAACACACTTTTCAAATTTCAGCTAATAAAAATGACAAGCTGTCAAATTTTGATTTATGTACAAAATCTAATCACGTGGTTGATATACGCGACTAAAAAGTGTCGTTCATTTACGCAGAGCCCGTCTCGTAGTTCTCAAAACAACGGAAAATTAAAAGAGAACCATGAAAGAGTTTGTTAAAGATACGACCGATTAACGCTATTTGAGAGATTCGAAATGAATACCTTCATTATTCTTTTTTAAGTCATGTTTTTGAACATTTTTCTTCACACTGTATAAGTCTATTAGCTTCGTATGTATGTATGTATATGTGTGCGTTTGTATCATCATTTAATATTTTTATTTCTTCAATTTTTTTTTTCTGTGATAATTATCGTTAGTTTTGCTAATAAATTTTTCATGCTCTACGAAATTCATTAAAAACTAAATATTTTTTTTTTTTTTACAATTACAATATACGATAAAATAAATATTACATTTACGTTATCGTTTTACTTTACTTTAACAATATTATTTCTCCTCTCTCTTTCTCTGTCTTTGTCACTGATCTCTGTGCTGCATGATATAAAATGAAATAAAACGAAAGAGAATGAATAAAATTTGAAAAATTTTCTACAGTAAATTTTCGATTGAAATAAAAATTTCACATTTCAAAGTGACAGATGTTGTATTGTATCCAGAAGTATATAATTACATACACACACGAGACAAGTACTTACATATATGTTGGGTAAAGAAACAAAAATATATTGTAATCACCTGTCCGTCTATACACCTAATATTTTATATGATTTCCATAAATGTATATATGTAATGTTTTGATAAAAACAAAACACAAATAAGTATTATATATTATGTATACCTATATAAGAACCTTGATATCTTTGGAATCTATTTAAAAATTTAACGTATTCGCACCATTCGCAGTCTGTTAGTAAGTTCTCGTATATTATAGATTGTAGGATTGTAGTCATCATATGTCACGTATTAGTTCGCATACAAATTAATCATCTGTACGAATGATGGATGAATAAAAATAAAATACTAAATAGCACCATAGTGACCATAGTACCAATAGTAAATAAATGAATAAATAAATAAATAAACGAAACCCCATATCATGTATCAGGAAGTAACTATGAATTTTTACAATCATTCATGTTTTTTATTTATTTCTGTTTGATTTTTAGAAGAGTTTTATATATTCGATTTTTCATCGTTCATACATACATATACATACTTCATCATTTTCACTATACTATATAGAATCGTGAATTATAAAAACTCAAATGAATATTATAAGAAAATAAAATAAAAATAAAATAAAAATAAAATTGAAAAACAGTAATGTATAATAAAACGTATAAAACTAAACATATTAAAGGTGAAGGTGATTAGAATTTTAAAGTTTAAGTGTTAAGCTTCTTTTTTATTTATTTTATTTTGATGTTCAATGCTCTTCTACATACACAAACACGTACATATATTGTATAGATAAATTTTACATATACATATATGTATGTGTATGTTAGTGTAATTTGTACAAAAGAATATATCCATATAATCTATGTAATGTGTACGATTGCATTTTAAAAATCTATATACAAATACTATGTACATTGTGATACACACATGCCCAATGCTTTTATATAGAGGATAAAATACCTACAACAACAATGCTACAACATTGCAGAACAAGAATGATTGTAAAACAAAAAAAAAAAAAACAATTAAGAGGATGCCCTCCTGAAATCAAAAATTAAAATTGAAAACTCACACGACGAAAATATCTAACAAATACATTCAAAAAATATTTTTATCGTTGTGTTAGTTTACTTTCTGTTGTTATTTTTTTTTTCATTCATTTTACACTAACCTTCTTTTATTTTGTTTTGTAAATTTTGTGGGTATATGAAATGCGCAACTAATAAAAAAAAAAAAAATTCAATTCTTAATATTATATGAGGACCGACAGTGTTGTCAGATCGTGGGAAATTTCCCTTTTCGTGGGAATTTTCGCACCTAAAAAATCTAAAAAGGGAAAAGGGAATAATTTTGCCTTGTAGAACAAACATGTGGGAAAAATCACAAAACAAAAGTCTTGAATTTTTTTTTAAAATTATTTCATTGTAAGCAAATTTTCTAAATAAAAGTTTTAAGTCCAGCGCAAACAAGATGGCTTGCTACACAACCAGCGATTAAAAGACTACTTGAGAATTGGATAGCATTAGAACATATATGTTTTTGCACGATTCCGTAGAGACGACAAGACCAAAAGCGAAATTATTATTTGAAATAATGCAAGATAAACGAGTGAAGGCATATTTTTACTTTTTGGAATACATTTTAAATTATTTCAACAGTTTTAATGCATTATTTCAATCAAAAGCTATTTTAATCCATAGATTATATGTAGAATGCAGCAGTTTTTTGAAAAAAATTTCAATTAACTTTATAAAGCCTAACTTTATAATAAATATTCTTGAAAATATTGCAATTTTGGACGGCGAGCACTTATTACCGGATGCAGAAATTTACTTAGGACCAGAGTGTGAAAAATATATCAAAAATATGGATATAAGTCAGCAAATAGAAATAAAAGGAAATGCAAAACAACTTTACATAACTTCATTCAATGAGCTTAAAAGTAGATTACCATTTGATGACAACATTTTCAAAGAGCTTGAATTTTTGAGTCCGCAAATTGCTCTGGATATTTCAAAAAGAAATTATTCAAAAATTTTAAAAGCAATTGTGGAAGTAGTCGACTGTGATTCGTCTAATGCAAATATTGAATGGAGAGATTTCGCTGTTAGTTTTTCAAATGACGAAAACCAAAGATTAATGAATTTATCAATTGAAGAATTTTGGAAAGAAATAGGATATATGAAAAATTTTAAAAACGAATATATGTTCCCAAATTTAAATCAAATAGCCCAATTTTCAATGGTTCTACCGCATTCAAACGCTGAATCAGAAAGAATATTTTCCATTGTCAAGGATGTGAAAACATCTTAACGAAATAGAATCAGCGAAGAAACATTAAATGCGGTCTGTTCAATTCGATCGCATTTTGCGTCAGCAAATATTAACTGTACAAATTTTGAGCCATGTGTGGAACATTATAAATTGCACAACAGCAAAAATATATATGAATAAGTTCTTTAGTCTTAAGATTTTATTTTTTGGATGAATTTATTCTATTTTTGTTGCCTTTAATTTTTGTTTTTTGTTTTTTTTTATGTTAAATTTAGTATAAGTCATGTATAAGAGTACAATAAAAATGAATTATAAAATGATAACGAATTTAATTTGAAAAAATTATTCATAGTATTCTTTTAAAATATTTATTGATCTGTGGGAAAAAATGTGGGAATTTCTATGAAGGTTCGTGGGAAAAACTGTCTCGAAATTCCCTTTTCGTGGGAATTTTCAACGCAAAAGTCTGACAACACTGGACCGAAGGCAGAAAAAGCAAAAAAAAAAAATTTCATAAAAAAAAGTACACGTCATAACAAAACAACATAGTGTACATATAATCATTGAAAGTCTTATCTGATATAATATATAATAAAGAAAGATACACTATCGACGCTATCGTGATGAACAATAAGTATTGCATATTGTATTCGTATTGTATTGTATATAATGTTGGTATAATAGACATACATACACTAGAAACTAGTTTATTTGTGGTATAATATAAGCATTGCGAAGTAACCTAGCGAGTATTGTATATTATATGTATATATGTACATACTGTATAAGTGTAATACGGTAATACTGTATATCTAAATATATATTGAATTATATACATATATATATCACTTTTCTGAATATATTATTATTTTATATTATGGT
Source organism: Villa cingulata (assembly GCA_951394055.1). Taxonomy (NCBI): domain Eukaryota; kingdom Metazoa; phylum Arthropoda; class Insecta; order Diptera; family Bombyliidae; genus Villa; species Villa cingulata. The sequence continues at coordinate 2,410,258 of OX596023.1, forward strand.
GAAATTATTTATGCATAGTACCACAGACAAATATATATATATATAAGTACTATATATTGAAACTGACGTGTTATATTTTGGTAATGTACTACCTGCTATGTAGTATGTAGTATGATACAATGTAGAAAATGATCATTACAATTATATTACGACCAATTTTTCTTTGAACCACCGTTTAGACAAATTTATGTTCTGAAAAGTTCAACCTTTTTTACTTACACTTTTGTTATTATGGTCAATATTATTATAATTATTATGTAAAATAAATCCAAAAAAGTTCATATTCACATGCGTACATATCTGTAAATCTACGTAATACACGTAGATGCAATATTGCAATAATTTTATATTATATAATATGTATTTATAAAAATAATTTTTGTTGCTTTTTATTTTTTAATTTACACCTACATTATATATATTTTCAAAAATAATTTTCATGTTTGGATGACGTTTTGATAAAAATTTTAAATTTTTTTGAAAAACTCAGACACAGAAAAATTATTAAATATTTTCTTGTGAGATTCATCATTGTTTTTCAAAAAATAAAAAAAAAATAAAAATAAAAAAATCCAGCGGCCCTAAAATCCTGAAAAAATACTACAAAGAAATTAGTATAAATAATTCAAAACAATTTATAAACAAAAATGTAAACAATGAGGAGAATTTCCCGAGCATTTCATTCCGGTTCCCGTATTGGCATATTTCGCGGAAATCGCGGGTCAATTAACTCGGGTAATAAACATTGAAAATAAAAATTTTTTAATTTATATAAATTTTCATTCCAAAAATTTTCATCGCGAATAATTTTCTCAACTTTTAAAGGTTTGTGGACAGACGTCCAAACTGCAAAATAACAATATTCACGACGAGTTATGTTGAGTTGGCCTTGAACTTGGTAATAATATTGATGAGTTTTATTAACTACAATCTCGTTCGTTATTTTATTAATTGTCCAAAATGTAATTTTTTTCGCGCGTATAGCTTCAACAATGTCCATTTCTCTCGCCGAAGAAGGGCATTTAATTTCTACTAAACCGTTTTTATCGATTATTCCATCGGGAGTAGCACCTAAAAATTCATTATCGCTATCTATAAATAAACCGCATTTTTCAATATTCACGCCTAATTGTTCACCTAACTGTTTTAAAGCTATTTCTTCATTCAATTTACCGTACTTTATTGAAGGAATGTACGATATATCGGAATATAATATATTTTTTACTAGAGCACTATACGTTTTAACACGCCGTTTACATATTTTGCCGAAATAAGAAGACGTTAACAAATTCCTACGTATTTGGATCCAACGATGAGAATTTGCTTGTTCGCGAGTAGAATGTTCGATTTCTTCTTTATTTTGCCGATTTTCTTTTAATTCTTTTAAAATTCCTTCACGAAGCGCATTTTGTTCTTCAATCGATTTATCCGGTTTTTGACACGTATCTGTTCCATAATTTTCATCGAAGGTCGAAGTTGTATGTTGTTTTCGACCGAATAATTTACGACGACATCGATTTTTTATAATTTTCGATTTTCGTTTTAATAGTACACGCTTCACACGTCCATTTGGACTTTTATGAAACACAGTTCTACTGAGCGCCGCGTACGCTTCTTGCGTATTAAACTGAACTGCTGCCGCATTACATCTACTTCTATATGCACCTGACATGGAAAAATTAATTCGTTTACCGCCAATAAACTTCGCAACAATCGAATGAAAATGTTCCGCAGCGTTTGAATCAACGTCGAAAATCAAACTACTCGCGTGAAAACTAAAATTTTTACATAGTGAAATTAAAGCATCAAAAATACCGTCGATTTTCATTTCGTTAATTTTGTTTTCACTTTCAATTTCTTTCGCGCAAAAATAATTTTCGCAATTTTCATGATAACCGAATACATGATAAGGAGCATTTCTTATGTCATTTTGTATATGTGAAATTTTTTCTCTTTCATTGATTTCTCGATTTATCTTCCAATATCGAATTGACATTTTAATACCACATTCAATGCGCGAAACTCGTGAATTCACATATTTACGAAGTTTGACAGAATATTTTGTATTTTTTATTAGTTCACGAAATTTGTTGCGTAAGTTGCGAAACAGATGGTTACGACATTCGATTTTTTGAACTTGTAAATTAGGTCCGTATGGTCTAGCATCAAGAATTTTTTTGTAAACGGCACTATCACCATCTGCAATAAACCGATTATAGCGAATACCGTAAAGTTCCTCGCTGCATTTAAATCCTTCAACTATAACAGCTGCTTCCATTCCGGTGGAAGGACCTACATAGTTGATATTGCAAACATGATTACGAATTCCTGTGCTTTTATTTTTATCCGTTGCGCAAATTAAACAAAATTTATTTTTAACACCTAAAAACAAGACTTTTTTAGTATGATAACCGACAATCACCGCGGCTCCAGATAACGCGGAATAATTATTTCTGTACGACCGCTTTGACCAACAACCATCTGTAATTACAGTAATTAGAGGAATACCATCAATATCTATATCTCCCCGCTCCAAAGCAGCTTGCTTTTCTTCTTCAGCTGCAGCAAGCATGTTAGCTTGAGCGGTATCAATCCAATTTTCTTCTATGTTTTTTTGGATGATATCAAAATATTTTCCAGATAAACATGGTATATTCAATATACTAGTAATTTCCTCTAATTGACTATAGCCACATCCAGTTGAGGTTACGCCTAAAACAGATCCGTAATTTACGTCAGAAATTGAATTTTCTGTATTGCTTGTAGAAGCAGAAAATTTTTTCCCGCACATATTACATTTAAAAAAAATCGTAGATAAAAAACCCGAAATTTTCTCCCCGATAACTTCAACGTTTTTAAATGTGCATGCAAAACCGACATAATGCTCGAAATTTTGTATTTGGTTGAGAAAAAAACCAATATCTACAATTCTTCGACCTTCTATTGAAAATTTAGAATTATCACATTTATTTTGCTCAACGCGTAAACTACCACAATTCGTTTCCCATCCCGTAAAATGACCATTGCCTGTATCAACACAAGAATTATCATCACGTGAATTGTTGGTATCGTCCGTTGTTTTTTCAATATTTACCGAATTTATATTTTCCCTTTTTTTTTGGTAAAATGTTTTACTTCGTTTTTTTTTACCGTAGTTGTGCCGAGTTTTTTTACATATTCTCCCCATTGTGTAAGAAATGTAAGAAAATTATATTTTTATAATTATTTATATAAATTGTATAAATTATGTTTTTTTTAAAAAAAAAATGTTTGAAAATCACCTTTTTAAAACACTATCTCAATGTTTGAAGCAAACTTTGAAACTGATAGATCTAACGAGAATATTGAAAAAGGATTAGAAGATGTTGAAAAGAGTGCAAAATATTGGCGCTAAAAATATGTTTCATTTACTATAAAATACCACATAAAAATTCTGTACAACATTATTACTTTTATAAATTTCTCTATGAAGAAAAGAGATCGGGGAAAAATGAATAAAAACTATAATAATATGTATAAATAAATAAGATAAAATATAGAAAAATAACAAATATACATGTAGCATTTATAACGTACTCCTCATACATATATTGATTATAAAAATCTGGCTATCTAGAATGTACTATCTATAATCCTGTAAACAAAATTATATTACACTTTCAAAAAACTACATGTATACACTATACAGTACAAAAAATGTTCATGCAGTATACAAATACAATATTCATTATGTTACTCTTACTACTTTATTCGCAACGATAAAGCAATGTATTGTAGAAATTGGTTGTTTTTTTTTTTTTTTGTAATACATATTGTACATCATGATAGTATAAATGCTTATATACATATATCTGACCCATCCACTATCCTGCAAACAAAATTATACTACCATATTACCGAGTTACAAACCTGTATTGATAATTTCTAAATGATATCATAATAGCAGGTAGCTTCTTTGCAATGCTTTGCTATGTTGGCTATGCCATATTTTTTTTTTTGTTTGTTTTTTTATTTATTTTTTTTTCTTCTATTTTCGGCGATCGTATGATAGCAATTGGAAACATTTTTTTTGTTGTTTATTGAATATGTACCACTCACACATATATAATATTTTTATTCATATAAAATGAATAAACGTATCGGTGAAAAATTGATATATTTAGAGCCAAGAGTTATGCAAAACATTTTTATTATCTATGACAAAATTTTTGTGAAAAATAGGAATTTTATATTACTAATAATTCTAAAATAATGTAAAAATTTTTATTTTTCTATTTCGAAATCGAAAAAAGAACATTCGAATTACCTTATATGAAAATTTCAGTATAATACGCAATCATCTACCCATGAAAAATTAAATTTAAAATCTATACATTTTTTGTAAAAATCCTTCTTTCTTCAAAGCGTTCTACAGGACTAATAAGGACAAAAATTACTAAAGTGCTCCGCTTATTGCACTCTACACCCTTTGAATGATGTATGACAAAAATTTTAGAAAAATATATGGTGTAGTTACGGAGAAAAGGTGTACCAAAGAACGTTGAAATTTGAAGAAAGCCTCGTCCTTATTATCCTGTACAGGAAAAACTAAAACCTTTTTGAAAAATTTGTTCCGCTTATTTCACTCTAGACCCATTGAACTTTCATTTAAAACATATTTCATAAAAATTGGATAAAAAATGGCTGAGAAAACGTGTACCAAAATCACCCAAAATCAGTAAAATCAGAATAACCTGCTCTTAAATGGATAAAATGAAATAAAAATTGTAGAGTTAATACTTCTGAATTTTCTGAATAACTACCAAACTATATATGTATAGGTATACGAATTATACTCGTACGAGTGTATATACGTATAGACAGATTAAGTTTGTTGTTAATTTGATTTTTATTTTTATTTTTATTTTAAACATTTTTCTTGTACTAGTTATTTTATTAACATTTTTATATTGTTTCTTTGAGTATTTGTGTAAGATATACACGAGTACATACATACTATAATTCCTTAAATTCTAATGGTAATTTCTTTTTATTATTTTATTGTTGAGTTTTTTTCGAGTACATATTTAGTAATTTCTGGTTCTTTATTATTTTGGGAAATAAAATATGTTTTATAGAAAAATTTTTTTTTTTTTTTTTTTGGAAAAAAATTAAAAATTCCAGTTTATATACTTGTATGTATGCTGTACGTTGTACATAATATAAACAACAAGACAAATAATATTCTTTTCTTTAAAGAAATAAAAAAATAATAAAATTCTTGGAAAATACTGAATTACGAAAGATTACAGAAATTGTGTATACATACATATTCTGTACCATCCATTATATACAATTGATATCCATTCTATAGTATGTACTTTATACCTTTATCCTGGTATATGTAGGTTTTGGTAGTACAGTATATCTAAAGTTTTGTGGTACATGGTATAATTTGATGGTGATAGCTTAAATTTTATTTTTTTTTGTTATTTTGGTCACTATTTGAAAATGAGTTATCGGTTAAAAATGCCATGTAAAATTCAGAATTTCAAAAGTTTCATGTAATATGTACATCTTATCATACTACATACTTCATAGTTTAACTTTTACGTACTCATACTACTCACTTTTTAATTATTTTCTCTATTATTATGTTGCACAGATATTGGTATAGTTAGTTTTTGTTGAGAGATAATAAAAGAAAAATGTGTTTCTCAACATTAATGCTCATAAAAATACGTAAACGCATAAATAGCCATCAGGACTTTATTATTATAGATTTTAAACATTTTGTTTACAGTTTTTTCTACAAATTTTCATTTTTTTTGTTGTTGACTGTAAATTTTGTACAAAGAATAAAGTTTTACCACATTTAACACTATAATAGAATAAAAAAAAAAAATTTGAAATTAAATTATACTGTCACATATTGTTATACAGTGTAGATATATCATAAAAAGTCTGTGAAAAAAATTTTACATTTTTATAATTTTCATAAGTATCCTACAATGTATATAAGCGTAGATATAGAGAGAAAAAAATATATATGTATGTACAGTGTATCATGTTTCATGAATTTTATAACAACTTGACACAAATTATCGGTTACAATGCAACAATATTAAAAACATATCAAAAACTGTCTAGATACTCTACAAGCTGAAAATAAAGTTTTATGTTGATGTTGTGTGTGTTTTGTTGCACATGAGCTTGAAAAAATTATGGGATACGCATAATTATTCGAAATAAAGTACTCCAAAACGTATAAATATGAAAAAAAAAAATACAGATTTTTTAAAAAAAATATTTTATTCAATTTATAAATTAATAGAATTCAACAAAAATTAGAAGCAATTTTAATTCTGTAATTATTATTTTTTTCAGCTACATAAATTTTGAAAATTTTAAACATTGTGTACTTAAATGAAAGAAAACAAAATACTCCACGTTTTTCTGATCAAAGATGTTCGATGCGAGTTATGTTTTTCTTTTTTATCTGTGGTAAATCATTAAAGATCGTATATATTCATCAACATCATTATTAGTGCTACAGTTCTAGGTGAGCCGATGCTATTGCACTTAAATGATATAATTAGACTATTACTATCATAAAATCAATACAGTTTAAAGTGGACTGAAAACCACTGAGTCTTAGTTTCTGGTAGAGAGGCAAACTGTTTTACACGACACCGCTTAGATTGATTTAAGATCTAATAATACTGCTAATAGTATACTTACTTTTTGTCATTTGTCTATTATTATGTTCTCTATTTTTTATGAAAAATTATGCAATTGTCCCATAAATTTTTCACACCTGTGTATGTATATGTATCTGAAAAATGATTTGTAATTTTTTCGATTAATAAAGAAAAATATATTTTCTTTTTTCCTATTTTTTCACTATTTTATATTATACATATATGTACACCTATAGATGCTAGAGATGTATAGATAAAAATAATAATAATAATAACGCATTTATGTAAGCATACACCAACATACTATACAGTGTTGACTTTTAAATTGTCAATCATTTTTCGTAGAGGTTAAAAAAATATCTACATAAATATTAATCCATATAGTTAATAATTTGTATGTAGGTACATATATATTTTTTTCTTTCATATGTATTTTAAGCTACTCATTAAAACAACATATCATTGTACATAAGTACACATATAAGTATATTGTATATTTATTGTAACTTACCTAGACCTATCTAAAAACAAACTCAATACAGTATGTATTACATATATACATAAATGTAATACTAGATAAGGAGTGAACAATTTTGTATAATTTTTGTGTAATGATCATGTAAAGAGAGGTACTACATATATATACATATATATATAAATTACACGACTACAATGCGGTAAAAAACAACAACAATAACAACAATAAGAAAGTAACAGAATAATAATAATAATAAAGAAATAATAGGGTACTAAAGAACTATATATTTAAGTACATGTAGCCGTAGGTATATGAAAATAAAACTATACACACATCACATTAACATATGCACATGCACATGTACATTATATATGTAGCTATGTAGTATGGTAGTATTTATTTCCTATTTTTAAAATATGTACAATTTTAATTATTATATGTATATAGTATTATATTAAAAATGTACCTGAACTACTTTTCAAGTTAATATTATTTATATGAATTTAAACATACGAACTCTCGCACATGCATTTATAGTTATTTCTTATTACATATAATTTCTCATATTTATGCATATGTACATACATATATTAAATTGTACATTCATGTACATTATACATACAACATACATATCATTACCATACCATACCATTACCTCATATAAATGATGTAGGTATGTACTTTATATACATATATCTGTATATATTATACAACCTGTGAATTTTAAATCTTTAATTTTGTTCATTATCATACACACGGTTTACGTTGTGTATATCCGCGCATATATGAAGTGTTATAGTATTAACTACATAGCTGTGTTTTTTATTTTTACTTTTTTTATAGTTGAGAAGAAAAAAAAATGATAATTTAAAGAAATATGTTCCGCAATTTTTTATACGTGTAATAACACTATAATAATACATCTATATGTATAGATATATGAAGTTCCTCTTTATCATATGGTACCTTTGGTAAAATATTTATATTCATTCATATGTAAATGTTGTATAATTTATATGCATTTTACGAGTATGTAAGTGCCATAATACACTTACATATTACTCGTATAAATTTTTCGTGTGTGTATTTATAGAGTTAAAAGTTACAGTACTTTGTCGAATTCAAATTCGGATGTAATGTTATATAAATGTAAATGTTAAACTTCTAATCGGTTAACTTTTCTTTTAAGTATAGAAAACATTATAACAATACATTTTCACTATTACACACAAACACAATTATATTACGATCGTATATATATATTTGAAAAATATGCAGGTATGTACTATGTAATGTGTAATGTTATAGAATAGAATAGAATATTGATGTGCATTTGCAGTCATAAACATATAGTGATTTCATTGTATATTATAGTAAAGTGCCTATACAAGTTATATAATATTATAATCGTTATTTCTTCATATTCTTTCTATTACCATTAATTTTTATACCACACCATCATCATCATCATCATCAAACCAACCACGAGTGCACCGCACCACTACATACATCATATCTTTCTATACCGTGAACATATGGATTATAATAATGTACTCATGTACATACATACTATTGCATATACGTATTCTGTAATTTTTTTTCTTCTAACATATTTTTTTTCTACTACTTTTCTTCTTCTTCTTCTTCTTCATTTTTCATTCATTCATTTACATTTTCTTTTTTTCACATTATTTATCTATTTTTATGTTAAGTTTTTTCTATACTTTTTTTCTTTATTTTCTTTTTTCTTACTTCCAGTACTATTTTTTTTGTACGACTTTTTTTAAATTTTTTCTCTTTTACATTACCACATTACAACAGTTACAGAAATATGTATGTATGTATATGTGTGTGTACACCAGGTAATACAAACTTAAAGTAACTTCAGTAATGATATAAAAATATAACAAAAAAAAATACCATTACAGATTCAAAACTTAAACTCTAACTTTAACTCCATTATAATAGATGAACTAGAAAATTAACCAAATATACATAATCCTAACTAACTATAACAACCATCTATACATACACCATGTTTATAGACATACGACGAGTGTATAATTTATACATAAATATAGTCTTGTATATAGCCATAACCAAGCCATAACTAACCAAAGTTTCTTTTATTTTTTTCTTTAATTTAAAAAAAAAATTTTTTTTCTTTCTTTCAAATGTGAAAGAATATAAAATTTAACACAAATGCATGTGAACATTTTATACAGATTAATGATGATTATGATGATATATTGTACATATATATGTGAGTATACTTACATTTACATGCATTCAAGTATGTACATATGTGCATATTTATATTTTAATGGTAAATTTATACACATATTTAGAGATAGATATACAAGAGTACGTAGACCTAATGTGTACATGTGAACGAGCAGATAAATATGATTTTAATCATTGTTGAGATACATTATTTTATTATTTCATTAAGTAAAAAGAAAAGTTAGTATAATGTAATAACTATAAAAAAGCAAAATAAGGAGAAAAAGAATGAATAAAAGAAGTGTCCAAAGAGAAAAAAAAGGTTTTCCCTTCTTACATTACAAACAATCAGTATCAGCACTCAGCGTCAGCAGATTCATTTCATCATGCTTCATATTATTTACTGACTTTTTTTCTCTCTATTTCTCTCTCTCTCTCTTTCTCTTTGAATATACACTTTAGTTTTTCTTGTAATGAATCTACAAACTCATAAATTGTAAAGTACGAATACTTTTGTGTTGGATAGCTAGTGTATAATACAAATAGTAACGAAGTACCTCATTCTACCCTACCATACGATATACGAAACATTTGTAGCATAACATATTAGTTGGTCTATCTATCCTAGCTCAGCCAGCACATAAATGTACACACATTACATCGCTATAATATAAGTAATATGAATGTACGAGTACAATAGTTAAGTATTAAACAAAAATATGAGTAGGTATACATATATAAATTAATTTCAATAAAATTCTTTAGCTTTGTCTTATTTTATTTTTATTTTTATTTTTTTCAATTTTTTCTACTATTATATTTTATTTCATTTTTTCTATAATCACCAACATGTAAAATACAGTGTTGTGCAAAATAATATAACACAATCATTTGAATTTGTAAAGATAAAAAATTTAAAATTTTGTATCAAAGACATTTTATTCTTTTTTAATAACTTCCTGATCCTATAATCGATGTTCCTAATACTGGAAACGACAAACTTAAAAGTTATCTATTAATTAAACAAATTTGTCCTTTATCTAGATTTATGATAAATGCAAATGTAGATTACCGCCAATGCGATCAGATGATCAATAATTATTAAATTTATCGAGAACCGCACAGTAACCAAAATCATTATGATGGCTGTAATTTTCTTCGTATAACAGTTTTCAGAATTGAATTTGAATAATTTAGTTGTACGATTGAATTACCTATAGACATTTATGATAGCGCACAGCTACTTTGATCCATATTAACGACTTAATCTAAATTAGAATACTCAATCTGTCAATGTTATAGCTCCTCTCATCTGTTGGTTGCATAATTTATACAAAATACAATTATTATACACCAAACATCAAAAATCAAAAAAGGGTCGATATTCAACATATTCTCTTTCCGTCTAAGTTCTCTACTCAATACTCATACTTACTGATTATAAATCATCATTCATCATCTAACATGAATGATACATCCGATTCTACGTACTCTTCTTACTCCATTTCGACTCTCCCTTCTACATTTTCTCTTCTAAATTTTCATTCATGTAAATCGGTGGTTGAGTTTGAGATCTACATTTACTCTTTTTTTATAAATAAATTCGAATGTTGCGGTTATTAGTTGCACAACACTGTATATATATTTACCTGAAGTACTTACATGAATACTTATAGAAGTTGCATGTAAATACGAATAGATACAGAGAATATTTTCTATGTTTTTCATGTATGTAACTACATTAATTTTATTTTTTCTTACATGAGTTACTTGTAATTTCTACGTACCTACATGCATAAAATATATGTATATGTATCTATGCCTTTTCTTTTCGCTTTTACTTCGTCATCTTCTTCTTGTTTTATTTTTCTTCAATTTTCATGATGATGTTTTGTAATTTTTATTTTTCGTGTCTTGTAAGAAAAAAAAATATGTAAGATTTCTTAAAGTATAAATTCCATCTTTCTTTCTTATGTGTATTTTCCTGATTTTATAGTCATCATCATCGTCATCATCATGATCGTATCGTCTTCGTACATAGTATCTAAATATGTATAATAACAATGAAAAAGTGTAAATAATAATAATAATAAAAATGAAAATAAAAATAATAATAATAATAATAATAATAGTAATGGAATGATAACATTTTAACAATGAAACAAGAAAATATAAATGCAATATGTACATAACATAATAATGTATATAAAATAAAAATATGATTGAATTTCATGCAAACTTACATACGAACAGTCATATTATAAATTATGCTATGTAGTACATACAATACACTTCACTACGGCAATGGTATACTAGAGAAAATGTGTATCTAAATATGTATGTTTGATGACAATGTACATGATAAATGTACATTTGTGCGTATGTATGTATGTGAAAATATTTCTCACATTTTGTTTTAGATTCAAAACCAAGACAAGCAAAAAAAATATTACAACAGTTCATGCTGTGTTTTCTGAAGGCCCTTAAAGACATATTCATTTTTGCCTTGCCTTGAAACTATGCCATTCATACACTGATGATATAAGAACCGTCATTATACATTCATGCAGAACCTACATCCATACATACACACATAATTATTGTATATACATCAGAAATGCAATGGAATAACTTTAATTTAAACTTACATACATTTCTGTTTTCATTTCTTATTTATTTTCTTTATTTTAATTTTAACTAAAAATCTAGTATAGTATCGTATATTATCTTGTAATTTTTAATTTTTCTTTAATAGATTTTTATTTGTTTTATTATTTCACTATTATCATTTATTTTTATTTTTATTTTTGTTTTTAAATTACAGTTTTTTGCCCTTTTTTCTACAGTTTACACACACATACATATTGAATTTGCTCACAGTTAGCATCCATAAAACAACTGTAAACATACGTGTAACTTGTAAATCGCGTATACGTAATGTAACACATTTTTCTCTTTCACATAAATTATATTATAGAGTTTTCATAAAATTGAATTGAAAATTTTCCAAAGAAAAAATTACTATACACCTAAGAAGAAATTTATTACATATCATATACCCCCCCATATGTTACAAATGTTACAAATGAATGTTAAAATGTAAAAAATATATGTAGCTATGTATTTTTTTTTATCCTGCTGGTTAATGTTTCACGGTTACGTTAATAATTTTGTTCCTATTTTTAGGTTGAAAGCTTCTTCCATCTCATGTGCCATTATTAGCCTAAAAATGATGTGTGCTTGATTTCAAATTTTTATAGCGAAAACAAATTTTTCAAGAAAAATTGAAAATTTGTAAAAAAATTTCCATACTTACCTTCCTATACCACACATTAAAGATTCATACAGGATAATATATACTGTTCGATAAATGGTAATTTTCTGTTTGTATTTTTTTCTTTTTCTTTTTTTTTACTTTCATTCCTTCTTTTTTGTTCGTTCTATGATTTTAAATTTTTTTGATATGGAATCATGAAGAATGTTTCCATATCTTCTGCGATTCATTTCCAACGATAGTCATTGAACTCTTGAGTATTTGAGAAGTAGAAAAAGAGAAAAAGAAGTAGCAAGAAGGCGTGTACGACTACGAAGAAGAATTTCAGATTGAAACTAGATCTGTGTAAACCAGAAAAACCGATAAAAGTTTTGATTTATATTTTCATTTGTAAACAAACATTGCCATTGAACTCTTAAGCATTTGAGAAGAAGAAAAAGAGAAAAATAACTAGAAAGAAGAAAGATACGAGAATACTAGTTTTTTCTCTCATTTTCTTTTAGTAGGAGAGTACAGAGAAGAAATTCTGATTGTTCCAACTTGCTGCAAGTTTTCAATGAACCATTCCAACCTTTGAAAGAACCGAATATGCATACGTTTATAATTTTTTCTAATTAAATGAATAAAGATAAATAGATGCCCATAATACGACTATAATACTTCTATTGATACATAAATTTTAATTAATTTTTTTTTTCATACAAAAGAGAGAAAAATTTAGTTGAAAAAAATAATTACATACATAGGAAAATAAAAGAACTCATAAGACCATGAACAAATTATGTACATATATAATGTACGAGTCTATAATATGAAATTTACTTAAATAGAGAGAAAATAATTTTTTCAAAAATACGTGCAGACTAAAAGAAAAATAAATGCATAACAAAGAACGAAAACAGTAACAAAAAGTTAAAAAGTTGAAAAAAACTATCGCATATATGTACAGAAAATACAAAACAAATTTAAACGAAGAACAAAAAAACAATTAAATAATTTCAAATGACTGCACACAAAATCAGAAAAGATTAATAATTATTTCCACGATTGTTTATATTAAACATTAAAGAAAGAAAGAAAAAAAAAACACCAACAACTCAGCAACAATAAAGTCTAAAACTATAAAAAAAAAAACAAAGAAAAAAAATAAATAAAAGGAAAATAATATTTATATGTAGACTCTCATATAATATATGTAATGTATTTTACATAAAAATGTAGCTGTAGTAGTGAATATGTGTGAACATCTGAGATAAATGTGTGTATGTAAGGCAAAAAAATCAGTTAAAGTTAAAACTAAAATATAAAAAATACAAAAAAAAAAAAAAGAAAATAAAAGAAAATTCTTATATATGTAATATTTAAATGTGTTTTTTTATATTAATTTTTTGTGTGTGTATGTATATATGTATGTACGTTACGGTAGGATTCTCACAATAATACGTTATTACAGTTATATTTTATATACAACAACACTTTATTTAGTAATATGAAAATGAATAAAAAATTCATTTATTTTTATTTATTTATTTATTTAAAAAAATTTTTTTTTTCATTTTACCTATACTTGTATTGTATGTGTTCCAGTGCGATTATTTTTAATTTTTTCCTTTTTATATACATGTGAATATTTTATATTAATTGAATGTTGTTTGTGTCTGTATATGTACGTATTACAATACATTCACATAGAACATTTTTATTTTTAAAAATATACTATACCTTTTAGCAATCTACAAATACATACAGTCTTATATGTAGCTATACTTACATGCGAATAAAAGGTTATTAGAGGTCAAAATTAAACATAAATACCCATACAATACACACACATTATATATGCATTAAAATATTAAACGAACAATATTTCTTACACTTAGAAAAATTTAATTTTTTTTATTGAAAAATTTATGAAAAAAAAAACAAATAATTTATGTAAAACGAATAAAATTTACAACTGTGTTTCGAATCCAAAAAAAAAAGGAAAAAAGAAAAAGAAGAGAAATGAATTCTAAATGAATTCTCATAATAAATATTTGCATGCATGCAAAGAGATGTGAAAAAAATTTATTTTGGTAGCGTTGTAGAGTAGAGCTTCATCTGTAGTAGACTGTGTGTAGAGGGAAAAGAAAATTATTATCAAAAAGAGAAAATTCGTTGGTGTTTGGTGCGGTAATCTAAAATATAAAAATTTCACAGGAAAAACAACGATGATAATGAATTATATCTTTTCCTCTTCCTCTTCTAATCTATCTCTATCTCTCTCTCTCTCTTCTTTTGATCGAATAGAAAAAAAAAATATACAAATAGTTATGTGTACTCGTACACGTTCATATAGACACTTTAAGTTGATTAATTCATTTGGGAATTACTACATTATACACATTACACGAAAGGCAAAAACACAAAAATGTAACGAAAAATGAACGAAAATATATAAAGAAGGAAAATGTATCCTCTGAATCCTTGATTTTATAAGTTATAGTGAAATATATGTACGCGTTGTGCATACGACTCATACGAGGAGAATACATGATGTCTGATTTCCGTATATATACGTATATATGTATACCGCTAATAAAAGTAATGAAGCTAATTTTCTGTATTTTGTTGTTGTTTTTGTTTAGGTTCCATTTTGATTGCAATGTTGCATAAATTTTGATGATATTTTGCACATAACAGTCCAGTTCCATTTAGTTTTTTCCATTCTTTGTTTTGAAAAATATAACCTTCTTTGCTCTTATTATAGTGCTCGTTATTTTTTTTTAATTCTAATTTTAGGTTTTTTTTTCAAATTACCACCCCAAAAAAGGATATTACATATTTTGATATATGCAATGCAATAATAACTAAGCGAATCCAAATTAGAAGTTGCCATGAACAATATAATTTTGTATACTTGATGGTGCTAGAGAAAGAGAGAGAGAGAGAGAGAGAGAGAGAGAGAGAGAGTACGCTGATGCATAATAATATAATTTATTTGGCTTATGTATAATTCAAAAAAGTAAAAAAATATTAAAATTCCAGTACAATATACATTTACATATATACGAGTACATCTATGTTTATTTATTTTGATTGGTCATGCAATTTGCTTAATGAACATTTAATTACATATTGTGTTATCATTTTCAATCAAAAATTAAAAAAAAAAAAAAAAAAAATTAAAATTAAAATTCGATTATTTGGAGTAGTATGTACATGGAACAATAATTTTAATTTTTGTATTAATTTTGAATCCTTATAAGATGAACAATGCAAAATTGAAAATATTAATCGAAATTTATATATCTACACAACTATAAGAGTTTACATTTAAAACACATGCAGTGCTGTCTATATATGAAAATAATGATGAAAACAATGCGCAAATTAAATATTTTTGAAATTTTTGCTTCTAATTTTTTGTTTTGTTTTTTCGTAGGTATCTATCTATACATATATGTAGTGCATGCATGATGCACTCTAAATATTTCCTTTTATAATCGCAAAATGTATATATACATACAAAATATAGAATATGGTACAGTATACGTTAATAAAAAAATGTCATATTTAATAATACAAACATATTGCATGGATTAATTTCAGAGCATATATGTATGTACATACTTAGTTCTCAATAACAAGAGCAGATTCTTTTTATTAATATATGAAAAAAACAATGAAAATATAAAAATAAAAGATAAAATAAAATTACATATGTGCAACTCCATATATGAGTGAATATGTACACATATGTATATGTATTTTTATGTACATATATACATTTACATTTTCATTTCACATTTATGTATTTAATTAATTAATTATTTTATAGAAATATATGTCTGTACTTATTACACATATTATACAGTAACTAAATGAATATTTGCTGATCTTTTCATTTTTCCCTTCCTCCCTTATCGTTTTTATTTTATTTATTCATTTTCTTCTTTCTGACCTATCTTCATTTCAGATGGTTTTTTGTTTAAAAAAAAAAAAAAAAAATCATATATTTTTTTCATCTTTCCGTTCTGTTTTTTTTTTTGTTTTTGTTCTAAATAATTTCTTAAAAAATCAACATAAATCTATACGAGCTTACATAAGTAATATAATTGTATGTAATTCAGCTGTACATAAAATAGGGTGACAATAATTATAATTTTTTATTCATTTCAACATGTATTTATGTAAGCCATGTTTTTTCTGAAAGCGAAATCAGGCCATTTTATTAATTTAAGGATATTTAGGCTTTTGTATAATTAAATGGTATAATAAAGGTATAATAAAGGTATTCATTTTAAATCGTAAACTTACACAACGCGTAATTTTAGGATCTTATAAGAGTCAAAATTAAGTGAAAATACACAATAATTGTAATTGTGACTTACTTAATATTTTTAACAACGAGAATTTGCTACCATCTTATTTTGTCCAAAGATGCAGTCCTCCAGTTCTCAATCCCCAGTATGTTCAGGTCTCCTTGAACTGAGTTCCACCACCGGTTTCTTGGTCTTACTCTATGCCTTTTATTGCCAACAGTGCCGCGTAGTACTCTTTTACAAAGATTTTATTCTTCCATCCTGTTAATGTGCATGTGCCCCAGCCATCTCAGTCTACCAATTTTAACAAACGTAACAAACGATGTCCACATATATCCTCATATAGCTCATAAACTTTTGCGTTTGTTCTTCAAAGATCCAATTCAAGATATGTGAATTTATTTACTACTTCGAGCCTATATGTTCCTATCTCTACGGCACGTCCCACTCTGTCTTGAACTCTTTCTTGAGTTGAATTTCTGAATGAAAAGTTGAAATTTGAAGTTCTATAAGTTGAATTTCGAATCATCCTGTATATAAGTAATTATATGAAAGTATTTTATTTTTGTTTTTTTTTTGTTTTTTAATATTTTGTCCAGAATGAAAATAATAATGAATACTTAGACTCATATATCCATATTTTTTTGTATGATTGTTTATCTGAATTTTTTAGTTTTTTTTCTGAAAATATTTTTTATTTTTACCATTCATTAAAATATACTATATGTAATATAGCTCCCACATATATGTACATGAATTTTTTTTTTTTGTTTATTAGCAAGTTAAATAGTAATGATAATGTTTTATACAATTTATACACAAATAATAATACGTACATACGATGATGTGATGATATCGAAACAATTTTCATTGCATACTAAAAAAGATGAGATATGAGTAAAGCATCATAGACATTATTACATCTTTTGATACTACATTGATACTCTTTCAGACAGTATTATAATCATTAAGAAATATACACATACATATGCTTCAATGGTACTGGTATACTGGTATGAGTATAACTGCCTGAAATTTTGATAGAGACATTTTATTCTTGTCTTATGTCTTGAATGCTTGTTTGAAATGTACTCTATGTATATTTTCTCAGTCAGTGGTTGTGTTTCAATTTCAATTAATTTTTTACTCTTTTTTCATTGTATTTCAATTTGTTTTTTTTTTTTTTTGTTATTGTTTCTTCATTTTTACTGTCAAATATGAGTTTTTCTCTTTTAATTTTTTTTACATTTAACCAAAAAAAAAAAAAAAAATAATAAAAAAAATACACAAAAAAAGCATAGAAAATATCTTTTTTATTATTATTATTACATATAATTGCCCTCTAAAGTCATATTAAATTTTAATTTAGTTGTTTTCTGATATGTTTATTGATCCATACGACTTTTATATTCATCAAAATAATTTTATGTACATACAGATGTGTATATTATGTACATATGTATAAATGAAAAATAAAAAATTTTTTTATATGTTCATTATATATCTGTCTATAATAGGCAATTAATAAATATCAGAAAAGATCAAACACATTTATTTGAGTGAAGTTCTTCGTATATATTAAAAATGTACATATGTAAGTACATAACGTGAATATTTATGGATATATAGGTATCGTATGACTAATAGCTAATATTGAATTACAACAAGAAAAGAAAAATTAAATAATTTTCTTGCATTAAATATGTGTATAGATACATACGAGTATATGAAAGTTAAACAAAAATTTAAACATATAACTATACGGTAATACACAGTGGTAATTTATATGAAAAATTGGTATATAAGATCTATCACACTATCAAAAATATGTTCCATTTAAAATCTATTTCATTTTCTTTGAACTTTTTTACTTCAAATTTGAAGGAAATCGATGCAGAAATGACAAATTTATAGAGAGATAAAGTTTACTAAAATTTAAAATTTTAGAATTTCTTCCTCTTAATAGCCATGTTCATCTTTTTAAGATTGTGTGTAGATATGTGGAAGTTAAAATATATTTCATATCAATTATTTCATGTACTCAATGTACAGGGTGATTCGTAATAAAATATTCCAATATATACCAATCGATTCCTTAAAGTGTTGCGATTAATGTTTATGATGAGACATTTTTTCGTAAAATCCCTCCTTCACCCGTGTTTTAAGGGTTGAAACTATTTCGTCTGTGCTACCAGATGAGCTCATATAAAAACGTTATAACTTCTGTTCGAAACACAATTAGGAGCACAATTAAGGTTTCGATTAAAAGCTATGCATTCTGAGCTTTCCAAAAGTATCTGACATGTTGTGATCCATTGCCAAATGTGGCAGATGGGAACATTCAAACATAAAAATTTTGATCATTTTATACATTTTATACACTCTACATCTTATGTAAATCCTAACATCATTTTTTTTTCATTTTCAAAACAAAAATTCCTTACTCTTTTTTTTTTTCCTTCTTTTACAATCAATCATTACATATTTGAAGGAACTTACAGTACCATTGTTTCGTTATACATATCTTCGTCATATTTCGTTGTATATTTTTTGTTTCTTTTTAATTAGATAATATGATTAAAACATAAATAAATTTTGTTCTAACAATTTTTTGTTCATTATATGATTTTTCTTTTATATTTTTTTATTATTTTAGTATTTGTAATTTTTTCTTTTTTGTCAATTTTTAAACTAAAATGAAAAACAATTTTTATTGTGAACTACAAAAAAAAATCATATAAGTACATACACTCGTATAGAGTCGTAGCATTACAAATATGTAGGTAGGTAGGTACATATGTAATTTTTTCAAATTGAAAAAAATTTAGATCACTAAATAAAAATGTCATCATTTTTATCACTTGATTAAGAATTTATTATTTTTGTTTTTGTGGTTTTTTGTTTGTTTTGTTTTTGTTTTGTATAATTTTTCATAAGAATTTGTATAGATATATAATTTTTTCATATACATATGTATTTACGAATAGATTCATACTTACATATGTAGATACGTAATTCATTTTATCTGTCTCTTCTAAATTAATTAAATTAACAGAGCAAAATGAAAAAAAAAAAAAATTAATTTATATACATACATATGTACTTGTGCATACATAATATGTGTATGTAACATAACCATATAAGAAGAATGAGATGTTATGTATGAAATATAATAATTTAATTCCATTTTCAATTTAGGAGCATATAATACTCACATACATACATATATGTAGATATGTTATATGGTATATTCTTTACTGTATTATGCAAATTAAGTACATATGTATGTAGAATCGGATAAATTTATGTATTATACAAAATGTACCAGTATGAGTATGTAGTTAGATATATTTTCATGAAATATTTAATGAATGCGTTCTCTTATATATTCGTATGTGGATATGTACTAAATATATATATAGTAATAATTAAAACAGTTGGCGGATGCGTATATTAAGTGTGATTCGATCAGTGATTCTGTCAGATATTAATCCAGTTTATCATCAGTAATCAGTTACTGCTTGTATATTACTGACTGCAATTAATGATCGACTTGGGTGAGAGTAGTGGGCTGGATGGGATACGCAGCGGGATCTCAAGAGTGCCAGACCAACACCACACCCATCGAGCTATTCAAGCTCCTGCGAATGCATGATGTAATAAGTTCACATCCACAGAAAAAAAAAATACAAAATTAAAACTAATACTAGAGTGTAGAAATAATCTGAGTATCATTCAGTTCAAATAACAATGCATGTGCGCAGAACAAACAAAACATGTTGCGTACATTTATGCTTGAGTGAAAATTTCTAGTATGGAAAGTAGGAGAAGCTTAATATTTTTCTCTTAAGACCAAAATTTTTCTATCTCTTATAAGATCAAAATCGTATTGCGTATACAAAAATTTTTTTAACACATATAAAACATGCGTAAAGATTCGCCATCTGTTTTGTCGAACATTATAATCTATAATATTGATATAAATAATAATGATTAAACACATCTGTTTTAATAAAATTTTGTATTCATATATTTGTATTATATTTTATTCTCTTTTATGTATGTAATGTATGTACGAGTATATTCTTTACTTTATTTAAAATTTAATAATAATAATGATATATGTAGCCGAATCTAACTTACATTATTATTATTATTATTATTATCATTATTATTAGGTTCTATGATTTTAGTAGATATTTTAGATTAGAATCAATACATTTAGTCAATATACATTATATATAAATGTACTCCTAACAAACATTTATGTAGATAAATGCATGTACATATGCAGTTATGTACTTACATATATTCGCTGCTACATTCCATAATAATAATTATAGTCCTCTATACCACATTTATTATTTGATTGCATTCATCCATCTTTATATATGCATAAACTCCTATTATGCATTTGGACACATATGCATACATATACATATAAGAATATAATTATATTGCATATTATGTACTGTACATATGTATATGATAACCACATGTAATAGTAAAATACATACAAAACTCATAAATTTATCATATTTGCATTTGATTAAGATTCAAAAATCTTAACAGTATAATAATAATGATGATGACTGTAATAATAATAATGATGATAATTGAATTAAAAATCTACTCATAGATATACATACATATATGTAATCATTTGTATGTCATTTATGTATGTATGTTTGATTTCAGATGATAGCATGTAATAATTTGTTATTATTTGTAATTCCTTTCTTTCTTTTTTTCTAACAAAAGAAAAATAATAACAAACAAATAATAAGCATCTTTTGAGCATCTATTTATTTTATAAACATAATATGTATATGTGTATGTATAGAAGCGATGTAATGGTAATAATGCATGGATACACGTTTTAAATGAGTCGAATGTTTAAATATGCATATATGCGTACATACTACATACTAATGTGCATCCACCCATTTCCTATGTATATACATATTTGGTTACATGTGTAGGTATATATAAAGATAATTTATTTATGATCTTCATTTTATAAAATTTTAAATGTAATTTTTAATTTATATAATGTATGCACATATTCTTTCCTATTTATATGATATGTACATATGGTAGTAGTATGGTAGTATATATAATGGTATGTTATATACATATTCTTTTATTTCCTATAGTAGAATTCATTAGAAATATCATTTGTTCTTTAGGCAAAATTTTTGTATTAATTTAAGTACATTACTTAATATTGTCAATTTATTGTAGCAAAAAGTAAATCTTTAATTTACTTGTGAAAATTTTCGAAAATTCAAATCTAATGTGGTAGACAGACGGAATCAAAACAATGAACATTCTTTCAATTTTCATTCGTGTAAATGATCATTCAAAAAACCACCTGATACACAGCACATTGTTTTAGTGATCATTTTGGCTTTTATATATTTTAAATTTTTTATTGTCAGTTTTAAATTATTATAATCTGTATATTTATCAGAAGTCAGAAAAGATCTGAATTATGTGACAGACGAAAGCGAATCAATGATCATTAATTTACCGTCTAACATCCTAAATTAATAGGTCTATTCTGACAAAAGTCTGTGATAAGCGTTAAGGATAAGTGTTACGATAACCATCCAGAGAAGATTGGGATTGCCTTGAAGCACGAAATATCGAAGTTGCTATTCATGTGATTGGAGCTCAAACAATCGAAAATGTACTTAAAAATTGGGTTGGGTGCTGTCAAGCCAGGTGTGGCGACAGTAAATTTAAATGATGTGGTGTTTCATTTTTAAATGAAAATGTCCAATTTTTGTCGATTCAAATTCCAATCTTTAAATGACCCACCCTTTATATAAATTCGAAAATAATTTTTATCACTTACACAAACGAGTACTACCACATATATTTATTTATCCAAATAAATAGCACATGATGTATTTGTATTTATACAGTAATTTATATGATAAAAAATACATATCTATATACTTACTTACTCGTATATCGAGGTGGGATGGTATATGTGTATAGAGGTGTAATCGAATCTATATCGCATCTACTCGTATCTAATAATATATTAATAACGTATATTAATTAGAAAAATATGCTGCATAATTATCGTATATTAAAAACAAAGAACAATTGCGAATATATAACAGAATTTTACGTAACTATTATTTACATAAATACATAATTACAATTCTTATTTAATTAAATCTAGAAAATTTTAATAAAATAGATTTATATGTATGTACTTCTATGTACACATATCTGTACATACCTATGTTTGCGATTATTCGCGAATATTTTTTTTACAATTATATTTATATACGAGTACAATGCAATGCACGTAATATAATCCAAGTAGCATCATCATTATCATCATGAGATTAAATTAAAATATTTATAAAACAAAACAAAACAAAATACATAAAACAAAAAAAGCAATTTATCGTAATACTATATTTTCATAATATAACATTGACCTTGAATTGTCTTTTAAAAAAATAAAGATAGATACTCGTACGTACGTACACATCTATAATACATTTGCAAATAAAAATGTATTGTTTAATTTTTCCTTATTCAAATTATACAAAAACAAAATCAAATGTTGCTATAGATACCTATAGTAAATTTTGAATTTGAACGTAGGTATGATGGCATATGTACTCGATATTTATATTGATATGTATATGTTTTCATCTCATTATATTCTAATAAAACTAATTAATATTTTATTGTGGGAATCAGTTAACAAAAAACTATATACAAAAATAAAAACAATAATAAAAGCAAACAACAGCGAAAAACGATGACGATCAGTATAATATATACATACATTTATTATATAAATGACTTTTAATATTTTAACAATTATGTATGTATACAGAGTACATAATAAATGTAGGTACGACGTTTCATTATTAATACTCGTATATATTTTTTTTTATTTGAAAATATTTAATACTTTTGTGGTAGGTATCTTATTATTTTTCATTTGTAAATTTTTGTATAATGTACACATTATACTCGAAACTTGACTCGTGTATGCTTTGTGTGCTATGCACACGAATATTACTCTACACTACACTATGCATTATTTTGTTAAATATCATCGAGTCGAAGATGTATGGTATGTAAAGACTAATATGCTGCGCGGAAGAAACTTTTCTCTGCCTTTAAAATCTATTGTAAAGAAAAAAAATTCTCAAGAAACGCTAAAGAAACGTGGTCAAGAAAATTATTACATTTTTCTGCCTTGAATATCGTACGCTGCTCGAAAGAAAGAAATCGCTGCGTTTTTCTAAAATGGAAATTATAATTTCTTTGCCATCATGATACATTTTTGGAGCAGAAATTTTGACATTTCGTGTGTGTTGTAGCTGTAGGTAGGCAGAGGCAGAGATTAGTTTGGAGGAGTGAAAATAAAGTATACTTTTTTCAAGTCGAATTCAACAATTTTGAATTTGATTTGAAAAATGATTAATTTGTCTATAAAATTGTTGAATTTGAATTGAAAATACTATAGATAAATTGATGTCAAAATTTCTTTAACATTGTCAAAATTACTCCACCAAAGATGTATCACAAAATTTTGCTTAACCAATTTCTTTCGCACAGCATACTGAGCATATGAGTGTAATGCCATATCACCATCACCATGTAAATCTACAACATATATCCGTATACATCTACTCGTATTTAATGGTTTTTTTTTTTATATTTTTTATTTAACGCTAACTTCACATCGCGTTTTATTTTTCTTTTTATTTTTTTGTTTGTTTTCATATTCAATACTTTTGATCGTTAATTTAAAGTATTTCTATATGATGTAATGGTAATATGTAATGGAGACATATACGTCGCGAGTATCTACTCGTATTTGTATGAGATATTAGGTGTATATATGTATAGCGACAAAGGTTTGTGTATATAAATACGAGTAGAAGTATGGCATATGTATGTAATGTAGTACTCTCGCTTATTATATGGGTGGTGTTAGTTAATTTTAATTCGAAATTCGAATATCACGTTTTATAAAATCAGTTTTAACGATTTTTTTTTTGATTTCATTGTGTTTTTTTTTCCTCTTTTATTTTCCATTGTTATTGCAATTAAAATATAGGTACTAATGTATACGAGTATTTTTTAAATTATTTATACATTAATGTACATTATTATGTTTATATTTTCGATATGGTATACGTGATATATAATAAACGATTTACTGATTATGATAAACGAAATATGTATATATCTATTCATAAATTTATATGCATACCTACACATAATATAATACTGTGATCAAAAATCAAGGTAAATATAAAATCAAGAAACTATTTTTTTGTGGATTTTATAGTAGCACATGCTGTCTCTGACATCTAAGAATACAGAATTTTCTGTCAATATAGTATTCAATTACTGCAGAACTATACGTTTTCTTTGTAAATAAGTATATAAAAGTGAGATCTTCGATTTTTATTATGTCAGGTTTTTTTTGTTCGTCTTTCGAGAAAATTCTCCCCTAAAATTCGAAAGAAGAAAGGGGAGTACTTTCAAGGCGATTAAATCAATTTGTAAGAATAAGTAAAGATTTTTCTTTTTATAAACAAATTAATCTTATTTTTTTTTTATCACAGTAGTATGTAGGTAAGGTATAGATACGTCACACATATTAAAATTTTTTTTATACAATTTTTTTATATTCCGTATACCATTTGTATATGATTCTGATAATGTTTATACATGTAAATTAAATTTTCAAATATTTGAATAAACGAATATTATACGCGTGTTATTTTTATATTTATCTACAGATACATACATACTCCCTGTACCTCATCGCACCTTCATTATGTATTTCTTGTACAATCTTTCTATGTGTATATCTTTTGTGTTATTATCTCTATACATATAAGACTAATTGCAAATGATACGAGTTAATTAATATGACGAAAAGTGGAGGTGTTTGTTTTCATTCTAATTCCTTTTTTGTCGTTTTTTTTTTGTATTTTGTTAAAATTCATTAAAACCATGTACAAACAGACAGAGAGTTAATTTCCTTAAGTTTATTTGTTTTATGTATTTTTTTTTTTTTTTGCTGGTTGTTAACAAAACAATATCAAAAACATAGCAAAAAAAATTAAACAAAATTCTATGCTATTTAGTCTCGTTTCATATTTGGTAAATTTAATTTTTTAATTTTGAAGTAAAAAAAAAAGTGATGGACAAAAAAAAACAAAATGACATAGAAAAAATTTCATGAATCATAAAAAAATTATTTTATTTAACCAAATTTTAAGAGAACGAAACTAGGAAATTTATGTTCAAATATCTGAACAATCATCATGAATTTAAAGTTCTAAAATTATTGTTTTGTTTTTTTTTTTTTCTTTCACATACTGTTTATAACCTTCTAATGTTTCTACAAACAAACACAACATTCATTCATACTCGTGTATGGGTCGTACGTTGTACTATGTGTAGAGTATAAACCGATTTATATTTTTTCAATGTTTCGTAAAGTTTTTCTTATTTAAATGTTTTTATTTTTGTTTTTTTTTTTTTGTTTTGTAATATTTCAAGGAAAATATTTACCATGATTTCTGGTACAAAACATTTATTATTTAGTATTTGTCAAAAAGTAAAGCAACACGAACAAAAAGAGAAAACTGAAAAATAAAAATCCAAGAGAGAGAGAGAGAGAGAGACAGACCAAAAAAATAAAAATTTATTATTTTTGTGCCTTCTAATTATAAGAAGATAAAAAGCAAAAGAGAAAAAAAAACACACACACACACAAAAAAAAATAGCACGTGACATTTTTTTAAAGGACTCTGCTGCATACAAAATTAAAATATTTTTTTCATAAACACACATGAATGCTTTTCTATTTAAAAATAATGAAAAAAATATTTAAAAAAAAATTTATAAAAATGTGTAAAGGATATAAATACGAGTATATGTATATACACTCATATCTGCATGTGTGGCATTTGTAAATATGTAGATATAAGCACACACACACTCACACATTTCTAGTATATAGATGTCACATACATAAGTGAATTGAAGAAAAGTTTTAAAGTACTCTGTGTACACTTTAAGTATCCATACGCATATATCCTTTATTTACATATGTATATACATATATATATATAGATTCTCTGTATGTATGTATTTTCGAGTTCATTTGTTTATGTGTGCGTACATATATGTACATGCAATGTTATAAGTTTTTTAATTTTTTTTTGTCCTGAGCTTATATACAATTTAGAATGCAATTCAGGACACTTGAATCCTCTTTAACGTAACTATACCCTTTCTTTCTGTATTTTATTTTTATTTTTTTGGTTTTTTTTTTCTTTTACTCTGATGCTTCTGTTTTAAAGAATTTAAATGAAGATAGAACAAAAACAAAAAAATAAAATAAAAATATGAAAAAGTAAATAGGGTGGTGATGATGATTGTGGTGGTGTGTGGTGGCAGTATTTGATGACGATGATGATGATTATGATGGTGAAAATAAAGTAGATTGTGTATTATACAATATTATATTGTGTATGTAATTGAATCTTAAAAATACTTTAGAATTACAATCAAAAGCAAACGGTTCAACAAGAAACAAGAAAAACAAAAAAACAAAAAAAAACATTGAAAATCTCATCGTATATAATATGACATTGCCGACAATTTTATGTATTGTAAGGGGTCTAGACAAAAAATACACACAAAAAAAAATAACATATTGGAAAAACAATAAAAAAATATAATATTAAAAAAGGAAGAAAAACTTATGTAGATTTTTGTCGTTGCTGTTGTGTTTCGTATTATATAATCCTGTCTGTTTTAATAAATTGTAATTATTGAATAATAATAATTATCATGAATATATCTCATTTATTTTATACGAAGAGAACTTTTTTGTTAGTCTCTCTGTTTGTATAATGTGGTATAATAGAGTAGAGTAGTGCAGTGTAGTACGTACATATACATATATCCTTGAAAATTTATCTATTTGAATGTCAAAATAAAAATATATAACAATTTTTAATGTATCAAGTTTCGTTTAATTTAATTTCATTAGAATTTCATTATTATTTTTTTCTCTATTTCAGAAAATCATCAATTTGTTTTACAATATTTGTTAAAAGAAATCAACTAAAGGACAGATCCTAGAAATTTTTATTTACGATAAATTCTTGAAGGAAAATTAGAAAACGCCAGAGAACTAAACATTTTTTTGTTTTTTTTTTGTTTTCGATCAAAATATAATTAAATTGAAAAAGTAAATAAATTTAAACAAAAAAATAAAATAAAAGCATCACCATTTCGTCGATTGCGATTAAACGAAGGCCAACGCTGCCGCAAACGCCAGCGAGTGCCACACAAGTTTTATCACCGAAACGTCAGTGTCAAACGATTGTACATCAATTTTCACCAACTGTTGCTGTAACTGCTGCTGCCGCCGCCGCCGCTGCTGCAGCTGCTGCATTCACAAAAGTTAATCCCCATCATCCACATTCACATTTACATCATCATCATCATCATCAACAGCAATTACAGCATCATCATCAACAGCAATTACATCAGCATCATACAACAACACTGGCGCAACTTCATCATCATCATTTAAATTCACATCCAACATTAAATCAATTCAATCGTACTGGGCAATTACAATTGGCAATTACCGCTGCACAACAACCAACAGTAGCAACGACCACTAATATTATTCCAAATCCAAATCTTGGTTTACCTGCTGGTACACAACAATTATTACAGCAAATAAATAACACAAACAATTCAATTGTTAATACAAATAATTGTACCAATAATAATAATACTACTACAACTGCTGGGAATAATAATAACAACAATAATAACGTAACCAGCATCATTAACAACAACAATAATAACAGCAGCGATAGTAACGACAGTACCAGCAAAATTTCAACCACAAATAATTCTAGCAATACAACAAATAATAATAATAATAATACCAGTAACAATCTTCAAATGGATAATCAAATGGCTTTAACACCTTTAGGATTATCGCAAAGTATGGATTCTGTTAATACAGCCAGTAATGAAGAAGAGGTAAGTCAAAATATTTTCCTTATTTTTTTCTAAATTTTTTTATTTTTTTCCATTTTTTTTTTTTGTTAAAAGATGTTCTTATCTACTATTACAATTCTGTCGTGAAGTAGGTACACATACATTTATACGAATCGAAAAATTTTTCATGAATTCGTTTTGTTGTTCAACAAATTTTTTTTATCTAGAATTTTATATTTTTTTCTATTTTTGCTTGATAAAAAACAGTGCCGATAAACAATTTAAATGTTTGCATTCTAAAGTATACATAGCCACATATGTTGACATTATTAATACATAAAATTGCAACATTTCGTATGTATTTCTGTGATTATTTATATAAGTATATGAATTTTGTTAGTACATTTACATATCATATGCGCACATCGTATACACGAACAGAATTGAAATACAGGGCGTTTCATGATCTATTCGAACGTTTATAAAATGAAATAAAAACTGAGATATTTATATTTTCAATATTTAAATTGAAATAATATTTTGTCTCCTAAAAATCAAATGTTTGTCCATTGTTTTATGTTTTGTCATTCAAAAGTTATCGATTATTTTATAGAAATTCGTAAAATTGCTGTACATTACATACAAAATTTACAGTCGGGGTTTTAGTCAATTCACAAACCATTCTCGTATTTTTTTAAAAATTCAGTCTATGAAATGAAATCTTTATTAAGTGTAGAACTAATCAATCATGAAACAGTTTGTGGATAATTTATGTGTTATGGTTTTAATGTTGTTGTTGTAGTTGTTTTTTGTGTTATACGATGGACAAAATGATATCATAGAGTCTCTACATATACATAGTAATTTATTTTTCTTTATCTATTAAAGAAAAATTGCGAAATAAAAACTGTGGTCCAAAAAAAGAAAAATAAAAAAGATCAAAAGTAAAATAAAAATGCACGATAAATAATGAAGGCGGAAAAAGCTTTTTTTTTCTGTTTTTGTTTACTCTCTTATCAGATAATAGATTTTATTTTATATTTATTTTTTCTATATTTATTTTTTAGAATTATGAATGTGAAGTACGATTAGAATCAGAGTTTTTTTTTTATAGAGTTACAGGCATATACAGTTAAATAAATAGAACTTAGAACATACATATGTATATATAATTAAATTCATTTCAGTTGTTTGGTTATTTTAATGATTGTACGTACATTCAAGAAATTTTATTGTTATTGCATACAGAGCTTAGTTTTTACCAAGAGTAAGTAAGAGGCCACTGTAATAAGCCTTTGCATTAGGATAGCCTCGTACAAAAATATAGTATACATATGTATGTAAGTTCACATGCGTATAATCGTATATCTATAAGAATAAATCGGCTTTAATTAAAATTTTCTTTCTAATGCAATATTATAACATTATTTTATCGTGACTTGAATTTAATTTATTTATGTACATATATTTTATTTTACATATATGATATATAAGTTGTTTATCGTTACATGTATGTACAAACTCGTATATAAGAATAAAAATATATAAATAATTGAACATACATAACTTAAGAACAGCTGACGAACATGTGCCTTCTTTATAAGCAATAAGAAGTTTATCTTGTAAAGTGTAAAAAAAATAATATCCGCTACTACTAAGTAGTTACTACACACATTGTGTGTGACTTGCATATACATAAGTACTTATGCATGTGTATATCTCGCAGTAGATCGATCCTACACATATATAGGTACCTACAACTACAATAAAAAAATTCACACACATATTGTCGTAACATATTACTTATACTACAACTATATACTGCTCTACAACTACCAAATTTCAGTTTGCTTACTACTCTACTAATAAGAAAATAACACACGGTGTATGTTTTATCTTCATCCTTTTACTCCTTCATATTCTCTTTTATTTTTATTTTTTTTTTTATTTATTTATTTTCAGTTTTTATATAGTTCATTTTGCTTGTAATTATTTCCCAATTCGATCCCTTTTTTTTCGTCTTTTTCTTTTATATTCATTTTTTTTAATAATTCATTCAGGAAAGAAATCCTAAAAACCATTAGCCATTAAATAAAAAAATAAAAATACACATCATCACTACATAATCATACCCACAATACCTGAGCGAAGCTAAGTACAAAACCAGAGAGTCAGCAGTTAGTTATTATAGGAGCATTCAATTCACAATTATCATGCAACATTATATTATGCAGGTTAAATACCTCTACTAACAAATTCATCGTTGTTGTTTTATTTTGCTGCATTTGTTGTTGTTGTTATTGTCTTTTTTACCAATATTTTTTTTTAAACTTTTTTAATGTTTTTTTTTGATATTTTCTGTATGTGTGTGCACATAAAGACTACACACCTTGTTGTGTTAGATAAATGGAAATTTATTGAACTGCTGCTTGCTTGCTATATACTTGTTCGTATATAACATTTTCAGGTTTCAGGTAAAAATATATATCACCTGCCACTTATAATTCCCCCACATCATTTAATATTACACTACCCAGTACCCATCAACCACTATCTACTTGTATATCATATCCGTTACGTACACATACATATGTATGAACAATGGTTTTTTTTTGTTTTTCTTTTTGTATTGTGTCTTGTTGTAACTTTTTTTTATCGTATGCTTTTCTTCTCTGGCTTGTAAAATACTACAAGTAGTATGTTTGCAGAGGACGTACATACATGTATTTAGAATTGATGATATTACTGGACTGGTGATTATCTTCTCTGGATATTAACTTATTTTACTCAGTTCTGTATCTGTATGTAAAAAAGGGTCGACTCAACATAGAAATTCCCTTCATATTTCTTTTTGGTTTTCATTTTCGTCTTCTTCTTCTTCTTCTTATTCATTTATCCCTATAAACTACTTGATATGGGGTGATATGGGTATTAAGTACTAACTGCTGCTGATGACGAATTGACGACTGACTGACTGACTGGTTTTAACGAAAAGACGAAAATTTATCAAGTCAATACAGGTACACACATGTAAGTAGTTGTAGTTAGGTGGTTATAGAGTATTTTCAACCCGAATTAATGCTCGTAAAATTTTGAAAGAAATGAATTTGGAAATTTGACTCTATAAAATGAACATGCACACACATAATACAATGGATTCAGTGAATAATTGTCCAAAAAATAAAAAAGATGAAGAAATAAAAATAACATGAACATTTTATACTGTAGACATTTTTAACGTGCGGACTTTGAACTGTGTGTTTCCTATACTAGTAAGAACATCAACCTGAAATGTTTTTGAAATAAAAAATAGAAAGAAAAAAACTAGAAAATTGAAAGGAAAATAAGGATAAAAAAATGTAATTTTTTTCTTTCGTATGTGGTTACGTTTTAATCGATTTTTAATGGATATAAAACATAACTGTATATGTGTAGCTAGTTTTGTTCTTATTTATGACAAGGATAAAATTAAATATAAATTCTGCATGTTTTTGAACGGTAATTTAGTGTGTAAGGACGATGTACAAGTAACAAGAAAGTTTTAAATCTATATATCCGGATTTATTATTTATTACACACAATACACGTACATTATACGATAATGTACATATAGTATGTATAGCCTTCGCTTTAAAATACACACACGTTATATTTTGTATCCTTGTGTAAAATTTTTGTATGAACGTGACAAAATTATTATAAGAATCACTTTAAGATTTGTTTGATCACTAATGATTTTTAGTGATTTAGGAAGCGAAACGAAGAATGATTATTTTCAAATATTAAACCGAAACGAAAAAACTGAAACACTTATTTAAATCTTTATAAAACTTATTATTTCTTTTATTGACAAGACAAGACAATTGCTTTACAAAATAAAATCTAAGTTTTATACAAAATGGTTATTAATTTTGTATGTATATTAACTCCACCACTGATGAGCTGACGTGAATTCGAAGATGGTTTGTACCAGTCTGAATGGTTAGTCCTCGCTTCTCTTCATCATGCCTCGGTTCAGCATTATCTCTGAAAGAAGAACAAAAAACAAAAGGAAGGACGAGGATGTTGTAGCACCGTATGGCAATCATGCAGCTGCAAATTCCACAGTTTTAAAGAACAGTATTGCAATCGTGCAGATGCAAACTCTACAGTTTAAAGTACAGTAAGGCATCATGCAGATGTGAATTCCATCCAGACTTAGCATGTATATCTTTGTTTCTTATGAAACAAAGATGCATAGGAATCTACAAAGGATTTTACAATTCTCCTTTGTGAAATTAATGATACAGGATGGTAAACAAAGTACCGATGTGAGTACTGATATTCTTTAATGTATAGTTTTAGTTGCATGATTGCACGGTTTTTTTTCACAATGTGATAACAAACAATGTTTGTATCAAAGGGTGCAAGTATACATATTTCATGTATATTGATCATGTGTGTAAATATGCAGGAGTTGCATATTACATTGGAATGTAATGTACACGTTTAGCATCCGCACATATGTATCTCTACAGTACATGGCCCATCAATATTTCGACAATCGACAAGGTGTTATGTATGAAACCGATGCATGTGAGACAAAATGTACGGAGTTTGCATATATAAAAGGATATATCTGCGCAGTGCAAATATCTAGTGAACTTATGTACATTACATTTATCGACAGTATATATATATATGTTTGCATTGCATATATTAAGCCTATATATATATGCGCATAACATTTATATCGACAGTATTTATATATATGTTTGCATTGCATATATTAAGCCTATATATATATGCGCATAACATATATCGACAGTATTTATATATATATGTTTGCATTGCATATATTAAGCTTATATATATATGCGCATAACATATATCGACAGTATTTATATATATGTTTGCATTGCATATATTAAGCTCATATATATATGCGCATAACATATATCGACAGTATATATATATATGTTTGCATTGCATATATTAAGCTTATATATATATGCGCATAACATATATCGACAGTATTTATATATATGTTTGCATTGCATATATTAAGCTTATATATATATGCGCATAACATATATCGACAGTATTTATAAATACCTGAACGAACATGCCCCCCGCCTTGAAGGGACTTCAACTAAACTTGTTCATCTGTTGGCAGCAAACATAACTGGTGCACCGCACGTTTAAAGATGCCTTTTGAGGTTCTCACCTCTGCGACTCTTGTCTTCCCATCATGCCCAGTAATGGTGTTCTCTATTCTTCCTAATGGCCATCTCATTGTTGGAATATTCGCATCCTTGATTAGTACAATGTCACCTTGTTTTAGATTATGCATAGGCACTAATTATTGTTTCTATTATTCTATTTAACTAATTATTGTTTATATTAGAAAATTAGTCTTCACCATACACTGTTAACTGTTTGTAGAAGTAATAAAAAGTCACTATCCGGAATATCCGGCTCGAAGGACCAATGTTTGATCACTAATGATTTTTAGTGATTTAGGAAGCGAAACGAAGAATGATTATTTTCAAATATTAAACCGAAACGAAAAAAACTGAAACACTTATTTAAATCTTTATAAAACTTATTATTTCTTTTATTGACAAGACAAGACAATTGCTTTACAAAATAAAATCTAAGTTTTATACAAAATAGTTATTAATTTTGTATGTATATTAATTCCACCACTGATGAGCTGACGTGAATTCGAAGATGGTTTGTACCAGTCTGAATCGTTAGTCCTCGCTTCTCTTCATCATGCCTCGGTTCAGCATTATCTCTGAAAGAAGAACAAAAAACAAAAGGAAGGACGAGGATGTTGTAGTACCGTATGGCAATCATGCAGCTGCAAATTCCACAGTTTTAAAGAACAGTATTGCAATCGTGCAGATGCAAACTCTACAGTTTAAAGTACAGTAAGGCATCATGCAGATGTGAATTCCATCCAGACTTAGCATGTATATCTTTGTTTCTTATGAAACAAAGATGCATAGGAATCTACAAAGGATTTTACAATTCTCCTTTGTGAAATTAATGATACAGGATGGTAAACAAAGTACCGATGTGAGTACTGATATTCTTTAATGTATAGTTTTAGTTGCATGATTGCACGGTTTTTTTTCACAATGTGATAACAAACAATGTTTGTATCAAAGGGTGCAAGTATACATATTTCATGTATATTGATCATGTGTGTAAATATGCAGGAGTTGCATATTACATTGGAATGTAATGTACACGTTTAGCATCCGCACATATGTATCTCTACAGTACATGGCCCATCAATATTTCGACAATCGACAAGGTGTTATGTATGAAACCGATGCATGTGAGACAAAATGTACGGAGTTTGCATATATAAAAGGATATATCTGCGCAGTGCAAATATCTAGTGAACTTATGTACATTACATTTATCGACAGTATATATATATATGTTTGCATTGCATATATTAAGCCTATATATATATGCGCATAACATATATCGACAGTATTTATATATATATGTTTGCATTGCATATATTAAGCTTATATATATATGCGCATAACATATATCGACAGTATTTATATATATGTTTGCATTGCATATATTAAGCTTATATATATATGCGCATAACATATATCGACAGTATTTATATATATGTTTGCATTGCATATATTAAGCTTATATATATATGCGCATAACATATATCGACAGTATATATATATATATGTTTGCATTGCATATATTAAGCCTATATACTATATATGCGCATAACATATATCGACAGTATTTATATATATATGTTTGCATTGCATATATTAAGCTTATATATATATGCGCATAACATATATCGACAGTATTTATATATATGTTTGCATTGCATATATTAAGCCTATATATATATGCGCATAACATATATCGACAGTATTTATATATATGTTTGCATTGCATATATTAAGCCTATATATATATGCGCATAACATATATCGACAGTATTTATAAATACCTGAACGAACAAGATTGATAAAACAAAACTTTCATTAAATCTTTTTTGTTTATTCTTCATTTAAGATCACATTTATATACACATGCATGCACATACATACATATAAATATATGTAAGTCCTTTTTACATATAGATGTTGTGTATTGTTCCATTTAATTGTAAAGTAAAACATAAGAAAAAAAGGTTATCTAGAATTTATCAGGGAATGAAAGAAACTAAGAAACTTCAAAAGTTCATTTCAAGTTTGATCTGTATGTAAGTAGAGTAAGGTAGAGTTTATCATGAATTTTTCCATTAAATTAATTTTTACATGAATCCTTATTTAAATACAGTTTTTGATATCCTTTATGTTTATCTTATTTTTCTTTTTAAATGAATGAAAATTCTAAGGATTATTTTACTGCAAAAATCAATTCGAATATATATAGAAAATGTTTGTGTAATTTGGTAACGTTTCTAAACTGATGAATATCCTTTCTTTTTGGAAAATTTTTTGAAGTGATTTTATTTCATCTTTCTCTCTCTCTCTCTCTCTCTCTCTCTCTGTCTAATTTCTAAAAAAATAAATCAATTTGGCTTTGAAAATGTGTTTAATTTGCCTGTAGGGAGTCTGCTATAAATTTTCAATTTTTATTTTTCTAATTTCAATTTCTTTTTCATTTTTTTTTTTTTTTTTGGTTTCGAAATTGAAAAAAAAGTTTTCCAAAACTTTAAATGTCCTAATTTTTTGAATAGATTTCTATAATGCATACATGAGTATATAAATGAATTCATCATATTTGTCGTATATTATTCAATTCAATCCTTTTAAAAAGTCATGATGAAATTAAATTTACCTAAAGGCAAAAACCAAAGCCAAAAAAAAAAAAAATTGCACAAAAAAATAGAGAACATAAACGAAAAATTGTGCTAACACAAAGGCTCTATTGGCATATATATATACATACTAGTTCCTACACATATGCAGTGCAGTTGTTTATTCAACTACATATATATGGCTAATAATCGTCATATTTTGTGGCCTAGAAAAGATATTATGTATTTTTTGGGGACCAAAAATCTAGTTATTCAGATATTGAAGTATCTAGCAAAATATATAGAGAAAAAAAAAAGGATGAAAAAACAACAAAAAAAAAAATACCAGAAATTTTCATCAAAAATTTTTGTTACACAAAATATATACGGTTCAGGTACTCATTATTATAGGATGTGCATTGCATACTCACCATATACGAGTGGTAATAGACTAACTCTGTCGTCTCGTATATGTACACATAATTGTGTGGGAAATGAAAATTGTAGGATCTAGGTACAGGTACCACCTACCTACATATATGAAAAATGAAAAATTTGAAAAAACGAAAAAAATTGGAAAAGAAAAACTTTTAAAGTCCAACATAATATACTCGGATATGTATAAATTCGCATCGCATGCATATAAAAACGTTGTATGTATTTAATATGAATGGACTCATTTTTCGATTAATGAATATTTAATGTGTGACCGAAATACAATTTTTGCAATTCGTTGCATTTTATTTTCTTGTATTTAAAAAGAGAAAAAGAAAAAAATATAATATGTATTTTGCTTTTGTTGTTGTTGTCGATTATAAAGCAGCAGGATATGATATACTCTTATAGCCTGACCGTTTATGTACACCAAAGTACACATACAACGGTCAGTTATGTTGTTGTGTTGTCATTCATTTTCATATAATAAAAAACTCTTCATAAAACTAAAACAACACAACAAGAACAACGACAGAAAATTGAAGTCAGATTCGTATGTCCTTTCTAAGCTAAGTATGGTAATACCGTAATACTGTAGAGATATTTTGTATTTTATTTTTATCATTTTACGTGTAGAATTTTTTTTTAATTTTTTTATTTTAATGACCATATGGTGTCTTTTACACGACGATAAATTTATGATGAACCAATTAAAAATCTAGGAAGGAATTGTAAATGAAATATTCATAATCATTAATTTGTGTTTGTGTGTATATACATTATAATATTTTTTTTTTTGTTTAATTTCATATGAATGATAAAAGTTAGATATTTTATGATATATCCTTTTTTTGTTACACAGTGGACATACAATAATATGAATACATATAAACTCATCTATAAATACGAGTACAACATTTATGCATATAAATAACGTATAATTTTCTTCCTGATGGTTTTTCTAAAATACATAAAAAAATGTTAAAATGTCTGGATGTACTGAGGTATTTATATGAGTATCCTCCTACCAATCGTTCATACGTATATACATCGAATGATACAGTTAAATATTGCATAGAATATGATACATGATAAAATATGAAAATATGTACGTATATAGGTGTACAGGATATGAAAGGATATACATTATGTATGTACTCGTATATGTATTTAGTTTTATATCCAGTTGTCTATCAACCTACATTATATTATATCAAATAAACCTAACCTATGATATCCTTTTTTTATTTTCTCAAATAAAAAAATGCACACATTTATCCTCCTTACATATACCTATATAAAAATACAGTCGAGCAGCAGCAAGCAAATTTAAAAAAAATTGTTTGAAAAAAGAAAAACAACAGCCAAACAAGATAAGAATGTAAAGACGCAACAAGAAAATCTAGAGGAAGAGAGAAAGAAGCAAACAAAAAAAAATTATTTGCATATTTATAATTCTGTGAGTTTGTATATATGTGTGTATGAAAAAATGTACAAGAAATATATAATTTTAAGGATTAATCGAAATTTGATTGCATTTTCGCAACAATAATAATAATAATACATCAGCAATGCAGTGCAGAGAAGAATATTTTTATGGTTGGCCTCTTTATGTTTCCATTTTTCTTCCTTCATTCTCTGATTGTTTTTTTTTTATATATATTTTTTGTATATAGGTTCATGTTTAAAGAACAATTATTGTAGATAAAAATAATAATGACGAACTATACATCAGCCCGAGAACCACCTTTCGAAAAATAAAATATCGAAAAACCGTACTAAAAAAATCTATTAATAACGAAACTTTTTAATTCATAATGACGATAGGGACGATTATTATTATTTATGACGATTACAACGACAATTTAATATAGCAACAACAAAAGACACATTGTCATAAAGGATATGCATACATGAATACTGGTATACGGTATACCTATTCACATTAAATGCATGTAAAACTATTACGACGATATAAAAAATATAGCAATGATGATGATGATGATGATGGTGACTTAATTCTGTGCACGTATACGTACTCGTATTATAATCCTTTATGTACATGTGAATTGTGTGCCGTATGTCGTGTCATGTGTATTTGAGTTTGTTGAACTACTAATTTGTGCATTAAAATTCATGTATTATAAATGTAGTTATAGTGTTTGTTGCGAAAATTTAATAATTCTCTAGCCTGTGTGTATAGTGCACAGGTACAATACAAGCGCACTCATACAAGTATCTGTATATACATATTCAATATTTAAATTTTCCATCGAGAAACAAAAAAAGTAACATAGTCCTTGTTTTATTTTTTGTGTTTTTAAATAGTTCCTATTACCATAATTCACAATTTTCAGCTAATAGCTGCGCCTATCAACGTAAATACACATCCATAGTATATTATGTAAAATATTATTGCTATTAGATAGTATAAATGTGGCTGGAATAATTATGCATGCATTCATATACTATATACATATACATACGTATCTCTGTATCCTTACACATGTGAGTTCATTTATTTTGTGATATAAATTTTATAATTATTATCGTTTTCACGATTAATTAAAAATTGACATGACATGGTAAATAATTGTTTTTTTTTTTTTTTTAATTTTTTTCATTTCCTGTCGATTTTTTGTTTTTGCTGGCGTATTGATAGAATTTCCTTTTCTTTATTTTTGTTGATGCTGGTGTCACTGTTGTTGTTGTCTGATATTATTCCGTTGCTACTGTTGATGTTGCTGCCGCTTTTATGTTTTGTACAGTTTTATACTTAAATTAAAATCGATTAAATCAAAATGATGATGTGATAAAATTTGTGTATATTGAAAATTTTACAAAATTCTATAATTATTTATATGCGTGTATTGATTATTATTATTTTTTTTTAAATTGAAAATATCCTTATTTTTTTTTATCATGTATGCATTGTGTGTGGCATGTATGTATGTCACAATTAATTTTCGTATAAGTACGTTCGAGTATTATATGAAACAAAAAGATATAAATTAGGTAGGGAATAAAAAATTATAAAATTTTCCACAGCTATTTAAAAGGATATTATATACACGTATACAATGAGTACTATAAAATCAATGATAGATATAAGAATACTAACATTATATGAGTGAGTAAATATTTGTGGATGATGGCTGTAATGTCTATGCCTGAATGTAATTGACTTTAAACGAAATTCAAATTTAAATTTTCAACACAACAATGAAACAAAAAAAAAATAATTAAATGAATCAATAAAACAAAATAACATTTATAATTAGGATTTTATATATGTATATGTATACTCGTAAAAAGGATTAGGTTGAATAATTTTCTAAATTGATGCAGTAAAAATTTTTTGTTGGATGTAGTAGTAAAACAAGAGAAAACTGTTGGATATTTTCGCATTGGAATTGGAAATGATGTACTTATACATACATTTTCTTTCTGTTCATTTTTTTATTTCTCTTTTCTCTTCACATTTTTTCGACAAACTATACAAAAATAAATTGAATTCAACATGAAATCTTTACGCTCTAATTAATTAAATGAATTTTATTTTATTTTTTTTCTATACGTAAATGTTTTCTTTATTTTTCTTTCTTTCTCTCTCTTTCTTTTCGAAATCTTCGAAATAATTTTCTTATCATATTTTTCGCTTCGCAGTTTATTGAATGTAACGTACACGATTGAACATTGATCACACTCTATTGAATTTAATATTAATTTTGAAAATTTTTATTTTTATTTTTTTCAATAGAAATTTAATAAGCGGAAACAGACTTTAAACACTTGTATGAGTATAACGTGTATAATAGAAAATACAAAAAAAAGAAAAGAAAACATAAAACATTCGAAATGAAAAATGAAAACGATATTCTTTGAGAAAAATGAAAATATAATTCTCTCTTTTAATAATAAACACGTAGCACCCCGTACCACCTACCACGTCGTACCTATACTCTTCGACTATGTATAGTGAGAATGGAATAGATTATATTTTTCATTTAATTTCTGTTTCATGTTTTATTCTACAGAAAGCTGTAGACAAGAAGAAAAACATTTTTTTTTAGAAAAATTTAAAATTGAAATCCTTTTAATAGATTTTTTTTTACGTATAGATAGATATTCGTATACATAACATATTTTATCCTTAATTATTTTTGATTTATCTACATACTTATATACATGCTGAACATTATATCTTGTGTAAACATTCGTTTTCATATATACTGGTATCTGATAGCTCGTTATGATGTTGTGTCTGTTTAATAGAAATCTTTCAATATCGGTTCGGTAGTTTCAAATTTGAATGAAACATTTTTTTCTCACAATGAATTTTTAAAAATTGAATGAAAATTTTCTCTGTCTTGATTTCTTTTGTGCTTTTATACGTAAATAAATTCCTGACAAATTAAATAAATTAATGAGATAGAGTTTTCCATACATTTTTTTTAGGAACAAAAAAGGAACAAAAAACAAATTTAAATTAATGAATTTTCGTTTGTCAGCCATAGCCAGAGAGGTATAAACATATACATATATTTCACTCTACACAAAAATGTCCTTTTTATAGAGCACTGTAGGAGTAGCTACCGGTGTAGTAAGAAAATCTTGTCAAGATAAAAAGCTGCATATTTGAAAAGAAAATAAATTATTTAATATCTAAAAAAAATATATCCTGAACGTATAGGATAAAACTATGAAAAACGAGTTTTATTGATTTTTTTACAACATTTTTTTTTTTTACAGAAATCGAAATAAAAATGTAAAAAAATCGGTTGTTAAAAGATCGAAAACTTGCAATAAAATCAAAAAAAAAAAAAATTAAAATAAAATATAGTATAGGATAGGTAGATACACACTATATGAGACTATGACAGTCGTTGTGCTCATAAAAAATACATATCGTATGTAAGAGATGTAGTAAAACTGGATGATGGATTATTTTAATGTTCGATTTAGTTCGAGAAATATTCAGCAGCATAAAAAAAAATGAAAACTTTAATGGATCAATATACATACGTGAGTACTAGCGCAAAATTTTTTGCTGAAAAATTTTGATTTTGTTATTTTTTTTTTTTTTAATATGTGGATGAAAAACAAAAAAACCAATTTGAGTTGAAGGTTATATAAATTTAAAATATATGTATACCACTGATACTATATACATACCCAACCTATTGATAGAATTATACAACGAGTACAATATGAATATGTTTTGTTCATCATAAATTCATTTTCGTTAGTCATTCATCTTTATACACATATTATTTTCATGCCATTACTCGTATACACAGAGAGATAGAGAGAGTTTCCATTTAATGTTGTAACGAACGAACGAATGATATTCATATTCATGTTATTATACTCGTAGATTTCATAGTTTAAACGATTTAAATACCGAATCTTAAGTTATTTTTTTCTCTTCAATTTTTTTTTTAAATATTTTTGATTACCTTACTCATAAAC
Organism: Villa cingulata; assembly: GCA_951394055.1. NCBI lineage: Eukaryota > Metazoa > Arthropoda > Insecta > Diptera > Bombyliidae > Villa > Villa cingulata. The sequence goes on from OX596023.1 coordinate 2,452,943, forward strand.
AATTCGTTATGTGAATTGCTTTTTCCTACCTTTTTTTTTCATTTTTTCTAAGAGCATGTATCACGAGTACCTATTTTTAAACGTTTTAATGCTTTTCAATGATTTTGGTTTTTAATGTTTCGGCTTAATCGTTGGTCTAAATATTGTCGAAATTAAAGATTTTTTTTTCAATTATACGAGAAAAAATATTGTTTTTCAAACAAAAAAAAAATAAAAATTTATACTTTTTGTTTTTACAAAAAATTTCAACTGGAATGCTCATAATGACTCTTATACTCATATACTCTTATTTCCAAAAGCGATTTTATTCCATCTAATTGATCATAATTTTTATCTATATTCGCGTATATTTTTTTTTATTTAAAAAATGTAATACTATACAGCATCTTCATTCATATCCATCCTAATCAGATGATGAAAAGTTTCAAATTGAAAATATATACACGATTACATTGCATTGGATGTAATTAAGTTGAGTTTTTTGGTGTTTTTCTTTTAATTTTCGTAATGTTTGACTTCATTAAAACTATAGTTAGTTTCTCTAATTAATAATTTTGTGTATAACAGCACCATTAATTTTGGAGATGATTTTTGTACTTTGGGTTGATCGTTTGGTATGGGATCCATTAGGAAAATAATTTTTCATTTGTTTTCGATGCAGAATTTTTTTGAAAAATCTATCTAGCTATATATTGTACTTAAAATGAAAATTTCCTCATTAATACGAACATAATAAAGACCTTTTGAACGCTCGTACATTAGATATGGCATCAGATTTCGAGTGCGATTTTTATTTTTCAGAATTTTGATGAAAAATTGTCGTCAGAAATCGAAAGTTAAATGTATAATGTAATGAGCAGAATGAACATTATAAGACGATCATACATTTCAGTTGAAGAAAACTGAAATTTTTAAAATGAACAAAAATTTTTTCCAATCATTCATTTTTATTGTCAGACGATCAGATTTCACAAAAATTCTGATGTAAATGTGAGATTTATTAATTCCATTTCACATGGGATTGAATATAATTTGCAAGTGTTCATCAAAATTCTGATGAACAAAAGTTTTTCGGAATTAAACAGCAATGAGCATTTTTATTATTATACTACACTTTTACGTATACTTGTATTCTGGTATAGTCGTTATCATAGATCAAAATAATGAAGTAAGTTTATGGGTATGTAATGTACTCGTCGTGTATAAGCAACAAAGTTGAAGTTGAATTTTAGATACATTTATGAATTTTGCTATCATCATTAAAACGAAATTATACAGCTCTTCTTCAGTAATTATTCATCATAATAAGAGAAAAACAAATTTATTTTTTCTGTGAACAAGAAGCTCAAAATATACTACTTATGTAGATCTACTTATGTATTCTATATATAAGTTAATCTTATGAGTAAATACAAGTTTTTTTTCATCGTATCAAATACATATATACATACATACATATTTTTGTCCGTGTAAAAAAAATTAAATTAAAATATAAAAATTTGCTTCTTTTTCTTCTGCTTATTATTCTATATTCAACCTTTTATTTAGCTTTTTTCTATTGTTTTGTATTTTTCTTGTTGTTTTTCAAACTTTTTTTTCCATCATCATCTACCTTACAAAATACATACATAATATTATGTGCATCACAACAACTTTCGTTGCTGCTTGTTATTATACCATACTACTTTCTAGCTAACTATTTAATATTCCGATGAATATATGTATATGTTCTTTACTACCTATGGATTTTTGTTATATTATTTTCTTCGTGTATGTGTGTGTGTGTTTGTTTTTTGTTGTTGGTTTCCATTATATTGTTATAAATTTATGTTTTTTTTTTGTTTTTTATGTTACACTATACATACATTATTATTATTATTATTATTATTGTTATTATTATTACATGAACATATTATTTTTCTTTCTATATATTGTGCAAATTATAGGTTATCGCATACGTTACTTATACATACATACATATGTACATATACTTATATAGTCGGTTTATTATTCTGATAACAATTTTTTTTCTTGTTAAATAAAATGAAAACAAAAAAAAACAAAGCTAAAAGTAAGCTAATGACGATAATTTATCTAAAGGTGAATCTACATTAGCGATATAGTGTATGAGCGAGTAAGTACTTATATAAGATTTGTATTCATGTATATGTGTATCGAATTATAAAAAAAAATAAATCAAAACCACAATATGTACAATAAATATATACACGTGAAGTAATATAATGAAATAAGAATGATATTAGTTTTCAATTTAATATTCAATTTTATATAATACTACATACATATATGTTAAAGGAGTTAACATACTGCTTTATAAACAAATCAAATATGAAATCTATATACTCTATATTGCACGTCCACGTACATGTATATACATACTTATACGCGTGTATATATCTACCACTTATACCACCAATATATTGAAATAAAAAATAATAATCAATTTTGAAGTTACATTAAAATTAATTGTACACAAATATTCATATAATACGAGTATACCAGTTCATTTGTGTAAATGTGTAGATACATTTTATTTTTGTAGCAATAAAATTTAATTTGAATATTCAAAGAGAAGAATATGAAAAAGAGAGCAACAAAATCAAAAACTTGGTGTACTAAAACTAATAATAACAAAAATGTACGAATGAATTGATGAACGAACTAACGAGAAAATAATAATAATGAAAAAAACAAAACGCTATTCCGAATCTGAAATTGAAATTGAAACAAAATTAAAATGAAAAACTAAACTAAAACGTGATCACGTTAGTACTACAAATGTATATAGGTAGTTAATGAGGAAAAAACAACAACCAAAAAAATCACCTGAAATGTAATCAACCAATCCAATCGTCCATATAGAATTTTCATTATTCTTTATAACAAATTACCCATACATACTTATGCACTAAATTTTTTTTTTCTCTTTTCATAATTTATTTTTATTATTTTATATTTATATATGTTTTTGGTTTTGATATTATTTGTCGTTTGTTTTTTCTGTGTAAATATTTTATGGGTGAGAATGAACAAAAGTACAAAAAAAAAAAAAGAGTTTGAAGGATGTAATATTGTGATTTACGAGTCTATAATTTTGTATTATTTTTGTAAATTTTTGAACTAGAATGCTAGAATTATAAAAATTAAATATTTTTTCGAAGTAAATTTTATACTTTATTCTTTTACATATACATACCTGTACTTGTAATTGTAAATATAGTAGATTTACTTTACTATAAAAAATATTATTGGTTCTCTGTATGGTGCATGCATATATACTCATCTATATATGTACCCAACACTCTCGTATATGTATAGGTTTTGCTGGTTGTTTTTTCAACTTAATGCTCTTCATATGACCGTTGTGTGTTCATTCTACCGTGTTTCCTGTCTTTGAATTTATTTTTTTTTACATTTTTTCTCCCCATTTTTGCTTTGCAAGGTATGTATGTAAAGTAGGTACGGGTATACAAGCTAATCATACAAAAAAAAAATTGACTTTATTACTATCAACTTCATAAACAAATGGAAAAAAGAACAAAGTAAAGAAAATGAAATAAAAACAAAGGAAAAAATAAGTTGAAAAAAAAAAATTTAAACCAATAAAAAAAATATATAATGTGAAAAAAGTATTATAACCAGAGAAAATTAATCAAAATGCTGGTATGAATTAGTAGCGAAAAAACAAAACTTCTATGTATTTTGTATGTATGTAAATTGAACAAAAAAAGAAATGCATGCGGTAGTAGTGTAGCGTATAGGTATTTAAATCTAAATTACAGATTACAGGAAGAAATCATTTTAATTTGAAATCTAATAATAATTCTAACAATTTCCAGTTTCAATCACGTATATGTGCATATTTTTTGAAAGTGATCTAAGACCCTTTTTAAAAATGTCAAATGGTAGATTTCTTCATGCTCTCTGCTATAGCTGAGTTTAGCTGACAGCTAGCAACGAGTTTGGTTTTCTTCATACAAATTTCTTGCTAACTAACTGCAAAGCTAAAATCGAAAATTTTGAATCGAGACTCGAAATTTTTAAAGTAAGATTTGATGTTAAGTTAACGTTTAGTTATTTGAATGTATTCCGTAGTTTTAAGATAATTATAATTTGAGCTAAACGACTATAATATATACTTCTGATAATTAATAAACTTTTTGGACTTAGACTACTTTCAAAAAATTTTTTCATTAATTTTTCAATATCGCATGTATACATGCATGCGTTAATATTTAAATGTTATTCATTTATTTAATTATTTAAATTTTAGAAAAGTTTTTTTTCTTTAATAACAAAATTTCCTTCATTATACGATCTGTGTATATAAAATGAATTCTCATTTGTGTAATGCTGCTGATGTCCCATACATTTACAATATTTTATAATATGAATTTGTCTTGTTCAAGTGTATAGTTTGAAAAATAAAAAAATTAAAAAACCAAAAAGAAAGAAATTTAACAAATTATGTATGAAGAAAGAAAAACATTATACTATATTTAGTCTATGATTATACTTTGTAAACGTATGGGATACATTCTGTCCTAAAAAGCAAAAAAATAAAAATGTTGCTATGCCCAATCATTACACATATGACACTATAAAATGTATATACACAAAAAAAAAACGGTCATTACCAAAATAGTACATAGTTATTACTGTACTTACTCAGTGTACATATGTATAATTTAATGGGTAGGTATTATTATGAATATTTATGTAAATATCTACCTATTTTTGTGTGTGTATACGAAGAGTATTACGTATACGTTATATTTTACATATAAGTGAAAACTTTATCGTTTACTGCAGTAAATGTTTGACAATAAAATTTCACCATAGTTACTCGATTATTTATGATAAATGCATTACAAGTATGTGTCCATGTTGTGTATGTAATTGTTGTCGTATACATTATATGCGGTCATACATTATGTAGTGTATGTAAATTTTATTCTAGTGAAATAAAAAAAAAAAATACAAAAAAAAAATAATGAGGAAAAAAACAAATTAGCTCCTTAATTAATATTATACAATAATTCTATATGTAGATGTGTATTAGACTACATAATACAGAATACAAATACTCATATATATACCAATACACACATATTTACACACACACATATATAATCGTGTATACCTAATATTATAAATTCTAAAAAGTAATTTTTTAGTTTTTGTTTTTCTTTCTTTTTTCTTTATTGTTTTATATTTAATTTTTTACTTTTTTGTTGTTTTTTTTTTTGTTATTATTATACATTAAATTGTATACGAGTATAAAAATATAAAAATTGTCACACAAAATACAATATTTTCCAACATAAATGTATTATAATCTTCCAATGTAATTTCACATCACATGAATGTCCTTGTTCCATAATAAAGTTTGAATAAATAATATTATTAATATTTGTAGTAGTTAGTAGTAGTAGTAGTAGTAGTAAAATTATACTGTATTAAAATAGTAGTAAAATTATACACACACATACAAACACAGAAACAAAAATAAAATAAAATAAGAAAAAAAGTAAGATAAAAAAAATTAATAACTTTAATTGTTTCTATCACGAAACCGTATACTTACTTTAGGCAGGCAGGTATATCATAGGTAAAATGTATACTACACACACACACACACACATACACATCGATGATGGTATATCTACTGAATATAACTTCTATACTGGCATCTGTTATACGAACGAATAATGTTATTCACTCCAATTATTACATAAATACATACACAGCACACTAATTAAAAATAATTAAAAAAGAAAAACGAGAAAAAAAAAATTAAAAATTAAAATAATATATTCGTACATATTAAAAACTTTCATGAAGTGATTACGACGGTGTATTTTATTTAAATTTAATTATATAAAATAAATTATTTACCAATATACATACACACAACTTGAATAATTTGAATACACTTGAGTATGTGTGAAAAAGTCGCATCACATTTATTAACTATTATTCTGATTCTATACGGCTTTACAAAGTAAAGTTAAAACTTTTATACTTTATTCCTTTTTAATGTGTGTGTGTACGTTTTTATTTATTTTTTTAAATGAATAAAATATTAAATCTATGATATATTTTTTTTTCTAAGAATAATAATGTCCTTATTAATGAATAATTTAAATTTAAAAATTTTGTTCTCTTCGACGAACAAAAATTTTTTCTTTTTAAAAACTTGAAATTGATATAATTGCTACTTATGCGGGTATATAATTTCTTTCCATTATTAGGTCATTATAGGATTCTTTAAATGATATTCGCATGATTCCATAAAGGTACATTTACAATTCAGCCCAGATTAGGTGAGAAATTAGATTGTATTCACAATTCAGCGTAGATTACCGTATGTTATTATTGTGGGAACATTGGTATTTTGGTACACAAGTTTTCAATATAATTTCTCTTATCGCACCAGCGAGCGTTAGATTGGAATAAATACACAACCCGATAATCTAAATCTCACTCTGGATTTATTTGAGCTATGCGGGAAAACGATAGCTCTGGATAAATTTTTTAATGAAGATGTTAAAAATCAATCTGGAGAATGAGAAACAACCATGAGTTGTATAAATTATATAATGACGGTAAACTGTATGAACTCATCAAAATGTTACGATTTCAACGGGCTGGTCACATACAAAGAATGAATAATAACCGCATCCCCAAGAAACATTTACGTCGAAGTTCATTGGCACAAGGCCAGTTGGTAAACCAACAAAAAGTTGGAAAGATGCAGTAGACGCCGATGCAAGACAATTACTTTTATGTCGTTTTGGAGTGCTGCTGCCTCTAATCGAGCTAGTTGGAGGAATAAAATTCTGGAAGACAAAACTCAACACAACAAGTTGTAGTGCCATTGAGGAAGAAGATGTTAAAAATCTATAAATGTTTAACGTAATCTGGGCTAAATTGTATACGCATCTTGTAATGTATTTAAAATGTAAAAAAAGTATAAAAATTTTAACATAATTTTATCCTTTTTTTCCCACATTTTTTTGTTTTTTTTTGTTTTTCGATTTTTCTCTTTTAGGGTTTATGAAAATTTTGATTTAAAAAAAAATTACAAGTAAATAAATGAAAAAAAATTAAGCAATTGATTTCATTTTCGAAAGGATTTCGTTCTACTTTCGACTCAAGAAAAACACAAAAAAATATGAAAAAAAAATGGTGAATTAAAGATAGAAAAAAATAAAAATGGAAATTAAAAAAATAAAACGAATAAAATAAACTACTTATCTATGATTAATTGAGAAAGAAAGGCAATAAATAAAAATGCAGTACAGGATTTAAGTGGCGTGAAATTTAAGCCAATCTCATCATAACTATTTTTGGTTTTTTTAGTTTAAACATTTCTTTCTCTCGCTAAAATTTGTGTTTCAATTTTGTTTTTCGCTATATTACTCCTACTTCACTATTTTGTAATTGAAAAACAAAAAATATTTTCTATGAAATAAGATAGATACTTTTAATAGTACTACGAGTATTTTGTTTAAGAGAACTTTTAAATCTTTTTCTATATGCTAAACACATACACAAATATTATAGACAACTAGAGCAATATAAATTCTTATTTATATAACAAATTTGATATTTCATGTAATATTTCTGATGTTTAAGAATATAAATTCCATCTGTTTCTTACATAAACGAAAATGATGATCTTCTGTATATTTAATGTATGTACATATAGATAAAGGCAAAGAAAAAAAAATTCTGGTTCAAAAAAAACTACAAAAACAAAAAAAAATTTCCAGGAAATGCAGAATTGAAAACTTTTAAATGAAGCTTTTTCTTTTAGATGATGCATTTTTTCTTTTCCACTTTTTTTCGTTAGTTTTGCTTCTCTCCCATTTCAATATATACCAAGGTATCAAGTTCCTACCAACAAGAAGTACATATGTGTCTGTACGAGTATGAGTATTTTTTGTTGGATCTGTTGGTTGGATGATGTAAAATGATTTTGTTGTCGTTTTCGAAAAAAAAGCAACAATATTTTGTTGTACTTAGTTTTTTTTGTTTCAAACATCTTCATTTTTCTTTCAATAAAGCAAAAGATGATAGACAGCTGATATCATTTCATATAGACATACAACATACATACAAGCAAAATTTTATATAAAATGTACATTGTATAGTACATACATACATACGAGTATATATAATTTATCTTTCTGTGTGTAATATTTACGTACACACGTTCGTGTGCATTTTGAAATGTGAAACTTCGATGAATTTCCTTATAAGTCATATTATCGGTACGATGGCATAAAATAAAAAGTTTTTGTATGCAACAATGGAAAAGTGTTATAATCGAATGTATAGATATGCAATATGCATTACTGTATTAGAAAGAAAATTTTTCTGCTCTATACACTTTACAAGAATTTGTCTCTACTTGAGATTTACATTTTTCGATTTGTGTTTATGTATGCGGGTCGGGTCGGTGTTTCTGATGTTTTTGTTTTAATTTTTAAGAAAAGATAAACGACCTTTTTTCATTTAAAAACAAAACTTCGAAAATTATTTTAAGTTAAGCACTTTTCTTCTGTATGTTTTTGTGTATATAATAAAACTTTGTTTTGCTCTTCTTGCACTCATTGTATGAGAGGTTTTCTTTTTAAATATTTTTCTTCATAAAAAATTCATGAAGACGCGAAGAGATTTTATTTCAACTCGAAATCTGTGATATAAACAAAAAAATAAAAAAAAATGCAGAAAATATAGAAAATCGAAAAGAAAATAGAATCTTTCGTTTCAGGTTTCATATCTTTTTTTTTTTATTGCATTTCCTAAGAACCAATTTTCTCTGTGTTTAGATTGTAGAGATTACATATACACGGTGTAGAGATATTACATGCAGTACATAAAATAAAGATGCAACGGTATGAGATTGAAGAATATACCCTATATACATTCGTTGTATGTAGAGGGTGTGGGTGGTATTGTGTAAATTTTTGATCATAATTATATATACGAGAGTATATACATACATATATGCATTCAACTCATGCAAAATAAAAATTACATATTATTTTTTTCTTTTATATTTATACGATTATGTAATGCATATTTAATATTAACCCTTTTTTTTAACAGTCACATATGTATATATATGAAAAGGATACCACATATATTATACTCGTATGTACTATAATGTACTTTTATGGTGCTTGTACCGTAACGTAGTACGGTAGTACCTATGTGAGATATCTCATTATATCTAATTTTTACAGTAAGTATGTACCTACATGGTACGTGTATATTCGGTGAATCACCTATCTATCTATTACACTGTACACATTCTCTATAATGTGCTGTATATTATCTATGTGGTCTGTATACTTTATGATGTAAAAAAAACCTCTTACAAAATATATTAGATTGTATTGGTTTCTTTCATATATGAAGAAAGTATACATATAATGACGAGTAAATTATTATCGGTGCGGTTATATACTATCTATACTCGTTCATATATTTGTGTGTATATTTGTGTATATGTATATACTTGTACTTACTATATTCTCAACCACCATATTATAATCTATAAAATAAAATACTTAGACCCTTAGACATCTTAAATCAAGAATGGTGGTGTATCAGCATTTAAGGAAAAATTAAAAATACAAAAAGAAAAAAATAAAATAAAAATTTGAAAAGGTAAAAATTTTCAATTTATACAAACACACACATGAGTATTGCATACAGTGCATACATATGTGCATATATGAGAATATATATGTAATGTAGATATATGTAGGTGAAAGGATGAATAGAAAAATAAACAAGAAAATTGTGAATTGTGGGTGCATTTTGATGTTCGACATATTATAATTTTTATATAGGGCGTTACTTTTTCTTCATTCTCTTCTAATAATTTTTTTTATTTTTTTCACCACCCTGGTAGGTACTGTTAGGTATATGAAATTTGTTTTGCTGTTTTTACTCTTTTTTTATTTGTTTGCTTTTTTACCTCAGCATAAAGAGTACCTATACATGAATATCCATAAAAATATTTTCTCTCTTTTGTTTTTCAATATAATAGAAATTTATATACTAAATGTTCATATTATTATGTTTCTTCTTTTTTTGATATTTTCAATATTTTTTTCATTTTTTCATGTGCAAAAAGGAAGTGTACTACATAGGTATATTGTACGAGTATTGAGAAAAAAAAAAAAAATTGAAAATAAAAAATACATAACTTCCCAAGCAATAAAACAGTATGAATGAACTCAATATGGTTTTTTATTATTTTTTATTTTTGTTTTTTTTTGTTATTTTCTTATTTCATTTTTCCATTTACCGGAAAATATTTACCAGAACATCAGTTTCAATTCAAAATCAACATACATAAAAATATTCGTGCTATATGTATGTACATATGTAGATATGTGTATACATTGTATAGTTTAATTTGGTTTTACATGAGTTTCGTTATAAGTATGTACACATATTATGTATACGAGTACTACTACAGCTATATATGCATAGGTATTTTTTTTTCTTTGTACATACAGTACATATACTCGTACATAGGTAGGTAATATGTAGAACATGTAAATTTATTTATCCTTATTGTACAGATAACATAAAATTTGTAAAGCATTTAACATTTTTATTTTTATATTTTTGTAAACTTTGTTTTGTATTTTTTTTTTTTTTTTTCAAACTTTCTATATACATATGTATATTTGAGTCCTTTTTTATTTAAATTTTTTTCTTCAATTTTATTTATTTTTTTGTCTTTATATTATATCCATATAGGCAAGGATACAATACGTATTTACGTAACATACATAAACAGTTATATATTAATGTACGATACTACTTATGTATGTCGTAGTATGTATATCCTTGTAATATGTGATGTAATATAAAATTTTGTTAGCTTACATAATATGTGTATTTGTGTGTTTGTTTGTGTATAGATTAGTTTGAATAATTTTTTTTTTTTGTTTTGACTATAAATTCGTACGTACATATACGTGTGTATTTGTACGTTCTCGTATTACGAAAATTTAAAATTTTTTTCCTTCACTGCATTTTCTTTATATACAATATAGAAAAACAAAAGAACTGAACACAAACAAAATAAACAAAATGTATAAATGGACATAAAAATTATAAAAGCAAAAAATTGAAAAATAAAATGTAAAGAAAATGTATTTATTTATTTATTTTTTTTTTTAAAAAGGACATGAATGTAGTGGTATAAAATTTTTTTATCCATCTACTTATACCTACATGTACGGCTTTTTTCATAATTAATTTGATGTTTTTTCGTATATTATATATCTGAATATCTGTAAGGTAACCAACAAAAAAAAAAAAAAAAAAATTAAAAATGAAAAAAAAAACCAGGAAAAATAAAGAAGAAAAATATCATTTTTAGCACAAAATAAAGAAAAAAATATACGAAGGGAATGAGTTAAATTTAATGCATCAAGAAGGAAATAAATTTCCAAATTATCCTGAGATATTTTTATATTTTTTTGATTATGCATTGGTTTTTCCAAGCAAGCACAAACAAAATATGTTCCTATGCACTACGTAAATATAAAACCCCGAATGAGAAAAAACGAAATTATTGTGAAATATATTCTGCTATTGAAATCTTTTCAAAATACTTTTTCTCTTTCCGTTCCATACTATGTCTACTTATCATTTTATTTTTCATTTTTTTTTCTTTTTTTTAGTTTTTTAACTTTATTCTGAAAAATATTTTTCTTACAATTTAATTTCCTTTGAGCATTAGGCTTTATCGTGTACATTATCATTTCCTCCCATATTTTTACATTCTCTTTCCTATTTTGTCTCTTTTCTTTGTTTTTTTTTTCTTCTGGAAACTTTTCTTTCGGTTATACGTAGAGAGTGTATTTTCGGATTGCAATGAACTAAATTTTAATTTTTCTAATTGGCTATTTAAAAAAAAATGTTGCTAATAAAGTAGAAAAAAATTGTTGCTAATAAAATGGAAAAAAAATTCTGTAGAATTTTCCTAACAAACACATAAAAAAAACCTGAAAAGGGAAATAAAAAAAAATTAAAATTGCAGATAATTTTCAAATGATCTGTTCATTTTGAAAATGGAGCAAGTTCAAATACAAAAAATTGAATTAAAGGCTTTTTATTATATGTTTTTGCGATGATTGCTCTATTTCTGACACATTTTTTTTTTTTGAGAAGACATAAAATTGGAATAAGTATGTATTTACTCTTTCATCGGAATTGGATTCCCTGATGAATATTTGATTGAAGTTGAATATAAAGTGGAACATTGACATTTCAGACATGCAGTATAGATATGCCTATATAGCAGTGCTGCACTTACATTACTTCCAAAAAATCAAATAAAATGAAATGAGAAAAAAAAAGAAAATTCACATTTATATAAAGTAAAGCTAATTTAATTATGGAATCATGTTTCTTAGATGCATGTTATGATGGTATATAAATGAATGTGTATGCACTATAAAAGCCTAGGCAATTTGGTTTTTATCCTTTATATTATATTTTGTGAAATGGCATAAAAAATGTGTAGTCCTTCTGGTTTCCGAATGATTTTTATTTTATAGTTTCATGCTTTAATTATACGAAATGGACTGAAAAAAATGAGTGAACATAATAACGATGCTTTAAATAACGTTTCGCATATTAGCGAAAACAAAACAAAAAATAAAAATAAAAATAAATTCTCTTCTATCTCTTCTTTGTTCCTGTTTTTTTTTTTTGTGTTGTTTTCTTTTCGACAGTAGACTAAATTAACTACTAATTTTAGATTATTATTTAAATTAACTATTTAAAAAAAATATATTTTTATTACTATTTATTTGTTGTTTTTGGCAACATAATTTTAGCTTTTAAAGTGCATTAAATGATGAATTTTTTATTACCCTATTTTTTATGTTTTAACTTTTTGCCAAAAAAAAAGAAGTCGCTTACAATGTTATGTTCTCTTCCTCCTCTTTCGTTTGCTCGTCCATTCTTATTTTGTGTTTGTTAATTGGTCATATTTTTATATACAATTCGAGAACTACATGTGAGTGTGTGTACATACTATAATATAATGTCCATATAGTGTATCAGAGCATTATGCTTTCATTATTTATTACTCTAATAAAAATTCCCACAATGGGATATACATAATATAACATGAACGTTAATTAATTAAAATAATTTTATTTCTATGAAATGAAAATTATGAAAACATCTAAAGACCTATAATCAAATACTTATAATTTACGAGTATGTATATGTAGCAGGTATATTATACGTTTATTGTATCCAACATTGTTAATGAAATTTTTTGTTATATAGCGAAAGGATATTTATAGTGTGTAGAGGTAGAATCGTGTACAGTATTTATAATCATGATCTGGTAGTAAATTACGAATTTTTATTTTCATTTTTAACATACGTCTGTATATATAGCAAGCAGTGTTATCGTTCTGGTAAAGAAAAAAAAAATAATTCTCTATTTCAGGATTATAGAGTAGAGTAGATGCTTATGTATGTTATATGTAGGACAAGAACATAGTTGGTTATTTGGTTACTGCATTTATATAGTGTAGAATGAATAATTTTAACTGAAAACCACTTCAATAACCATTTTATACAGGTTACACATAATACATACGTGAAAATATATAAAAGGATATATGGATCCAGTGAAAATTTTAATTTTTAATGAGATGCGAAAAATTTTTTTTTAAATGCAACGTTTCCATTATATGGTATAATGTAACTTGTATAATCCTTCTAACTTTATCAGATGAATTTTTTGTCATTTATGTATATAACTACTGCATGGTGCTTTTGGTATTTCAATTTTTTAATATGCATCATCAACTTTTTTTTACACCATCCGCAACACCATTCGAAAAGTTCATTAATGTATGAATCTATGAGTTTTATCTCAGAACAGGGCAATTATATTATTGAAAGGTGGTAAAAATTATTCATAAATGTTGCATGAATCTAATAAATGATTATTTCATGAGCAGCAAATAGCAAACAGAAATATTACTTGCCTATAAAATTGTGAATCTAGAGTCTATATCTTATACTCTGTTCTCTGTATATTAACTTCAAATTGAGACTTATAAGTACTTATACATTTTACTTATTTAATTTCCTGCTCAGCTGTTGCTGTTTAACCAACCAAACCAACAAACCAACAATCTTATGCAGTATAATAAACTTCAAATGGGATATTATTGTGAAGCAATATTGTTGCTATTATATAATGTTGCGACAAAATATGTATGTTTTGATTACATGTTTAATTGTATGATGTGCAATAATATGACCGAAAATACAATATTTTTCTAATTGAATTAAAGGAAAAACAAAAAATGAAAAATGAAACATTTAATTTTATATAAGAGAGGCAGACTTTGCTTTAAGGTTTGAGTTGAAATAATTTTTTTTTATCAAAAATTTATGTAATGAATTCGAATGCGGAAATTGTATAAATACCGAGCAGATGAACTCTTATAATTTGGTAATATTTTCAGTTCATTGAATGCTTAACACACAAAATCAAAAAAAAAAAAAAAATTAAATAAATACGAAATAAAAGTTTATTGGTTATTTGATAATAGCAATTTAATTATTATTAACAATTATTTATGTGAAATTTGTTAATGTTTCTGTTTTGTGTATATATAGTACAGTAATACGATGTGCAATTACATACCATTAATTACTCGTACACAAGACTCAAAATGCAATCGGAACGATTAATTATTGTAGTAGTAATGTAACTGCGTTAAGGTATCATAATACATAATCTTAGGAAATATTATTGAAGAAATTGAATCCTCTGTAATCTTACAATTCATACAAATGAAATGTCTAAATACTTACTACACATTATTTGCATTTGTACGAGTTTATTACATACATAGGGCTTGTTTTTTTTTAATTAATAAAAAAAATAATTATATGAATATCGAATTTTTTTTATCAAGAATTTCTTAACAAAAGATTTATAGAAAATTAGCACAAATGTATCTACACAAATATATACACATCATATTTACATATGTGTTATATTTTCTTTGTTATTTCTTTATAAGTGTATGCTACACCACGTATACATATATGTATGTACAGAATTATAATGTGTAGAAAAAATAAAAACTTGAATTTAGCACATTTTTGTGTATCTGTATAGATGAGATCTTGTTTAATATCGTATACTCTTACCTTACCTCTTACTTATTATATAAAATGAATACGACAAGGAATATGATAGTTTTTACAAATTCATGAACCATGAATGCAGTATAGTATTATACATAGATACATCTAAAAATATCTTTATATAAATACAATAATGAAGTAAATAGATCTTGAAATAAAAATGTATATATGTATATATTCATACATTTGAAGATAGTAATATTAGTTATAAATGTGCACAATTTAATTTATAGAAAAAATAGGAACCTATCCCATATTGTATGTATATGTACATCATATAAGATAAAATTTTTGTAATTTAATACAAAGTTGTCGGTTTTCGCTATATACTCTATATATTAAAAGAATATCAAGTAAAAATGACAATAATAAAGAACCTGTTGTTATTGTTGTTTACACATTTGTACATACATACATATGTACACATTAAATCTTTGCTTTATAATAGTACATATATTTCTAATATTATTTTTTTCTATATAACAATTCAAATATACAGAGTAATAGAGCAGATACTCTCGTTATTATATATAGAAATCTATGGCATTTTATATAAAAGGTATAGTTTTACATTTTTTATTTATTTATTTATAGAAAAATAAAATAATTTTTTTTAACAAAAAAAACTAATAAGAAAAATTGAATAAATTGCATAACTTTTACGTACTATTGGGTTGAGTCATAAATAATGTCCGTTTTGATTAATCATGTTTTATTTTCTATAACATACAATTTAAATTATATTAATCTAAGATATATTCACCATCATTATCGATGACTTGTTGCCATTTATCTGGAAGACTTTCAATGCCCCTTTCAAAAAACCTCGGTGGTTTGTTGCTAAAAAAAGTTTCTAAGAACTCTTGGACTTGGTCATCATTTATAAACTGCTGCCCATTAAGTTCGTTCTGAAGAGCACGGAAAAGATGGTAATCGGTTGGTGCAAGATCTGGCGAATATGGAGGATGAGGCAGTACAGACCAGCCAAGCTCCAGTATCTTTTGCTGAGTAATCCTTGCTGTATGGGGTCTTGCGTTATCATGTAATAAAATGACGTTACCTCTATTGATGAGTGCTGGACGCTTTTCCCGCAATTTCTGTTGGAGACGCTCTAGTTGTTGAGTGTAAACCTCTGCAGTGACAGTTTCGTTTCTGTTTAATAACTCATGATGAATAATGCCACGGTGATCCCACCATACGCATAGAAGGATCTTTCGTCCATGTAAGTTCGACTTTGGCTCAGGTTGAGGCCGTTCAGTCTTGTCGCACCATTGTCGTTTTCGAATGACATTCTCATATGTAACCCATTTTTCATCGCCCGTAATAATTTTCTTCAAAAACGCATCATTTTTGTGACGAGAAAGAAGACTAGCAGCAATGTTTATTCGAATAGCTTTGTTTTGCTCTGTCAGTTGATGTGGGACCCATACACCAAGCTTGGTAACTTTTCCTAGCTGATGCAAATGGCGATTGACAGTTGATTGTGAACTATCTAGCTTCTCTGCGAGTTCTCTGGTTGTAATACGAGTGTTATGCTCCACCAAAGCTCTCAGCCTATCATTGTCAAAGTCGGACGATCTTCCTGGTCGAGGTTCATCTCTGAGGGTCGTATCTCCAGAACGAAATCTTTCAAACCATCGACGTACTGTTCGATCTGTAGCAGCACCTTCACCATACACGCTACAAATTTTTTCAGCTGTTTCAGTAGCATTGCTTCCAAGTTTGAACTCCCATAACATAATGTGCCTTAAATGTTCTTTTAAGTTCTCCATTCCTATTACTAAGGAAAAACACTTTTTAAACGACTTTCACACTTTGACGTTTGAATACAAAATAACACTAGCCGATGTACAAGATTAATATGAAAGTAACTCGTTTGACAACGTAATTAAGCAATCCAGCGAAACTGGTTTCATATATACCAGCAGCGGACATTATTTATGACTCAACCCAATACATTAATATGACAGATATGCACACATTTATGACAAATTGAGGTTATATCTTTACGTATATATAAAGAGTATTTGGAAATTTTTAAAATTTGTACAAATAATTGCGTATAAATTTTCATGACAATACAATATGTATAGCATTGCAATTATTATTATTTTTTTACTGTTATTCAATCTAACTAAAATCTACTATATTAAAAGGTAGGCATATATTAAAGCATAATTTGATAACACATATGTAAATACACACAGTCAAACAAGCAGATATTATTCAATGAAAAACTACAACAGTTATTCATACAGTAAATCCATATAAATGATGAATATCTACAATAAAACTTTTATTTTTATATTGCGTTGCATATTCTCTATCTCTCTCAGTAGAATGTGAACAGTATACATGACAAAAAACAAAAAATCAACTCACAAACAACTTTTACTTGCTCCTCTTTTTTTTATATACATACTTCGAAACAGTGGAGGTCATTGACTATAACAGTTCCTTTAGTATACGATACAATACGGGTAGTATTCTACATAATCATGTGTACTCGTTATTGCTGGAAAAAAGTTTATTTTTTCTCTGAGTAGAATGCGAATAGTGTACATAACAAACCATAGAGATCAACTAACAACTTTTCATATTTGTTCCCCTATTTTCCATACAATATTCTCGAACAGTAGAAGAGCAGTATTTCACAAATAATGTTTACTCATTTTTGGAATTTCATTTTGAAACTTCGAGTGATGCCAAGGGGCTCTTAATCATGAAATCTGTCACTGATGCAAATTGAATATAAATTTATACATTTCACGTGCATAATCTTAAGTTTTACCATAGTGTGATATATAGAGATATATTCAATATTATCTATACATTTATCCATGTATTGTATGTCAAATATGAAAAGTAAAAAAAATGAAAAAAAAAAATCCTACATTATTTGCATATGGAAAAGGATAAGTCTCAAACTATACATATCCGAATGCGTAGTACATAGATATTCTATATAAATACTATCGTCTATATATGCGACACACACACACACACACACACACACACACACACACACACCCAGATCTACTCCTACAAATTTTATAGAAATGAATAATGAATTCGATATACTTCCATTTCAAGTGTCTTATATTTTCTTTTTCATTTTATTATGTCCTAATTGTTGTACGAGTATGATATGATCTGGTAATATATATGTTACGAGTAATATATACGATACGTTTGTGTGTACTATTTTGAAAATTTTTGAATTTAATTTACTTGAAATAATTGGATAAACTTTTTCCGAAAAATAAATTTTTTTTTTCTTCAAGGAAAAATAAAAATTAAAATAAAATAAAAGGAAAAAAAATAGAAATTTAGAAAAACCCAAAATAGAGAAGAAAAAAAAATAAAATAAAATTAAATGAATAAATTTTTCATTTTATCCTTTTCGTATGCATTTTATATATAGATTTCTTATGATGTTTAGAAAGAAAATGTACTATAGGTAGCTACTGTGTTTGCTTTAATTTTTTTTTTGTGGCTTTGATTTCTGCTGCATAGCACCAACATTACTCGTCTCGTATACGAATGAGTATACTACTCTTACTCTTACTTCGTAGTACTAGACTAGGTACATACCAAGATGTATAGAGTAACATGTTACTCTATACAACTTGGTACGTACTGTACCATACACCATACTGTACTACTCAGCAAACTAGTGATATGGATACCTAGACCTACCTATTATTGCACAGCACATGTATACAGTACAGTTCTATATATGTACATTTACTTCTATGAGAATTTCTCTAGTATATTACTCATGCCTATATATACTGAATACTGAATACTGTTGCTGGCTGATACATTCAATTCTCATTTCAAATTTCGACATTAAGATTTAAGAAACGAAAAATAATATATAAAACATAAAACTTAGGAATTTATTGTTAATGAGAAGAGAAATGTTGCAATAAGAGAATGTAGTTTGTTTCAAAATAAAAATAAAAAAATAATTTAATAGAAAAAGAACAGAAATAAAGATGAAAATTGAATCAGATTTTATTCAAGAATTTTCAAATCTTTTTCAAATCTTTAAATAAATTATTATATATTTTATCCTTAGCAAGATATGGTAAGATTTTATTGTGTATAATGAAATGAATGAAATGATCTATATAGGGGATGGGTGTATAGGTTCTAGTGCAATATCGACTTTTCATATCCAGAGATAAGAATATGAAAAACTTTTAAAACTAAGTATTATACGAATTTACCAAAACAAAAAATAATGTCTGTTTTTGTTTTTAATTTTATTTATTTTTTCATTGAGTATACATAACTTAATGAAGAAAAATTTTCTATGTTTATTTATTTATTTATTTATTTATTTTTTGTGCATTATTGTGTGTTGTGTGTTTAAATTTTTATATACATCCATACATACTATAATATGATTTTAGTTAATAAATAAACATTGAATTTAAAATCATTATTTAATTTTTATTTTATTGTATTGATGCAGTTTTTATTATTTTTTTTGTTAGGTAGTTTTTAAAAATTTTTGTTTTTTTTTCGATTTGATTTGATTAATTTTTTTCTGATGTTATGTTGTTTCAGTTGTGGTTATTGTTAAGTTTTTTTGTTATTTTTTTTTTTAAATTTTCATTGTATTTTTTTTTGAATCACTCGCATATATGTATGTATAGTCGTACATATGAATATGCATATATGAAAAATATTATTATTTGACCTCAAAAC
The DNA here is from genome assembly GCA_951394055.1 of Villa cingulata. NCBI lineage: Eukaryota > Metazoa > Arthropoda > Insecta > Diptera > Bombyliidae > Villa > Villa cingulata. The sequence goes on from OX596023.1 coordinate 2,472,917, forward strand.
ATTTTACATGTAAATGTACAGTAGATATTAATTTATAGTTGATTGCTCATGTGTAGCAAAATGAGAAATAATGTATTTTAGTTGAATTAATACTAATATGTAACTCTGTATGTGTATGTATGCGTATATAGTAGCTAGCTGAAAACAAAAAAAAAAATATAGTATATATTTAAAACAATAAAATTAGATAAAAAAAAAATTGTTTTTATTACATATTTGTATATTTTTATAATAATTTTTACGCTTCTTGGATAAATAATATAATTTTTCAAAGTTAGTACACATTTCTATGTGGAAAAAAAAATTAATGTTCATAAAATAAATACATATGTAATGGGAATAAATGTGTATAGATTATGTTGAGATTTTGAACAAAAAAAATTAAATCTATCTATCCATCTTTATGCCCATGTTACTCATGTGAGTGAATTATTGTATTACAGTACAAACAGTCAGCGTGGAAAGTGATTGTACACAATACTTTTTGAAATTGAATTTTCTCGTTAGTTGTACGTTTGGTACACGTGACAATAATTGTACTTCCATAATCATTTTTCAGTGAAGACTTCGATTCTCGTCGAATTTCTAACTTTTCGTTAACTTACCTCCAAAGTTCACTCAGCTTTGAGCGAATAGCAGTTTGCTGAGAAAATGAACTTAGAAAGGCTGAGTCGAATCTACTGGCCGACTGATAATATGTAACTACTTAATTCGAAAGTACTATTAGACCATTCTACAAAATTGGATAAGTATAAGTCCTTTAAGCCCAATCATATAATATAAATACCTAGTTTATACGCAATCCACTTTTATTCTGGATTTTGGATTATTTCCAATTTTCTCTCTTATAAATTCTATAATTTGGAATGTGGAATAAGTCCAATTCAATTGGGAATATTCAAAATTTTCGTATTTTTAATTACCGAGTTTATACAATTCCGGATTAAATTCAGAATATTTTTTCTTGTATAAATCAGAGGTAATTGAGTTTATTTCTTTACCAACAACAACTCAGTGGTTTGAATCCATATTTAAACCGTTAAGAAAGCTTATAAATGCGCATACATGATAGTTATGTTGCAAGTCAAAAAATTACTTCTATGAATGCTAGGGCTCTCACCAGAGCTGCAGTGTGAGAGAAGGAGGAGGATGAAGAAGAAAAAGAAAATCATTCTTTCAACCTTGACTCTCAAGAGTGGTTGGTTGTTAAGAAAAACTTCTGAGAAACGACGCTCTATGTATAATCGACTACAGATACACTTTTAACAGACAACAGAGTACATGTAATGTAACTTTTAACATTGAATGTAAAATATGTAATGATAAATGAAAGGTAATCTAAACATAATAAATTATTATGTGTTCATTAATTTTGAAGAAAATGAAAAAAAGAAAAAAAAAACGAAAGATCAACAAACCCGATTACAGAGTGAAAGAGAAATACAAAAAACTAAATCTTATGGAAGTGAAAATAAATTTTCAAAAATATCAAAAACCAAAAACCAAAAAAAAAAACACGAACTTTCAATTGTCATTATTTTATCATTTTTATTGTAATAAATTTATCACAAAAGAATAAAAAAAAAATATACAAACACAAAAAAAATTAATAACATAAAACCGTACACGTAATTATTGTGCATTTATGGGACATTCATTATGTATCATTCATTCGTTCATTTTACATCATAAAATTATAGTGGCATAAAGTTCAAAACTTGAACGAGTATTAGATGACCAATGAGACCATACATATATGAGTGTATAGATTGTATATAGGTAAAAATAAATATACATGAAAATGTTATTTTAATGAATAACCTACCGAAAAAAAACTAACTTAAAGAAAGAAACCTTTTCATAATTATTATGTCAATTTATTTGCTTTTAATTTTTTTCCTGTCCAGTTTTTTTTTTAGATATGTTTTTTTCTTGTATTTTTGATAATTCATTTGTAGTTGATTTAAATTAAGAAAACCATTAAATATGACAGAATAATGAATACAAAAAAAATATCAAAAAAAATATAACGTCAAAAGTATGAGATAGTATTCGTATGCAGTTCTCATTCAATGAACTTTTTCTTTATATTTTCAAAATTTTTCATATTAAATAATAATATCAGTTGTTGTTGTTATTGTTTACGGTGTGGAAGGACGCTTATACTAGCAAACCTGAGCACTTAGAGACAGGGTTGTCTATTGTATACTCAAAGACTCTCATCTAGTCAAACTTCTTCCTCACTCTCAGGTATAACGAAGAAGTTTATAGCCCGATAATTTAAGCCTGACGATATCAGTACCGAAAATGCTCATTTGGGTGAAGGAGAAGGCAGGATACTCACATAAAATGTGCTCTGTCTTATCATCCTACTTCCCATAAGCAGCACACAGCTCATCACTGATGAGTTCTATGGTATTAAGAAGCTGCCTACGGGTATTATGCTTTGCTTGAGAATTGACCATTGCTCTTCAGTATTTTTTTTCCTAGTTTGAGAAGAAAAACTGATAGGGCATCGTCAGGCTTTTTTGGGAAGCGTTTGATCAACCTGTACTTAAGATTCTCTTGTCAGAGCAGCTTTTACAAGTTCTTAGGCAGACTGATTACTGGTTTAGGGCCTACGAAGCTCATTTCGGCGCCTTTTTTAGCAATGCTATCGACTGCCTCATTGCCTTCATGATCCTGATGTCCTGGTATCCAAATGAGATCCATCAAGTTGTATTTAGCGACATTATTATTTGGAAAATAATGAATTATTTAATAGAAACATGATTTTTAAGGATAATATGCTATCAATTTTTTATAATGTATGTATTTGGTATCAGCACCCCACACACTTTTTTTTAATGATTTTTCTTTTTTTTTGTTTTTCTTTTGGATTTGTTTATACTCGATAAACAATATTTCAAAAAATGGTTAGATACAATTTTTTTTTTCTGTAATAAATTCGTATTCATAATTTCTTTTTATGGATATAAACAATAATAATTTAGTAAACGTTTTTTCTTTTTGTTTTTATTTACAACACAAAATTTTGTTTGAGAAAATCGTATGGTACCGATTGTCACAAGAAAAATTTTCCATCAAAAAATAAAACAAATAATAATGAACAAACAAACAACTATAAACAAGCAAAAATGTAAATGTATTCTAAGGAGACATTTTAGAGACATTTCTAGGGAGACAGTATTTTCAATGTTTCAATTTTCTTATATCTTTTTTTTCAACAAACTTTTGTCTATCTCTTATTTTTGGTAGTTATGTATTTTCAGAGTACTTAACTACAATTTAAAAGGTTCGTAGAAAAATTATTATTTTAAAGAAATTCATAAACTTTTATATGTGTATGTATGCCTTGCACGATATACATATATCGTTAAATATTTTATTGACATTTTGGATTTTGATATCTTATTTTTATTTTGTTTTTTTTTTATATAAATTTTTTATAATCGCCAGCAACTACAACACAAAAAATTTGGTTCGTTGTTTTTTTTTTTTATTTTTCAGTAAATGACGACTGAAATGAAACGAAACGAAAATAAAAGAAATATTATAAAAATTGTACATACAAGGATATATCGAACATTTAATTTATTGATATTTCTTTTTCGTGTTTTTTTTTTCTAGAATATACTCGTATAATATTGGATGTTTTATTACTCTTAAGAGTAGAAAATACATATATACAAAAAGGACGAGGAATAAAAGTTTTTCTTTTTGTTTTTTTAGAAAGAAAATTTTCAATATATTTTTTTAAATAATTAATGAATATCTACACTGACATATGTACATAATGTACATGTGTGAGAGTGTATAATGTACTTTAATACATATGAAAATTCACATATGAACATATACGAGTATATTCAAATGAATGTTATTTATAAATTGAAAAAAAAAAATAAAGGATAGTCATACGTCATACTATTGAATTATGCATAAAACTGAAAAGAATTTTCAATTCCTTTTCCAATTTTTTGTTTTCAATTTTTATTTCATTTTTATTTTTATTTTTTTTGTGATTTCGATTCAAATTTTATTTTTTTATTTTATTTTTTATTTTTTATTTTTTTTTTTTAAAAAAAGCAAACACACAATGGAATACCATCAGATAAAGGTGAATTTTCATTTCATCCATTAACATTATTTCATCGTGTACATGTGTACATTATTTTTATTCGCTTTGTGTTGTGTTTATGGTAGGAAAAAGAAAAAATAATATTATTCTAGAAAATTTCAAAAGATAAAGAACTCATTATAAAATGGTATAGAGTCAATTTACATATGTGTGCATATAGGTTAGGTACAGAACAGACATAAAAATAACGACACGATCACATTTTTGTGATACATACATACACAAATATGTATTTTTCTTTTTTGCATAGTTTTCTGTCTGTTCGTTTTCCTTTTTTTTTTGATTTTGTCATCCGGTAAGCAAAAAATTTATGCCTGACTGAATTAATTGAATGAAAAATTATGACTGTGATCTACCTGGATGGGTGTTGTTGTACTAGCCCCATCTAGAACTACTTATAATATTGCCTATATGTCACATCAACCGATACATAACTATTCATTTATCACTCGAGGTATCGGTATGTACGTATGTGGAAACTAAAAATGGCGAACGAGTATACGAAAGTATTTTTTTTTTTTTTTTGTTTTTACAAAAGTTTGCATTATGTCATTGAAAATTAAAAAAGGAAAAACTAAAATTATTTTTTTTTCTCATAAATTATACCGTATCCTAGCAAATACGAAATAGATAAACTTATCAGATAAAATATCTATTGAAATTACAAAGAAAAAAAAATTGCATATTGTACTATTTTTTACTTTGTATTTGAATTAATAATTTTCCTAATTTTATTTAAATTTTTTTTTCTTTTCTACTTTTTTCTAAAATGAATGCATTTCTGTGTATTTTAGATACATTTAGATAAATATATGTTTTTATTTATTTAAAATTTATAAAAAAAAAATCAGAAAAAAAATTTCAATTGATTCTCTGCGATATACTGTGTACTGTACAGTGACCATATGACTTACCATAATATCATATTGATTCGATCATCGTCATCATTATCATCATCATTTCAATATTTTAATAACGCCATTTTGTTTGTTTTGTGTTTGATATTTTGATGATTATAGAGTAAATACGAGTATATAAGAGTAATAATTTATGGGTGCAATCACAACACAACTGAAGCGAAAAATAAAAAAAAAAATTGATACATTATACATTCCTATATATTAATAATGTTCGTTCATTCTACCAATTTTTAAACGTATATATAATGAATTAACATTTTGATTTTTATATTATGATGGAAATGAATAGAATTGGAAACATTATTACCGTCGAATAAAGAGAAAACCTTGAGAAATTCATTATCTATATAAACTATAACTAAAATAATACTCGTGTTCTACTCTTACATTATTTTATGTGCATTGTGCTTATGAGTGTAAAGGTAAAGTATGTAGAAAGAGAGAGAGAGAGAGAGAGAAAGAGAATGAGAAACGCATAGAATAATGAAAATGAATTATTAGCTGCATGAAAAATATATGTAGCTATTTATTTTTTTTTTGATCGAAAAATGAAAAAAAAAGAGGAAAAGGAAATCTATGCATTCACACAGTATACCGACCGATATACCATTTGATATTATATTTATATGCAGTACAATATAATTATTATTATTATTTTTGTACGTTCATTCATTGGAGATTGAACTATAGACTACTAAAGTGTATGATAATGGCAAACGACCAAACCTTTTCCTGTGTTTAATTAAAATTGTTATATAATAAGTATTATGTATGATGATGTCATTTTACTACAATTTTATAACAATAATTATCATAGGAAGATATAAATGGAATTAGTTTAAAAATTGTTCTAGAAATTGATTCATTTCGCTTAGAGTTTTTTTTTTGTTTAAATTGAGTTCTTTTTTTTTCTATTTTTTAAATTTTAATTTAATTTATTTTTTTGTTCAAAATGATTGTAATTTTGTATTTATGTATACAGTGTTCATTCTTCTATTTTACATTAAAATATACAATTTCACGAAAATACGTAATACTTCTACAATTCTAATTCAATAGGTTTTGGATAATCATCCTCTCTACTCTACCCCATTCATATTAAATGTATGACGGGATGATATATTAGGTATTATTTATTCTATAATTATGTAGTAATATGTCATTTATTTTAATATAAAAAGCACACCACATCATATCACATATATGTACATGCATTACATACACAATAAACTATAATAATGAAATATAATTTTCATCAATCCAATTCAATTGTCGTTATAATGATATTGTCAAAAAAAAAGAAATTTTTTTTTTGTCTATACATAGTATTTTTTTCGGTCGATTTTTTTCATATATATGTATGTAATTTGTTTCGTTTCGATATGAGTAGATAATGTAATGTGTACACAAATAAAACATCAAAACATGTTATTATATTGTTTATGTATATTGTTTGTGTTCGGTCAATCAATAAAAATTTGAAAAAGAACAAAAATAGAAGGCGAATAAGAAGAAGAATGACAAAAAAAAATTCGAAAATGAAAATTTTTGTACATTTATCCATATACATTAACTTTATATGAATATAAGAGTATAACCGTATAACCGTCTGTGTAACTATATATTCCATAGTATGAGGGTATCTATATTCATAAATTTTTGTGTGTGTGCTTGAAGACAGAAAAAAAAAGGAACAAAATATCAAAAAAAAAATTAAAGAAAAATCTAATGCAAAACTCACGATTCTGTATAGTAGTTGTTGTTTTTTTGGTGTCACTGTATAAAACCAAATTCATGTCGATTTGTCAAAAAATAAACAAAACAAAATGTGTAAAGCTTTTATAACTCTGTACCTCTGTATCATGTCGTTTGTATACGTGTATTTCTTCTTCTTCTTGTTTCCAATTTCTATTTTTTTTATTGCTGATGGCTTTGTTGTTGTTGTTGTTGCCTTGTTTGCATGCTTTTATACATTAAATTATTGTTTGTCATGAAAAATAATTCCAAATAACCATTAATGTCGTTGTCAAAGGTAAAATGAAAAAAGAAAAAAAAACAAACAAAAAAACAAAATGAAATCCAAAATAAAATGATGACGAAAATTTCTTCTGTTGTTGTTGCTGTTGTTGCTACTACTACTAGCATACTTTGTATATCCATCCATAACATGAAATCATTTTAATATCCTATACACCATTCTACCATTTTCTATCTTCTACCTTTATGTCCTTTTTTAGTTTATTTTAATATTTTTAGTATGTATTTTTTTTGTATTATTTTCTTTTTGTAGTATTTTCTTTGGTTAGTTTTCTAATATCATAAATTTTATCCAATGAAAATACTCGTATACATAATATATAATATGTTCAAATTTTTCGTATAATACACACACACACAACGCCACTTAGCATGTATAGATTATAAAAATAGGACTGCAGTAAATTAAATTAAAAAAAAAAAAATAAAGGAAAATGAAAATAAAATCATTCGCATATCGCGTTTCGTACCACAGAATATAGGTAGTGCCACACGCTATACTCGTACACATATATACGTAATGATATAATGTATACGATTTATCCTTCACACATATTTTCAAATATGTATATTTATCCATATACCCCACACCCATATCAATCGGTATATTCATGTATCCAATTCCAAATGCCCATCAACAACAAACACTATATTGATAACCGTCTTTCAAATATTTCTATACGTTATAGGGTATACATCATCGTATGATGTCTCTCCTCTCTCCTCTACGTAACAGAAAATGTGGAATGTCAGCAGGTGTTTTACCTTTTCTTCTTCTTTTTTTTTATAATAAAATTTCGATTTTTTTAATTTTTTTTTATTTTCGTAGAAAAATCAAAATGTTCGTGTCCTTTTTGTTTTTTTTAAAAAATCTTTTTCTGACTCTATGAATTAAATTATTAAATTATTTGTTGTTTTTCATTTTACCTTACTTAGAAATGTGTGCAAAACATTTAAAAAGAAAAATATAAAAAGAAATTAAAAAGGATATTTCATTTTTTAGACATAAGACTGAATTAAATTCCTTATTCCTGTTTTCTTTTTGTTTTTTAAATATTTTAAATTATGTTTTTTTTTCTTTTCATTCTGTCTTCTTTCATTTTAAATGAATTGCTATATTTAGGCCAATTTAAATACGAGGATTTAAAAACATTTTCGTATATGAAATTTAATTAATTTCCTTCTTTTGTAAATTAACTGCGTAAATTACTTGAAAATAAATGTATATAGAGAAAATTTTTTGAATCATTTTTAATTTTATTTACATATAGGTATATCCTTTTTGAAATTCTATTGTATATGCGCATTATATATAATTAAAGGAAATACATAGTTAATATTATCTACTATACTCCAAGTATATAAAATATGCATTCAATAATGTGTAGAATATTACTTATTCATTAATAAATCGATTTTACAATTAAATGTAAAGCAGTATACACCGAATAAAAAGAATTAACAAAAAGAAGAAGAAGAAGAAAATTATATGAGTTACATCTGTAGGGAAAAACATGAAAATAATTATAAGAATTAAGAATTTAAAATGTACATTATATTTAGAGTTTTTAATTTCTGAAATTGAACTGTGTACATATAGGCAAAGTAAAAGAAAATCTTTTTTCTTCTAGCATATAAAATCCTTATACATAATGCAAAATATATTCAACGCGATGAAGTTATTATAAGTAGGTTATAGCAAATTATTTCAAGCAAATTAAATTCCTTCACTTTTTTTCTCGTTTTTTACTTAGAACCACAACCACTCCTAAATTTTTTTCATTTTTTTCATGATTTTTTATTTTTTCTTCTATTTTTTTTTTTACATTTTTTTATACTCTCCTGTATATACATTTAACATGAATTATAGATATACGTGTGGGAATCATAAATCCTTGTATCCGATCGATATATTAATCGCAACCTATCTATGTACGCGTACGTGTAATGTATGCACAAAAACAAAAATATAAGAAAAAAAAAATTAAAATGAAAATATGTACTAATTAATTTTCTGCTAAAAGAAGAAGAAGAAGAAGAAAACACAAGTGTTGTTGTTGTTGTTGTTGTTGATGATGATTTCCATCTGTTTTAGAGTATTAGTAGTAGCAGTACTGTTAGTAGTGAATGTTTTGAAATTAATTAATGATCTGTTCTGTTTGAACAAAAATATATAGTTTTTCCTAATCTAATTTCTATTCGAATAATTTATAAATACAGTGCTCTATATAGTTCTTAGCTCCGGTTGTATGTGTGCATTAGAAAATAAAAGACTATAGGTTAAATATATGTAACGCATTTATGATAAATTACAAATCAATACGTTCTATTCCTTATTAAATTTTTTTTGATTATTTTATTGATTACGGTGTCGATTAAACATAAACCGAAACATACGTTACCGATATATCATATAATTTTTTTCTCAATATAAATTATTAGAAAAATTATTTAATATTTAAAAAATACACAACATGTTGAACAGATTCATGAAAAAAAAAAAAAATGTTTTATCTATGCATTGCGTTGATATATCACACAAACATTGTACATTTTACACATCATATATAAAGTTCATGAATGTATTTATATTTGAATGAGATATGAATGTATGTACATATGTGAATATTTATACAGAATGAGATTACAAACAGCTGCCAATATTATTATATTTTGTCTATTATCATAGAAATATATTGTATACGAGTACGAGTACAAGTACCAGTATTTGTAATGTATTCTATATATTTTATACCAATTCAATACATTCGAAAGTATCCGTACAGATACATGTACATTTATGAATAAAAATTTTCGTGAACGTGTATATAATTTTTAATAACATTTGTAGTACATTTCCAAATGATATATGTACTCGTATATCATCATTTTATTTAGAGGGTGGTTTGGGCTCTTAGGGTTCGCATATTTGTATTTTTCAATTTCAAGTAAATAGCAGTTCATATGTCATCGAATCAATTAAAAGTTGACTTTAACATGAAAACATCTTGAAATGATTGTTGAAATTTTGTTAAATGCTTCAATTTGTATGTTTTCAGTCTTGTCATTTCGAGTCATTTACAAAATAATTGATGACGAAACATTAAATTGCTATATCCATCTCCATATTGAGTTTAGGTAAAGATAAAAGTTCCAAGTGAGGATAATCATTATTATCATCAGTTTAATGTGTTTTTTTTCGCAAAATTTCGCACAAATTTTGAACTAAAAATTAGCAACTCCTTACGTACCAATTGTTTTAAAGCCACGAAAGATATAAAATAAAACACATACCCTGTATGCTTTTGCTGTACGATGGTAGCTGTAATCATATTTAAGTTGTTACATGCATTTTTCTTTTGAACATTGGCAACCATAAAGTAATAGATCCACAAAAGGGAAAGATAAAATAAATATGTATATGAAAAACCAAAAACCAAAACGAAAAAAAACATTAAAAAAAAATATAAAATAAAAAATGACTAAGAAAAGTTTGTTATAAACATTACACATACTCGTACACGTTACACACTCTCTCTTCTTGTAGTTTTACATTTCTTTTTTATATATATGTATTTTATTTTCTTATCAATTGCAATTTTTCTTTATCATTTTCTTCGTCCATTTCGTTCTTCTTTTTTTTTTTACATAATTTTTCTTATAAATATTTCTGCTTTTAGATAAAAAAAAAAATGTTGTAAAATAGTTTTGATATTAGTTTAGGTAATAAAACATTTGAAGGAGAATGAAAAGAAAAAAAAAACTACACATGCATGTACACGGATATGTGTATATGTGGTAAGAAAATTCGCTATATACAAGAAATAACTAACAAAGAAAGTTTTCTCTTCTTATATCATATGACAGATGGCTGTTGTTTGTGATAAAAAAAAATTTATTTTGCAAGAAAAATTAAAATAAATAAAAATAAAAAAAAAATATTAAAAATTTTTCTTGATTCATTCGACATAAAAGTGTATATGTAAGCATGTGTGTTTGTGTGTACATTACGTAAAATTTATGTGTAAGATGTGCATATGACATCTGTGACATATACGAGTAAATATGTGTGTGTATGTGAGAAAAATGAAATATACGACGATATGTACTTAGTTGGAATAAAAATTAAATCGAAAAGTGCAACGTCACATTCATTACATTATGACACGATAATAACGAAACGATTTGAAATAATTTTTTATTCTTCTCCTACTTCTTCTACTCATCTTAATTTTTTTTTTGCAGATTTTTTGCTGAACAAGAAAAGTTTTCTGGATATTTGAAAATCTGTGATCGCATAAATATACAGAGAAATTTTTTTTCCTACTTTTTAATTTTGATGAAAAGTTTCATCACAAACTCGAAACATACTCGTATAAGAAAAACTTCTTAAGAGAAATTTTTTATTTATATTTTTGTAGCTAAAGATTTTCTAGATATGCACGAGTAGGTATGTATTTTGGTTTATTTTTTATTTTGACTTTTATTTTTTTGCGTGCGTGAATTTTATTTATATCCATGCCATCTATCTGTCTAGATAGGTAAATCATATACGTTGAAATTAGATTCAATTCTCTTCAATGTAAATAATCGCGTTGAAGTTAAAACTTTTTTTACCAAAAAAAAAAAAAAAATTACTCAAAAAATTTACTCAAAGTTTTACGTTTTAGCATTATTTAAATGATTTCTATATGGAAATGAAAGAGTCACGTTTTTTTTACCACATTTTTTAGAAATTTTTATTCTTTCCAAGGGATGAAACGGCACATTTGAAATGATTTAAATTTTCTGCAATTTTCGAAATTTTAGGAAAGATTAAAATCTTCGCCTAGGATTATTTAGAATTTTACATTTTGTGGAAAATATAGAAATGTTTCTTAATTCTACTTATTTTCTTGACAATTTTATTCGTAATTGTAAATCAAATAATTGCAATTGTATAGAAAAATTTGGAAAAGCGCTTCCCAAAAATTACTCATATCATTTCCATTTTCCATCTTATACTCAAATATACTTGTACCTACCATCAATTATTTTCCAATTATTTACGGATCCTTTAAAATTACATCGTTAGTAAAATTGAATGTATTCGTTTCATTGCATGTAATAAGCTTCTCATTGTCCTATTATTTTTCCATTATCATTCTGTAAGGATTTATTTTTTTTATATTTTTTTTTCATTTCGTTTCATTTTACATGGAATTTACAAAAACAAAAAAAAATAAACATTGAGGTGAAAATGCGTGTTTAAGAGCCCGAAAAAATAAACTTTGAATAAAATATTTTCATTCATTTTCATCGTATAGTCCTTCTTTTTCATGTTTTTCTTTCTTCGTTTTTTTTTTGTTATCTTTCCATACACTACTTAGCATCAAAAAAAAATTTATTATTTCAAGAATTTGAAAAAAACAAAACAAGGTTGACACCAAAAAAATAAAAACAAAACAGAAAAATAATTTCCATACAATTGTCGTCGTTTTCGTTGAATGAAAAGGAGGTCTTTTTAAATCCTTAAGGGTTATGAATGTGGAATATGAAAAAAAAAAACAATGAAAAAAAAAAGGAAAAAAACACAAAGATTCCAAAACAAACGAATATTCGGTCGACAATTATTTTTTTTAAAATTTTTCTGTTGTTGTTTCTGCTGCCGTTGTTGCTGCTTTTGTTGTTGTTTAACGTTGTGGATATATGTATATTTTGTTTTATATTTTTAGTACAATTATTCGTATGTGCCAGATCTATATTTTTTCATCGGGATTTATTCTAGCATTGTAGTTGTATTTATTTTTTCTTGCTTCTCTCTCTCTCTCTCTCTCTCTTGGTTGATGTTCTGCGTTATATTGTTATTGTTATATTGTTGAGCTGTTGTACACAATTAAAAAAAAAGTACTCAAACATATACACACACTCAAACACAACTACAAAAGAAAATAATAATGATAAAACATTTGTGTTTTTTCTTCTAATCTACATTTTCATTTTTTCTTTTTCTTTCTTTTCCCGTTTCGTTTTATTTTTTTTTCATTTTTGTCTTTTTTTTTTCTCTTAAATTGAAAACAATTATTTGACTTTTATTTGTTTAACCAAGAAAAAAAAAACAGAGAGTGAAAAAAAGTGCAAAATAAAAAAATTTTAGAAAAAAAAAAAACATTTTTCTTGGCTATGATTTTTCATATTCCACTATACAATTCTCTGTACGTACTGTACATACATATGTATAATTTTCTTCTAAAGCAATAACAAAAGATAAGACATATATAGACATAGAGAGAAAAATAAAAATATTAGAAAATTCAGAACAAAATACGATAATACAAGGAATTGTGTTTGTTGTTGTTGCAAACATTTTTATTTACATTTAAGATTTAACATTTTCAACACTTCTTTTATAAATACAAACGAATTAAAAAAAAAAAAAAATAAACAAGAAAATGTAACAGAAATAAAAACAAATTAATTGCATAAATAATGTAATCTGAAATGAAAATTTTCAAGACAAAAAAAAAAAAAGACAAGAAAAACGAAATATAAATTTTACAAAATGAAAAACTTTAAGAAAGAAAATCTTTTATGTAAATAATTTATTGTACAGCTGTCTACATGTATGAGTAAATAGAGATCGTATCATAACATACATAGTACATAAGATAATGTATCTTTCTATATTTTGGATAGCACTCTATGGTACTGTACTTATTATAATTTATAATCTACTTACAAATAAATATGATTCAATTAATAATAAAAATTATTGTAATGATTTTTTGTCTTGTAACTTTTCGATTTTACGTTTCTGATTCTTGTTATTCGTAAAGATACAAATGAAATTAAGAATAAGGGTGATTGTTAATTTTAATTTAATGAAATTTATTTTAAAAAATGTTGGTGCTTTACGATTGATGAAAATATTAAAAACTTCTCAAAAACTTTGCATTATTTAAAGAGAGAGAGAAGGAGAAATTAAGAATGAGAGATCTTTAAATGTTTATGTTATATATAGTAATAGTCTCCATTTTAAATGAATCGCATACAAATGAAAATAACAAAATGGTCGCTTTATAACAATCAAATATCAAACTATACGTCAAATAATTAACTAAGTGATATATACTTTTTTCATAAACAGTTGGCTGAAAAAAGAGTAATAGTTAAAAAGAGAGAAGAGAAAGAGGAAATCGATGGCTGTTTGTGTTACATTTTTTTTGTAAAATTTTAAGTAAGTCATGTACAAATGAAAACAAAAAATGGTCAATCAAACAAACGTCAAATTTACGTCAAATAATTGAGCAGGTTACATACACTTTTTCATAAATTTTGATCTGCTTAAAGAGAAAAGAGAAATAGAGAAATCATTAAATGTTTATTTTGAATTTTTTTTAGTAATAGCCTGCATTTTAAGTGAACTAACATACAAATGAATGTAGAAAACAACAAAATGGTTGATCGAATCAAACAAACGTCAAATGACCTCATAATTATTAACAGCTGAATAAATGTAATATTCATTAGATTTTATAAAATTTTTTGCAGATACATCCTTTACTTCGTATGTGCATATCTCTAAATATTGTAAAATATATATTTTCGAATGTGTAAATGAATAAAATTCATTTTGAACGAATTACATACATGATCTATAGCACATTACGCAAGATCATTCATTATTCTGTTTTACATTCAAAAAACAAAAAATATATGTATATCAAAGCATGACAAAAATATTAAATACATCTTTATACGAGCATATGCAATACGAATACCAGTATTTCAGCAGTACATACAGTCCTTTAAGTTTTCAGTTTTTCATAGAATACATTTGTTAATTTTTCTTCTTCAGTTTTATATGGTTACATATTGAATGACTGTTCGTATATTCGTATACACAATCTTATCTTTTGTATATGCATATGTAGTTTATTTTTATGAATTTTATTATTACAATTATTATTTATGTATCAGTCGAATTAAATTATTCAAGACACTATATGCTAATTCGTACATAATTTGTATATGCACATTTATGCATTTTAATCGATGTAATACGAAATGTGTGTGGACTGTGTACTATACATATATGTAATAATTGAATGTGTAATATAATAAAGCGTTAATATACACAGGACAGATTTATATTTGTGTATAGTAAGTTTCATCTTAAATAGATTACACTCTAGTGTATTTTGTTGAAGAAGAAAAAATAAATAAAAAAAAACGTGAAAAATTTCTGTAATCATTATACTACTCGTATATATACACCTTTATATGTACATACAGACATGTACGAGTATAAGTATGTTCCTTTGTAAAAAGTATTATTATTAATGTTGATAAAGTGTTGATAAAGCATATACAAAATATTGTTGGTTTATATACATATATTAAGTTTACTTTTGTATGTATATCTGTGTATATATAGCTCTTTAAGGAACATATCTTTTAATCCTCTGTGTACATATATATTATTTAACGAACTACACATTTATATAATACATTACATGTTCAGCAATAATACGATATAAATAGTACCATAGTACCATTACCATTATCCATAAACATTATGCATTTACACTACGTATACGTATACGTGTACTTTTGTATATTTGTGTCTTTATGCATATGCATAAACTTTTGACTTTTGTATATAAATGTGAATAATTTCATATAAAATATGCTCTTTGCTATGCTACTATATGCTTCTTATATGATACCAATCCACAAAAGTGAAAAAATATATTCGTATTTCGTACCTATAGTACTTTCCTATACCTATCTGTGTATATAGTTTGTGCAGAATATCGCATACAAATATACATACATTGCGAAAAAAGAAAGAAGAAATATATTTTATTCGAGTTTTGTATACAAAAATACAGTCCTATATAATTTGTTTCTGTCACTTCATTTTCAAGATGAGTTATGAGATTTTATACTTTTAGTTTTAGTACATATTTTGATGTTTTATATAATTATGTTTTTTGTTTATTTGTTTGTTTGCTTTTTAGTATATAGTTTTGTAATGTTCTACCTTTTACATATAATTTACCGTTATGTGTATATTACAATACTACTGAAATATTATTATACAAACTATGGATAGATTTATACAGGGTGATTCGTAATAAAGTGTTCCAAAATGTTCTAATATCGATTCGATTTCTTAAAGTGTTTTGATCAACGTTTATGACATTTGATATTTTTTCGTAAAATCCATCCTTTACTCCTTTTTTTACGGTTGAAACTTTTTCGACTGAGCAGAGAGATCAGCTCATATATAAAACGTTATAACTTCTTTTCGGAATAAGATAGACAGAAAATGTCTGTTATCAACATTTAAACGACAAACCTCTTACGAGATTTGTTGTGTTTCAAAGCTTTTTTTTTTTCAAATGTTGTATTCTTTTGACTCCACAAAAGAACATTTGAAAGACATCTATAAGGAGTGTATTTTTTTACAAAAAGGAAATTTTAAAGGACGAATGATAAAATGGTAAATTTTTGACCAAAATTCTCCAAAATTTTAAGTTTGAACGTTCATTTGGCAACGCAACGGGACATGTCAGATACTTTTGGCATACAAGTCATAATACATACTTTATATCGAAACCTTATTTGTCCCCTTATCATAGTTCGAATAGACGTTTTATATGAGCTTTCCTGCACAAACGAAAAAGTTTCAACCTTTAAAAAGGGAATGAAGGAGCACAGCACTTCAATGAATCAATATTGGAACATGTTGGAACACTATTTTTACGAACCATCCTGTACATCTACTATATGTGGAATATGATGTATAAATAAAGTGTCACTGCATTATGCAAATACAAAATAGGTACCTATCTACCTACGTATATATCTGTGTCTATATCATGAAAGTATAAAAGAAAAAATCAAATTCGTATTATACACCTATGAATACCATCGTAAATATGTATGCATATATGATGCATTTACATAAATGCTGACTTGTATCTTGTATATAGAAGGATGAAAAATATCCATACGTTGTTTATAAGAAAATTATGTATGTAAATACTCGCATATCATCACAGAAAGAAAATTTAAAAATAAAAGGAATATGAAAACTATACACTACGACTACACTATATACTCGTTTACTATATATGCATGTACATAATCGATGAAAAATTGCATACATATCCGTACAATTGTGTATTCATTTCCACCTATATACATACGTAGACAGATAGTGTGAAAAAGGAAAAATTATACAAAAGGCGGATATACTTTTCACATACATATCTGGCTCGTATGTATGCACATATTTACAAGTGCCATAGACACAATTATATCAACATAATATGTAATAAGAATATGAATAAATAATAATGCTTTCATGAAAAACATATTTTTTCAGTTTTATCTGTGAATAGTGGTGGTGATGTATATACAGAGAATTTGTAATGATGATATAGTATGGTATGATGGATGTTTTCAGTTGTAAATATAAAAGTATAAAATTTGTAAAAGAAAAAAAAAATATTTTTTGGATTGTAATATGGTCGGCATATTTTTTCTTTTTGAAACTTTTTTGAACTTTTCAATATCTATATACTCTACACACGCCTATAATACTATTATATACTATATTAAAAATATAATGATATTTTTCTGTTTGGAACGAAAATCCTGTGAGAAAATTAATCCGAAAAAAAAATAAATAAATAAACTTTCAATTCAAAACAGAAAATAAAAAAAAAATAAATAATAAGCGAAAAATATGAAAAAATTATTATTATTGGAAAGGACTAAAGGAAATAATATTATTTTTTATTTATCATAAAAAACGTATATCATACATACAGTCGACTCTCGATAATTTGAATCTCTCGATAACTTACAGTTTTTTCCCAATCATTTTGAAGTTTGTACTCTCGGTAGTTTTAAACTTTTTGTCTGGTCCTCTGGATTTCAAATTATCGAAAGTCGACTGTATACACTTATATACGTGTATATATTTATTTTATTTTACTTTTTCATGAAAAAAAAAATATTTTCTGCAGGCAAGTCAAGTCAAAGTCACTAGATTATTTTATTATTTGTCCAAAAATTATTGTATATACGATACGATGTATACATACTACTTACACAGCAAAAAATATGTGTACAAGTATATGTAAGAAGTATGTACATACACACATAAATCCACTATATTATGTATACACATTCCTATGCACACATTCATTTTTGTACGAGTGTAGTGTATTATATGAACAGATATACTCGTATTGTATACCTCGTGCTCGTACTACATAGTATATAACTTAAAAGTAATAAAACTTTATAACAGTGTATTACACATTGAATTCCTTGATATATTATAAAATATAGTGCCTTTGAGAATAAAATAAAATGAAGGCAAAATGAATGAAAGAAAATGACAGAACACAGAAAAAAGGAAGTTGTACATACATATACGGAAAATTATTACAAACAGAAGAAGACGTACAATGTAGAACGTATTAGCAGAAGAAGCACAAAAAAACCGGCAAAATTTTATTTCTATATAGAAAATATAAGGTGAATAAAAAGCTTAAAATCAAAAACCAAACACAAGAAAAAAAAAAACAACAATAACAAATAGTTCGAAAAGAAAATAAAGAAGAATGAACCATCATCAGATACCATTTATTAACATTCTGGCAAAGAAGAAGAAAAATAGATATATATTTTTTTTATATACACCACTGTACATTATGTACATACCATGCACAGATATATATAGTATATAAATGTAGATATGTAATAGTCCTTATAATAATTTCAATTCAGGTCAAATGTTTGTAGAATTTTCAAAAAGGCGAATATTATAACACACGTTTATGTACAGATATACATAAACATATGTACATACATCAGAATAAATGCACACACCATTAAAATGTAAAAATGCAAAGCAGAAAAAAAAATAACAAAGTACGGGTATATCCTGAAAAGAAGAAAATCTAACTAAAAAATTGTGTATGTACACGTAAATTATTTTATTTTTTATTTTATTATTTTTCTTCATTTATAGTTTTTTGGGTGATAGCCAATTTTTCATGACGTTTAATAAATACTATATGATCGAAATATGTACGTAAGTACATCATGGTATACATATACATACTCGTATACATTGTATAGATTCACAAAAATATTATACATAAGCTTGTACGTGTATAACGTGGCGGTATATAATAGAACACAAAATGTAGATACATATATGTATGCAGCTATATAGAAATTCTTACACACAAGAAGAAAAACAAAATAAATAAATTTATGTGAAAAAAAAAAAAACAAAATGAAAAATAAATAAAATATCCAAAAAAAAAAGGACGACACGAAAAATCAAAAAAAAAATCAAATAAAAAATTAAAATGAAAAAATACTGTACGTATTCATACTGCATTTTGAAAAATTTTTATATAAACTTACATACACACGGACATCCATAAAAGTGCTTTACATGTGTATATTCATGTATAGATATAAAAAAAAAAGAATAAAAAGAAAATTCAAACAGACAAACAAAAAACATAAAATTTATATATCATCATAGGATACTAGTATACTCTTATACAATTTATATAGAAAGATAAATATAGGAAGGATATACTTATTATGTACTATATTTGTATATAAGTTGCACATATAATCGTATACATTATACTCCTTTATTCATCATCATCATCATAAAAATATTTTTTTTCATGTTTTTCAAATCAAAAGAAAAAAAAAATTCGTAAAATACATTTTTATACATTTAACGTTTGCGAATATACGAATATAATAATGCACGGCACGCCGACAAAAAAAAAAAAAAATTAGGAAGAAAATAAAAGGAAAACAACAAGAAATTTACTTTTCTTTTTTTAGCTTTTGGGTGCAATAAATGAAATAAGGAAAAATGAAAATGAAGGATATAACATACATACAATAATAAGAAAGAAGTTTATAACAAGATATAAGTATGTGAATATATATGTATAAGGAAGGATATACATATAAACGTATATGTACCTGTACTCATATGTATAATGTAATGTAATGATGTTTATATAAAAATTAACTATACATAAACTATTACATTACTACACATAAAATAAAAGAAAGGATATATATAAAGTAAGAATGTATAGTTTAAAAATATGAAAAAAAAAATAATAAAATAATAAACAACAAAAGTTGAAAATATGTTAAGTTTATAGAGTATATTATTAAGTAATAACATCATTCATATGTGGTGCATTACTTGTATGTACAGTATGTGTACAATTATGTTGATATAGTAACCGCATTTTCCACTTATAAAACACCTAGAAAATATTATTTAATAAAGCAAAAAAAAAATATGTATATTTTTTATATATAAAAACGGGAAACAAAATTTAAAAGAAAATAAAATAAAAATTTCAAATACCTGAACTAAAAAAAAAAAAAACACACACACGTACACAGAAAAAGGAAATATAGGAAATAGGAACACACATAATAATGCATATGTGGAGATGTGGATATATGTATCACACGATCATACATAAGAGTTTACAGGCATTCCATACCATCATTTTATAGAAAAGTGTAGAAAAATTATATACATATATGAATATGATAAAAAGTTGATATTATAAATGAAAATTTCGAAGAGGTTACGTTACGATATACTTTTTATAGTACATATATCCCAGTCTCAGTATATGAAACATCATAGTTCTATTTATACTCGTACATATTTATATATAAAGTCGCATAGAGCTGGAGCTAGTTGACTTTCTTTTTGTGTATGTGGTTTTCTTTTTTTATTATTTTGTGTCAACTTCTTTATATTTCTATGTATTATTATTATTTTATTTTTATTTCTTTCTTGGTTTTAAATTTCTTTTTGATGTTTTGACATAAATGTGTATAACCAACATATATTATGTAGGTCTATAATCCATCATACAGTTTTGAGTACTTACATTTATGCAGTTTTCTGTTTTTGCAATACGATCATCATCATCATTATCATCAACGATGTCGTTAACATCATTACTCATTCATTCTGTTCGTATACTTACGAAATAGAAAATTAAATAAAAAAGAAGAAAATATCAAAAAAAAAAAAATCATTCATGTTAAAATATATACCTTCAAAAATATGTACAATGAAATAGAAAGAAAGGATATAGGGCAATTTTATAAAGTCTAACTGATGCCTAAAGCCTAAGAAATAATAATACGTATTTTTATTTTTTGACAGTGTTTCTCAATTTTTTATATAATTTTTAGTTTATTCCACCTTACCGGTGAGAGGCGATGTTACTTATAATTCGCTCTCTGTACTCATAGAGTTACATAGTGGCAAGTGGTAGGTAGGATGGTGGTAGTATGAGTTACATGGTTTTATGGATTGACTATGGCCCTATGGTTTAGTTTGGTTTTAGGTTCAGTGTTTTTTTTTCCCCATTTTTAGTTTATTAATGTTTGCTGTTATTGCAGAAAATAACAAAATTGACCTTCTTTTCATCGTTGTCGTTGTACCTTTTTTTTTTTGCAAGTTATAAGTTTTTATTTTTTATTGTTTTCTTGTGTTTGCTTTTTAAAGTTTCATCATAATGACTATTTTTTTGTGTTATTTACTTTGTCATATGTACATGAACATGTGTGTATCTACAGTACATGTAGTAATAAAATTTCGTATGCACACAATGTATATTATATGCGATGTCCGCACATATATAATGTACATAAAAAAAAATACATGAATTACGTATGCAGGATATATGAAAGGTAAAACTGATCCGTTATTTATAGTTATGTTTATACATTTTATATGTAAGAAAATACATAAAATTTGTTTTGTATTGTCGTATATTGTTGTGTGATACACAAATAAAAAAAAAATTGAAAATTATAAGAAAATAAAAGGAAAAAAATATCATACAGAATTGAAAATCACCGCAAAATAACAAAAAAAGAAGGAAAATGTGCCATTTAACACACACTCACACGCATACTCTTACATATAAGATGCCGACATGAAATATTATGTGTACGCTATACATGTACATACATATGTAGTACGTGTTCCGGATAGGAAAACATAGTAAACTGTTATACAATATAAATAAACTTACAAGACAATTTACGTGAATTAAATAAAATGTTGCATATACACAATAATAATAAAAATATAAAAAAAAAATATTTATTTTTAAAAACAAAAAAACAATTTAAATGTATGTGTATGCACGTATATGAACATTCTCGTATAGTATGTATTTACTTGTATTTTCGAAAAGTTTGTGAAAAGTTGTATAATATTCGTATTAAAGACGATTCATGCATTTAAACACATTCATGCATCATTCCTATACCATCATATGTATTGAGTATAAAGGGGAGAGGATACATTTGTAGAATTGCAATGAAGTACAAGTACAATGTATATGGAATCCTTCTTTTTTACAAGATTAGATGAATGAAATGGAAAGAGATAACTGCATAGGTTTTTTTTTTCGGAATGACTTTTTAAATTATTTTTGTTTTATTTATTATTGTTCATTTTCTTTTTTCACTTTATTTATCATTTATTTAATATTTTATTTAGTTACAAATTGAATTCTGGAATTACAATAAAATTTTTCTTACCGTTTTTAAAAGAAAAAAAAAAACACTGCATTGGAAATTGAAATTTTTTTATATTCATTTGTGTTTTGTATACTTGTATTATACATTTCGCATATTGTAGCAGCGAGTTATACAGACATGTGTTGTAAATGAACGTGAATTTTTTTTTTTTTCAGAATTATTACAATTACATGTGATTTTATTTTTCTTAATCAACAAAAAAAGAAAAGAAAAATTTAATACACAAAAATTATAGCTAAAATGGTCATTTTATTGTGGATTTATATCATTTTCTGTCTACATTTTTCTACTTTTCTAGTTTATCATTTATTTTATTTATGCAAATGTATAATTACCACATAATATGTTAAAGACGACTCCTCTGTATCATTGCGTGTTCAAATGATAATAAATCTTAGATACTCTTTCGGTATAATAACAGAAAGGAAAAATATTTCTTTATCATCAAAATAACTAAAATCATACTGGCCTGTCTATATAATTTTCTTAAAAATTACCAGTGTCTGGAATTGATTTCCGGCAACAATTTTAGTACATACTCGTATAACTTTAAATCATTTTCATTAAACTATAATTTTCTCTTGAATTTTTTTTGGAATCTCTATAATTTTCTTGTATTTACAAAATGTAGGTTATAATATACGCTCAGATTTATTGGATTCATTTCATAAATTAAGTTTCTAAACATTTTCCCTAATTTCTAGACATATTGTTTGATTATTTTGCAACAAATGCTGATGCTATATGTTTACAGCAACATTATATATTTTGATCTTATAAAAACAGAAAAAAAATTCTAAAAATATACGGAAAACAACGAAAAATATAAATAAATAAAAATGTTGCCAAAATGAAAATTAAATTTGAATTGAATCCACTCGTGTAGATCTCACAAATTTCTTCCTACTCTTTTTGTATAGTCATCAAATACGATACGTGGTACGATACAGAAAATTATTTTGCAGTATTAGTTAAATGTACTTATATTTTGTTTTGTCATGAAGTCGAATATTAATCATCGAACATCTAACATTTTTGTATAATTTAATAAATATGTAACTAAGTAGTAACGATGATCATAAATGTTTCTAATGTTTTGTTTTGTTTTTTGTGAAAATTCTTTTCATTCAAGTGACAAGAAAATCCAAACAAATACTTATACGTATGGCATGGTTGCATGGTTGACCGTATACACTACACAAAATAAGATAAGCGAAAGATAATTATTTGAGTACACTTTAATGAAATATTATGTCATTGATTATTGCCAAAACAATTTATTACCATCACTTAGTACATTCGCACATTCATACATAATTGTTGCACGTCTATTATTTCGTTATAATTTCGAATTTAAATTGCAAAATTATATGCACAATCTGTAAGCTAGATGTACAGTACAGATACAATATATCGATCGGTAGATACATAAGTATATGTAGAATTTTCCTCGGTTGTTTATTTTTATTTATTTTAATTTTACTTGGTTGTTGTTCTTTTTTTTAATATTTTTTTGAAGTTTTATTTATTTTTTTTATTTCGATTTTTTTCTTCTCATTTAAAAATTTTCTGATGTATACTCGTGCTTATATGTTAGTGCCTCTTTAAAAGTGTTGTAATTTTGAAAATAAACATCAAACAAGATAATTACAGATTTATTAATGACCTTCATATGTAATATACGACGGATTTACAAGAGTATAAATGAATACCTCTCAAGTATATTATAGTATCTAATGTGTGATGTCTATGTGCATAACTGTGTATAGTAGTGGTAGTGTATTAAAAATTTATTTTTTATGGTAATTATACATACTTATGAATATTAATTAAAATGTCTACATGTACTTATGTGCATATATACATTTAAGGAGATATACATATAGGCAGATAGAATTAATAGCGAAAAAAATAATTTCATCTCACTTATAGAACTATATCAATGCAACATCGTGATTTTTCTGTAAAATTCATAACATGTGAAAATGCTTATCAACTACAAGTAAAAACATAAAATGTAGTCACAATCGCATATGCTCTTCTCTTGTACTCGTACACTTTACCGCATGAAATCGCTGTTCTCAGTACATCATATGAATGAAGTGATTTATAGTCGAGAAAATTGTATTTTTTTTATGGAATTTTATTAATTAATAATATTTTTTTTTCAATTTCTGGTTAAAATGAACAAGAGACGAATATCGTAAGAAATATTATGTTAGTGAATTTGAGTGAAATAAATAAAATCGAAGAAGTGGTGGACGTGGAATGAAATCACGTAAACATTTTGTTTCAATTTTCATTCTGGAAACTTTTCGAACAGCACTCATTGATAACTTTCTCTCTGTTAGATATTGAGTAAGTAATTAGAAGAACATTTTTTTTTTTTACAATAATCCAATTTCATATTATTATTTTACGCTTCATAATCAGTGCTGTGCTGACTACTATGTATATCTCTTTGAAAATGTCTGCATACTTAAATATGTGCGGTATTAACACAAATCTGTCTCCATTAAACATTTTGTTAGGTTTACACACCTTATATGTTGTTTGCTCCAGATTTTGGTCTAATTCTTTTAATTTTTTTAATTTTTTTTTCATATTTTCCATAAAATTTACATAAAATCTACAGTGAATTTTCATTCATCCATCCATACCTGCTTTATAATAATATGGTACACACGTAATAACCATTTAATTCTTAGATTATATTTATTTTAGATTTTCCTTGTTCGTAATCTTATTTAGATCCTTTTTTTTTTTTGGTTCGTATTCAGCCAGCTACTATAATCTAAAATGTTCGCTGATATATAAATTTTATAAAGATTTTTGATAGAGCACGCGATTATTTTTTTCTGTTTTGTTTTATTTTTTTTCCATTCTTTTTTTTTTAATTTAAAAAGACACTAAAGGAGAAACGGAAAATGAGAAACGAAAGAAGAAGAAAAAATTTTTTTCGAACAAAGCTCATCAATTTCAATTGAATATGAATATGGCAGAATGAATGAATGAATGAACAAAACAGAATGAATGTAAAATGTATGTACATATATCAGGTGTAAGAGAAATCTGTATACGTGAACGTGTAGGTATAGGTGTGTAGAGTTGGTGTGCAAGAACACCTATTGGGATGTATCTATATAGAGTTTACAGATAGAAGTACATATTTTTTTTTTCATTATCCATACAATAATATCCTTTTAAATTGTTATGCAAACTAAGAGCTTTTATTCAGAAATCATTTTTTTTTCTTTTCTCATCCTATCCTTTTTTGTTAATAAATTTTTTTTGTTCTTATATTCTCCTTTCATTCATTTTATTTATTTATTATTAGATACTCATACACACACACACATATATGTAAGTATTTGAACTTTGATTCAGTGAAAGGAAAAAAAAAAGGAAAAAATAAATAATATAACCAACGAAGTGGATATGTAATGTATTACAGAGCTAATCATTGATGTGCAATTTTTTTTTTCATTTTTGTTGTTGTTGTTGTATTATTGTAATAAAAATTATGAAAAAGGGAACCTATGAACCTCCTATACAGATATGTACTTACATATGTACATAATATGCTTACAGCATACTTATAATTTGAATCTCTGTGAATGAATGTGGTATTTTGTTGCTATTGTTGTTGTTGTTGTTGTAAGGATTGTTATCGATATTGTTTTGTTTACAGTCAGATTTATTATTATTTTTTTCTAGAAAAAATTTTTTTTTGTAATTATGTATTTCGAGTAGATATCCGACCTATTGCCATCTAGTAAGTACCTCTGCAAGTACTGTGTGTAATATAATCTTTTTTTTTCATCCTACTTTTCATTTGTTGTTTTGATAACCATGTAACAGAGTGGATATATTATGAATTGACTCGATTGATTATTATACGCGTACTTCAGCAGGATACAACACTCTATCTCTATAACACCATTAATATATAGTAGGTTCACTCTTCGATATAATATTGATGATAGCATGTATACGAATGCAGGATATGTACGTACATGTATGTATTCATATTCCAACACTATATAGAAATTCTTTTATTTACTTTTGTATGAACAGAATTACATATACCTATACCTACATTATAAATGAATGTATAGCTAAATGTAGGTGTATAAATATGATGTACCTATACAGATTTTTATGCGCTCAAAATTAATTAATTTTTCATTGTAAAATCGCTACTTCATCGGTTTTTATATTTTATGTTTTGTAAATTTTTTTTTCTTTTTTTTTTCATATTTCTTGTTCTATATTGTATTTGGTATTATTAATTTTTTTTTCTCTTATATTTATGTATATTATTTATTCAATTATATTTACAGGTTCGAACATTATTTGTTAGTGGTTTACCGATGGATGCAAAGCCAAGAGAACTTTATTTATTATTTAGAGCATATGAAGTAAGTTTTATAAATAAATAACAAAAAATCACATATAAATACAAATAAACGCACACACAAATACATACAAAAAAGTGTAGAATTCAATATTTTATTGTTGGTTTTTTTTTGTTATTTACCAATTTATTGTATACATTTTGATACATATATGCACATTTTGTGTATGCGTAAAATTTCATTTAATTAATTTATTCATTTGTTCATTTATTTATTTAGAATTTGTAAAACAAAAAAAAAAAACAAAAAAATTTTGTATTTATATTGTAAACAAAAACGAATATTTATTTACAATTAAAACACACACACACACACACACACAAAATCAATTGAATTTTATAAGCCGTAAAAAAAAATTCATATTTGGAATCCTTTTTTTTAATAATTATGATAACGGATTTTAATAATTTTTTTTTTTATTCTAATTTAATTAAAATAAAAAAATTAATTACAGGGCTATGAAGGATCATTATTGAAGGTTACAAGTAAAAATGGAAAAACCGCATCGGTAAGTTACATACACACACATTTGCATATCCTGTATAATTGTAATTATAAAAATGCAATACAGTTGACTCTCGATAATTTGAAATCCAGATGACCAGAGAAAAAGTTCAAACAACCAAGTGGAAGAAAGAGAAAAAAATTTCAATAAACAAGAGTTTGACTAAAATTCGTGATTTTTATTACAAAATTAATAAATGTTTATTTTTTAAAAAAAAAAAAGTCTGTAATTTTCTTTTGAGTGAGCGACTTCCATCTATCATTGTCCAATGTCAAAGATTAAAATAACACCTTTGAAAGAAGAGTTCAAGATTAAAGACTGCAAACTCACTTGCTCATTCATATATAAACAAACGACAGATTAAAACAGGTTTGTGCATAAAAACAACAAACACCGACTTCAGATTATAAAGAGTAGAGAAGCCCAGCCTAGCTTCAAATTATAGAATGCCGGTTAGCTAGGTGCTATTCCTACAAATTCAAATTACCGAGAGTACCAAACAACAATCGAGTATATATTTTTCAAAGGACTATGAAAAACCTTCAAATTATCGATAGGTTCAAATTAACGAGTTTTCAAATTATCGAGAGTCGATTGTATTTACCAAAAAGTTGAAAAATAAAATTAAAAATAAATTTCATTAATAAATTAATTTTACTTCAAATTTTTTTTTCTCGATGTAATATAAATAGCCTGTTGGATTTGTAACGTTCCATACTCGGGCTGGAGCTGAGGCAGCTAAACAAGATTTACAGGTAAAATTGAATTGAATGAATGAATGTGAAGTAACTAAATATTTTCTTATAATAAACACACACACACACATAGACACTTTCTTCTGTTGGATGTTTTTTTTATGTTCATTTCATTTTTATTTTTGATTTCATTTTATTAAAGATTTTTCCCGTAGAGGTTGTACACCTTGTACCCTCTATGATGTTTTTTTTTTTTTTTAATTTGAATTTTATTAAAAAAAAAATTTAAATACAAAGTTAGAAGAACATCACAAAAAAAGAAAACACAATCCATAGGATATATACACAGTTGATGATGAGCGTTTTTTTTCCTGTCATATGTTGTTAATGTGTTCGAAAAATTTTCAAAATGGAAATGACGGGAACATTATTGACTGTACAATCTACAACACATCGTACAAGATACCTATATCTAGGTACGCACCTATGCACCTCTATGGCAATGTGAAGTTTTATAGTAAACGAAAAAGGACGCTTTTCGTCAACTAATTCATTTTTATTTTCGATTACTTTGATTTTCACAGTTTTTTTTTCATTTTATTTCGTATCTTTTTTATTTGTTGAGATTTCTGCGTTTTTTTTTCTTCTCTCTTTTACTTTTATGGATGTGACAAAACATATGTATCCTGGAAAAATGAAATATATTTCGATTTTATTTTTATAAAAGTATTATAACACATAACATACAATACACACACACACACGTTCTCACATAAAAATGTCTTTTCTTCTTTTTCGATTCCTTTTTTTTTGCCTAAAAAATTGAGTGACAAAAATAACAACAATCGAAAAAAAAAATGTCCAATAAATTGCAATTTTGATATATTTTATCCTAGTCGTATTATTATTTTTTCTTTCTTGTTTTCGAAATAAATGAAAAGTATTCAAGTAGTTCTTGATTTCATTTTTTTTCCTTTTTGTTATTCTTTTTTTTTGTTCTCATTTTTATGAATCAAAATTTCGATGACTAATATGTACGTACGTACCTTTTGTGTGCATAGAAATGAAAGTTCTAACTTCTAACGTAGAAAAGCAAAACATACTCGTATCATTATTGTATGTGTCTCATACAGAATGTAGAAAGTAAAGTACATATAAATCCTTCTAACATAAAATTTCATATAAAATATAAGAGTAGGAGTATAGGAGTATAGGAGTATAGGAGTATACACAAAATATATGCGACACATTTACCTTGATTACCTACGTATTGAGATACAAAACATTAAAAAGTTGGTAAGGTACGTGTTGTATTTTAAAATATGAAGTGTATTTTCATGTACCAAAAAGTTTTTTTTTTTATTTATTTATTTTAATGTCTCCGTATATAATTTCTTTAAAATATCCTTTTTAAATGACGCGTGCAAATGTGTAGCATTACGATAATTGTGTATGTATAGGTACATTATTTATACAATATTAGAATGTCGGGGGTGGTGGGGTACTTATCTCTGTATTTTTTAATGTGATAAATAAATTTTGTTACATGAAAAATGAATCAAGCATAGAAGGATAGAAGAAAGTGAAATTTTAAATTTACGAAAAATACATGATTTTTTTCATTAGAAGCAAAACAAACACAAAATAGAAATGAGGAAAATGATATTTTTTATGCAAAAATTAGGAAAAATAGAAAAAACGTTTTAATTTGACTTTCGATTTTTCATTAGGAAAATGTTTTTCTTTTCATTTTTGTGAAATTACACCAAATGATTATAACTTATGTAAATGTGAGAATAATTTTAGTAAGATTAGTTAAGTTTAGATATTAAATACAAAAAGGATAAGAAAAAAATCAATAAAATTTCTTATGAGAGATTTCTAAAACGCCCAATTTTACGTATTTTAGATCATTCTAATAACAATAGATCATAGTCGAAGCCCTGAAAACTTAAGCTCAGTATAAGGTTTATACTTCCACTTAAGAAATGTGAGAGATGTGAGAGATGTTTTGATTCCATGCAGTTTAAGTTTTTAATTCAGCTTATCCAACAGACTTGAACCATATTTTTAGCCTTTTATGCAGCTTCTCTCTCTCTCTCTCTCTCTCTCTCTCTCTCTCTCTAACTAAGCTCAACCTAAACACTTAAAACTTTCGTTGTGAAGTTAAACATTAAACTTCTTATAATTTACCATACATTTTTTAGGTAACACACATATCCAATTGTTCCTTTACTTTCTCTTTTTTAGTTTTATTAGATTTTGTTTTTTGTTTATTAGTATTTTTTTAATTGTTTTTCTTTTTCAATTTTTTATAAATATCATACACCAATACTAACCACATCACACACGTAATAATGAAAATATATATACAATTGAAATGTTTCTTTGTATGTTTTATATTTTAATCCATTATTATTTTATAAACAATCATCATGCATTGATATTTTTTTATTCCTCATCACTTTAACCTACAAATACACAAATTTTATGATAATATCAAAGAATAAATGATCTGAAAATACAAACAATAATAATATTAAATAAAAGTACAAATAAAAATTAAAATTAAAGCCAAAAAACAAAAATTAAAAATACAATTTACATAAATATACATTTTGGCACACAATAATAATAATGTAACGGGAATGTTATATGTTTGTTTTTAAATTTAGTTTTTTTTTCTTAATTTTAACTTTTGTAATTTGAAATTTTTAAAAAAATCAATCAACAACCAAAACAACATGAATTGTAATTTGAAAATTTAAAAATTTAAAAATAAATTAACGCATAGTGTATATACTTGTTTTAAAGATTTAATAATTTGTTTTATAATTTTTGTTGTATTATTCAAAGTAATAATTCACTCTTAAGTGCAAAATGATGTTAATTATGTTTCAAAGAGAAATCATTAATAGTGTTCACTGAATATATGGAAATGTATACAAAAAGGCATGTAAATCGAGTAAAACGTGTAAATTACTTGCGTGTTTTACTCAGTAGTTTACTCAGTTTACACGCCTCTTCACTCTGACTGCATTAAGGGAAGTTCTCAATGCAAGGCTAAGTGAAAATGAAATTTCATGAAGAAGCATTATATTCTATATTGTTTCAAATATAAAGCTAAATTAATTTTAAAATTCGAAAATTTGAGAATAATATTTTGTTTTAAATTGAAATTCGACATTCAAATTTTCAAATTCTCAATTGAATTGGTCTTTTTTTTTATGTAAGAATTTGAAGGAATTTTAGGGAAATTCCTGCATTTTTTTTTTTGGAAAAGTTCAATCTGCTGGTCAATTTCTTAATAACATTTTTGTAATTAAATCTATAGCTTTTGTTAAGTGAAATTGAAAATAGAAATAGAACCTAATTTCATTTAACTTTAGCAATTTCAATTTCAGTTAGAAAGTGGTGACACCTATATCTAATTTCGTATAAGACAAACTAAAGATAGATAAAAATCAATTTCACTTAACATTGCACTGAGAACGTATCATTAAACGAATATCCTTTTTAATTAAGGAAATTCACTGAATTAAAATGATTGTGTATAGATGTAGAAGTGATCATAAGTTTGTACTAAAGAGTGAATTATCCTTTTTATATTAAATGCATATCATATAAAAGATAACTTAATCATTTTACCTATATATACATAATATATCTGAGCACAAATCCATATATGTATATATAATATTTCTTTATACAAATATACATGATTATATTATATAGCAATATAACAAACTACTATATAATAAAATAAATATTTTGTAAAATTTACATTGATTGAATATCCTTCTGTGGCAATATATAGTTACTATATTTACATATATTTTATACTTTTATATAATAAATATAACCATTACTATATATATACAATTAACTTATACAATATACCTATTCATTTATATTCACTTAATGCATTAAAATGCATTTAAACGGAGTAAAACATGTAAAACTACACATATTTATAGATATGTCCAAAACAGTTGACAATTTCGCAATTACATTATAAGTTGGGCATGCGCAGAATAAAATTTACTTTACACATGCACCAGAATTTATTCACGGAGAATAAACAAAATGAGTTGTATGTATATTAATGGTCGTATCGAAACTTGTCAACTGTTTTGGGTCGGTATTTAATTTTTTTTTCACACATGTTTATATACATTACATTATATCATACAAAAATACTCGTATGTATTAAGTTAATTATACATGTTTTAATCGCATTTTATTTTAATTTTTTCATATACATCTGTATCTTATTCGTATCTATGTATTTACATATAGATTTATTAAGGGTATTCACTAAACGGTTGTCGTAATAATGCCGATTCTACATTCAATGCAGTGACTTCAACTTCGACTTTGATTCAATGGAAATGTATTACAACCTCTACATTCAATACAGTATATACTTGTACTTGACAGCTATACTTTCACATGTTAAGCATGCTGTGAAGTCGAAAGTCTGAGTCCAAGTTGAAGTCACTACATTGAATGTAAAAGCGACATACCAGTGACAGTCTAAGATCACTTCGGTGAAGGCTGAGGTTCAATAAGAGATGTAGCGCCTTTGATGATGATGATTCTCTTATAACGCAGTAAGAGGCACGTGAACCGAGTAAACCGTGTATAATACACGTATTTACACATTTTTATGCCAGTTATTTACATTAATTGTGAATACCCTTATTATATTTTATTTATTCTTTAATTTTATACGATTTCTATTTTATTTTGAATTGAAAAAAAATAATACAATAAGAGGACAAATCAAAACCACCACCAATATGAAATGATTATTCAACGACACATTAATTATTTTTTCTTTCATTATTTATATTTTTTTTATATTTTATTTTCATTATTATTTATTAATTAATTTATTATTTATAGAACACTTTTTGGCGAATTTTCCGTGCGTAATATTTTATTTTAATATATTACATACAATATAAGTATCTTTGTACAATTTTTTTTCTCTCTTTCTCTTTATATATGTACATTGTATTTATATGCATATTTACGAGTATGCTAATTGATATTTTCCGATTAATAATTAAGTTGAGAAATATATAGAAAAAGAGAGACAAAAAATGAAAATACAAAGAGTATATAGTTGTTATACATTATTGTAGTAGAATGTATACTCATATGAGTAAGTATAATGATCAAAATAATAATAATAATTAATAAAATGGCGGGCGATCTTATTAAATATTTGCCAGTAAAGTTGAGAAATGGTACGTTCGAATGTACATGCATTATGTGTGTGCAAGAATAAGAAAAAGAAAAATATATAAAAATTTGGTTTTTGTTTGAAAATTTTTGAATTAATCAAAATTAAAAAAAAAATTAATTCAAAGTAACAGAAAATCTTTGAAAACAGTTTTAAAAGCTAAAAAACGAACAAAAAAAATTCATTTTTTTTCAAATTATTATTCACGCTAAATATTAAAAAAACAAAAAAAAAGAAAATTCAAAAAATTCAAAATCAAAAAAATATCGCTGTACGCTCAATTTACAGCACGGTGTTCGCTTTGATCCCGATATGCCCCAAACAATTCGCTTGGAATTCGCCAAGAGTAACACGAAAGTGAGCAAACCTAAACCACAGCCCAGTACAGCGACAACAGCCGCACATCCTGCATTGATGCACCCACTCACTGGACGTAAGTAAAAAAAAAAAAATACAAAAGAAAGAAAAATCACACAAAAAGAAAAAAATTATAAAAAATATTTTTTTTTTGAAATTTTTATGTTTAGTTGTAACCAAAAACTGTAGATTTGCATTGTAAATTTCCTACATATACATAGACGCTGAGAAATGTGTGCCTGTATTTAATATGTGCATACAGAGTGTTTATTTAATTAAAAAGAACAAAGGAAACTTATAATTGCTCCAAAAGTCATGAATTCTCTTACTCATTTCCTTACCATTGAGAGAGAGAAACGGAGAGCAAATGAATGTTGAAACTTGAAACTCTGCAAATTCTCAATTAAATCTATTGCACCCCTCCCATGCACGCATATTATGTACAGACACACATTTCCTTCTATATAAAATTATTGTAGTTTTCTATATAAAAGCAAAACATTTTACGGTTTTTTGTGTAGAATATTATACAAATAAAAGAAATTTTTTTCTATTTTAGAGAGTTTTTTTTGTAAATTTCGTATTGCAATTTTATTTCACAAATTATATAAGAAAAGCAATGATACAAGAAAAAAAAATAATTCAAAAACAAAAAAGGCCAACGTTTATATGCAATATGAATGTGCACCAGTTCTCACCAAATGATTGAAAAAACAAAAAAAAAATGAAAAATAAAATAAAAATAAATTTAAAAAGGAAGCAAAATAAATATTTTATTTTATTTTATTTTTTATTTTGGTAATGTGCTTGAGATATCCTTAAGTATATAGTATCATATAAATAAATAAATTGCATGCTCGCAATCCCTTAAAAATATAATTTCAAATTAAAATGCAAAATCGCATTTATGTACATCCATATATCTTCCTAATTTCTTTATTTTTTTATATCTTTTCTGTTTTTATTTATAAATTGCTTTCTATAATTTTAAAGAAAAAAATTAAAATAAATTCTAAAATGTAAAAAATGAAAGATATCTCGGCCATTTTTGATAACAAAGATTAACCAAATTTTCATTTTTTTTTCTTACAAATTTATTTAATTTCGAAATTTTACAAGAAAATTAATTTATAATTTTTCTTTTTTCTTTTCTCATTTCTTCTCTTTTTTTTCCGTTTTTAAATTTCTCTTTTATAAACTTTCTCTGAATAT
Organism: Villa cingulata; assembly: GCA_951394055.1. Classification (NCBI taxonomy): domain Eukaryota; kingdom Metazoa; phylum Arthropoda; class Insecta; order Diptera; family Bombyliidae; genus Villa; species Villa cingulata. Next base: position 2,508,089 of record OX596023.1, read on the forward strand.
TTTGCCGAAATTTAAAAAAAAAACAAAAAAACTTTATAAAGATTTGGGTACACCATTTTTCCCTGGAGGACCAGAATTATGGCATCATCCGTTAGCATATTCTGCTGCAGCAGCTGAATTACCAGGTGCAGCTGCATTACAGCATGCAACATTAGTACACCCGGCCTTGCATCCACAAGTGCCGGTTAGATCATATCTCTGACTAAATACAGATAAATATTCAGAACAGCCTATGCATCAGGTAAAAATTAATTTCAGCAAAAACAAAAATGAATTATAATTTTTTTAAATTAAATAAATCTATAAAATAAATGTAGTTTATTTTGTATTTAAAATTTTATAAATAATTATATAATTATTGAAAAAAAAAAATTCAAATATTAATAATAATTGTTATATGAACGCAGCGTCTATTTTCATAAATTGTTTATGCGATATTAGGCTCAAATGACATTACAACAGCATCCAACAACAGCAACAACAATTCATCCGGCAGCAGCAATGCATGTTGCTGCCGCTGCTGCTGCAGCACATGCTGCTGGCCTACAACCACCACAAACAACACATCAACAATCAACAGCACAACAACAAATGGCTGTAGCCGCTGCTGCTGCAGCTGCAGCTGGACATCCACATTATTTATCAAGTCCAGCATTAGCAAGTCCAGTCGGTTCAACAGTCAGTAATCCAACACATCATCACCATCATTTAAATCATTACAGTCATCATCAGCCACATCATCCACATCATCATCATCCATTATCATCGCATCATACTGCTATGAATCCACCATTAGCCGCAAATGCTCCACCATGTTCAACATTATTTGTTACAAATTTGGGTCAATTCGTATCTGAGCATGAATTAAAAGAGGTATTCTCAAGGTGAGTAAAAAAATATACAATTTTTTTTTTGTTCTTCATAAAATAAAAAAAATATTTGTTGTCATACATATAATCTACACTCGACTCGATTCGTATATTTCGATTGTTTTTTATGTTTAATATATTCCTTTAATTTTTATATAAAACACTGTATGTATGTACTTATATTTAATAATAATAATACACAATGTTCTGTATATATTTAAAAAACAATATATATGAAATAATCGCAGTTTATTCATTTATTTATCTGTTAATACACTTGTTGATTATATATATGTTATTGTTTTTCAAAAAAAAAAAAAATTAATAAATTTTAAATATGAATAATTAATTCAAATAAATGAAAAATTTCGTATCCGAAAGTAGATATGCATAAAAGTATGTATGTATAATATACATGTCTACACATAATCACATACATTTTTATATAGATGTGTGTATGTGTTTCTGTGCATGAAATATACATTAACATGTGTATGTGTGTTACATGTATGAATGGATATGAAAGAAATTATATTGAGGTAGGGTATTCACTTAATTCGGTAAATATCATGAAAATCGTACAAAATGGGTATATTTAAAATGATTTATACGTTTTCGTAATTGCGAGTAAATTATTTAACTCTTCAAATAAGTGACGTGAAATCTTTGCTGTCAATTTCGTTTTCATTTCATTCCAGATGCTTCAGTTTTTAATTTAATTTTAGTAATTAATTTGGGACTTGGTGGCGCGACTGGTAGAGCAATAATTGGCTATTGATCTCGAAATCGAAAGTACAAGTTCGATTCCTGCCCAAACTTTCTTTTCAATTTCTCATTGCCAATATCCAAATTTCATTAACTTCCCCAAAGTTCACTCAGCTTTTGAATGAGAACCGCAGCTTGCTGGGAAAAAGAGCTTAGAAATGCTGAATAAAAGTAGTCTACTTGCTGACAACACTAACACAAAGTATTATTAGGTGTTAAGATATAAGATCATTCTAATAATAGATCACTCTAAGCCCAATCATATAAAAGAGTTTGCTTCTCTACCAGCAATCAACAAATCTACAATCACACAGTGGTTCACAATCCACTTTAAATTGTAGGTGCACACATGATGGTAATAAGTCCATAAATCACTTAATTGAAAGCACTGGCTTACCTAGAGCTCTGTAGTCGTAGTGCTATTGAAGAAGAAGAAGAAGAAGTTAATTTGAAATTCCGCCTTTTGGTTGCCAGTTACCGTCGAGAATGCAATATGGAATAAAATTTCAAATAGTATTTTGATTCTGAATTACACAAGATGCGTCATAGTGCGTTCACTTAAGTAAAACATACCTAAGTATATGTATAGATTTACTCTAATGCGATTTTGCAATTTTACTTTATTAAGTGAATATCCTTATTGTTATAATAAGAACAACCAATTTAAAAAATAAAATAAAAACTAAAAAATAAGAATAAAAATATAAAAAAACACATTCACACATAAATGAATTGATGTCTCACAGCAATAATTATTAATATTATAACGTATATACATTTATATTATTATTATGTTGAAAATGAAATATTATGAATGCGGATGAAATATATACAATTACGTGTACTTATTTATGTATGTACATGTACATGTACTCGTATATATCTACAAATATGCATTTATTCTCGCGCATATACTTATATACAATATACGTATTCTTGCATATACATACATGGTATTTTTGATGTACATTTATGTGGAAGACATAATTAAAATTTTATAATTTATAATCATCATAAATTATTATCTTTTTAAATTGGATATTTTAATATGCACATCATCTACACATTATTATATGTTTGCTTGTATACACATAAATGTGTATGTACATATTACATTACTATAAAATAATTGTTAATAATATAAAACTCTGCGATAATATATATTCTATACTAAATTTCTACTATCTCACTACATAGTTTGTTCTCACTAGAATACAATGTATACCGAATATTACATATAGAATATAATGCAGAGTAGTGTAAAAGTATGAAAAATAAAAATAAAACAAAAATAACTTTCTACACAACTGTAAAACTTATTTCTAAAATTTATAATTTGTAATGTATACGTACATAATGCATACATCAATCTATGCACTACTATACTAATATTCTGTCAGAAAAGTACCGGGAATTTATAATTTTAAGAAGAATGTATTAGGAATTTTTTTGAACCAAACTTTGCCCATCACTTAATAGCCCTCTGTACTTGATTACTATACCAAATATAAACGCAAGTTACTAACTAGTTTGCTTAGATCTGTTGATTTTGCTAGCTTTTTACAGCAAAAAGAAATTCAAGTCTCTTGGAACTAATCGTGCAACAATGTGTCTCATGTCCAAAATATCGATCAAAATCGAATAAGCACAAACGTCTAAAATATGTTAAAGTCATGAGCTTTCTGTTTAAATCTAAATTGGTGATTATCTTTCCAAGACTGAGCCTAGTTCAGTGCACCAGTCATAGGCTTTCGTCTTTGATATGACTGATACACTATCATAAGCTTTTCCTAACATTTTTTAGGTCATTCGGCACATGAAAATTTATTCAAAACACAAAATTTAAGACAAATTCTTTATTCAACAGTTTGTAGTAATATTATAAAAATCGTAATACACTACAGAAGTGAGTTGATTGATAATACCTGATGTAGGTAAAATGATGACATAGGATCACACTTATTGTTGACGTAATAATCGAGTACAGTGGTGATACTAAGTTATGGGCCGAATTTGATTTCAAAATTCCTATTACAGTCTTCTTAAATTACAAATACCCGATACTTTTCTGACAGTAGTTACATATGAGTTATACGAAGTTGTACATAAATTTATAGTACACATAATCCCATTCAGAATATTTAAAAAAATTTCAAATAAATTTTTAATTTACACTATCATCATTCTGAATACACGTATAGACGTAGTCAGTCATAATGCACAAAACATACTCTTTTCTACCGTACGACCGTACACACTATAGTTTTACGTTTTACATTTTCAAAGTTTTGAAAACAGAAGAACAGAGTTATAGTTCACTCTGATATCTATAGTTAATTATGTAATTTTACAAATTTCTGATGTAAAATTATCTATTCATATCTACAACTACTCCTACTATAATATTTCACAAAAGCGAGCATGTTTTATTTCCTTCTTGTTCTATTTCTATAATTTTAAGAACTTTTTATTGCAAAGATACGTTACAATTATGTATGCATAAGAATAATGTTAAAATCCTTTATTTATCTGTTTGAATGTATAACGTAATTTTATCACAGAAAATAATTTCCTTGTAATATGAATTGAAAATCAGTAGAATAGAAATTTGTATAACTTGTGCATAACTATGCGATAGTTTGATCAAAACTTTCAACTAATTACTGTAAATGTATATATGTACGAGAAGGTATTCATCATGAAATGATTGTGTAGATCAAAAATAACACAAATAATTAATTTAATTAATTAATAAAATTATTATGCACTAAATTCACATTATTAGTATACGTAATACGTAGGTATATGATTTATTAGATGAAATTACAAGGATATATGTACGTAAATTCCTTGTTTACCTTCATTTATATTATTTCTTTTTATGTTCTCAAATAGGGTATTCACTTAATGTAATAAAAGACTCGTGTAAACCTAAAGTAAAGCTAGTAAAATACACGAATTTACACCGTTTACTCGGTTTATATGCCTTTTAATAGATTAAGGGAATATCCTCAATATTTTCTTTATGAATATTTTTTGTAAGAATTTATATCCGTACTATGGTACTATTCATTTTTATTTTCTTTGTATAACATTTCGTTTCACAATTTTACAAATTTCACTGATATTTGACTGATATCCGATAGTGCAAAAGGATATATCCCCCATAAACTTAACGCGATATTTTTACATGAAAAAAAAAATAAGAGATTTTTTCGTCAATCTACACCATAAAGTATATGTCTGGCTTTTTAGAGTATAAATACTGATAAATAAATCTGAATTTTGAATAAAATTTGAAGTTAAGAAATAAATTATTTTACAAAATATAAAATTTTAAATTTTATTTCTCACCTAAATAGAAAGAAAATAAAAAAAAATGAAGAAAATAATGTAATCAAAAATTGACTAGAATCTTCTAGAAATTGTGAAATAAAAAGGTCTTCAAAATTCAAACTCATTTCTCAGTATGAAAAAAAAAAAACAAAATTAATGCGTAATGATGGACAGACAAAGGTGAATCAATGATAATTCATTGCGAATGATTATTCAGTTATCGATGTCATTCACACGAATGAAAATTGTAAGAATAATCATTGATTTGCTTTCGTCTGTCTACCACATAAATACATTAAATGAAAAAACCATAACAAATCATTTAAAAAATATTTAAAAACAAAATCAAATATCAAATATTTTGAAATAAAATGTATACCATAATATATAGTATGCCTGGCTTTTGTCGTCTACGAATGCACAAAAATTGTTCACAATATCCTTCAAGTAGCCTACATTTATTAGCTGCAGGCAATGATAGTAATAATTGTGTAACAACAACTGGATGTTGTAATTGTAATCCTGTTGCAATTATTGATTTCGATGATCCCGTGTCAGCTGGTGCAGCTATGAATAAACTTCAAGGTAAATATTTACTGTCATCTGATCGTGGATCGATACATATCGAATATGCAAAAACTAATAATCACTGTAATGCAACAACAATAAAAACTTTGATGACGGCAAAGATGTCAACAACAACATCCAATAACAACAACAATAATACTAAATGTAAAAATAATTTTAATTTAAAACAAAATACTATGCTGAATGATGTGAAAAAATCTGCAATAATAATGACTGCAACTGGAAATGGAACAGCAACATCAACAGCAGCACTAAAATTATTATCACGATCATCATTATCATCATTAAATTCATCATCAAATTCATCAACAGCACTATTATTATCAGCACAATCACCACCACCACCACCACCTCCGCCACAACAATCACCACTACCATCACCAATACCATTACAAACACTACAACCTTCACTACAATATTATCATCACTACAATCTTCTATAAAAAAAAAAATAATATTTAAAATATATAAAAAAAAATTTTTATAATAAAGATCAAAGTTATTATGTAAAAAATATTGTATAATGGCACACAACTACTATTATATTCAGCACAAATTCAGCACTTACATATATAGAAAAAAATTAAAATTAAAATGATCATCAATGATAAATCACCTTTTATAGAGACGTATGTATGTATGTTAATTTATGTTTGTTTGTTTGTAATTGTACGTTTGTTTGTTTGTTTGTTTTTATATCATTGTGTTTTTATTTTTTTTTTTTTTTTTTTTTTCAAAATTAGAAATTAAATTACGTTCAAAAATTAAAAATGATCGATCATCATCATTAATATTAAAATTTGTTTTTTTTGTTATTATTGAATTCAATTATTCAATTAGTATTAAAATCTTGATGTTATTCACATAATTTTACACACCAGACAACAAATTTGTAGTACAGTGAGTGATTCAAAAACATCATTGTATCAATGAAGTTCTCAGAACAATTCGAATTTATAAAAATTTAATCAAAATATTGCAGTAGAATATTGATAATTTGAAAAAATTGCTAAATGAATGGCACATTTCTTTGATCAGTAACGTTTTTTTTTTTTATTTTCTGCTTCATATTTTCACCTAGTAAGAATTTTCTATTCTTGAGTTTTGTACGGAGATTTGTGTTAGTAGTACGGATTTGTGTCAGTAGTTAAGGATCTCTATATTCATTTGATTCATGGAGAAAAAGTTCTAGTTTTCTCAGTAAACATCTATTGTTTTAGTCAAATACTGCGAAACATTAGTAAAGACCAAGTAAAGACTACGAGTCTCTAGTCTCTAGTCGTAGTTGCGATACTGGCATATTTTTACTTTGAAAAGAGTTCATTTTTACTATAAAAACAGAAAGAAGAACACGAAAATATTGAAGAGAAATTCCTCTACTATACATCAGCTACTGCGAAGAGAAGAAAACTAGTCTTCTTTTTAGTAGCAAAAAACTAGTGTTATATACCTACACTTCATTCATCTCTTATTATAGTATCGCATATTTTCATTCTTGAAAATAATTCATTATTATTATCGAAACAGAAGGAAGAACACAACAAATTAAAGAGAAATTCCCCTACTACGCTTCAGCGAGTACTTATTTACGAAGAGAAGAAAACTAGTCCACTTTTTAGTAGCGAAAAACTATAGTGTTATAGAGTGTTCATTCATTTTTTACTTCTTGCTTTTCGCCAAGTATAGAGTATAGACTTACTAGTTCAGTTGATCATTCATAATTTTTACGATTCTCTTTTTTTTTTCATATTTTACACTTGTGCAAACATCAATCGAAATTATCGAAAATTTACTGTGTATCATTTTCTGAGCATTTTTTTTCTCTTTTAAATCATTCACAATAACAACATGGTATAATAATCATCGTTTTTGAATCACTCTATGCACAAATTAAATTAAAAATAACATTTTATTTTAAATTTTTCATTTGTGCATGTTTGTTTAAATTATATCACGATAAATAATAATTATATTAATAAAATAAAATATAGCAAATAAAATTTTTTTTTACACAAAAATTAATTTAAGTTCTTCCATAATGAAATTAAAAATAATTAATTATTCTGACACATATTTTTATATGAAAAAGCTAAAAATTAACTAAAATTTTTTTAATTTCTTCTTTTTTTTTGCATTGTAATTTATAATTTGGTTTTAGAGTGAAAGAAACGAATAATTTTCTATTAAAAAAGATTTTTAAAAATTCTTTTTTTTTGAAAAAAATTGTTTTTTTAATTAAATCCTGTCACATAATGATTTCGTTATGAAATATATAAGTATAGATGTAATCGTGTGCGTGTGTACGTATCAAATTATTTTTTTTTAAAAAAACAAAAATGAATTATTAAACAGTAACTCAATTTTGAATGTTCATTTAATGTGGATTTATGAAGAAAAAAAAATAATTAAAAAAAATTTTTCCATTTAATGTGGTAAAATACACAAAAAAGAAAATTGAAAAGAAACGATCGATTGTATGTGTATGGAATACGTTATACACAGAAAATGTTTAAAGGATAAAAATCGTAAGAAAATTATTCGTTATATAAACACACATAACACCACACTACCGGACACTTAAGAGAATTACATACATGTACACTTCTATGTATATTTTAATACATAACATACAGAGTTATACATTTCATTCATATATACATATACATGCATACAAAATCTACACCTAAAAAAGTCCTTACACATGAAACATGAAACAAGTTGAATTACACGAAAAATATTCTTTCATTATTGGGTCGACATAAAAATCTGTATATACACTACACAAGAACATATACTAGCTAGCTAGTGTATAATTCATAATCCTTGTCAAAAGAAAAGCAAATTTTTTTTTTTGTGCTTAGAAAAAAGAAAATATAATTTTTACAACCTTACACACTCATATAATATAGTAAATTTTTTTATAAGAATTTTTGGTTTGTATATAATTACTCGTATAATAATAAAAAAAAATATTTAATAATTTTACTTTATAAATACCATATTCTCTTCTCATATAATTTATTTTCTTTCTTTTTTGTTTTTTTTTTGTTTTTTCATATTTTTCTTACATATATACGTATACATGAAAAATAATATTTCATACATGGTCCTTTCTGTTGTTATTTATAACGATGATTATATATGATGGTACATCAACAAAACATCAACTCTATGTGCTTCTTGTTTGCTTCCTTGCTTCTTTCGTATCAAATGTGTGATGAAATACGAAAATGACGACGATGATGATGATGACGACAACACAACTAATAAATTTCACATTCATACAACATCAATATTTATGTGCATTTTGATATTATATGTATAACGAATATTTTATTCTTCGTATGTGTGTTTTTTTGAAAAAAAAAAAAAATAATAAAAAAATAATAATTATTTTATGAAATAAAATTTTTAATATTCGTACTATATATGTTTACATATATCGAAAATATTTTACTTGCACAGAGGAGCAGGTATGGAAATAACAAGGTCGGATATTTTAAATAATAAACAAAAATTATCTAATAATACTGGTAATGCTGCTGCTGCTATTGCTGCTGCTGCTGCTGCGGCCGCTGCTGCTGCTAATGCTACTACTGAACATGAACTTCATTCATTTTTGATGACAACACCAACTTGACCCATTTATATACAAAATTAAAAAACTAAATTCAAATGAAGATAAATAACAACAAACAAACAAACAACAGCATCAGAAATAGCTACAGCACGAACTAACAAAAATTATATAACACACAGTACAGCGTATAGTTAGTAGCAGTATAAAGCATCATCATGTTCGCGCGTCATCATATAATCATCATTAACAACATCATCATCAACATGATAGTTGAGTAGTATCATGTATGTATGTATATCTGCAGTATGAAAGCACTATACATTTTGCAGCTAATAATTACACACAATCTCATAAGGAAAAGTTAAAAAAAAAAAAAAAATAAATAAAATCATTTTCATACCATACCGTATATATAAAAAAAGAAATCTTTTTAAAACATAAAACAGAGAATAAATACTTAAAAAAAAAACAACAAAATAAACTAAAAAAAAAACATATACACATGTATAAAATTTACTAAGAATCCACACACATAATTAAGAAAAATAAAAACTTAAAAATCAAGTTGTATAGAAGACAAAAAAAAAAAATAATAAAGAACAAAAAACGAAATACTATAACAAAAATATCCTTATGATAATTACAAAATAAAAATAAAAATATAAAAACTGTATATCTACTGTGTAACATACAATGTAATATTACATAAATGCGAATTTGTACTCGACCAAAATTATTATTATTATTATTGTTGTAATATAAAATATAAGCAAAAATAATAAAAATATTAAAAAAATTAAAAATAAAAAAGAAAACAACTACATAGCTACATAGGACATATTGTTAAAATGCTGGAAAAATTCCGATTGTAACTTATTATTTTTTTGTTAAAAAAAAAAAAATAAATAAAAAATACAAAAATTTAATTAAAATTATAAAACGTAAATTTTTTTTTTCTTTTTGTATAGGTACATTTTTTTGTAATGTCATACACATATATGATGATAATGTATACGTTATGCATACCATTTACATACGTGATTACACATATATGAGTTTATGTGTGGTATAAGTTGAACAACACAAAAATTAATTAATAAAACGTAAACGTAACGTTCATTATATGTATGTTTGTATAGGGACTACCTCTATAGATGTAGTAGATCTCCGACCTACCTACATTTTATAGTAGTGTAGATACCTAAATTCATTTTATGTACATTACACATGAGTATACAAAAAAAAAAAAAAAAAATACAAAATACGTTCTGTGCTGTTGCGACAAAAATAAAAACAAAAAATAAAATACAATCAATGTCATTTGGGACTGATTCCCTTACATACTTAAAACTGGGATAAAATGAAATGAAAATGAAACAGACGCTAGGCAAAAAAAAAAAAATGTAAAACGCAAATATAGGCTGAAATTTTGATATAAGAAAGAGAGACAGAGAGAAAGGAAGAGAAAGAAACAAAAAAACAAAAAAGAGAAATTGGTGACAGAATGGTATCCTTCAATTTTTTTTAAAACCCTCATTCACTTTTTTTTGTTTGTTTTTTTTTTAAGTAATTAATTTTTCGTCATCATTTTTATGTGCGGTTATACTATACGTGCATGATATGCGAGGTGATTCCGTAACGATGAACTGTTGTTACTAAACATTTTTTTATTTTATTTTATTTTGTTTTTTTTTTTTTTTTGAATAATTAAAAGACTTGAAAAATGAAAAGGCAAAAACAAAAATATTTTAAATAAAAAATGAATTTTAATGAAAAAAATAAAAATGTTTTACGATTTTAAAGGTTGTTTATTTTTTCTTTTTGAAATCAATTCGTCTACAAATGATACATGAAGAAAATACTAACATGGCTACATTTTGGACGAATTTGAAGTTTATAAGTTCATTCAGCAAACATTAAATCCTGAATACAAATTGAATAAGTTCATTCAACAAACATTAAATCCTGAATACAAATTGAATAATGCGAATATGAAGATGAACTATAATAATTTGTTGTTTCAAAATTAAAAAAAAAAATTTAAAAGAAAAGTAAATCGGAATGAACTTAAATCGATTTGTTGTTACAAAAAAGGTTACCAATGGAATGAGAAAGGATAGAAAAAAAATTGAAGGAAAATTATTATAAAATACAACTGAAGAAGAAAAATGAATTAATAAAAAACAAAAAAAAATATAAAAAAAAACAAAGAAAATAATAAAATATAAGAACAGAAGAAGAAAAACTAAAAGCAATTGTTTTTATTTATTAATTTGTGTAAGTAAGTATATACAACATATACATATAAATATATAAATAAATAATATATAATATTATACATATATATATATTTAGCATATATTTAGTATATAAAAATAATAAATAATAAAACAATTTATTGAAAAAAAAAAAACAAGAGAATTTAATAAACAACAAAAAACAAAAAAACATTTAAATGAATCTATAGTATAATAATCTATAAATAAACAATGAAAAAAATGATTAAAAATAAACAAACAAAATAATATAATAATTATTATTAATATAAAATGCAGAAAAGGATAATTATTATTATACATTATGATCATTTTAGAAAACAATTGAATATGTAATTAAAACTGAAAACAAAAAAAAATCAATTTAAAAAAAATTATGAAAATCATTATATATGTATGTATGAGGAATATAAGAAATATATATACATACTTATATACATTTATATGTATAAGAATTAAAATTGTAATTTTAAGAATAAATATTTGACAGAAAAACAAAAAAAAAAAAAACAAATAATATAAAACATATGAAACAAAAATAAAACAAAAAAAAATATATGAAAAAAAAAAAACAAAATTTGAAAACAATCAAATTTAAAAATTATAATTATCTATTGTTAATAATGTATTTATATTTTTATTTTCTAACTATTTTTTTTATCATCATTATAATGTGTTTTTGTTTTTTGTTCCATTCATATACTTGTACAATTTCATATTTTTACAATTTAAAATAAATTTGATAAAATTTGTAATATTGAATGGATAATATGTGCATAATTCTTATGATCGATTGTACGTTAAAAAATGAAAAATGAAAAAAAAAACAAACAAACAAAGAAAAACAAAATAAAAAATAAATGAAAAAGAAATTTTAAAACATAAAACAAGTTAAAAAATAAATATAAAAATTATGAACAAATAAAAATTTTTATAGTAGATTAAATGAAACAAAACAAAATTAAAAAAACAAACAAACAAACAAACAAACAAACTGTATCCTTTTATCCTTTTTTTTTTCTCATCGTAAATATCATTTTTAAATATTTGCAATTGTATTATGTAGTATAAAAATACCTTTTGTACTCCGTAGATATTTTTTAAATATTTTCTTAACAATTTATTCTACGCGGAGTATCAACAATTAATTGGAATAAAGTCGAATTTGAAATGATGCTTCTTATGTTCTCCTTTCGTTTTCAAATTTATAACTTCAATATTAAATTTTCTTTCAATTACCTAGTTTATACGAGAGAGGATATTCCGAATTTAATCTGAAATTTGTCAGAAATTTGAATTATTGTATAAACCGATAATTGCATAACACAGAACAATTTTGAATATTCTCAATTCAATTCAGCTTATTTCAGATTTCAAATCATAAAGAGTTTATGCTAGAGAATAATTATTGCTAATAATCCAAAATCCGAAATAAAAGTGGATTACGTATAAACTGTATTAGTATATCCTTGAAAAACTAAAACACATTCATATGATTTTGAAAGTAGTTTTCAATTAAAAAAAATCATAATACTTAGAAGGTATATTTTTCAATAAAAATTTTAATTTTTTTTCTTCATTTTTTTCAATTTTAATATTTATCCTCATCCAAATATCTCTCATGAATATCAACAATAAATCTAAAAGAAAAAAAAAGTAAATATAAAATAAAAATTAAAAATAAAAAATGAAAGTTTGAAAAATAATAATAAATAAAAAAAAAGAATATTTGTAGCTTAACCGAATGTGCCCTTTAACTAGCTCTCTTTTTTAGTAAATATTAAAATAATATTATTATTAATTACAATTTATTAACAAAAACAAAAAAAAAAAAAATACAAAAAATTTTAAATAAAAATATTAATTAGAAGTTATGATTAAAAAAAAAATTGAAAACCAAATTGAAAAAAAAAAACAAACAATAAAATAATGAATTTTATAAAAAAAAAGTATAAAACAATTTCATGAGGAAAAAAGATAATAAAACTGGTTTTCATGAAAATTATAGTAAATTATAAAAAAATGTATAAAAATTGAAAGGGACTTTTCATCAAATATTAAATTTTCGTTATAAAGTACATAAAACAGTAAAAATTAATAATAACTAAACGATCAATAAAATGAACAAATAAAAAGGAGTGAATAAATAAAATAAAAAATTATTTACAATAAAAATAATAAAAACAAATAACAAACAAACAATAAACAGATAATAAACAATAAAAAAAAACAAATAATTAAATATCATATTAATAAATAAAACAAAATAAAATAAAAACGATAATAGAAAAAAAAACACATTATTGAAAAGTCTAAATATAAAATTGAATAACATTTGATAAAAAAAAAATGAAAACTATATACATATGTACATACATGCATATATCTACATATAATATACATATGCATATACTTATACATTTGTTAAAATTTCACACAATTCATAAATTTAATAATAAAACAAAACATAACAAAATGAAAATTAATAAACAAATAAAAATAAAATTGAACAAAATTATCTTATCAAATATTACGAGTAAGTTAATAATGTAGTATATATATGTATATATACATTATTACTGACGAATATTTTCATGAAATAAATAAAATAAGATTTTCAAAAGGATTTATGGGCATATACGAGTATATATGGTCCTTGTATGTATATATGAAAAAATTTTATTATTAAAGATTAAAGATGTATATGTACATAAAACATAATTAAAACAGGCGATCAATAATAAAACAAATAAAAAATGATAATTATAATATTACATTGTTTAGATGAGATTTAATGAAACAAAATATTTAAATTACATTTTTAAAAATAAAGAAAAAAAAATAAAAATAATAATAATAAATTAAAATAAGTAAAAAAAAAAAAATTATGAAAAACGAGAGGGTTTCAAATTTATTATTATTCTATTTTCATGTTGTTTTTCTTTTTAATTTTTTGTGTCTTTTTCTAAAACAACAACAAGAACAACATAAAGAAAAAGAATATCATTAAATATGAAATAATTACAAATACACAAAAAATATAAAATTGTAAATATTGAATTAAACTAAAGAAGAGGGAAAAAACACATTTTTTAATTAATAAATTACATATCATATATGATTAGAAGTTAAACTGATAGAGAGACAAAAAAAAAAAATGAAAAAAATAATGATAAGGGATATTCATGTATATGTTATAAATAATTAAATAATTAATTTATTACAAAAGTTCATGAGTCTATGAATTACAGAAATAATTCTAAACAGAAAAATGAATAAAGAAAACATATTGACAATTTAATTTGAAAAATAAGAAAAAAAAATACATAAAGATAACAGTAGAAGTTGAAATGTTGAAATTCAATAAATAAAACATGTTGAGAACAAAATTGTAGAACAATAAATTATTGTAGTTTATTGTATTACACATCATTGCTATTTACATAATATGAAAATACAAAATATTTATGATGTGATAAAAATAATATGCTTTTCTACTACTGAACTATTTCTATTTTAATGTATACGGATGTTGGTACTTTCATATACCTAGCCTTTATTTCTTGCTTTTTTATTTAATAAAAACCGATTAAATAAACAAATTTAAAAATCAACTAAAAACAAATGAAACAATTAAAAAACAAATAAAACAATGAAAACATAAATAAAACAAAAATATAAAATAATTAAAAGCAAATAAAACATTCAAAAAATAAATAAAACAACAAAAAACAATTTAAAAAGAAATAAAAAAGTTAAAACAATGAATAAAACAATAAAAACCAATCAAAAAACAACAAAAATAGAAATAAACATTTTTCTAAAAAAATTATTTACACTATTTCCGTTTTATTTTTCATTAAATTTTTTTAAATCTATTTTAAAATGAAATTTTTTTTCTATAAAAATATTTTTTTAATTTCATTTGTCTCTTGAAAATATTTACTGTCAACGATAAATAAAATGAAATAAAACATAGCGAAATAAAATATAGCTAATAATGAAAATAAGAATATCTAATGTTTAAGACGATAGAAATTATTATATAATAGAAAGAAAGAGGAAAAAAATATGGATTATCATAACTGCAATCTGCAATTAAGTATATACATTCATATGCAGTTTGAAAAGAAACAGAGGAGTAAATAGAAAAAAAAATAATAAAAATTTATTATTTAAAACAGAAATAATAATTATAATAGAAATAATATTAAATAATAAAATAGTAAATGAATAACAATGTTTCCTGTTATACTAGTTTTTGACCAAAGACAAAACAAAATAGTAAAAAAAAGAAAGAAAAATATTTATTTATAACAAAAACAAAAAAAACAACAAAAAAGTATAATATATAACAATAAAAATATATACGAAAAATGATAAAAACAACATTAAAAAATATAAAAAAAGGATAATCTTTTTGTAAATGAATGAAAATATTAAACACATACATATCGAACCAAAGTGATTGAAAAAAAAATTGAATAAAAATAAAAACAAATAAAATAAAAATTAAACGAAAAAAAAAAAAATAAATTTTTAAAAATATAAAAAAATTAATATTAGAGCGAGCTTATAAATAAATATACATAAATATTTATAAAACTGATGACATTACACTTAAAAACACATACAAACATAATTATACATTTTATCTATACTAAAAATACTAAAATCTACTTATATAAATTTAAATTTATAAAAATAATAATTAATCTAAAACTATAAAATATAAAATTTCTAGAAAATTTCTCTCTTTTTTTGTTCCCGTTTCATTTCTCTATATATAATTTCATATTTACTTCGACTTAAATAAACAAACAAAAATTTATTAAAAGATGCGGAATTTAAATAGAGAAGAGAATAAATGCAATGATTGGATTTAAAATTAAAATGAAAATAAATGAATTAATAAATTACTTGTACGAATATGTGCAGTAAATATTCACTTGTATGATTGAAAAAAAAAATAAATAAATAAATAAATATAAGAATATGACAAAATTCAAGACAAGACAAAAAATTAAAATTTATTGTATCCTTACAGGAAATTAACATATTTTTGTTTCTTATTTTCTCGTTCGGAAAAATAAATTTAATAAAATGAAAATGGAAAATATGACAAGAAAAAACAAAAAATTACCAAAGTTATTTACAAAAAAAAAAAATAATTAAAAATAAATAAAATTTGAAAAAAAAAAAACTTAAAATGTAAAGAAAATATAAAATAAAATAAATTATTATCATTTATTTAATATCTACTATGTATATTTACTAATTAGATTTTTATTTTTTGTGTTTTTTTATCTTATAAACTTAAATATTATTTATTTATATTTTTATTATTATTATTTGTAATTTGTAATTTTTAATTTTGTTTTAAATTTTAATTTAAATCATTTAAATATTAATAAAAATAAATTATTATATTGTTTAAGAAAAAAAAAAAATATTAGAATTTGAAAAAAAAAGGATCAATATAAATCAGGTTTTTAGTTTTGTTAAGTTAAATAAATATTTATACGAGTATATACATATATATAGTGTATAAGAGTAGTCCGTGTGTTACTGGGCATTTTTTCGTTATTATTATAAAAATGAGGATATACGAGTATAATTCTAATACACTTTTTAGATACACTTATAACAAAAATAAAATTATTTGATATATTTAAAAACGAAATGAAATTACAGACAGTCCCTTGTATTGAAAATTGAAAATTTAAAATTTTATTTCTTATCAATATAATATTAATATTTTATTTAATTTAATAGTCCTTGTATAGTTATGTAGAAAATTATAATTCATTTAATGAAAATGTAATGAAAATGTAAGATAATGAGAAATTAGATGTCAATGTCAGCAATTTATTCAGAGGCTTCATGGTTTGATTCTCTGTTAAAAATGTTGATAATCAAAATTTCAGCTTCAGATATTTCATAAATATCATTGCTCTTGGTCTTGATTTTGATATTCAGACAGAATTCTCTGGTTTTAATTCGAAACAATTAATTCTCTTGTACAGATATTGATTTAGCCAAGGTACTGAATATGAACGATGTTCATCGGTTGGTTGCCGGTACATAGTAGCATCCGTAGTATCCATGATGGTAGCACCGTACACTACCAAGTAGATATTCCTTTATATTGTGTGGTAGTAGATTTGTAATTGTAGTCCATGATGAAATCAATAATTAATCAATCAATTGAAAGACTTGAAAGAGAACCATACTTGACTAATTGAGTGGTACGTTACGTACGTACAGTTCATCAGTTCATCATATCATATACGAGCAAAATGAGCAAGAGAAAATAATCAATCACAAAATATTTATGCTGGCACCATCTTGTACCTTGTACTTTTTATTATCGTATACGAATTCCAGTGAATTTATATGTTTTTTCATTTGATTTTACAGATAAATTTGTACAGAATGAATACAAACGATGTTTATGAGTTTATAGTCGATAACGATAACTGAAATTGATTCAGCCAATCAATTATTAGTCTTGATCTTTAAAGTGAACTATACTTGATTGGTACATACGGGCGTACGGGTACGTACGATTATTAATAAAGAGAAAGTTTTCATATTTGTTTTTATCCTCGTACTTTGTACTTTTAAGAACTGAATACAAATTTCAGTGAATTTAATTTATATGTTTTTGTTTTGTCGACTTGTCGGTTATCATCGTTTACTTATGTGAGACATTTCTATCTTTCGACCAATACGAAATATTGACTCTAGAGATTTCAAATTGATATCTAATTTCGAAATAATAAAAATCATTGTAATGATTTTCATAATAATTTTATTATTGATTTTATATTCAAAAAAATTTATTATTATAATTAAATTATTATTATTGTAAACGTTGTGTGTGATTATATTTTTCAAATTTATAAATTAATTAATTAATTATTATTATTATAATCAATATGAATAAAATCAAAAAATTAATTAATTATAATCTGTAATCTGTAATATTTTAAATTATATTTGTTATTTTTATTAAAAATTTGTTTTTCTTCTATATGCAAAACAAGTAAATATACATATGCATTAAATAAATATAAATACATATAAACATATCTATCTGTAACTAATATAATTATAATTATTATTAATTATATAACATTACATAAATATACCCTATATATATATATATAATTATTATATTATGAATTTAATAATTTATAAATAAAATTTACATATTTAAATACTTTTTTTTTTCATTTTAAATAAATTTAAAAAAAATATATATATTCTTTTTTGCATATTTCTTAATTTTCGTTTAATTTTCAATTTCAGTTTTTAGTTTCATGGTTAAATGAAATCATTTTTATGTTTGTATAATTTAATTTGATTTTATTTTTAAGTATATTATGTATATAAATAAATACAATAATTTTGTTTTTCTTTTTTTTTTGTTTTTTTGTATAAAAAAGAAATTAATGTATAATTCCGTCCAAAAAAAAAAGTAAAAAAAATATGAATTAAATTAATTTAAAAGAATGAACAAAAATATAATTAAAAATAAAAATAATAACGTACACATTAAAACAGAAAAATAAATAAAATTACAAATTAAAATTAAAATAAAAATTTTATGAATATATAAGAAGGCTTTTAACATACCATACATCTAGAATACATAATATACATATACATAAATGTCTATATACCAATAAAAACAGAATACAATACAATTCCGATGCGTATGTATTTATAAAAATATGAAAAAAATTATGACTTAGTTTTTTTTTTTGCTTTTTTGAGAAGTGGCATCTGAAATATGGCATACGGTGAGGAATGAGAAAAATAATATCTGAAATAATAGATATTATATGGTATCAATACACTATATGACGTATGGTGTATGTAGTACAAAAAATCAATCACAGTATCATTGAAGAAAATTATTCATTTTGGTACTATTTCGAATATGATACAGTTTTATTCAATTCAAAAAGAGAGATTAATTTTATCTACCGCCACCACATATAGTTCAAGATTTCAGAGCCCCCAGACCAAGAAAACTTTACTCACCTGCGTTAAAGTAGCAAAGCTGGTTTTCACTGTATTTTATATAAAATATTGTTAAAAGTAAACATTCGATATTACCAGGTCCGTTCCGTGAGCTATAATTTCCGTCATAACCTTTAAAAGTCTCTTTAAAGTAAGGTAAACTATAAGTTAAAGTTCGATAATTTTGGTGGGGCTGAGCCCTATTAGCCCCCACAGGTATGGTTGCCTTTAAATCAAGTTCTATAAAGTATAGCTTACTCTTACTTTGAAGAGACTTTTAAAAGGATATAGTGGAAGTTATGACCATATGTTTGTTTTACAAACACAAATACAGTAAAAGTCAGCTTTACTAAAATGACGTAGGGTCGGTGGTTTTGCGATCTTACTCTAGTACAGTATCAACATTATTATATATCTATCTCAGATATTATTTACGCTAAAAATAATTGCAGAATTGTATACAAAAAAAAAATTAGAAAAAAAAAAGAATGTAGTAATTCATAAATAAATTAAAACGTGCATAATTTAAAACATATACATATCAATTGAATGATGCCTTTGGTTATTTATTTACACACAATCGATGGTGTATAAATATTCATACATATAACATTATAACTTTTAAGGATTACATAAATGTAAATTAAATTTAATAATAAAAAAATATATTTAAAAAATACAATTTTAGTTTCCTTTTTTAGATTATTTTAAATGAGCACAACAAAAAATGGAAGAGAGTGAGAGAAAAATAAAATTAATGAAAAATTATTGTAAAATCGATCTATATAAAAATTTTATTATAAAATATTGTAAGGATATATATTCTACATACATATACAAATACACATTTATACAGGACAGATAATAAATTATTGATAACAAAAGATTTGAAAGAATAAAACGGCTCTTAAGAAAAAAATTAAAAAAATCTATAAACAGAAATTTTAGACGAACATTAATATCATAGAAAAGTTTTCGATAGCAGGTTAATATTTTTTAATGAAACAGAAAATGTAGTTAAATAGAAAAAGAAAAAGGGATATCCTGTAAATTAATATTAAGGAATCTATATAATATAAAAATGAATCATGGTTTTGTGTGTAATCGATACTTGAAAATTTGACTGTATGAACTGATTGATTGAGAGCTTTTTTTTGTATTAGAAAACCTCAATACCAAGATTTATATGGTGGTTGCGAGTCGATAACTATAAGGGTGTTCAAGATTGATGGGGGTTTAAAGTGTGGGTCAAATATAGGGCTGGCATGCAAAGTCGTGATATAAGGCTGGTGTCCCATTGGTTATATTTCTGTAAAAGTGATCATCTAAGGCTGATATGGCACTTTTTGGAAATTTCAAATATTTTTCGAAATTTTTTTCGGACGAAATTTTCAAATGTATTTATGACCAAAAATATCCAAGAAAGCCGGTACTTGCAGCCAGTAAATCATAAAAACAATGATGAAATAATTAACAAAAAATATTTGAATGCAACCTATAGTGATAGTTTAAGAAGAATCTGAAAAAGGATTTGTAAAAAAAAAAAAAGAAGAAGAAAAGAACGAAGTCAATTCAAAATTATGAACAAAAAACAAAAAAACAAACATGAAGGAGAAACAGGAAATAAACGAACTAAAATATAATTATTGCTAAAATGAGTGATAAGATATAGAGAAGCATAAAAACAATCAATGAATTTTTTTTTAGAAACAAGAAAAAAAAATATTAAAAAACTAAATAAAATGTTCAATTTTTCTAGTACATATGTAATTTAATTTTCTTTTTAAATACGAAATGTATGTATTTTGGTAATTTTCTTTTTTATTAAAGAAAATTTATTGTAATTTTTGAACACCAAAAACTACAAACAACAACTATGCGGTGTTATAAAATTATTAATAAAACGAACAAAGCAAATCAATACATATCAGAAAAATAATAAAAACTATATTTAAGATTGATTAGGAAGCAACAAAAAATAAAAAAGGATATTTTAATAGAAAAAAAAAAACAAATTTTAGTATACATTTTACCAAAATGAAATCAATTAAAAAATTTAAAATTCAAATTCAAAAACAAAATGTATTTAGAAAAAATTAAAGGAAACTGATAAAAACCCAAACTACTTACATAGTATATGCTGCTTTCTTACTCTGCTCCTATATAAAACAGAAAACTTTTAATCATTTCTATATACCATACCTTGTATACATCTACATACATAGCTGAGAATATATACTAGCTATACTCTACTACACATATACTTACATACTATTTACTGTACATTATTATAAACATTTATATACAAATACATAATATACATAACTAAAAATATACTATATTATACTACATTATATACAAATATGAATATACATTTATATATACAAAAATTACAACAATACATATACATACATAACAGAAAAATTAAAATTTAACAAATAAACAACAAAATTTTAAAAAAAGTTTAACAAAAAGAAAAAAACACAGCAATTTCATAATAACAATTATCAAACTTAAGGGAACCAATAAACATAAAATATATCTGAGGAAGAGGACTGTTTGAGGTTTGACAGATAAATTGAAATAATTTCTCTTAAAACATTACTATTACTATTTACTACCCAATTTACTACCCATTTACTACCTACAAATATCGGCTCGACTTTGTCACAGACTTCATTCGGAAGAATATTTCTTCAAGTTGACGTTGTTAAAATGTTGTTGGAAATTTTTATTTAGCTGCACTTTCTCTTTATAAAATAGTTTTTTGATTGAAAATAATTTCGAAGATTTTATCGTACAACTTGTCTGACTACACACAGTCAACTTAAACTAGACCTTAAATATAGACGTGACGAAATGAAATAAATTGAACGAACGTAAGAATACGTCAATTTTGGACAGTTCCCTGTACTACAGTACTATCGTACATATGTATCGTTTCGACCCGTCTATATATTTTCAATTGTCTTTAAAATTGTCTGGGAAAGTGGGAACCAGTCTGATGACGACTACTTACTATATATCTACAAACAGTACAACATTAATCCAACTTCAATTTATCTGTTTAACAGTCGTCAGATTCAGATATATCGTATGTTTACGGACCTCTTTAAAATAATGACGACTGTATTTATTAGTAAATATTTCAAAAAAAACATAAAACAAAAAATAAAGAAAATAAATAAATAAAAAAAATATTAAAAACATTAAAGAAGAAATACAGTATAAAATAAATTGAATTTAGAAAATAAGAAAAAAACTTGATAAAAATGAAAAAATAACAAAAAATTAACATAAAAAATGAAATTAAATTTGAAAAAAAAATAACTAATTTTTATTTAAGGACAGCATTAAAAAAATAAATGTGGGAACATATAAAATAAAACATATCAAGAAGCTTAATGACATTTATATTATTATATGTATTAGATTATTTTATTTTATGTGTAGAAATATACAAAAATTAATAAATATTAAAACAAATTAAATGAAAAAAGTTTTTTAATTTAAAAATTAAAAATAAAACTAAATAAAAAAAATACTATAGATAAAACCAAAAAAAACATAAAAAAAACAATAATAATCGACAAAAGTTTTTAGATAAAAATAAAAACAAACAGAAAAATGGAAAAGGACAAAAAATAAAACAAAAACAAAAAAACAAATATAAAAATTATGAAAAAAACATTGAAATTATTTATACTAAATGATATATAATTTAGTAATTTTATGTAGTTTAATTAATTCATAATTAAAAAAAAATTGAAAAAAAAATAAATAAAATAAAACTAAAAAAAATGAAAAAAAAAATATGTTAAATGTAATTTTTATTTTAAATTGTAATTAATATAAATAATTATTATTAATATTATGAAGAATTACTATTTACTATTAAATCTGTGTATTAAATTTATTGATTATTTATTTTTAAAATATTATTTTGTTAGTTTTTGTTTCTTTTGTGTTTCTTTTTTGTTTGTATTTTATTTCTTTTTGTTTGTTTTGTGTTTCTTTTTTGTTTCTTTTGTGTTTCTTCTTTGTTTTTTTTTTTTATTTTCATAATAAGATTCATATAATTTATAATTTATAATTAATTTAAATAAATATTTAAATTTATAAATAAAATATAATATATGTATATAAAATTACAAACATTTTCTCCGTTGTTTTTCTTTTATTTTCAATCGTGTTTTCATTTATCTATACATTATTATATTGTACGCTGTATCACATCTTATTAGATATCCTTATCCTGCCGTACCCAATACAAATTCTGTTGCATATATTTTATTTGCATTAAACCAAAATATTGAATAAAATATCACCTACTTAATTGCAGATATGTTTTTTTCTTCTAACAGGAGTCCTTAACATTTTTATTTATTTACGCAGTTTTTTTATGTTTTTTGTTTTAAAATTTTCTGATTTTAAAAATTACGAAATTTCCTTTTAATGATAAATAGATAAAAATCGTATTTATCATTTCAGTAATGTATCTACTTATCTAGGTATATTACCATTTTAGGATCTCCCAAAATCCCAAATATTAGTTTCAAGCCTGAATGTTTCGAATCAGTAAAAGAAACTGGAAGTAATAAGTCTAGAGATCGCTTCGGTCATCTGGCCTGGGCTTGATAAGAGCTGTGAGCGGCATTGAAGAATGAAGAGAATAAGAAATTGAGCGATTTTCTTCAGAAGTGGTGTAAGTCAATTTTTTTTTTTCAATTCTTATATTTGTAATAAGGCTCCTCCTCCTATTGTATTTGAATGGTAATAAAATTTATATTAATTTGGCAAATTCATGTTGACAAAAACGATGAACATTTTGAAGAACCTATCTGGAGAATTATTTGTAAACGAAAAATTCATTACAGATAACATTATGATTGTTATCAATAATCAATTAATATTTTAAAAATGGACTTTCATCACTTTCAGAGAAATCACTGTTTACTATATGTGTATCATTTTATTTTACTGAAGTTTTGGTTTTTTTATAAGCATCCAAAAAATATCTACCTTCTTATTTATTTCTCCCAGTTTTTTGTTTTCGTTTATTTTTCAAAATTTTTATTTTCATTATTTTATTTTGTGTATATTGTTTTTGAATAAAAATTTTTTATTCAAATTTATGAATATGCATATACACAAACAAATAAAATAATACGTTACATAGAACGAATTTTAAATTAGTAAATGATATAGAACAAAAATAAAAAAAAAATGAAAAAAAAAATAAATAAATATTAAAAAAAATAAAGTTAAATTAAATTATAGGAAATAAAATATTAATGAAAAATGAAAACATGTAATAAAACAAATTTATACAATATTTATATTAGTAAGTAAGTAGACAAAATTACAAAATCATTATTATTATTATTATATACATTATTACATATTATAACTATATAGAAATATATTGAAAGTACATTGAGAAATGTACAATTTGTATGTTATACATATACAAAAATAAAATTAAATAAAAAACATCAAAAAAACAACAGAAATAAAACAAAATAATTGTATATGAAAGGAAACATATAATCAACAACAAAAATTAAACAAACAAAATATCCTTTAATTTAATATACAAAATAAAAATGAAAATAAAAAAAAAGTACATTATAAACGCATAAATGAACTCATAAACACGAGTTATTTATTATGTATGCGTTTATATATAAATAAATGATTACAATTACAATTTGAACATATCAAAATCGTGCCCGATTTAATAAAAAAAAAATTTATTATTATTATAAAAGTAAAATGTAAGAAGAATACATATTAGAAAATAAAACAAAATAAATAAATGACAAAAAAGTAGAAATTTATTTAAATAAACAAATAAAAAAATGAAAATGAAAAAGAAACAAGTAAAAAAACTAATTAAATTTTAAAATAAAAAGAATCATATTTATACTACAATATATATATATAATAAAAATAAAATAAAACAAAACAAAAAAAATATTATATTTAAATTATTTTGGTTGAATATATTATATGAATAATAATATTAAGAAAACATTAAAACTATTAAATAATGATTATGATTATTATTATGTATTTTAAAAAACAAAATTATTAGTATATATCATATCAAATAGAAAAACAAAATAAAAACAAAATCAAATAAAAAGAAACTGAAAAAAACAAAATAAAACAATATCAGAAAAATATAAAAACATTTTTAAAAAAAAAAATAAAATAAAAACTGAAATAAAACACAAAATAAACACTGTGTAAAGTAAAACAAAAACAAAACAAATACACAGATAAATGAATGCATTTTTTTTTTGTCGAAATAAGAAATAATAATTATTATAATTCAGCATAAATTCAGCGTATAAAATAGTAAATAAAATAATATAAAGTTGAAAGAAAAACAAAAAATGAAAAGAAAAAAAAACAAGAATTATCTTTTTTTTTGTATAAAAAATATAAGAATAAAGAAGAAAAAGAACAAATAAACAAATAAATAAATAAATCAATTAAAAATGATTAAAAATGATATGATACATCATTTATATAAGTAAGTAATGAAATTCGTGTAAGCGCAATTATTATAAAAAATGAACATAAACATATACATATCAATTTTAGGCAGAAAAATTATATAAAATACTTAGGTAATAAATTACTGTTAAATGTGTAGAAAAAGAATGAATTAAAGATAAAATTGACAAAAAATGGAAGAAAAAAAAAACAAAACTTAACAAAATGAAAAATGAAAAAAATAAATAAAAATAAAATAAAGTTTTAATAATGAAATAAAAGAACAAAAACGATATTAAGTAACAACAAGAAAATTCAAATAAATAAAATGAAAAAAAAAAAAATTTACAAAAAGAAAAAAATAAAAATAAAATAAAATAAAAATCGAATCGAAACTATAAATAACATCTTGTACAATTCTATTATATATACATATATAAATTAATATAAAATAATAAATTATCTGTACATGAAAAAAATTACTGAGTAGTTTTAGTTTTTTGATTTTATTTAATTTTCTAATTTTTAGCTGGTATGGTAAATACGATAAACGACAGACATATTGAATTTATTCGAAACCTTCATGTACCGTATTTGTGCTATTGTAACTGGCTACTACAATACTGATCTCGAAAGTGCAGATTCTAGCCCTGTCCAACTTTCATTACCTCTACCACTATCTCCCCAAAGTTACTCAGCTTTGAATGAGTACCAGGTTGCCGGGAAAAAGTTTTTAAAAATGCTGATAAGAAGTAACACAAAATATATTGTTAAGAGTATTAAAATCATTCTCATAATTATATATCAGTCTAAGCCCTATCATATAAAAGACATTGCTTTCAGAATGCGAACCACTAAGTTTTCTGCTGGTAGAGAAGCAAACTCTCTTAGATGACATTCGTTTTTATTTAATGGAAATATGTTTTCGTCAAAAATAATGTAATCGTTAATTGTCCAGTAATCGTCTTTCAGATATCGAAAATTGAAGAGAAGGAATTACTACTTTACAAATTTCCAATTACTGTCTAGTTTTTTGAAACTCGATCGAACTATCCATTCCATCATCAGATCAGCACCATCTACAATTACTAAATTGATGGATATAGAATCAATGAAACAACAATCAATTTAGTGTGTTTACATTTATATTTAATTATTTATTATTCAACTCTCTTTAGTACATGTTCAATATATAGTAATATTTTTATAACCACATCTTTTGTAATATTTTCATTATATAATTCACGTCATTTTAGTATTATAATCTCATAGATTTATTACAACAAATATACATTTTTTTTAAAAGTAAGTATACGTAATTAGTAGATATTTTAAGTACACGAATAGGTATATAGTGCGATATTTTTTTCATAATTTAATTTTGTTTCATTTCATTTCATTTATTTTAAGTACGAGTACCTAATTCACTTTCGTTCTGTCCGTAATCCTGTTTCCCTTTCTTTTTCACGTTTTTAGTTATTTATTTTCCATTTCATAGTAAAGATTGTTCAAGCATAATTTTATCAAATCCTTGAGGTGGAGGAAAATTGAAATTATCTAAAATTATATCGATAATAGCTCCATCATCAACTGTAACAAGAAAAATTATTTAGAATTTTGATATTTACAGGACTTGAAAAGAAAATAAAAACAATTAAGAAAATCCAAAATTTCAATTTACCATAGAGTGCTGGATAAACAGTTCCTTTAACATTAAGTACAGGAACTTCAAGATTTTTTCCATTCAAATAAAAATTAAGCTCGACATGATCATATGCTACACCGATCGTATCACCTTCACCTAATGATAGCAATTTTATTGATGGTTTTATTATATCTTGGTCCTCAGCTGTTGGTTTGCTATCAATTAAATTATCTGAAGATTTAACAATATTATTTTGATCAACAATATGTATTGTATACAGTTCCTCTTCATTATGCCAAATTTTATTATCTGAACTGATACACCATGAATCCTTATCCATACCACCTTTTGTTTTATTTATGTCTGTATCTCTTGTCGCTATACCAACTGACCATTTACCATTCTGTTGGATTTTAGCTTCAAAATATGATTTTGATTGAATTAATGGTGCTGTAGCTAATGCACCACCAGAACCGCATAATCTTCTACCAGATTTTACTATGACGACTTCATGTCCTATTACAGATATAACAAAAATATGGTAGAACGAAAACAAAATTAAAAGAAATTTTCTATCATTTTCATTTATTAAAAACTAACCCATATGTGTATTGTCTAACTGAATTTCTGGTTCATGAATTTTATTCGATGATACTGGTGCCCTTAAATCTCTATTTAAACAATGCCTCAGACAACAAAACATTACTTTTGCATTTAAGCAATTTAATGCTATTAAATTTTTTGGTCAATTGTAAAATAAAATAAAAAAAATTATAAACAAATTCACTTCCTAAAATATCCTAACATAAAACTATCACATAATACTGGAAATGAATAAAATAAAATGTTTATTTCTCAAGGATTGAATGAAATTAATTTTTTTTAGAGATGCAGAACAGAGATTAATTACTGTTACTGCTACTCCAATGTTTGACTTTCTTTGAGTTTGAATAAAAAACAATCTTTGAGTTTTGTGAAATGTCAAAATGACTCAAAGTACAATTACATATGATGGCAGTTCCAGTTCCAGTCAAGTGATGATAATTGATAGTACTGTAATAGTAAGTAAGAAGAAGATAAAATTTTTACTGCGCCGCACTAAATTGAAATGTGGAAACAACTGGAAGATAGTTGGATATATATTCATGTATCCGCTAGATATTTCGTTGTTGAACTGAAAGAGATAAATAGATAAATAGCGGCTAACGTTGAATATTTTTTGAATTTGAAATTCTTAACGAAATATCCTAACGTAGATTATTTTTGAAAAAATTTACTGGTCAAAAGTCACATGATGGATGACAATAATTTTATGGAAAATATTACTCAAGTATTCCTAAATCCTAAAAGGATTAACCATGATTGGAAAACAATTTTATTGAAATTATCCTTGAAAATTTGTTCATTTTTTTTATTGTTTTTGAAAAAAAAAAAAAATTCTAATAACAAATCTGGGAACGAAAGGAGAACCAAATATAATGCGCATTGATTTCTGACAAATTTGTCGCATGAAATGAATTATAATTTTTTCTTAATGAATTTATGATTTGTCTTTTTTGTAATTATTTTGCTGGAACTTTTTCTCGCTTTTATATTATGCCGATTTATAAATTGAATAAAATTAAAATCAGTAAAATACCAGCAAGGTAATAAAATATGTAAAAAAAATTTTAATTTAAACTTACTCCTGTGTATATAGATATGCAGCGTAAAGATATAAAAACGTTCGAATTGTATAATCCTTCCTTTCAGATAATAAGTTAGCATGTAAATATGCAGCATGCAAAATATGTACATGAATTTGTGAATATTAAAATGTCCAAATGGAAAAAGATTTGTGACCATAATACTACTAGAACGAGAACATATCTATATAGCTGAGTTGACTTGACTGGTTGAATTTCATTTTCTATACAAAAGTACCTAAAATTTTTGTGTATGAGTACAATCTATGTTTAGTACATACTGAACAGACAACAGAGTGATATAGGATAAAGACGGCATAGATGGCAGATAGACAGATGGATCCGTTCAACTTGGTTCAACTGATTTCATATCATCAATGAGCCAACAAAACAAAGCAATAACAAGAGTCAACAAAACAACGAAAGAACAACAAAATGAACATTTTAGATTCTTTCATAATTTCTAGACTATAGAACATATTTCTATAGATACGTAATGTAAGCGTGTCTGTCTGTTGTATGTTATAAAAGAAATTTTCTGTTCTGATATATTGAAAATAAACGATACAATCTCAATCTTCATAGATACATTTATATGCACATATAATACTAGGCTTGCATCTGAAGTCTGAAGGAATAAAAAGTTTGAAAAGATATTGAAAAATACTAGACTAGATGAGGGTGTACATTCACTATGTGATTTATGAGATAATCAATGATTTTAGATTATTAACCCGTACTGCTATTAACATCATCGTTATTATTATTATTATTAATATACAAAAAAAATTGATTTTCATTTTACATTTAACATTTATATACATATACATATTCCTAGAACAAAATAAGAAAAAACAATGAAAAATAAAATCAAAATATGTTGTTGTTCGCTGGATGTTTAGTCTCCTTTTCTTTTAATTCTATATTTGAAAACATTTCATTTCATTTCATTGAAAACAAAAATAGTCAAAGAATACATTTCAAAATTTACATTAAAACCATTACGCGCTGTGCCACGTTGATCTTTAAAATAATTCATTTAACTAACCTAGTACATTCGCATTGCGGTGGACTGGATGCTCTGATATTAATTGCTGAGATGTATACTCTTCTATGCATAAAGTAATAATATGTAATGTACTCGTATATGCATGCAAAAATTTATCAATAAAATCAGCGTATACACTAACGTCCATCTCCTATATATGCACTTATATATTTTTGCATTAAAATCATTATCGAAAAATTCAATCAAAATTTTTACTTGATGAACGCTTGATGAACACATTTGCAGTCGATATAATCGACCGCGGTCTCACACACATACACATATACATGCATACAATTATGTATAAAAAAAAATGATTAAAATCATAGTAGTTAACTATTTGAAAAATAAATAAAAAAAAAAATTAACTGAAAAAGAAAATAAATTTGCATGAAATTTAAAATCGATTGCAATGAAAAAACAAAAGATTTAAGCCAGAAACTTTTTCAATATACAAAACATATGAACCATTCAGTAATGCTTGTACTGCTTCTAGTAGATCGATATAGATATACTCTATTACGGAGTAGTAGTATAGCTATTTTGCAATTTTTAGTCATGTCAAAAAATATATCTGTGTGTGTATTTGTTTTTGTTGTTGCTGCTATTTTTGTTATCGTTATGAAATCGTATTTCATGACATATTTTATACTCATTCCATAAATTATAAAAACTATGAAACTGACTGCGACTACATAAAAATAGTATGAAATGAAATGAAATTTGAAATTTATACCTAAATTAAACTGAATTGTATACAGAGAAAAATTGAAATTAATTTTATTGCAGAATTTGTGTATTACTTAAAACATTTTTCATAGAAAAGGATAAATTAATGAATTATGAGATGTAATTAAAATTCATAACTCTATTTTAATTAATTTTTTTTTTATATTTTCATAAATTTAATTTCTTAATTTTTTTAGCTTTTCAGTCCTTTAAGAAGTAATAATAATGAAAATTAATAAATCAAGGATGCAATAATAGCATAATTGATTTTTTTATGAGAACTGAATACTTAATAAAAATATGCACTTATTAGTCACAAATTTAGAAGGGAATTCATGCCACTTTTCAGTTTATTCTAATTTTTTAGTTTTTTTTTTTTTTTTTTTTTTTGAAGTTTCTTACAGTTCTCTTGATATGAACGACCATAGCATGTAGTATATCCTGAAGTGCTTCATGCGGTTGTAGCGAACAGAATATACTGCTATGGCTGTCTTGAATGTCAAATTTCAAATTTTCCAATCCCCATAAAAACTGAAATGTCAATCTGTAGCACTGCAAATTAAAAATTTCTTAAAGGCTGGCTGCAACTATACGACAACAGTTTCGGCAGCAAGTCTCTTTCTTTCGAAAGTCTCGTAATGTTGCATGAAAATGAACTATATGAGAACTGAAAAACTACAAAGTTTACAATAAACTGAAGCGTGAAATGAATTCTCTTTATAATGAAAATTCGTCTCTTCTTTATTTTATATGTACATACATATTTTTCAATGTAAAATATTAAAATATTATTGAAAATAACAATTAATTTTCTAACTTCTAATTTTTCTAATGTGTCTGTTGTGTTTAATTTTATTCTCTCATCGAAGTAGTTACTTTAAAATTAATCGCTTGAAGCACTTGAAGCCTCTAAAATATAACCGCTTTTTGTTTTGTGTTTTACATTTTGCCATTACTTAATTTACATAAAATTTTATGAATGAATCAACAAATTCATTCAAACATTATTGAAAAATGAATCTAATTATACGCACATATATACATGTGCTTATGATTGTGTTTATTTGTTTGTATTTGTACGTACATCTTGAAGAATAATTTATAAAATTTTTTTAAAATTTTGCAATAATAAAAACGATTGGCGAAGAAAAAAATAAAATAAAATAAAATAAAACTTATAACAACCAGTAAACATTATAACCAGACCAGCAATCATTATATGACCTCTACAATAAAATGAAATATTATAATGTTGTTGATGTTATATAAATACTGCTGCATACATATCCATTTATTTTTGTTGTATATTTTTGCATTTACTAGTGTATATGTGTGTGCGATAAATATGCGTTTTTTCTTATTATTATGTATTTTCATTTTTTTTTTTAATTTATACGTTTTCTTGAATGAGCATATTAATAGTGAATGGCATCAAATCAAATTTATTGTTTTTACAGCTACCATTCACAAAAATATATTATCTATGTGTATGCATACAAGTACTCGTCGTATGTCGCATGTGTGCATTTCTATACTATATACATATTGGTTTTGGTTACCTATGTAACACACAGAGTATATAGTATGCCGATACACGTAACGTATACATGAAGAAAAACAATTCTTTTTTTTATGATTTAATTGTACCAGATAGTATATTTTTTATATGAACTTGTATTTGTATATACATATATGCATACATAAGGATAAAAATGTGTGTATATGTGAAAGTATAAAATATATACATTTTTACCACGTTACTTAAGTACGACTTGATTTCGCCCACATATTTTGTACTAGTTTACTGATGTATGTACTTTTTTTTTTTTTTTTGGTTTAAATTTGATGTTTTTTTTGCTGTTGATTTTATATGTCTTATCGCAAATTATTTTTGTGTAAACGTGTATATCACCTTGATATTAAAAAATCACTAAAGAAAGAAACAACAAAAAAAAATACATAATCAACAAAAATATCAAATAAATAAAATTTACTCTAAAGATAGCTAGTTAGTCAGTGTGCGGATTTAATGTTTTCTTTGTGTATTTTTTTGCTGTTTTTTTTGTTGATGTTATGATTTTGATTTTTATTTTTTTTAAAGTAATTTTTAAGATTTTCTATAGAAATTGTAAAAGTATTGTATGGTCAATAGTTATATATTGCGCTCGAATATGTATATCTGATTGTTCTATCTTAGTTATAGCATCGTTGTTATAGGTTATAGTAGTATATTATTTAATATGTACTTTGGTTATACAGAGGGTAAGTTGTAATATTGTAAGCGTATATCAGTAGCTTTTTATTATTAATACATGCAGCAGATACGCAGATATATTATCATTAAAAAAAAACCAAAAATCAAGAGACTGTATGATATACTAAATTTGTATTTTATGGTACAATGCAGCTAATAAATATAAGTATACGAGCTACCATATATAGCGTATGCTTGCATTATACTTTGTACATGTACACACGACATTTTATACCTTTATATGAACTCATATCTATATCGTATTCGTATATAAATGGAGTGTATATGATGCTGTAATAATAATAATGATAATCAAAATTTTGTGTAGGCATCACACATCATACATATAATCGTATTTATGTATAGAAAATTATATAGAATGTTTTTTTTTTTTTCAATTTTTAATTTTTGTTTTTTCTAGTATACATTATAAGTTACATATTATAGGTACATGATATCTTATTGTATCTACAGAATATATAACCAATGTAAATAGCTATATCTACATACAAAAATATACATTGCTACATATCAGAAATTGTGAATAGTTGATAGTATAAATGTCTGTACGAAAAACCAAGCAAAAATTTATCTAGCCAGAAAAATGTTAAGAAAAAAATAAAGTACAAAGCGCGAATAAACTGCTACCGAAATGCGCATTTTTTTTTTTTTTTTGAAAAAGTTTTATATTTTGGTTTTCATAATTTTTTTTTATATGTATATATAAAAAACCACAACAATATAACAGAAGAAGCAGCAGCAGCAAAAATTTAGTATAGTAAAGTAACACAGCAACAAAGAGAAAATAACAACAGAAGAGAAATGTTTCTGGTTGCTGTTGCTGCTTTTAAAATGATAATAGCTATACATACCAACTCCATCATCATTATCATAATTCACTATAAAGATTTTTGTTTTTCATTTATATTTTCAGTCATATAATTTTTATTTTATTTTTTGAAAAACTACTACCTATAGTCGAGTTGTATTTGTAGTTCATTGAGTCATTCGCTCAATAAAGTAGTGTGACTATTAGTGTGGGTTTCATTTATTATTATTATTATTATAATAAAATTAAAATAAAAAAATCAAAAAAAAATAAAACTTAAATTTCAAGTTTTTATATTACACATACATACGAGTATAAATAAAATATAAAGTGTATAAAGTTGTTCTCTCATATGTGCAGATTTCGTTTATGTTTTTTTTTAATAATATTCGTCATAAATACAATAAAGAAATTTTTGAGAAGAAAAAAAAAAAGCAAAAAAATATCGATACTATAATGATGTATATGAGACGTAATAGAGGTGAATAGTGTGCTGTATTGCTACGCTACGATATATAGAGCTCTGTATAATACGACGAGTTACGTATATCCATATACATATAAGAAAATTTATGAATGAACACAAATACATTCGTATAAAATTCATATAATATACTCGCATACATGAATGTGTATTTGATAATATTCGAAATGTTATATTAACAGAAAAAAAATGTAAATTTGTGTACCTATATGGCTATATATGACTGTGAATATTCACACAATCACACCCATGCATACGATTACACATGGATATGATATGATATGAAAATTTTCATCTTTATATATAGTACCCCTGTACCAATCTGTCTATGTATCAAAATTCATATAATAATTAAGTGACTGCATATGAGATATGAGTGTATGATCATAGAGTTAAAAGATCAAAAATGCCTTTTTAATGCTACTGCGACTGTTATTTTAATTTTATTATCGATCGTGCAATACATTTATAAGACAAAAATACTTATATTTAATGTACGAAAAAAAAATTGAAAACAATTTAATTTTTTATGACAAGAAATTTTTTAAAATTTTAAATTCAAATAATACAATCGCAATATTAATCGGTTTATGGTTTAATTTAATTTATTTTGTATATGCCATACTAACTATTTATAAATACATGAATAAAATATAAAATGAAACTAAGAAGAAGAATAAGAAGTAGAAGACGACGAATAAGAGGTAAAAAAAATAAAAAAATAATAAGGTAGTTGTCCCATTTTTGGAAGTACTCGTATCTTGTCCCATATGATGTGTGATTATGATATTGCGATCGTAAAATGCTCACGAATTATAACTTACAGGTTACGATTATCAGTTTACAGATGAACATATGTATATATGCATATATCATATAATATACTAGTTAGTACGTACACAGTGTGATGTAGACATATGATGCCTATATATTTACATAATCACCATGTACACACAACTAGACTATAAAATTCATATATACATACAAAGAGCTATACATAGGTAGATCCACTAAGTGGATATGTAAATGTGGATAATGATTGAAGGTGGGCGAAATTATATATTTTATCACAAGGAAATTTTATTCACTAAAAAAAGAAAGGAAAAAAACTTTAATTTATAATTTATTTTAATTTTTTTTTAAAAAATTTTATTTTTAATTTTTTGTTAATGTTTATTTGTTGCTGCTACTACTGTGTTACTATTGCCTTATTGCTGATGTGTTGCTGCTGACGCTATGTTGCTTCTTTTTAATGACTTTTTTTTTATTCATCGCAGCAGTCAAATGCTACTATGTACGTGTATTTTTATAAAATTCATAATAAAATAGTTTTTCTTTAATTTTTATCCTGATATATTTTCATCTAACATTTTCGATGTTTTGTTCTTACTTTTACTGTGATCTGTGCAATTCGGTACACAGTTTATAATTTGCATTGTTCATTTGTAAAATGTTTTCGTCGAAAAATTTTTGAACATTTTTCACGAGTTATAGTTTTGACTTTTTCTTAACCACCAAATGGGGGCTTGAATAGCTCGATGGTTGTGTGTCGGTCTTGCGATCTTTAAGATCACGGTTCGAACCCCAGCCAGCGCACTACTCTTGCCCAAGTCGATCAAAAATTTTTCCCATCAGCAATGTACACCAGTAACTGATTACTGATGATAAACTGGATAATAATGTATATCTGACATAAAATTACTGATCGGCGGTGCCATGGACTGAGTATCCGCGTGCACTTAATATATACTATATATACATTTATGTATATATATGTATATTTTCAAAAAAAACCACCAAATGATAAGGCCGCATACATATCCACGTATAGAAATAGGATTATGCGTGGAATTGAAATTTGAATCCGTATTAGATGGTATATTGGTAAATGAACATCAATCCATTCGCGTATTCATGTTCGTAAATGAGAATTTCTGTTCCAAACATTATTTTTGAATGTAGGTCTAGGTACATATTTTGTATGAGCATTGAGCTGCATAATTAAGCGTGCGACTGCATAGTCAATCAGTACTCATCATCCATATATATTTTGTATACATTTATGGAAGCACATTTTTAATATTTGACAAAATTTCAATGAATGTGATGTTGAACTTTGCATAATATAATGTATGTGCAGAAAATACATACAAATAAAAAATTGTCGAAAATAATGTAACAAAACAGATGGTCATGTGGTTTTTGAATTAAAAAGCGTCTATATAATGAACGTAATACCATATTATAACGCTCGTAAATGTGCACTTCACTGCCTGTATGTATATTTTATACTTAGATGAAAATTTCAATTAAAAAAAAAAAAATTCATATAAATTTGAAATTAAAATGATACAAAAAAGTCACTTATTATTATTATGCACATCATATGTATATACATAATATTATGTGGGCGAGAAATGGGAGTTTCACCGTTGTTAAAATGTTAACCATAATATCTTTTTGTAAGTATGTATATATATTTTATATATACGTAATAGTATTTGAATGAATATTATACTCATATACGCTTGTATAAGTTAAACGATATAGGTATACCTACTTACTTATCCATTCATATGTATGTACCTTATCGTACATTATTTTTACGTATATGAATAAGAGTTACACATATGAGCTTTTACTCTTCTATTTATATTTTACTTTTACTATTTTTTTTTATCCTATACACTGCATGCATACATATGTATGTACATACGAAAACAATCACAAATGTAACTTTTTATTTCTTATTTTATTTATTTTTTTTTTCGAATCATTTCTTTATATTTTATTTTAAGATAATTTTTATATTGTCTTTTAGTTTTGCTGTGTGTTTGTTATTTTGTTTTTGTATTTATGTACATAGTATATTGTTTGAGACGTGTGCTGTTAAATGATATTTTTACCTATGCCTGTACCCTGTACCTATATCTCCCCATACGACTATACATATCTGCATATTATATTTGAATAGGTATGTAAAAATTCATGATGTACATGTATATTGTGTTGAATACATGCACTTTGTCTATACATTAAATGTTCAAAAATGGTTCCAATTATTCCGACCAAATCCATTCAATATTCCATATAATCAGGTAACATATACCTACAACAATTTAATAACCTAACAAACAAAAGAAAAAGTATACAAAATTATATACGAATATATGCAACATTTTTAAGTCATTTCCGGTGATGATGATGATGATGATGATGTTGGTAATGGTACCATATAGTGATGATGATTATGTTGAAATTAAATAATAAAAAAAAAACAACTGATATTTTGCTATTTTTTATTATAATCATTCATTTTATCTTTGCATTGGTATATAATACACCAGAAAGTATGAATATGTGTGGAATATTCATTCATATTTTATCGTTTGTATAAAACAAAACAAAAAACAAATGAATGTATGAAGTTAACAAAAAAGCAAAGAAAAAAAAAACTACCATAGGAAATCTACGGATACGTGTGTACATTGGTATAAATCTGACAAATGAGATTCAAGTATGTGGGCACATACTTAGTTCGTATACGTACGCTTACATATTTTTATTTGTTTTATTTATGTTTTGTTATTTGCTTTTGTTTTCAATACATACAGTGGAAGTGGACATCAAAAGTCTTTGTACATCTCAATTATTTTTGTACAATGCTCTCTTTCTCTCTCTCTTCCCGCCCTCTCTCTCTATCGTTCTCTTCCTGAAGAACTCTTGACAAGTAAACACGTGTATTGGGAAAGTATTATTTTCATAAAATGGGAAGATGTGTTCATTTGATTTTGGATTACAAACAACAGGTATCCATCCAAAGTTTAAAGCTTCAAGGTGTACAAATACTTTTGATGTCCACTGTATAAATATTTTGCTTGAGTTAAAATTATTAAATAATAATAAAAATGTATGAACGAGTAAAAATTTATGTATTCGTCATATTCACATATAAAATTCGCGTATACGCACACATACAAGTAGTGTACAAAATAATAATTTTTATTATTATCTGTGAGATAACTTTTTGTTTTTGTTGCTTTTCATAGACATAATGTAAGTGTGCATTTTACCTATGTCACTATTTTCTATTTTTATTTTAATTTTTTTTTATATTAAAACAAATATTGAATATTATAATGCACATGCACCATAATATAAAGTAATGTAGATATGTGAATACTCTTACTCTGTATTATGGTATTATTAACTTTGTATATTTCTATATAGTATTTTTTATTCCTTTGATTTACTTAAGAAACATGCTCACATTACAAATATACAGTACGTTTATGTAGAATATTTATTTGAGTGGTTAACGTCTAGAATATCATCACAACTTTATTTTATTTTGAATTATTTTTTTCGATTCGACATCTTTATGTTCGATAAATTGTTGCATCGATATTCGAACATTTTTTATGCAGAGAGAGAGCGAGAGAGAGACATGAATATGTAACAGTGCAGTACATTATTTGATTTTTATATAAAAACTAATCTTCAAAATCGAATCAAATTAAAAAAAAGAAAAAAAGATCAACAAGATCATAGAATAAAATTTCCAAAACCAAAACAAAAAAAAAAAAATTCGAAACCAAAAAATTAAAATCCAGAAAATTAGAAACCATACATAGTACAAATGACTGTAAATTAGTAGAACATGAAATTTGATAACAAAGTATCTACATATCTATAGATAGATAAATGCAATTTTTTTTTTTTTCAAAAAGTTTAAAATCAAAAAAAAAAAACAAATAAACAAAAATTAAAAATTAAAAGAATGAAAGACAAGAAAAAGAATGTAAAATCGTAGAACTAAGCTATAAATTTATTATGAATATTAGTGGAAGACAATAAAATGAAATGACCAGAAACCAAAAAAAAAAAAAAACAACGATAAAAAATATACAAATAATTTTGAAATGCGATATAAATATCAAAATGACAAATTTTTACTATGTACGAATTCGTGTATATATACGTATCTATGTAAGATACACACATGCATTATTGTATACGTTCATTTTAGTTAAATCTACATATTATATGGTATATCGTTTCTCTATCTACATTTATACAAAAAGAAAAATTAAAATGAAATAATTGTTCAAAATTTAAAAATTTTCCAAAAATAAAGAAAGAAAGAACAAAAATAAAAATAAAACAATGAAAAAATCATATAAAAAATGACATAAAAAACAGACAAAAAGAAACAAACAAAGAACAAACACGTATCCATAAAAGACTTAAGAAAACTCTAAGACTGAACAAAAAAAAACCTTAAAAAATGTCATAATTTATTTCAAAAAAGAAACTCGTGCCTCTTTCATTATTTAAATTAACTTAAAAAGTTCACCAAAAAAAAAAAAAAAAATATATTCGAAACGATAAAACGAGTCATCATCATCAAAATGGTCATTTATAATTTTCATATTTTGTTGGTGTTTTTTTTTTTTTTTTTTAATGATGATGATCATTTCACAAAGAAGAAAATTATTATTAAAATCGAAGAAAAGAAGATAAAAACATAAAAAAATGTTTAAAATTTGTATATTTTTTCGATTTGGATTTGATTGGAAATTCATATTTTGTTCTTTTTCTAATTATGAATTCAATCCAATTTTAACACATTTTATACAAATAATTGTTCCAAATAACTAGTTTGTCCATTTATAAATTTTTTTTCTATACCTAACAAAAAAAAAACAAACAAACACTACGACCCTACGACGATAGTAACGATATATAGATTAATAAGAATAATTAAAAAAAAAAGAAGAATTTGATGCTCCCGAGCCTCAAACAAAGATCTCAATGCTTTAAGCTTTTAATGTTTTAAAGTTGGTTAATAGTTTTTTTTAAGGTTTCATTTCGATGAGTTTTGATATTTTTCTATCACAGTGTGCAATGTGAAAGGTAAATCATATCCAATTTGGCTCTTCTCGACAAAATATGCAAGATGTAGTATACTCGTCCTCGTCGTATAATAAAATCATATTTCCAAATACTATTAAATTAGAATATATAAATAAAGCTCACAGGGTTCGATAAGGAATATAATAGCAATGCAAATTAGTCTGCCAGCATTTATGAACATAATGTGCACTTTATAAAATCTTCATCTACACACACAGACATAATTCATATACAAAAATTGTAATCAGTTGTCTGTCTATTTTGAGATAGATCCCCATCAACTTTAAGAGGAATCTCATAATTTTTAAAGAATACGATAACGATTTTAATAGGAAATCAAGGGAAAAAAATGAGAAGAAGAAGAGAGAAAAAAAAGAAGAAAAACAGTACAACAGCAAGTAAACATCAGCAACAGAAACAACAACAAAGTCTTAAGAATCATATCGCTTTAAAATGTTAACGAAAAAATCTCTTGATTTTAGTCATAAATTTGCCATTTCATATTCAAATTTAATGAACGAGTATATGTGTGTTTGTGTTAGAATGTGTGTCTGCGTGTATCGACAGATATTCAATATACGAAATATACATACATATTTAGAAGAAAAAATATACAAAAATCATATGCGATATGGACATTTGATTATGTGGTCATTTTAATATTCTCGTATTTTCATAAATACGACGAGCACCACATATTGTACAACCATTTACGGTCACATTTATACTCGTACATACCCCTGTACAACTGATCATCACTCTACAGATATGAATATGACAGAAAAATTGAAGAAAAAAAAATGTTTTTTTTTTTATTAATTGTAGTTTTTCTTGTCATCGGATATATTATTATTATTGCTTCGTTCGTACTGTTATACATAACATTAATAGAGTGAACCAACACGTAACCATTTTATACATACACATACATTTTGTAAATTTGTACAGTACATACGAATATGTATACTACTCGTATATTATATAAATTCCATTGACCAGTACAGCGCCAGTCAAATCATCATCGAATCTACTAAATTTGTCATTATCTGTCTTTCTGGTTTCATTTACTACTCCACTTAATTTTTTTTTTCTTTTCATCTTTGTTTTTTTGGAAAATGTTTTTTTTTGTTTTTTGTTTTCCATTTGTTGATTCAATTCATTTCTTGATGATGTTTGTTAAAGATTCGATATGGCTTCAGGTCAAAAAAAAAACGCCGAGAAGATACACGTAAAAAGTTGATGCAAATCCATCCAAATGGACCATTTTAATATTGAAACACACATCATTTGTACACTCGTATACGGTTTTTACCATTTTATTAATGTCAATTCCTTTTTTTTTGGTTTTTATTTTAAATTTTACCTTTACATTCGTAAATGTGTACGATGAGTATATTAAAATTATTAGCATATACGATGGTTGATGATAGTACAATATATTGATTTACAGTGCACTCAAAAATTTAAAATACTCTTTAGAATGCTCCAAGTAATCATATTTCGTTGAATTTTCATTTTACACTTTTATGTGTATTTCATTGAAGATGGAAAATTTTTCCGAATATATTTAAAATAAAAGTGTACGAATAGAAAATGTGATGGAATTATTTAGTGAAATTAATTAAAAAAATTACTCGCATATCATTGCAGCTAGCACTTGATCAGAAAAAATGCAGTTTGATAAGTCGAGTCGAACGACTAAACTATTTTACTTTTACAGGAGGAATGAGGATGGAGAAAACCAGAAATCTGAGCATTGGTGTTATGATATGATGGTTTGGGGTATAAAGAGTGCTTATTAAGTGAGTATTTCTTATACCACGAACACGAGCGTATGTCTATGTATAATAGTAAATAGTAAACAAAAATTTCATTGAATATACATAGTTCTCTCGTAGATGAAGATGATGTGTTAGCGCTAGCAAGTTGTCTCGTAGCATAACATAGCGTGTTTTGCAACTGCTCTTCTAGTAGTAATGGATTGTGCTCAGTAACAAAATATTAATAAGTATAGTGTAGTGAGCGAGTATTGAGAATTGAATTTTTTAAAAAGAAAGATTTGATTCTGACGAGTGAAAATGAAACTACACGAGAAATCGAGAAATTATTTCTGTTATTACCAGCTATTCCGTGCTTGACTGCGCTTGAGGATTCATTAATGCATAGTACCATAGTACGTAGTTCTGATAGTACATAATACACTTCTTAATGCTAGCTACTGAGCGATGATAATAACTTTTCGCTCATATTT
Source organism: Villa cingulata (assembly GCA_951394055.1). NCBI lineage: Eukaryota > Metazoa > Arthropoda > Insecta > Diptera > Bombyliidae > Villa > Villa cingulata. Next base: position 2,550,879 of record OX596023.1, read on the forward strand.
TTCGTAAGTATTTTGATTTTTTATTTTTTGTGTCACATAAAGAAAACCTTCTCTGTGTGTTCATTTGATTTTTAATTTTTTTTTTTCAATTCTTTTTTTAATTTACTGTTGTTTTTATTATCTTTTATTTATTTTTTTCATATTTATACATTATTTCATTTTTTTTTCTTTTCTTTTTCTCAGCATTACATATTTTTTCTTACCTATTTTTAAATTTTACTTTTCGTTTATTTAGTACATATACTGCTAAACAAGAATTTAAATATAAGTTTTTTCAATAAAAATGAAACCATAAGAAATTGATATTTTGCGGATGGCTCCAACCAAGAGCATAAGCTCATTTACTTGTTAGACATATTTATCCCGCTGGCTATATATGTACGTACTGTGTGTACCTTATCTATTCCTTGTACGTGCATTATACTCATAGCAGCATATTTTTTTTTTTTTTTCATTTAAATTTTTCATAAATTTTAAATAAAATTGAGAAGTAAGTAGAATATAATAGGAATAGAAAAAATAAAAACAATCAAAAATAATACAAACTTTGATTCATTTCATTTAATTTCCTATACTCTCATGTAGATTTTATTTTATTAATGTATTTATTTTTGGTTTTGTTTCCTTTTTTCATTTTTCTCTTATACACTTTTAAGCAAATTTTAGTGTACGTTTTTTTTTTTTTGAGTTTTATTCTCAAAACAATGAAAATGATATTTGTAGTGCCCATCCATATATACCTAGTAGGTATATTTGTGTAAGTTTTATGGTTAACAAATAGAAATGACCAGAGCAAATAATAAAATGCATAAATTTTATGATGAGCAACCAAATAAAAATAAAAAAAAAATAGATAAAGGAAAATATAAGAAGAAAATTGTAATTTCATATTTAATCATCTTTCTCCTTTTTTTTTTTGTTTAAAACTTTTTTTGAGAATACATTTTCAAATCGATAATACGTTAAGGTCAAAATAAAATAGACAATATTTTATAAAATTTACAAATGCCTCTAAGGGTCTACACATTATTTGTGCATACATACAAATAAAATTCGTATATAGTAATCTTTATAGTTTTACAGTTTTATGGACAAAGAATATTATGTACCATATGTATATCCTGGCACACAATTTCATTTCATTAAATGAAAAACATTATGGAGAAGAAAATCAGACACAGGAAATTTTTCTAATTTTTTTTCATTTCAATTTGTTTCATTTTTTGTTTTTATATTTCGATTTCACTTTCAATTCATAAAGACTTCATTATTATTGTTATTTTCATGTCATTTCAGCAAAGAGTAAAATCAACGTGGTCTTAACCATTTTAACATTTTAGAAAAAAAAGCTTAAAGCTGACGTACTCATAAGCCCATGGACATATTATGAATCATTACGCACATTATATGGCGACTAGAGGCACAACGGAATATCTAATTCATTTCGAAATGTCATTATAAGAGTGTTAGATTTTACGTCCCAAAAAAATGACTCGTACTTGTATCCTCACGTAGTAATAAAGAGTCTATATAAAGTGAAGATGTGACTATAAAAATAATAAAAATTTGAAATTCCATCGTTGTATTAAGGGTAAATTTACAATCTAGCCCATAGATCACGTTCCACATTATATATAGATTTTTCACAGTTTCTTCAAAAATATTCAATATGCAGGGCTATCCTTTTTCCATCCATCCCAGATTAATCCAGAGTGAAATTGAGATTAGGTTGTATTTTTAATCTCACACTGACTATAGGAGAAATTCATCATCATCATCATCAATGGCTTTGCGACCCATATTGAGTCTTGGCCTCCAACAGAAGTTGTCTCCATATTTCTCGCTCCTGTGCTATTCTCTTCCAATTTCTCGTACCTAGCTTAACTTTAGCACCTTTCCGCCTTGCATCATCCCACCTTTTCCTAGGTTTCCAAATCAACATACCCTAATTTATGTTCTTTCATATATTCGAAGCTTTAACAAAATTTTCTTTTAAAAAAATCACTTTTTTGTTTTCAATTCAATAGAGGTGCTTTTACTTTCAAATACACAAATCTAGATGTATACACACATCCTCACATGTGAATACTTACTTAATTCAAAATTACACATAAAAATTCGAAAGATTAGAAAAAAATATTTTTAAAGGTTAAGAACCTTCTACGAGAATTTTTTTTTTGTTTTTTTTTGGTAAAAATAAAAACGCAATTTTGTAATTTTTCATTTTCATTTTATTGAATTAAAAAATGATAATAATAATACGCAAAGATGAAGTTCTTTAAAAAAAAAAAAGAAATTAACAAAAATGATTCATGAAAAGGGGGTTGAACTCTGCAATGAGAAGAACAAAACCATCAATGATTCAATGTACAATACTGGTAATTTTTATTTAGCTTTATATTCTTGTATGAATGAATACGAAACGAACACATATAGCATATTTATGTTATATGTATGTAAGAGCATTTTGTCAGTTCGTAGAAAAAACTGACGACGGAAAAACAAAAGTGAAGAATACACATTAACGCACCTTTTTTCATAATTAAAATTGCTGGTAAATAATAATTTTTTTATTTCATTTTCGTTTAATTTTGCGTTAATCTTGCCTGATTTTCGCTGTTCATATAAGAACATACTATTTTTTCTTACGTTCATTCATTCGCTTAATACATTGCATTTAATGTGATGCTGGTGCTATATCTGTATAGAAAGACATTTAGAACCATATAAGTAGAACTTTATATCCGAGTATTTAGTTTTATAGTTTTGGTGTATGTTTATGATAAAAAGAAAAAAAAATTGTTTAAAATCGTCAATTGTGTTGATTATCGATTATTGTTGGTTCCTTTTTACTGTAAAATCCTTTACAGTACAGTACATTTACTACAGGAATATACATGTACATATAGACAGCCAGAATAAGTATATGTCTATGGATAATTTCAGTATACTCTGCAGCTTGTGCTAACTATATTCATCCTCATCGTCGTATTATATTTTGTACATTATTATATGATATTCGTCTACACATCTGTAATCGCTATACACTCATAATGTGTACATAATTTCAGTTCGTATATAGCACTTTAAATTACCTTAAGGCAAAATATATAATATTAAATTCGATAAGATCGTGAGAATCTAAATGAATTTTTTTTTGTTGTTTTTTAGTTTCTCTTTGTATGTAGACGCATCGGGTATGCGTATAGATCGATAGATAATTATCAGTTTTCAAGAATCGAAATACTTCAATGATGACTTTGTATCATTATCACTATATACTGCGGATAGAGAGATTGTTAAAATTTTAGCTTGGCTTGGTTTGGTTGTTTATTGCTTTGGATATGTTTTGTTTATAGTTTATACCGATTATTATTATTTATAGCTTAAATACTTTCCAATTTTTTTTTATCCATCATATTTTATTGTACAAGAAAAATATAAAAATTTAATTATTAACGTTTCTCTTGTTCCTTATGAAAAGAAAAAAAAATATTAATAAACGAATGAAAATTAAAAAAAAAAATAAAAATGAATCAAAATTTCAATTCAACATTAAATCGAACAAATATCAGAAAGAGATAATACGCAACATCCATGCGTTCGTTCCGTATATAGAATTATCGGTTCGATAATAATTATTTCATTTATAAATATTTGCAGATCCACCCATAGAAAATGAAGATTTCAAAACTGACGACAAACGACAATCGATATAACGCCCAATTTTTTTTTCGATAGAAAATTTATTTATATTTTTACTTTAACGTTGTTCTATACGGACGGTTTCATACATAGTTTGACTGTAAATTCAACATAAAACTCGGGACAAACTGAGTGAAAATTTCTCAATTTGTTTGTATACCACAATCACTGTCAGTGAGTATCATTTCTTGCAGATAACCAACAGGAAATATTTGTTTTCAATTTTGTTTAGGGTTTTAATGAATTAGGGTTTTGTTGAATTTCGAAAACATTTTCATGAGTCTGTTCGATGATTTTCTATACAAATTTCATTATTAGAAAATTTCGAATTTTATTTTTGACATTAATAACGCTGAACAATGGAAAAAAATGATCAACACATGAAACACTTAAGCACAAAATTAATAAAAATTATTATTTTCCTATTCCTAGAATGTAAAAAATTAAAAAAAAAATTTGTCACTCACCGTATAGTAATTGACTGTTAGAAAAGTTTTGATTTCATTTGTTTGTCAAATTTATTATTAATTACCTTGAAAACATTCACAATCGAATATTTAAATGAACTGATATTTTTTTACTGATAAGTTTCGGAGAAAAAAAATTTTTTCTAAGCAATGGTATAATAATAATAACAATAATGAATTATTATTTCAGATAGTCATTACATCTATTTTGGAGCAATATTGTACATCATATTATAATAAATTTTGAAAGTTCATCAAATAATTGGATGCGATATGAGAATGTGGACAAAAAAAAAAAAAATATGAAAAAGTTCAATTCAATTCAATTTTTCAATATAAAATAATAACAAAAATAAAGGACAGATACAGAAAATTAAAAAAAAAAACTGGAGCCTTTAAGATTTATTTATCTAAATTGAATCTTTCATTTTATATTTTATTTCTTTTTCCATAGTCGAATTCAAGTTTACTTAACTTCTATCACTCATATGAGTATGCATCATATTTTTAATGTAACTTTGTATGTATACATAGTGTAAGCGTATAGCTATATGATGTGAATATGATCATTGTGACTTTTTTTCTATTTCACAATGAAACCTTCTAATATTTGACAAGGCTATATCGTTTGCGTTTCTATGCAAGTACGCATATACATGTGCAACACATTGTATATAGACAACAATTATTCATAACGATTATATGATACATTGTAAGAAAAGGTAATTTATACACGCATATGTACGCATGTATGTTCATGTACATGAACAAATACTTAATTTAATTTATCAGCGTTATATTAAAGACAAAATTAAACTAATCAAATTAATGATGTTTTTTTTTTCTTTTTGTTGTTCATTTTTTTGTTTTTTTGTTCATAGTCGGAACAATATATGTACAAACATTTTGTACAGATAATACACACTGACACAGATGTATTGAATGTAATGTACATATTCAACACTAAGACAAAAAATAAAATAAATAAATACTTAATAATAATAAGTATAATAAACAAAAGATAAACATGAAACATGAATTATATGTGAAGATCATTTAATAAGACTGTCATCGTCCATCTAAATTGTTTGTAATAATTTTGATTTACACAAAAAAAAAAAACACCAACTTTAATACAAAAAGAAAAATCAAAAAAAAAAGCAAAAACAAATCGACGAACAACTTTTTAAGAATAGATGAGATTGGTACATGATGCCATGGTTGGTCTTTGGTTTGGTATTATATACACGCACTCTGTATATTCGAATATATACTCGTGCATGTGTAGGTACATGTTTCTTATGAAAATCTCGGAAGATTTTGTACCTTGTTTCTTTGTATTGTTTTTTTCTTCTTCTTTTTATTATTATTCAAATGTTAAAGTTGTTCACTAGAGGAGTCACTTGTATCTGTATAACAACGTACGTATAGATAGCTTTATAGCAACAACTCAGACAAAAATATTTGGCGCACCTATTTCCGTTCTACATATACAAACAAACATATATTAGTAAAGTGGTATATATACAAGTATGTATGTATGTATGTATGTACGCGGAGTATGAAACATTTTTGATGTAAGACGACAACCAGCCTCATACATACCATACCATCATAAAGCTACGCAGCTGCACTTTTGTTTTTGTATTCACTGTACTGTAGCTAACTGTCTGTATTTAGTATAGGTATGTACATGTATGTACATACGAGTACATATTATGAAAATGAAAAGTACTCATTGCTCATGAAATTCATTTTCATGTCTATCATTTATTTCTCTCAGTTTGTTGTTGATGTTTCATATTTTCTAGATTTTTGATTTTTTTTTCTTTTTGCTTCCTTCCTTTCTTCTTCTTTTAATTTCATTTTATTTGTAATTTTTTCTTTAGCATAAAATTTGAAAAAAAAAAAAAAACAAATAAGTAAAATTGAAGGAGGTTTTTTTTTGTAAACGACATGAATATCATTTTATTAAAAAAATATATTATAGAAGAATTTGTATTTACACATGGCCATTATCATCTACAGGATGTTTACTAGGTATTATATACGATTTTTAACTCCAAAATATGAGTATAAGAAGGATAATATGCCATAAAGTACTGAATTGGAATCCATAATTTTCGATATCTTTAAGGGGACCTAATATGACGTTAAAGAGAAGAGTTCAGTTCAAAAGGAAAGCAGTAAATCTATCAGAGTACTAAGCGAGCGATAGCTGTTAATCGACAAGAATATGGAGATCATTTTTGTGGACAGCCTATGTAGCTATGTTCTTAAAATAATTTGACTTTAAATAACTTCCAAATTCGTTGTGTAAGAGTCCTCGATATTTTCAATCAAATTTTTGTCAAACATTTCCAGGGTATTTTCGTAGGTTTTAATAAAATTATCAAATTAACAGTGAAAATAAAATATAATACAAAAGTTAAAATGTTTATAAACATTTTCATTGAACATCTGATGTTTAGAAATAAAAAAAATGTTTATCAACATTTTTTGATGATAACAATAATTTGTTTTTCAATTATTTTTTCAATTTTTTCGTACAAAAATTACATATATTTTTGCATATTTTTGTATATGGAACTGGAGCATGGATTATATTTGGTTGAATCTATTCTCGCAATCGTTAAGTTTATTATTCACCAATTTCATGAAATTTTCAATTATATTTTTCAAGAAACGAAATTTTTACAGAAACTACTTAAGAGTATATTTTATATGAACTGAATTTACAAACTAAACAGTAAACACCCTCTGCAGTGTCTCTATACATTTAATGCATAATATGAGAATATTTTAAATGTTTAAATTTTGTATGTATATGCAAAAATAATGTGCATTAAAATTTTAAATAAATTTTTGCACATCATTGCTTGCCAGAATGCCAGTATATGTATGATGATTTCTGAAGGTATGAACACATGAATATTTTATATTGCAATATGCATACACGTAAATTTTGTACCTAAAAACGAAAGAAAATAAAAAAAAAATCCAGCCAGTGATATATGTACCTATATATTATTTTGATATTGATGCTCTGTATGTGCAGTATACTACTCGTGTATGTATGGCAAGAATGTGTATATACAAGTATATGAAAAATATTTTTGACTTCAAGAAAAGACAAATTTTTAGTTTTACTTTTTACAGTTTCTTTTTCTTCTTTCTTTTATTTTATTAATTTTTTTTTTGTTGTTGAATTTTTTTATTTATTTATTTTTATATTTTATTTTTATTTTTTTTTTTTTCATTTTTAATTGAATCGAAAAAAAAAAAAGAAGAAAAATTGAAAGCAAAAAATCACTTACACACTTACATTTAAAATCTAAAACCTAAAACTATAGTTTTATAAAAGAAAATAATTTAAAAACTTGAAAAACATTTTGTTGTTGTTGTTGTTGTTGTTGCTTTTATTGCTTTTTACTTTTTCAAGATTACAAACAAGACAGCACAGAAAAAACATAGAAATTTATGAATGAAACTAAAACGCGCCTTCAAGTGGTTTATTATTATATTTGCAGCATCAGCAAAACAAAACAAGAAATTCATGAGTATAAAAACATAAAAACAAAAACAAAACAACAAAAAAATGAATTGTGTACAACATCATATATAGACATGAATACATATACAACACGTTACGGTATATCAATGCATATGCTTATACATAAAAAGGCAATAGATGTAGTACTAAGCTTGTATTCATAAAAAATTGAACTATCATCATATGAAATCTTTTTATTAACTGGTTTTCCTTTTGGATGATATTAGCTAAGCCAAAGCTGAGAAAAGCATAAAAGTAAAAAAAAAGAAAATTTGATGCTGCTGCTGCTGTTGCTGTCTATATTTATTTTCCTATATGCATCATCACATGAACATACAAGCATTTTTCTTTGGATTTTGTTTGTTTTATTTTATTTTGTTTTCTCTATTTCTATGGGCCAGAGTGTCCAACATAAATATATTAACGTGTATGTACGTAGGTATACGAGAGTACTATATACGAGCACAAATTATTTAACTTGATGAAATGGACCATAAGTGAGAGTTTTCGTTTTTTATTAGTTTAGCATCAATTACATGCATAGGTTAGGTTCATACATATGTAAATCTACGAGTATGATGCATTCGCAGATGATGGTCTGATGTTGTTGTCATTTTTGTTGCTGTTACATTCGATGTTTGTTTGCCATATTGTATATTTATTAGAGTATGATGTTGTTGTTTGCAATATTTTTGCTTTTTGCTGTTCACATATTGTACACACACACACACATACATGGACGGGTAAATGAACTTTTTTATGAAAATATTTTACAAAACTTGAACAGAAAATAGAAATAAAACGATAACAGCAAACAACGACGACCAGTTAACAATAATAATAAAAATAAAAATCCAAAAAACGACTGTAAAGACGAAGAAAATCCTTACCGAAGTTGTGTATACATTTTTCAGAAGTGACAAAATCTTGGAAAAATTTAAAAAAAAAATTTAAGAAAGGAACAATAATTCGAAATCCGGACATATGAGACCGCGTGATTATAATCTCGCACCTTATATATGAACAGAACTGAATATATAGATAGTTCTTTGGTATATACAATATCGCACACCGTATGGGATCACGTATACAAACATGTGTACTTACTCGTGTACTATATACTGCGATTTGGAAGAAATCCAAAAAAAAAAAAAACAAGTCAGAAAATAAATTTTCTACACTTCCATGTTACACGGCTAAAATCCTCATCATCAAGATCAGTGCTAAAAAATTTTCAAAAAAATTAAATAAAAAGGGAAAGAAATAAGTACTAAGTCCCAACACTTTTGATCTGTGAATTTTTTTTTTTTGTTTGTTTTATTTTTAAGGTTGGATTATGGTCACAATTATTGTGTTCAAATCAGAAAAGCAGAAGAATAAGATGACGACAAATAAAAAGAAATCACGTACGTAGAACTGCGAATGTAGTTATACATTAAATATGTGTAGTACCATAATCGTGAATTCGCAAATAAAATGTGTATAAAATGATACAACACACACACACCCGAACACATATAACACCGAATACACAAAAAACATGTCAGCACCAATATAAAATGTGTTTTGTCATTATGCAATTACACAGAAGCAGATCTAAAGTCAAGATTGGATAAAATTATTACAGAAATTTTACATGTGAGCCCATATTATCATCGCATCGTCATCATCATCATCATCATCCACTAGCACTATACTACATCATTATCATCGCGTCATATATAGTATGCGCAAATATTTAATTTTATCCGCATATGTGTGTACAGAGATATGCGTGAATCCTAATATATAAAAATGCACATATTTTCCTATATGCAATCTGTATAAGTACTTACTTTTCACAAACATTGTATACATGGACCAGTATGGACGTTAAAAAAAAAACAGTAGTTGACAGATAATTTGAACGTGAATCCTTCGAACGTGTGATTATACAAAATCTCAACAGAAAAAAAAAGAAAGAAAAATCATCGTACAGGTACTCGGTACTCGTTTAAATGTAAAACGAAAGTGAACAATAATCACGATATAACGAGCAAATTTTTCATTTGTTTCATTTTTTAAATTGTTAGGTATTTTCATTTTTTCCTTCATTTTTTCAATTTTTTTTTCTTCTTTTTCTTCTTATATTACTGACTGCTTGTATAGTCCTATAGCGCGTATAAATATGAACGCACGTGTGTGTTCACGAATTTGTCGTCGTTAAATTTTTTGTTTTTCGTTCACGATTTTAATTAAAATTTCAATTTTTATTTCATTCTCATGTGTTCACTCGAGTGCATATATGTAGTAACAGTAAGTAAGTAGCTACAATATTGGTGCGAATAATGAGAACGAAATTGAGAAGAAAAAAAAATTGTACTGCGAGAATTGTGCTCATTAATTTCAAAATACAGTATCTATATACAAAAGAAAAAATAGTAAAATATTTTTTAAAGTGTCGCAATCGCGATGCGATGCCTTCATTTTGGGTTGTTGTTTCGAATTGAATAGAAGGAAAGAAAAAAGTGATCGCATCGCACCTGCTCCAATATTTTTAATCCTCTTAAACTATAAAAACGAAAACAAAATTTAAAGTAACAGCTCTATGGTTCGAAAAAGGATTACAAAAATTATTCAAATTAAATTTTAAAATTTTCATTTTAGCTACTGATCATTTATGGAGAAATTATCAACACATCACAAAAATCTTCTACACGGATTTCAAGCGATTTATTATTATGTCGGTCGAGGTATTTAATTCGAAATTCAGTGAGCTATTATTACCTAAATCAATCGGTAATTCGTCGTATATATGTCATTAAAAATCAGTGAATATTATAGTTGACATGAATTTGAAATATTTATTTATAAGATTTAAGGATGTTTCAATGTTTTGTTGCATTTTTTTTTCAAAATTATTTTATTTCAGTTTAGTTTTCTTTTTTGGTCAAAATTCTAAATAATCCATTGTACGAAATCTATAAATGCGTACACTCTAGAAATTATTAGGTTCTTCAGATAGTCTTACCATAACTGTCTTACTTTTATTTTTTTCTGGTTCTGTTCTTGATTTTTTAAAAAGGTCTCCAACACGATACAGAGAGTGACGTGCGTACCAGCTGCACGAGTACATAATGTATATGTGTAACAAAACAACATTACCATGCAGCATACAGAAGCGTCGAAGCGTCAAAATGTCGACTGCTTGTTGTTTGTAGGCTTTGTAGAAAAAAAAAATATAATGAAAAATAAAAATCAAAATTGTTTTTTTTTTTCAATTAACCGACACTTCAGATTTTTATTTTTGTGTTTTTTTTTCTTTAACTTTTCTTTCCTTTATTATTTTGATGAAGAGCTTTAAACATTTTTGATTATTTTTTTATTTAAAAAAAAAATTAAGAACTTAACTTGTCAGTATTTATAATCTCCTTCATGTATGATGATCATCGCGCATTTTAAGAATCAGCATCATCCATAGCATTAGCGCAACCACTACTATAATAACATCAGCAGCAGCAGCAACCAACAGATAAACACTAATAAGGATGTTTATTTATTTATTTTATTTGATTTGATTTTAATCATTTTTTTTTTTTATTTTGCTTTTTGCTTAAAATTTATGGTACGTTTTTAAAGATTTATTTTGGCCTCTGGTCACAAACGCAAGCCTTTTGTAATATGATTGACGGTTAACAATATCAGCATCAGCATATAAGTATAAAGATAAAAAAAAAGTGAGAAAAAAAAATGAATAATAAAACGACACCAATCCGTTCAGGTACAATTCAATCCAGAATATACAGAATTTATTTATATAACGTCAGTTTTTGTTCATTTTTACATTTCATTTGTCTGCTTTAATAATCGATATACGCAGATGTATAGATGCGCATATAATTTCGAACAAAATGATTCTGTCTTTTCATTGGGATTTTGATGACTCTCTCTTATTTTATTTGCATCGTAAATAATTCGTCATGGCTTCGTATTAATTGCTGTTATTTGCAGAAAAATTTGATTACCGTCTTGTGTTCCAACATCCCCAACTATATGTATACATATAATAAATACCTAATCAAATGTGATTCTGAACGTTTTACAAATAAACTTTATGTATATGTATAGCTAAAATCACACATGTGCACATTGTACGTGGTGTACATAGCAGATATGTATTCATTTTTTTTTTGCTGAAGTTTTTACTGTTTGTTAATTCTATCCATTCTTTTATTGAGAAACATTTTCATCAATTTAAAATAGATTGTGCAGATTTCATTTAAATTTCTCAATTTTCTGTAACAAATTTTTTACATTTTTCTTTTTACAAAAGTTTTATTTCGTATCTTATACACTTATAATACGTATCCTGTTTGTGCTTATGTTGACACAAAGTCTGAGAACTGAAGATACACGTTAATCGATCGAAGCGAATTTGGTCAAATTTATTGTGATCTATAATACAAAATAAAATTAAATCTTCTTGATTATCTTCCTGCTTGATTATAGTAAAATGACGAGACATTTAAGGGTATAGCACTACACAAAGTGTTTATGCTGTACTATGTGCATAAAAAATCGCTTTAAATTTTAATTATTATTTTCATTGTTTCATTGTTCAAAAAACAAAAATGTTGCTGTTGTTGAGAGGGTGCGTTCCTGAGATCAAAATTAGAAAAAGAAGTAGAAAGATATGCGAATAGTAGTTTTTCTTCTTCTCTTCTTGTGTAAATTATAAACTGCACTGTAATAGGCGTGTACGAAGAAGAATTTCAAATTGAATCTAGATCCGTGTAAACAATCAAAAATCGATAAATATTTTGACCTACATTTTCATGCGTAAACAATAACATGATCATTAAACTCTTGAGTATTTGGGAAGTTGAAAAAGAGAAATAGAAAGATTTGCGAACAGTAGTATGTAAATTATAAATAATAAAGACAAATATCACTGAATTACTCGCTACTCACAAACCGTTGATTTACAAAAAAAATGTTCGACAAATGTATGGAGTAGTTTAACTGAGAAAGAGTGTATCAAAGCAAGTCGAAATTTGTAGAATGTCTCGTCTTTATTGTCCTGTGCAGAAGAAATTTAAAAACTTTCCGGAGAAATGTCTTTAATCTTCAACCTAATTTCACTCATTTCCTTTTGAGCTTTCATTTATAACAAATTTCATAGAAATGGGATGTGAAACGTCTGAAATAAAATTGTACCAATTTTACGTGAAATCGAAAAATCCCTAGTATAACCTGCTCTTAAGAAAGAGCTAATCTAAAAAATCAAGAAAACTTAAGAGAAAATAACACTATAAAAACAATTCATTTCATAGATAGAATGAAGACTGCATCTAAACTAAACACAAACTTTTCAATGTAATGAAAATTAGAAATTATAGAGAAGGTACACAACACAATCATCTACTTTTTGAGTACGTTACGTGCTTAATTGATGTTTTTTTTTTATTTATCTAAAATTAACAGTTATCGCAGAGTCATTTTAAATTCGAATTTAATTTACAAATTTTTATGTTCATTATCACATTCATTATCTAATGAACAAAATAAATTTCGATAGATTGATATGCGAGTACAATTTTTTTTCTATATTGTTGTTGTTTTAGATTTTCGGTAATTTTTCTTTTATAGTTTTTGCTGACATTTCGGATAAATATAAACCGAAGGTAAATATAATAAAATTAACAAGCAAATGATAACGAAAAACGAGAGAAAATCGACAGAAAATATACAGAAAAAAAAATAGAAGAGTAAAACTACAAAAAAAAAGAGAAAAAATAAAAAAGCAAAGAAAATCGTTTGATCGTAAATGCATACGCATATTCGTGTACATATATACTGACAGAAAATACAACATTAAACACAATTTCGATTATATGATTTGAAAAGCCACCGTGAAAATACAGAAATACTGTACGTACATACGATCTAATAAGCGATGGACATCATGATGTAACCAGCAAACCATACGATGATAATGATGATGATGATGAATACGATGGTAAGTAAACATTTTTATTGTTATTATATTCTACTTCTGACAAATAATAACCGTATTGTATTTACATACGTTCTGGTATACGTATAGAGACGCGTACACAATCGTACATATGTAAATAATGTAAAAAATCAAAAAAAATCTTTTGTTTATATTCCGCAACAAAAATTACAGGTCATAAATGTCAAATTAATTCCTGACAATTTCTTATATGTTTAATACGTTGTTGCATCCATATCCATGTACGTTACACTTGGTTACACACATATGTACATATATGTTATTGGTACAGATGTTTCTAACAAATATACATAAAACAGCGAAAGGTTAATCTGTCGAATATCTCTCTAGCCGTCGTACGTCGTATGTACCCATAATATTGAGTACTACAATCGTACATCATCTTAGGTACCTCCATTTAAATGTTTATAATACCAAAACTATAAACAACTAACAACAATATTATTGTTATTATAGTGAGCGCATGTTTTTATTATTATTTCATTTCATTTACAGAAAACAAGAGAAAAACATAAGTAATAAGAAAAATTAATAAATTTCAATTTGAAAAATACACGTACGTATATACAAGGTGTGTGTGTGTGTGTGTGTGTTGAGAGTATGGCAATGGGCACATCAAAATATAATATATTCGCTTCAATACAACGGAGAATAAGTAACAGAAAATATATTATAAAAAAAATCATCAAAGCGACCATTTGCGATCGGTCAAAAAATAACGACGTTTGACCTGTTTTTATGATTTTATGTCTGACAGGAAAATTGATTTTGTCCATAAACTGCATCCATCCATCCAGCCATCAATTCATTTGCATCGCATAAAAATAGAAATACGTACGAATCTTTATATGACAAAAGGTAAGACAATGCGGTTTTATTGGTTTTGCTTTTCTTTTGTTTTAAATGAAAATAATTCCACCACAATATACGAGTATGTCCAGTCCACTGCATCATCGCGTCATCCATTCAAACCATTCTTTTTTATTTATTCAAATTTTGTCTATTTAATTTCATTTTTTCTTTTCATTCCTTCGATTTAATATAAAATTTATTGATGATATTAAGGAAAATAATTATTAAAAAAAAAACAATTTTTGATCGTGGGAAAACTTATTAAAAAGGTGCGGTCTGGGTCTAAAAAGGAAATACACCATCCTATACTTATCTGTGTTCTACATCGTGTAATGTATTCCAAAAAGACAACAAAAAAAAACAAGAATATATAGAATTCCGATTTAAATGATTGTCACACGACATACGACATACATATGAAATAATACGAAATGAATGTGAGGGAGATTCAATAATTATACAACGAAAACGCAGGTATCTTTATAATATGCTTTTTCTTCTACAACTTTTTATTGTATAAGGTCTTGCTTTGCCTTGGCTACAAGAGGGAATAAGTAAACGCGTACACCAGAGTAATCCAGTGATTCTGATTCATCATCAGTCGTCAAAGATAACTGATACACATTCTCATAAATACAGATTCCAATTTTAATTTACCACACACTTGTATCTTGTGCGCGCAGCATGCACTGTACCTATGCTGCTGTTTGTTGATCTATGGATTTGTGGATCTCATTATCCGAAATTGGATCAATGGTTATGCATTTACAATGGAAAATTTTAGCATAATCAGAGGTAAGTATATGAAAAACGGGTGTAATTGTGCACATTCTTTAATGGTAAATGAACAACTTTTTGTTTTATTTTTGTTCTTTTCTTCTCTCTGTTTTTCTTTATTTAATTCCAAAACTTTACATAAAATTCAAGTATACTCGTACACTTATGTGTGTATCTAAATGAAGACTTTTTAAAATTCACTTTTCATTTACTTACCTATATGCTGGTCTTTATTTCGAAATAATAATCCATTTTAAAGGTTTAAGAATAAATCTTTTGATTGTTATAAAGGAGAATTAGTTAATCAGCTATTAATAAGTATATGTGCTGTGCGTACACATACACGTGTACCTATGGGTAGACAAATCCAATATGTATGTATGTATGAAACTTGATTTCGGATTAGTGTCCATTTAAAAAAAAATTTTTATTTTATATGGGATATGCTTTATTGGCTATTCACAATTGAATGGTCAGCACAGCATTATGATGGCATTGTTCGTATACGAGTACTTGCGTGCGTATTACAAAGTACGTTAATAAGTTTACATAACGAAATGTACATATACATATAATATAAGAAAAAAAAAGTTAAATAAAATTTAAATAGCGGCAGAAATACGCATTGGATGACGCGCATTTATGGTCATTTGTTCAAAAATAAAAGAAGAAAAAATGAATAAGACGACAAAAACCACCTCATAACCTCATAAGAAAATTGAATGACCAAAATGTAATGCGCGAACATCCAAGTTTGTATCAACAATAAACGCAACTATGAATGGGCTATTAAAAAAAAATGGTCAATTTTCTTGGAGAGATGATCGCGTAGTGGCTTTATTTATTTATTTTTTGTTGTTTCTCTACCTTTCTTTCTTTCTTTTCAGATGATAATGAATACAAGTACCACTGTATTACTCATTGTATTCGTATATATGTACGTGCATATACTTATATGAAGTCTAAATTGAATACACTACAGAATTGTCTAACGAGCCTTTTAAAAATTGCCACAAGACAATCAGCAACAATAACAAAAGAAAAAAATATTGAAAGCAAATTCAATTTGAACTTAAGAGATCTTATTCTCATTTGTGAAGTCGACACACATGCGAAAAATTAAAAATGAGATGCCCAGTCTTGAATTGAAAAGAAAAAAATTCTTAACAAATTTCGTTTAGATGACCAACTATTTACCACACACACACATATACACACAAACACACAAGAACATAAATGCACTGGCCTCATCACAATCATCATAACCAACAGCAGCAGCAACAACAGAAGAAGAATTAGAATCAGAATCATCCTCATCGTTGTTCAATTTAAGGTTTTCTCTCTGTTCATTCTAAGTATAATAACAAGGAGTATTGTGATTTTAATTCTGATTCAATTGTAAAATTTTAACTTTAACAAATGACCACCATTTTTGGTCAAAAAAAACTAAAAACAACAACACAAAAATAATTCAAAAATTCTAATTTACCGCATTTCATAGAACATACGACGAATGTAAGTATGTACATTTTTAGTTGTACATGTTAGCAACCCGTCAACGATTTTGGATTTCGTTAGCATAAAAGAATTAACAGAATGCAAAAACGACTAAAAGCAGGAGCAGAATTGGAAATAATTGCGATTCGCATTTATTTATCATGACATTTGAATTAAGAGGAGAAAAAAAAATAAAATAAAAGAAAATGAAGAAAAAACTTTCCCTGTTTGACACTTCCGTACAAAACAAAAATCCTCATACTCTAAGTATAGGATGTTTACATGGAAAGATGCACTTGTTATGTATTAGGAAGCATAGGAAGATAATAATGTAGCAGCAGCAGTAGCAACAGGTCCTATATTATTGACAAAAATGGTAAAAATGAATTAAAATTCAAATTAAATTTTAACTTTGTTCTATTTTCAGATATTTTTTTTTCTTTTTTTGTTTTTTCTACTTTCTTGTTGCAACTGTATGTTCCAGAATTGAGGTTAGTGCATTTTTAAGATAGTGATTTGACGGTGAAAAACAATCCAATAACTGTGGGTACCTTCCGGATTTTTATATAACGAATTATCAGGCTCTCAATAATATCCCTAATTTTCAATTGATTTTTTTCTGTTTTATTTTTTTTTAAAAAAAGCTTTATGATCTTTGATAAAATTTAGTATGGATTGAAACCATATATCAATTGCACCCCAGTGAACTTCGCGCATGTTCGTGAAATATTCTGAGGAGTGTACAGTAACATTGCGATACTTCAAACTCCGTAGTAAACTGCACATTCTAATTAATTTTTTTCCCGAAAACATAAAGGAAAAAAGGATATTTTTCTTGTTCCTGAATTTAAATATTTTAGCATTTTTTGATCATCATCGGCTCAACAATCTCTTTGATCCCTCATTCGCCTCTATTTTCTGGCTATTTCTTTCCAATTAAGATCCTTTAATCGTCTTCGTTTTGAAGTCGTCCACCAAGGATACGGTAGCTAGACGATGTAGAAGATGCGATTAAAGATGATTGGAGCCGGGAGCTGGAAAAGCGTAGTAGAGCAAAGAAATAAATGGTAACAGATCTTGGAGCAAGCCAGGGCTCACATCGGACTGTCGAGCTGATGATGATGATGATGAATCATCTTCAATCAAATCAAATGTCTGTGCATCGTTTTCTTGGCCTTCCTCGCCTTCTCTATCCATCATGAGTACCATTCGCAACCATTTTTACAACACATTTCTCTCTCAATACTTAGCATACATATTTTTGTGGTTATGATCCAATTTTGTTTTTTTTTTTTTGACCACCCACCAAAAGGTCAATAAGCTTGTAAGCTATAAATAGCTTACAAACTCATTTGTAATTTGGTATAGTATATTTTATTCATTTTCTACTTAAATTCGAAATTATTTCTTTTCAGCAAAATAATAAAAAAATAAATCCGAAATGAAACATATAAAAATGAATTTTTATCCGTATATAAATAACTGCTGAAACTTTATTTTATTTGAATAAAATACAAATACAAATACCATCAAATACCTTCATCACTTACTTATATACGGATGGTTTGATATAGATATGTGCGTACATAAAAATTGAAAAAAGAAATTTTTTTGAAAAAAAATCAAAAATTATAAAAAAAATAAAGTAAATAAAAATACTTAACTTTAGAACATGGTAATAAGTTACTGTGACATTAGCATAATAAAATATGTACTATGGCATATAGTATTTTACATTTTACGTTATAAAACATTTAAGCATACACAAATTATTTTCGTATGCATAAAACTGTGGTACATCCATTTAGGTATATAGAAGGTATAAGCATATAGATGCCCCATATAGCTTCATTATTATAGGTGCACAACTGCCACATATATTTATGTATACATGCGTGACATTTTATATAGAGGTAAACATACCATCATTATAATATCTACAAGAATATATCTACACTACACTGTACATAAATGTAGATGTATTGATATGTGAATGGACACACTTATATAAAAATTTGTTTATAAACTGATTAAATGAATGATAGAATGAATTTATTTATTAACAAAAAAAAAATTTTTTTTACTCTTTGAAAAGAAGAAAATATAGCATTACCACTTTAAATGAAACTTTATGCAAACCAAATACATTTCATTTGTACAAAGTCTCATTTCATTTGCATAAAGTTTCATTTGGTTTGTATAAAGTTTCATTTCATTTGCATAAAGTTTCATTTGGTTTGTACAAAGTTTCATTTCATTTGCATAAAGTTTCATTTCATTTGCATAAAGTTTCATTGATTTGCATAAAGTTTCATTTAAAGTGGTAATGCTATATTCCTAAAAAAACCTCAAATATACACCATATACCATAATTTTTAAAGAATATTTTCTTTCTAAATTATATTATATACATAAATGCATGCATCGCACTCTGCAATAAACACACATATACGGACATACTCTCTAGACTAGACTCTTGCATATACAACACATGTCGCTATGAAAAAAAAACATATCTATATATATTTTTCTTCAAAAATAACATAAAAGGTAATAATCGAAAAAAAAAATAAATAAAAAATAAAACAGTAATTATTTATAATAGCTTTAAAAAGGTATAAAAAAAGATAAATAAAGAAAATTTCTTCGATATTTTTTTTTTTTGAACAGAGACCACCCATCAGTAAATGGCGCAAACTAACCAATTTTATTTTCAAATAAATCTTTTACGCGTGCTATGCCATCCCAAATGTATGTAATGTAGATAAGTTTTCGTATATACAGTGATTCGAATATTTTTTTATTTTTGTATTTTCTTAATATTTAATTTTTTTAATGTTCATTTCAGGCATGAATAGATGAAAAGTTTTTACCTTTTACCTATGATTTGTATTTGTATGTAAATAGCTCTTATTATTCGACATTATTAAGGGATCACCTCTTTATATTATAATATATAATATATAAAAGCTATGCACACACACCAACCACCGATTGTATTTGATTGGGAGATTGAATGAAAATTACCATGATTGCATGATCATAATTTTCATCGTTGTCGTTGTCGTCGTCGTCGTCGTCGCATCATCATCATCATCATCATGATCAACCATCACATAAAGATCGATTTAATGCCCATCTATCTATACGCAATTAAATATGCCAAAGAACATTATTAATGCAGTTACATACTACGTACACATCTACGTAAGTATATACAAAGGCAACAGTGTTAATGCGTTTAAAAAATTTATTCTACATTTATTTTTAGTGAAATGTGCAAAAAAAAATAAAAAATAATAAAAAAATCCTTTAAGCATCGTCCGCTCTTGTATAAATGTTACCCGTCCGTACGTATACAAATACAAACTGTGGTGATCTGTGATCTTGATCACTATGGAAAATGAACAAGAAAATTTATAGTGGTGGAGAGGACAGAAGGAGAGAGGACATCAGAAAATGAAAAGGTGCGTATTTATATGTACATTTTATAGTATAAAGTTGTAAAGTATTGTCCCATTAAAATACATCATCAGATATTATTTTTTATTTTTATTTTCTTTATGGGTTTTGAATTCAAAATTTTTTTTATGACCCAAAACAAAAACTAAAAAAAAGCAAAATCATAAAGTTCTTGCGATAATGACTTTGAAATTCTATACCTTTCTGCATACTTGACTATTTATGTGCGCATATGAAATAGTGGACATGGTATCGAATCTCTTGAAAAAAAAATTAATAAAAGACTGCAACATAGTCCAACGTCCAACAAATAACACTATGCGATCGAGTAACAAAAACATAAACAAAAAATATTGAAGGTGTGAAAAATTTTTTACTCAATTTTTTTTTATGAAACATTTCGATTATTTACATAAAGTATATACTCGATGAAAAATGTAAAAAAAATAACAAAATAAAAATCCAAGAATGAAGAATAAAGATTTCAAACAGATGTTAAAATGTTAAAGGTTACACAAAAGTGCGTATCGAAATTATCAGAGAATTTATATTTAGATCCTTTATTAATTTTACTATATTTTATTTTTTTTTCTAGTCTATATAGCACGCTATTTTAATTAAATCAATTTGATAGAGAGCAAATTCTAAGAAAATTATATCCAAAAATATCCTATCAAAAATTGATAAAAATTAACACAGGTATACACGAAATACTTATGTATGTACATGAATTCATCGAAAAATTTCCGACCAAAAAAAGGCAAAATACAAATAATACAAAAGTTTGTTTGTCAACGTCAATCTCATCGTTCATCTCGATTGTATAGGGAAAATTTTATTTGAACAATTTCCGGGAAAATGTTTTCATCACACACTATTACACTTGTATAAGCTTCTTATACGCTTGTACGCAATGTACTACACTCTGCTGTATGAATTTTCACAATTTTTTTTAACAATCAAACTGAGATGATGAATGAATGAATTAGAAAACATCTGTAAATACAATATCGTTTCGTGTCACATTCCAACGATTAACGCCACCACACTAAAAATATGTTTATGTTTTTTTTTTTTTTGTATCCGTGCTTGTGTGTATTTGTGGGAATATAAAAGGATATTAGATTTCATTCATGAAAATATAAAAATTTCTTTTTTGTTTTTTGTTTGTTTTGTGAACGAGTATTTATTTTGTAGAAAAGTAAAGGTCGGTGGATGTACTATATTGGTACATGGCATGACGTTCTATACATAGCACATACCCGCGTGGAATGAATGGATTTTTGTTTACATTTTTGGTACATCATATTTTAATGTAGGCATGTAGGCATTATGCATACGTTCTTTTGATTTGATTTTTTCATTCATTTTATTATGAAATTTTCTATTTTGATTCTGTTTCTCGTTTACAAATTTTGGAATACAAAAATGTATTTTCGAAATTAAGTATATGTATATGTATACGCAAAAAATTTCCATAGTAACGTTGATTGATTTTATTTTCTATCATTTCCGAAACGAAAATTTGAAGAGGCAGCATTGGAATAAAAGAGATTGGTATTACATGAAATATGAAATGTAAATTTATATGAGTAGAGAGAGGAGAGGTGGATTGGTTTTGAAAGATATTTTTGATGATACTTGATACGAACATTTTATGTAGGTACACACGTTAGAAATGTTGAGGTATACATATATATCGAAATTCTGTTATATAAACAGGCGAAATATTATCCTGCAATAATTGGAGAGAAATTAGTCAGCTGACTCAACTTTAGTCAAGGTTATTTGCTGCTTGTTGATATACAAAAATGTATTTTTATTTTATTTTATTTTGGAAAGAAAAATACTAAATGGAATTTGATATAGTTTATTTTGAGTGATTCCGATGATAGTAGATTAGATGATAATGCAAAGGACGAAATTAAAATAAAATGAACAGTTTTCTTGAACAGTACCAGTAGTCGTATAACAACCTGTGGAATGTGTACCATATTTTTGTTATTTTTCTCATAACGACGGTGACGGTGCTGATGACATAGAAGGCGTCCTTTATTGGCTATTACAGTATTACAAATTTTATTTGAAATAAAAATAAAAAATTAGAACGGTATGAAGTGTGTTCTAATGGACTGTATCGTTTTATGTGACATCAGTACATCATTTACTATACTTGAAGCGAAGGACATAAAATTAAAATTCATTGATATCGACGTCTGAAAAAATAATGAATCGAAATAAGTAACTCTCATCTTAATTTTTTTTCGTAATTCTTGTCTTTTTTTTCATTCTCTCTGTTTCATTTTTCGATTTTCTTCATAAAAATTGAACAGGTTACGTTTACGTATTGAATGCTCGTGCGTACACATGGTATTACTTAGTATTAAAAATTTACTAAAAGTCAATAACATGCGGAACACCCAACACCCAAATGAAAACGGCGTAGACGAAAATAATTTTTGTACATTTACATACATGTGCGACCATTTAAAACTTTATGTTGATTGTTTATGTTAACATACGTTAAGGATATTATTTCTTGTATAATCGGATTTCATGAAAAATTATAAAAGAAAACAAAATTATAATGAATGAGAAAATCTAGTGAAAAAAGGATAAAGGAAAATATCATCTCAAAATAGGTAGTATATTTGTAAATTTAATTTGAAGACAATTTTTTCATTTTTTTCGAGAGTTTAACGACCACAATTTGAACTTATGTGGAGTTTATATTTCTTCTGTGTATTTATAAAAAAAAAATAAGGAATTGTTGACTTTTATTATTTTGACGCTAAAAAAATTATTTTTCCTTTTTTGTTTATTCTTCCGTTTTTCAATTTAATTTTTATAGCGTGTAAACATAAACTTTATAAATTTCTTTGACCTTTAATGAATGTCCTTTACAATGTTTACTGGTTCTATATTTAGATTTCACTCGTTTTTGATTGAAGATTCGACAAAGATCGACATGATAATAAATGAAAAGTATAAAAAATATACACACTTTTTCTTGGAAATGTAAACAAATAGTAACTGATGGTATGTATACAAAACAAAACAAACAAAACAAAAATAATTGCTATACGGGCGTAATTGATTTTTTCGTATTTTTTTTAAAAAAATATTTATTTACAAATGAAAGCCACCTGTCGAATTTTACAAGGATAACTTTAATACTATTTAAGTTCTATAGTGTGTTAAATTTGGAAAATCGAAAATAATAATTTGCATGCTATTCAAGAGTGAATAGGGAGGACAATGCAATAAAAAATGAATTTACATTCGTGCAAATTTATTTTTATTTTATTTTTTTTTAATTACTGGTGATTCAGGATAATTTCAAGGCATAGTCAAAAATTGTGAATTAATTCTTCTAAAAATAAAAAAATAAAAATATATTTGGTCACATACTTACAAGCAAGCACTTGCAATTTCATTTACAAAATCAACAAAAGACAAAATTAAATGAATCCCAACTGCATAATGAAAAAATGAAATTCAAGATCATCAATAAAAAGGACAAAATACTTAAATTTTTTCTTTGTACACTTTAATATGAAATTGTATTATTGTTGTTATCAGTGCGCGGAAAATGAACGACAAAATATCACGCGACAATCATATTTTTATCGCGTTCATTTAAATGTTTGTTTCATTTCTTCATCGTCATCATCATCGCTATCCTCATCGTCGTCGTTGTCGTCGTCATCGTCATCATCATCATCTTCATCTTCATCTACTACTTCTACATTTAATTTTGCGTTTCTGTTTGTTTTGTTTTTGTTTTTGTTTTATTTGACGAAATTTTATTATTATCTCTGCCTTGTATATTATCCTCGTATGTGAATATACGATGAGGATTTTATCTTTAAAATATATCAGTGGTACACAGATAATGTGTATGCATTCACGTATTATTCGTACGTTTACGTTTTTGTGTATCATTATGTAGGTATAGGTACATATACATATGTGCATAATATAGGTGAATATCTTTTGTGGAAAAAGATAAACTGCGTGCACACACATAATCGCGCCATGAATCAAAATCTCGCGAGACAGTCGACTTCTGAATTACAAAAAATAATCGAAACTGAAAAACATTTTTTTTTTCATCTAAAGTCATTTATTATCCTCGAAATGTGTATATAACGTATACGTACGCGAATTATTATCCATATAGATGATCTGAGGAGTATAAAATGGAACAAAATACTCGTATGTATCTAAAAGAAAAAAATAAAAAACAAAAATGAATAAATGTGAAAAAATAAACTTTTGACTTCTGTTTGTATATACGGTCATGCTGACTCGTAATGAAACCAACTCGAAAATTTTATAAAGCGACACTTGGTATTATTTTTTTTTTCATTTTTTTGAATGTCAGTTTTCTTTTGGCTTTTGGTTTTTTTTTTCATTAAATTACAAATAAAATTACGCAGACAGAAGCTATATACATCCAGCCAGCAACTCATCTCAACTCACATATAACCCCTAAAAACTTGCATTCTCGCTAACTTGCGTGCCAGTTATCAATCGATTTTGAGCACAAAACCAATGATTTCGACATTATTCGGTGAAGATTATGTTTTTTCTTCTTCTTTTGGTCGTACGGCTTATATCGAATGAAAGCAATATTCCACATTTAAACCCACAATACAAAGATGCGTGAACGGATAACCTTCCATATAATTGCGTACATTTGCATGGAAGTATATAGATACATAGAATATCCTTAAATTTAATAAAAATAAAAATAAAAAAAATTCAACAATTTGAATAATCGCAACAATAAGGAATAATAGGATACGAGGTGAATTATTTTCTGAAAAATTTCATCAAATTTTTATTCGTACAATCGCGCAGATAAAAAATTCTCAAATGCATCTGACATGACAATAAAACAGAGTTGTGTTATGGCAGATTGCAATGAAAGTTTTCATTAATTTTGATAAAAAATTCCTTCAGTTTTTAACGTGTGTCCCTTTTTTTTTTGTTTGTTTGGAACAAAACGTTTAACAAGATTTCACAAAAAAATTCGTTAAAATTTCTACTTTTTTTGTATTTTCGAAAACTGTGACATACACACTTTGGGAAGTGTATGTAGAGAAAAATAAGAGACAATATACCAGAGTACCAGTTCATTACAGTGGTAATACCAAATACCTTATACACGATGAACGAAAACAAAAACAAAAAATAAAATTAAAAAACCAACTTAATAATCAGTTAAAAGCCAACAAAACGATTTTCGCTTTAATCTGACAAGATACGATCATCGTCAATTTTATATCAAGATAAGAAAATTAAATACCCTACAATAAAAAAAAATTCAAAAAAAAAAAACGTCGAAGAAGATGAAGAAAATCATCAGCGAAAAAAACAAAAAATGACGAGAACGAATAGTAGAAGAATTTTTTAAAGTCCAGAAGCCAAAAACTAAAAAACCAAAAACAAAAAAAAAATGGAAAGAAAAAATTGAAATAAGAAGTAAAAAAAATAAAATAAAAAAAGAATTAAATTAAGGAATTCATCTCTTTAGCAATAATGAAACGACAACGATAACAACGCGGGCGATCGCTTTATAACACAGATCCAATCCATCTATTTGGGCCATACACGTATACAATATGTGTATAATATCGCATGGATCTCTTCGGAATACAAAAATATACTTGGCGATTTTCAATTTTCATTTATATTCAATCGTTCGTAACTGTAGTTAGTAGTGGTGTACAACTGCAAAATTATTATAGATAGTGTGATAGATAGATGCACAGTAGAAGAGGTACCATAATATATATACATATGTATAAGTATACACCCTTGTCCCGTATACGTTTATCGCATCAATGCATTTTAGCGCATATCTCTATACAATAATTGCAATGGCTATTTATATTATTGTGATTCTTGTGGCATCCACACACACACACATGCTTGGGTATATTCATGCACACACAGTAGCTTATACATTTTAGTTTATTTTTTTAGTTTTTTTTTTATAATACTTTGGCGATTAAATGATCTCAGTGAAGATCACGAACGTAATCTTTGATTTTGATCTTTTATAGTTATTCCTTAATTGCGTTAATGAATCGTATTTGTCTTTAAGAAGTATTAAATCCTTTTAGTTTTAATTTATTTAAACAGAAAAAAAAAATGAATGAAAAGAAAAATAAAATAAAATAAATTGTTGTTGTTGTTTTTGCAAATTTTATTAGTATAAAAGATCCGTTTTTATGGATTTCTGACTGCATTTATATGTACATAGGTATAATGAAAGTAATGGAAGCAAGAGGAGTCGATGAGGAGAAATAGTATTCGTGAAAATTTTACTTATGTACTTAGATTCTGGCTCTGAACAGCGATCGCGAACTTCATTGTAATCTGATGATGATGCTGTTGTTGTTGTTGCTGTTTCTGGTATATATGGCTAAATGGCATGTTGTCGTATAATGCGAAAGATAAAAATGCGATACAAAATACCTACTCGTATTTTTTATTAGTAAGTACCTATATACGCGACACATGAAATAATATCACGGGATAAGTATTAATTTCATTTGATAATTTTATTTATACATAAGAATTACATTTTTTTTTTTTTTGTATATTAATACAGAAAATTGAATTGGACAATTGATTTTATTTATTCATTTATTTATTTTTTCGTTTGTTTGTTTGTCAAAGTTTTTAATTAATTAACTTTTTATATTAAAGATACATTTATAAATACAAAAAAAGTGCAAACATATATACAACTGTTATAATACATGCATTAAATGCAGATGTAGATCATCCGATATTAGGTACACAGTACATACATTTATTGCTGCTGTTCGTTTTAATTTAGAGAAATTGTATACAGTATTTAGTTTTTTTTTTTTATTTTTTTATTTAAGCAAGCGTGCATATAAGTCAAGAAAAACTGCTCAGTTAAATAAAATAAAGTCTTTATTATACCTTGTAATCGTAATGCATATATGCATATGACCGTTTATAATATATAGTATACTACTCGTATAGCCTCGTAGTAGGTATTATATGCATGCATTCGCAATAATAATAATATGTTTCATTACAACATCATGTATTATACGAGTATATTTACGATTATAAAAAAATGTAAGCTCGGTGATCATTGCTATTAAATTAAATTCGAATATTGTAATCGATAGCCATATGTGTAGTACTCGTATTATAATACGAACGCGAGTACCTACACAGAAACATATACATATGTAGATATTATTCTGATGGACGATGGTATGGTATAATGGCGTATTCGTATGTTGTTGTACTATGGTATGGTATGCGAAAATTATTTTTATCAATTTTTTAATTACGTCATCGGTTATCGAATTATATTTAAAACGCGAGTAACTTGTTATATTTTTAACGTGAATTCATGTCTGTATAGATGCATATACACTCGTATGTAAGATAACGTTCATTCGTATATAATAATCGTATCGTTTGTATGAGTGTCAGTGCAGTATATAAATGTACATATGTATATAAATGTAGGTATGCTCGTAATAATAATATACGAGTATAATAAGAAGTAAACTTTACTAAAAATTGCCCTTAAATACTCACCTGGTTACATATGCTTAACAGTGGTAAATGATTAATTGATCTGAAACCAGTTATTTTTATTCAAAAAAATAAATAAAAAAAAAAAACTTTGTAAAACTTAAAAGAAACAGACAAAATAAGACAAGAGAAATAACACTGACACAAAACCAAAAAAAAAAAAAAAAAAATTAAAATTTTTTAAACAGACCGGTATGTAATAGTAAAATATGGTGTATCCGTATGTGTATGTAGAAAAGATCATCGGACTTATAGTTGTTGCATTATTGTTGCAATAAACATTTGAAATGTTGATATACGAAAACGAGAACCATATTATATATAAAAGAGAACGACCAAAAAAGAACAAAATACTTGAATTGTGGGTGCACATGCTGAGCCTTCGAAGAGTAAGTAACATCCATACATTTATATAGATTCACACACACATTGGTAGATATAGGTAGGTACATTATATGACATACGAACAACAACATCACATGCATCATATATATACATACATACTTGCGTACAATATACGATGGTAAATGATGGTGTAAAAAAGACATGATCATTTCAAAGAACAGAAAAAAGTTACATAAAAAAAACAGAAAAAAAATATATATAAGTTTATGAAAGAAATGTTTTTGTTTTTTTAAACTTTTTTCAAAAAAAAAAAAAAAAATGTACCTTAAGAAGAGAACAAAAAAATCTCTATCTACAGTGATATTGAATTGAATAAATGCATCCATTTGTGTAAAATGCATCCCAACAACAATATGTAGAGATAGGTATGCTTATACATAATTGTGTATAGGTATACATAAAAGCACAAAAATCAAGGTACAATGTATAAAACAGAACATAGGTACATACACTTTTATGTCAGATGCATTATGTACATATACATATATGTATACGAGTATATTCAGCGGATTATCGGATTTAAAATTAAAAAAAAAAGAAAAATAATAAAACCAAAACCATACAGGATATGGTGACGGAAATAAGTACATGTAATTCTATTTTCTAATTTTTATTTTTGGTGTTTTTTTTTTCTTTGGATTTCTTTTTTTTGAATATTATTCTTCAAAATCTTCTATTTTGTTGTTGTTGTTCATCGTTCATCATACCATTCATCTTCAAAATACTTTTATTCATTTTCTTCCTAAATATGTATCAGATCAAATGTGCGCGAGTATACAATAAGACAATAATTTGTATACATTTTTTTTATTTATTATTTACTATTATCTGTTTTTTTTTTGGCAAATTTTTGTCGACATACTCGTATGTGTATGTAAATTGTGGCGAACAAGCTTTTCTACGAAAAATTTCAGAGTCATTTCAACAGAATAGCAATAATATTTATCAATAAAAATGTATATAAATAAAATTTTCTATACAAATTTCATATAAATATATACATACAAATATGATCAATATGCACGTTTGTATGTTCATAAATTAGTTATTAAAAATATGTACATAAAAATGTATTTGATAAATATTGTGGTTTTGTATATATTTTTTGTTAATAATTTTTTTAAATGATTTCTGTTTCCGGTGTTTGATCATTAATTTATTATCGTGAGATTTATGAGTGTCTCTTATATTCAAAATATACAATCATTCATACATACATGTATATACATTTATACACTCGTACAATATAATTACACGAAGCCAAGCTCAGCTGAGATCAGTTTGAACATTATCTCTATATTATAATAACGATAACGAGGTGTATATAGTTATAAGCTGATATACAGTGGTTACAAAAATTATTTATTCATTAATTTTTATTACAAAAATTATTTGTACTCCTGCATATAGTATTCTAAGGACTAACGAGACTTATTGATTTATTGATTTTGATCAATAATATATGATTATTAAATGAAAATTATTCATTTTGTTTTGGACTCTGAAGAGACCGGTGGAGCAGCCAAGAAGCAGATGGTGGAACGCAGTGAGAAAGAATCTATATATAAGTTACAAATGGGCGACTGGAAAAAGAAATCCACAGAAAGAGAACAGTGTGGCTTTTCATCGCAGAGGCAAGGGTCCTGGACTCTGTTTTGGACTCTGTTTTGGACTCTAAATTACGTTAAATGAAGTATTAAAAGTAAAAATACCACGAAAACGTTAAAACAGAGCTACTCTCTCGTTGTTTTAATATATATAACAATGGTATATTATTGTGTAAAATCTTAGTTAAAAAGTGTAAAGTTAACACAAAATACCACCATTTTATATCAAGTCCTTAATAAAAAATAGCAATAAATTATACAAAATATTGCAGAAATAGAAAGAAAAACAAAAACATCTTTGCTATATGCACAAATAATTTTTGTAACTACTGTATGTATACCTTCGAACATAATTATATTATAATCTAACGATCAATATTGCGCAGATGTGGTAGTAGTGAGCTACTACAAAGGCATAAATAATATCGATCACTTAATAGCAAAAATGAAATAAAAAAAAAAAAATTGGTTGATTGAGTCAGTCAGATTCAACTGTTTTTTATTTTTTTTTAAGATCGTTAAATAGATATTTAAAAAAAATTTTTAAACTAGACTTAATAAAAAATCTGTCAAAAAAAACAAAACAACAACTACAATTAAAAATTAGAAAATTGTATAAAAATAGCACAGGTTACTGTCAAATATTTACACGATATGTATACATACATATATTAGGAATTTGTATACTGATCTGACTCTGACATGATCAATACAAAGCAATTAAATATTATAAAATCATATACATTATTACATAATGTATGTATATACTCGTATGTATGTGGTTTATGTGCTGATGTCAGTATTTATATTTATAAATTCAGTAAGAAAATTAAAATTAGAAAAGATATTTAATTTGGATTTTAACGACTATAAAAATGACACAAAAAAAAAACGATCAAATTTTAATTTATTTACATATTCCTGTGTGTTTATGATTTTTACATTTTGTGTATTTTTTTTTTTTTTATTTTTTCCAAAAACAAAACCTAAGTATAATTGAGTGGAGACCACAAAATCAATAAATATACGATACGATACATTTTAATACACCACACCACACAAAAAAGGCAAAATTTTTATGTAAACGTGTGTCATTATATTTTGTATGTAAATTTATATACAATACTTGACACTGCTTTGTTTGTAAAAATTTTTAAATTATATACGCGTTATTTATTACTTTTAGAAAGAAAACATAAAAAATACATATGACGTGGAAATATATTATTATCAACTACCATATCATTTGTGAATGGTAATCTAATTTTATTAACCGTCGTATAAATGTAAAATAATTTAATGTAAATATTTTGGATATTTATAATCGATTTTGTTCAGATTATAATACATATTTTTATACGATGTATGTGCGTATGTTTTTGTTATTAATCAAAATTTTTTTAATTAATTTATAGAAACAGTCTTTTTTCACTCTTCTTACTATATTAGTTTATTTTTTCTGCTGAAAATAAAAAAATAAAATTGAGAAATGAGAGTATACAAAAAATATGAGAAATGGTATACTTGCGTTGTATATGTAATATTGAAGAATAGAAAATAATTAAATTCAGACCGTGATCGATTGAAATTAATTATGTCGTTGATTTTTTTTTTTTTTGAAATTATTAAAAAATGTTTTGTTTCCTTTTTAAGTCAAATTTTTACAGTAATTTGAAAGTTGCTTCTGAACTTATGAGCTATATACACTACACAGAAAAAATAAATAAATTTAATTATTCAAAGTAAAATGTCATCAGAGAGTTGTATGTTGTTATCTGAAAAATTCGAATTTGTTGTATGATGATCTGTAAAAAAATTTTCCAACACGAAAAAGAAATTTAAAACTCTAAATTGTCTTTTCAGAAATTGAAAGATTTAAAAATTAATAATTTACGATTTGTTGAGTGTAAATGAGTATCACTTTTTCCTATCCATTTTCGTTAAAAAATTTAAAACAAATTTTCAAGATAATTTCAAATGAAATCTAATGGTTTTTTTTTTTTTTGTGAAATTATCTACATGACATTATAATCTTTGTTCGTCAATATAGCACTACAACTACAACTCTAGGTGAGGCAGGACTTTCAATAAAGTGATTTCTAAACTTTAATACTACCATGAGAGCACCTACACCTTAACGTTGATTAGATTAGGAACAACAGAGTTGCTAGTAGAAAAGCAAGCTCTTCTACCTGATATGAGACTTGAGATTTATATCAAAATCGAATGATATAATAATACTTTTTGTTGCTTGTTGTCAGCAAGTATAGATTTATCAACATTTTTAAGCTCTTTTCCGCAGCATTCGGTATACAATTTCGCTTATCGCATTAGCAGTATGAATCCAGTAAAACTAAATGAAATATTCAACATGTTGTAGCAACAAATTCATTTTTGCCAACATTCAACATTCAACAACAACAACAAAATTTAAAAAGAAAATTATAGTCAACACAAAATGTCATCAAAGATGTAGCAATTAAAAGTCAAAAAAAAGGATGCCAAAGGTTCTATATACTTATATCGATTTGATTGTTTATCAGGTAAATTTATATCGATTGAAATATAATTTTAATTTTATTTTTAATTAAATTTTAATTTATCTTGTTGATTTTAAAGTAGCAATATAATGAACTGCACACATACACACACACTTTTGTCAGAAAATAAAATAAAATTAGATATTATGTGTAAAACAAAACAAACAAAAAAATAATCAAAATCAAAATCAAAACCATACACAAAGAAAGAGAGTGATAATAATTTTAATAGCAATAATAATAATAATGAATTTAAAAGAGATGTTTTTGCATCGAAAACAAAAAATCGAAAATTGGAAATGAAACTTTATCCAGATTATCACGCTACAACATAACTCTTCAACAGATCATTACTATAAGATATAGAGGTGCATAATATTGTTTTTTTTTTTTTTATTTATTTTCACTTTGATTTTAGATTTCATTTTATTTATTATTATTTTTTTTTTGTGTTTTTAAATAATTTTGTTTATTTTTTGAAATTTACGTAAAGTGAATATCAACATTTTGCGATTTTTATATACTCAACATTAAATCTTAAGGTACATTTACAATCTAGCTCAGATTACATTCCCCATTATAAATTTTTCACAGTTTCTTCAAAAATATTCTATAACATTATAAATGGCTATACCTTTTTCCATCCCAACCAATCCGATTAATCTGGAGTTAGATTTCTGATTAGATTTTGTATTTCTAATCTAACCGCTGGCAATATAGGGGAAACCATATTGAAAACTTGTGTAACAAAAATACCAATATTCCATATAATAATTATGCATATGATCTTGATAATATAGAATCAGATATGCTAAGAATGGGGGTAAGATATTGGTGTGAGACTGCAGAAGATAGAACGTGCTGGAGGTAAATTGTGGAGGAGGCTAAAGTTTACCCAGTCTTATGAATTATACATATGGTAATCTATGCTGAATTGTGATTAACTACCATCTCGCAAGTAATCTCACTCATGCGTAATCTAATGGTCTAGATTGTAAATGTACCTTTAATACTTATTATTTTGTTCATTTTATTAATTCTGTTCTGTTCTGTTATATGTTCTATTTTATTTTCATTTTTTGTTTAATTTTTTTATATTTTTGTTTAGTTTTTAGGTTTTTATCGATTCATAATCATTAAATTCAGACTATGCGTGAATTTCTGATAAGCAAATGAGACCGCGCTCTCTTATACTGCATTATACAAGTATACATACCATCACTCGTACATTACATATACTCGTATATAAGCGATTTAAAAACATTTTATTAACGTTTTTCTGGTATTTTAATTCTCTTTTTTTTTCGTTTTTTTTTTTTTTTTTTTGGTACGACTGTACGGCAATCTATATTAAAATTCTGTTATTATATTCAGATCAAAATAACTGATAAGATAGATATTGCATTATTATGTGTAGATAGATATACCTGTACATAAAATGCACAGCCATCAGTGTGACACTATAAAAACGCGTACTGTATATCGTATATATACATAGACTTGTAATACCTATGGATGGATATTATATGTATACACGTAATGGTAATATACTCGTATTTTATATAATGAAAACGCGATGATAATAAAAACAAAACTTTGAGACTAACACTATATGCTACTCATCGTATGTATAATATAAATATGTATGTCCAAAAAATAAACGAAAATGAAAAAAAAAAAAAATGACAACAGAAAACAGATCATGAAAAAATGCACAAAATAACGTTGAAAAAAAAAACAAAAATATATTTTACGAAAAAATATGTACATATAATTCAGGACAACATATGTACATCTATTGCATATGTATAGAGAGAGATACGAATATGTATATATGTATGTACGAGGAGATTTTAAAAAAGACATTATTTCTTTTATTTTTATAATTTCGAATTTTTTCTTCATTTTATATAACGTAAATTATATCTAATGTTATAAAGTTTTTTTTTTTTGTTTTTGGACATTTTTTATTGGCCTAACTAAAATATTTATAGTATACCTACTTATATTTTTTATAATTGTAAGAGAAAAGTAAAATAATGTCGTAATAAAGTGACACGCAACATACGTACATGTATACACAGATACACTCATATACTCGTTAGAGTATATTTTGTGGTGCGGATGCGGACAACGCACGAGATGCGCGAAGTACTTTTATAGGTTCTGTATTCGTTGTTTTTTTTTTTTTTTGTTTTTGTTTTGATAAAAGCCGATTTTGTATAATAGTATACGTACGTCATACGCAGGCAAATACTCTATAAAGTGACAATATTAGTGCGGAGAGTATATGTAGGTATATAGCAGAGCGGCAATAGTAAAGTAATCGTCAAACGACAAAAAAAATTTTTTTTTTTTTTTTAAATGCAGCAAATAAACAACGCATCGCACAATTTGTATTCGGTAATAATATTTTCCAAAAGGAATTTTAATGTTTTCAAAGAAATTTTACAAGTTTTCCAACAGTATTTACTTGTAGTCTTAAGTTGAGAGTAAAACTAGTCCAATGATTCATTTGATTTTGTGGAAAATTTTCAACAGCTACTATGTGTAAATCATGATGGACATCATATCGTCAATGGCGCTTCAGTACAAATCGAGCCCTGGCCTCCTTCAGAAATTGCCTCCACTCTGTTCTATTTTCCATTCTGCTTCTCCAGTTCTTTGTATGCAGTATTACCTCTGCGTCGTTATATCAACTGCATCCAAGCATGAAGGACACTAAGTGAAAATTTATCTATGGATAATATTTTTGAGGTTTTAATCACCAATTTGTGTGTCCTGTTCTGCGATAATGACATATCCGTTTTCACTGATTTCCAAACGTTCCAAAGGTATACAAAATATTCCTTGTAAGTAGAGGATGTGTATATGCACTGATTAAAATCTGTGTTTTTTTCATTTTTTTTTTTCTTAAAAAATTTAAATTTTGTTTTTCATTATTATCTGATATATAATTTGAAAAAGTAACGTAAAATGTTACAGAAAATAATGCGTTCCATATAGATGCAAATATCATGTGTAGAAAATATAAAATCCGTAAGTCATCACGATCCATTCATTCGTAAAAATGTATTCTTGAGAAACATTTTTGTGTGCGGTTTTCTTTCTTTTTCGCCTTTTCTTCTATCATCATACTAGAATACACCATCACTGCACAACAATGATGTATTTACATGCACGCATAAAGCAGAAAAATATCAGAACAGTAGCTCACTGTAAAATGTATTAGGTACCTATGTAGTTTGTAACAAAAATTTTGTACTAAAATCACCTCTATTGTCAATAAATTCGCAAGGATACTTATACGTTGAAAACGGAAAATAAAATTAAAATATAAGAAAAAGTATAAAAAAAAATCCATATGAGAAACAGGATAAATATCGATTAAAAATCACAAAACAAAAAATCCTTAATTCACGTTAAATTCATGTTAAGTGATGTTAATTTATGCCTAACCCTAACGACATTCTCCTCTTGGATCTCCGTATGTTGCTGATTTTATTTTTTTTTTCATTTTGTATGCGATTTTTAGTTAGATTTCGAAATTCTTTTTTTTTTTTGTGGGTTCGTCTTGTATTCGATTTTATTTTATTTTTTGTTTTTGCAGGCAAGTAAATCAACCAGATAGATCTCTCTACACCACCTTGAAGTTGAAAATCAGAAATTTGCAGCTGCTATATCCTGATATGGAAATTGAAAATATTCATATATATAAGTCCTCTAAAAACTTTGTTTCAGCTACAACCAAAATCTACATGTGTAATATGAAATTTTGAAAAAAAAAAGACAAACATTTAGTAACACAGATCGAGAAACAAACAAAATTCCATATTACATATGAAATGAATATAATTGCGGTGATGTACAGATTCTTCTCCCTTGGTCCTTTGCATTGTGAGAAGTTTTTTTATAAAAATGTTCTTGGTTTTTTTCAACAATTTTTCAGTTTTTTTTTTAACTTTGACTTCTTGTAGGTATGCAGTTACTACTGCTGGTAGCTGCATTATAGTGCGATAGTTCAGGATTTTGTATAGTGATTTATGAACTTAACTGATTATATTCGACATTTTCCTGAATGAATTTACCATATCAACGTACTACACCAAAACTTCTCTATAGCAATAGCATACCACTATAGTGTACATACTTCTGTTCTTGTACTCTTGTACGTATGTACACAAATTCAATCTACAATTACGATCTACAAACAAACTTATTACAATATCCGAGAATACGAATGAATTTATTCGTACATACAGTCGTACCATATAAACGCATATACAATGTTGCACTCTTCTCTTATGTAGAGAGAGATAGGTTTGGTACTTATGGTACCTTACCGAAGTATTGGTTTGGTAGTATATATCAAGTGCCAGTTTACCTGTGTCCATGTCCAGTACATCACCATAATATTGATAATTTGTTATTTTCTTACTAATTTAATGTTGGTAAAAAAAAAAAAAAATTTTTTTTTCATTTTGTGTGTAGATATGGAGTTGTAGATAGGTAATTTTTGTCTGATGATGTAATGAATGGTGTTGTACAACAAGTATACACACAATATAAAGTTTCTCATGAATACAGAATATCACTTATAAAATATACTCGACGTAATGTACTGTATGTACATGCATCTCTTATGCTAGTATGAAAATTAGTTTCTGTGCAAATTGTCAGGCACTTATGTATACTTACTTACTTGATACAAGAAATGTATAGGAACAACAGCAGTAACAGCAACAGCAGCAGCAACAGTAGATTTTTCTCTGATTTGATCAACAAACGGAAACAAATGAGAAAAAACAGAATACACAAAAAAAAATTCAAGGTATCGAGTATGTAAAAAAACAAAATAGAAAGGAAACATTTTTTTCTGTACAAATTACACAACATAAATTATCATCGTACATTATATCTGCATATAGGAACGTGTATTCAGATGCACACATACGATTATATATATGTATGTGCGTCCGCATATACTTACATTTTCAGTATGTTAAATTTACATTTAAATAGAAATTTTGAATGTAATTGTGGCTATAATTCATGCAGTTCGAGTACTCATATGCATACTCGTGTACCAAAAGAATGCATTTTCATTGAAAATTAATTGAAAAATAAGAAAAAAAAAATCATTATTGAATGAATGTGAAAATGTGGAGATAACTGAACAAAATAAAAGTAAAAAAAAAAAATTGACAAGAAAACATGACCGAAATAAATAATTATGGGAAACATTTCAATTCAATTTTTATACAGTAACAAATAGTATGGATTTAAAAAAATTTTCATATTCACCAAATTATTGTTAAAATATGTATCTTCGCTGTATGCTGGAAGGAACAAAACTGACCAAAGATCAGATTATCAATAAATGATCACTTATACGATTGAGTGTAAAGGACAAAATGATATATAAATGATTCAATTTTTTTTTCTATTTTTCGAAATTTGATAACGCGATAATTTTAAATTTTTTTTTTTTTTATGAAAATTTATTGATTTTTATCTTCAGTTTGATATTCAAAATCATAATATTGGCTTCGTTCTAGAAGCCTTTCTGATCATGGTGCCAATGCCAATACACTATTTATATTCAAAATGATAACACAACACCTTGCCGTATGCAAACATATTCCTTACATTTACTGCACACCTATTATATATCTAAGGAGTGAAGAGAACATCAGTGTCAATTTACTGTCGATCAATTTACACTTTTATACATTATTTCATATGTACCATTACGTATTATATTCATTATAGATTTGAATTGTATTTTCATGCAGGAACTTGATACTTTATTTCTGATCGATATATAAATCAAATAATAATTTTATATAACCTAAATATTTACAGGCAACAAAATTGAAAAAAAAAAATGAAAAAAAAAATTAAAAATTCTAAAATAAAATATTATTTTTCTTATATTATAGGTCAATTTATTTATATAATAAAATAAACATTTTGTAGAAGAAAATATAAAATATAAATAAATCGGTTATTATATATGATTTTATTCAAACAATCACAAAACCAAGAACCAACTCAAATAAAAAAAAAAAATGAGTATGTAAATAAAATGCAACAAGATATGGAAAAAACCACAGAACAAAAAAAAAATGAAGATATAACCGCAACCAGAATATGAAAGCTTTACGTGTAGTATAAAGTTCATCGTTCCTTTTAAATATAAAAAAAAAAAATTTTTTTTGGTATTTTTATTCACTTTTTTTCTTCTTTTTTTTTTTGGATGATCCTCTTATCCAGATTTTTGCTGTCTTATTTAAATATGACCCATGTCCATGTGATTTGTGACATGTCGTTTTTATTTTATTTTATTTTATTTTTTTCGATCGTTATTTTTATTATTTCACTTTTATATGCCATCTAGTTTATATTTTTTATTTTTAGTTTTTTTTTTTCTTCAGATTTTATATTCTTTCTGTTTTGTTTATTTATCGAAAAACACAATAATAATAATGATAAAAATAAAAAAAATTGAATTCATAACAAAACCAAAAAAAAAAAAATGAGAATAAAAATGAAAATAAAAAGAATCGTAACAACAAAAATTGAGGGAGTGTTTTTGAATTGATAATAATGTGGCCATCAGCCATTATATTATATATGTACATATGTATATCAGAACGTGTTATATAAAGTCAGTAAAGTCAGTAAAATAATGTAGCCACCATAGCTACAGCGCAAGATTCCGCAGTATGAAAGTATGTATTCTTATATATGAAATTGAAATGCATTTTGATGCTACATGCTACTCAACAAAGCTAGCAGCTAGGTATATGCTTTGTCACTTAAAAATCTTAAAAACACATACATACATATTCGTTTACGGATAAACGACACGAGAGTATATACACATGTATGTATACATTTATATTCTGTTTGTCATTTTATTGGTAATTTAATGACAAGATAGTTCATTGATTAGATTTACATACATAACATTTTTATAACATAATAACAAACATTAAATAAGAAAAGTTATAACCTTAACATACTCGCTTCTTATACATACCATCATATAGTATTGCATTTTTTTTTTGTTAAAGGAACAGATGAAGAAAAAAAAATTGTCGATCATTTCATTTTTATTTTTTATTTTCAGAAACTCTGAATGGCAGATTAAGATGATGACGATCAAAAAAAAAAAAAACATAAAGAAAAAATGAAAATTAAATTCAACGTGTGAGATATGTGTGTGGCCCTCTCTGTAATATAAAATAAAATAAAATAAAATATAATATAATATAAAATCTATAACATTCTGTGTAACAAAAGGTGAATTTTTGGTAGAAGTATCGCATTATATTGTAATGTAGGTAACCACATATTTGTATACGAATTATTATCTCAAAGGATAGGTTATCTTATAAATTAAGTATACGACTGTATCCGCATACACCATACATACATACATATGTAAATGCATAATAATTATCATAAATTATTGCTTCTATTATTCAGATTTATGACACAAATTTCATTTTGACTTTGAAATAATCTTTTTCTTACAAATTGTTTTTTTTTTCTATTATTATTCATGTTCCAGAACATTGAAATGAAAACAACATCATTAGAAGAGGAACACGCGTTATAGAGGAATCAAAAAAACTCAAATGTAGAAAACGGTGGTATACCAACATTATGTATAATTCCGTAGAAAAATATTTTTTGGGATAAAATGAAAAAAAAAATTCACTAGGAAATACACAAACACTCGTACATCCAAAATAAGATTCAAATAAGAGCACTTTAAGACTTTAACTGTAGGAGTACTTGTTGTGTGAGAGAAGGGGTGTAAGTGCCAATATATGTATGGTATACCATACCTCTATCTCTATATACTATATTACATGAAAATGGCAAAATCACGCGACAAAAAGTGTGCCTTCAAAAAATTTTACCATACACTAGAGTGTAGCTTAAAAAATATTTTTTTATATTTGTATAATTTCACATTTTTATTTATTCTTTTTAGATTTTGAATAATTATTCTTTACTTTTATTTTTTTTTTAATTTATTTTTCTTCTTAAGAATTAATGCAATCAATCTTAACTTTATGTTGGATAATTGCTGATACAATTAAAGTGCCTGGACTTATATAACATGTACGATGATATTGATGTTGATGCTGATTTTGATTCTGATTCTGGCTGATGGCGATGATGATGATGATGATGTTGTTGTTGTTATTGATGATGTTGAGATGCGATTGTGGTGATGATGATGATGATGCTGACTGTTGTTGATGATGACGAGAAACAAGTTGAATCCATTTAAATTCCAGTTAAATTAAAAAAAAAACATTCAGATCAAAGATCAGCTCTTAATTGATCGAATAATTTGAATGTAGTAACATAAGTATTTTATAACCTTCTTATTTATTCATTATTCTTAGATTATGTATGTACTGTAGCATATTTATTAGGTTCATTACTTATATATGAAATGTCCATCTATAATACATCTAAATATAAGGACATACATATTTTAATACATAAATGTGTAATTCATATGTACAAGAGTAAATAACATATGTATAGGTATATGATGTACATGTACTGTATGTACTCTTATGTACCTATCTACATTATATTTTATAGATTGAGAAGTACATAGGTGTATATATGTATATATACTCGTATATGTATTTACTTGAAAAAAAAAAAAAACTTGGACGTTAATCTTATACCGGATATGATGAAAAAGATTTCAAAATGTGATATGCAAATGAGTTCATCAAGTGCTTGAAACAACAAAAATATTGGTATCTATAAATGAAAAATAAAAAAATCAAAACAGAAAAATATATACATATACGAGTATATCAAAATCAAATTACAAAAATACATTAAAAAAAAAAAAAAACTAAAATAAAAATAAAATATTTGAAAAATAAAAACGAAAAATTCAAATAAGAGCCCTCAGGTAATTTTATGTCAGCTCCAACGTCTTAGTTTATCTACACTTTTGACACTTCATAAAAATAATATAAAGATAGCCACATTACTCTAAAAAAAAAACATTCTATACTTATATACTTTACCAAATATACGATGTACATTATAATATGTAATTTACTACACACATTTCATACATACTTTATTTCTGATGCATATACGAGGATTAATCGTATATGTCGTATTTCGTTTTATTCGTATAGGTCTATAATACACAGATGAGATGCTCCTCTAAACTCAGATTCAGGTGATGATTATTATTGAAAGTCAGTCAGGCAAGCAAGCAAGCAAGCAAGCAGGCAGTTATAGGCAG
This sequence comes from Villa cingulata, assembly GCA_951394055.1. Classification (NCBI taxonomy): domain Eukaryota; kingdom Metazoa; phylum Arthropoda; class Insecta; order Diptera; family Bombyliidae; genus Villa; species Villa cingulata. The sequence continues at coordinate 2,592,663 of OX596023.1, forward strand.
GCAATCAGGTAACCAGATATTATGATTGGTACGCGATATATTTTATAATAATTTTAATGCATTTCGAATTTCTTTGTGTTCATCATCATCTTCTTATTTAATTTTATTTTTATTTTTATTTTATAATTTTATTTCTAAACTCTTGGGAAAAAAATAAAAAAAAAAAATTGTTAATTTATATGTAGCTAGAATGCTAGATGTTTAAAAGTGAAAAAAAAAATAAATGTACTTAAATAATAAATAATAATAATAATAACTGACAAACAAACAACAAAATTATCGTTACTTTCTTATGTACGATCCGAGTATGTACATCAGTACAGTGTAGTAATATCCATTACACCAACAATTCATTTCTTAAAAGCAAAAATTATTAAACAAAAAAAAAACAACAAAAAAAAAACTTGTAGCGCGTTAATTGCACTCACTATCTCTTATTACAAAAAAAATAGAACCAAAAAGAAATAACTAAACAAAAAAAAACTATACGTAAGCATTATGAGATGACTTAACTCTCGCTTAAGTTACTCGTCGTATGTCGTATGTACCACTCATTCAACTATTATCATTGTTAAAACTTTTCACAATTCATTAGAGAACTCTCATACATACATACTGTATGGTGTTTAGATATAAAATAGACAAATAACATTCATTACAGAACAGAGTGATGATACTATGACCGTTTTCGATAATTGAGATTTTACTAAGATCTGAAATGCTAGTCCAACCGATTAAAAAGATCTAAATGAAAAGGCAATTCGGAAAGTCAGATATGAATTGGCAGTAAGTTTGGTAAAGAAGATTTGAAAGGTATAAGATACTTAGTTCGAAAAATCAGATATCTATAAGCACTGACATAGACAAGATAATAATAATGATAGGCACTACAGTCCAAATCGGACCCTTGCCGACTCAAGTTTCCTCCTCTAATCCTGTTGATTCAGCGCTGCTGTCCTTCAATTATCCGCCTCTAGCAGCAATCGTGCATCTTCATCAACTTCATCTTACCATCTCTTTTTAGGCTGTCCTCGCAGTCTCTTTCCTGCTGCTGATATCTCTCTCCTTAATATTTTGTTCGGAGTTCGAGAAACATGATCCGCCAAACGTAGTCTATCTAGCCTTGCTATTGCTATTAGGAATACTCAATAAATGCTCGGAATGAACGGAATAAACGGAAACGATCACGGAAAAGAACAATGGACTACGAGATTGGAACATTAAATAGAGCTAGGAGCACTAAAAGTGCTACTAGGAACACTGTTAAAACAGTCAGAATCAAAACTGACTCGAAAATCAGAAAATATCTTAATTACCGAAAACGGCCTATTACGCTGTATGCTGATGATGGTGGTAAATTCATGAGGAAGAGAGAGAGAGAGAGAGAGAGGGAGAGTACCAGTGCATACAATAAATGTACACTACACAGGTGAATATATATTATCTACTACAAGTACAAAATGTTACAAGCCATTCATACAGACTACAAATGGAACCGATGAAACGTTACACATTTCTATTTTGACAACATTATTTATATAATGTCAAAAAAATGTTCATCAATTTCAAACATCAAACATCATCGCATAATCTTCGCATGTCAAATGGTCAAATAGTCAGGGAAAAAAAATTTTTTTCTTTGAATTTTTTTTTGAATATGAAAAAAACAAATATAGTGTCAACTACTTACTTCTAACACTTTCAGATGTCAAAAAGAAAAATTGTTTTTAATTTACAAATTTTCAAAAACAGAAAAACACCAAGAAAAAAACAAACAAACAAATCAAAGAGATATGAAACCGTCCGAATAAAACCATTAACACTTTCCGAACTTTATGTGTGTACAAACAGTTCATCATTTCTTTTATAAAATTTTTTGTACATATATAACACTTTTTTTTCTATTTTTTTTTTTTTGATAAATCTCTATTGTATTTTTTAACCTGAAACAAAACAAAAAAAATAATGAAAAAATTAATTTTTTTTTTTTTTTGACAGTTAAATAAATATGAAAAAGTATTTAACATGAAATCAAGAAGACCATAAATGTACTGCAGGGTTTTTGTTTTTGTTCTTTCTATCTATAGGTATGGTATATACGCTACCAACTACCAAGAAATAACGAAGAGAAAAAAATTAATTAGAAAAATAAAGGTTAAAACAATAATATATGGATATAAAAATAATCAAGAAAAAAAAAACAAGAAAATATTATTTATTAGAAGAGAAAAGACGTTTGTTGTTTTTTTTTTTTTTGAAAAAAATGCATAAAAAAAAAATACAAACATAAATCTAAAGAAAAATTAAAACAGATGATCATCCATTCCACACAATAAACTAATCGTAATTTTTATTGAATAGATGATTTTATACATTATGCATATCTATGGTCATGCGTATCTTTTACTATAATATATAGAAATATGCAACACTGTAATTTACATTTTTCCAGAGGAGAAAATAAAGTTTAAGTTTAAATAAGAAATAAAAACAAAAAAAAAAACAACACCGATTCATCTATACAATATAATTTTTATAGTATAAAGTAAAAATGATAAACGATTTTTCTTGAATTCAAAATGACATGGATCTTATTATAATCATAATCATCATATACATAAATGTGTATGCATGTATTGGGAGTCATATTCATATATAGAGTCTATAAGATACTCGTACATTTATACTTAGTTACATTATATCTGCATCTGTATATACAAATACAAAAACGCACAGTCTGAAATGTATATGCATTGATCATCCTTATGTTTTTAAAATGCGATTTAATATTTAAAATATCTTTACAGATATATACAATATACATACATACGTAATGTGTATATAGGACTATATAGGAGTATGTAAATGTGCATCTGTGCAATGGTCAGTCATCATTAAGTATTACAATACATTCGATTCGAATATGTTTGTATGTGAATAATATTAAAAGCAACAGAAGAAAAATTTAAAAAAAAAAAAAAAACCTTAACTTATGTACGTATACATTTAGACACACACTCATATGTGAATATGATATCTTCTTATGTATATTACATACATATTTTGATGATACCGATACATACCATTTATATACTTACATACGTATATTGTATAATGTGCCTACGTATTCGAATGTGGGCGGTTAAGGCACGTGCCTATCGTTTTTCTGTTTCTTTGTATCATTTTATAGGTACATATACTCGTATATATTTTCATTTTTCATTCAATTTTTATTTTTATTTTTATGATTTTATTTATTTTTATTATTTTTTTTTTCTTTCATTTTTAACATTTCTCTCTAATTGCACATGAATACATTTTTTAACGAGCATACCTATGCATATCGGTATATAGATAGTATATGTTGTACTTCTATACGCTCCTACTATATTATAATGATAAAATATGTTACTTTTCTACCTTTTTTTTTTTATAGATCATCATCATAATAATCATCATATTTGTATCGGAAATATTCGAAGACACTTTTGTTATGTACCAATATATCGTATATAGCGGATATGAATATTCATTTATGCATTATTATATGCATGTATGTACATATGTACGTTTAGGTCGGTATATAAGTGGTATAAGGTATCTATGAATATGAATATGTAATTTTATTAGCAAATAGTGATATGTTTTTTTTTTTGTTTTTTTATTTCTATTATATGCCATAGGTGTGATGAAATTTTTCATAAATAATAAAAATCTTTGATTTATAAAGACAGTTTTAATTTCTCTATATACAATCAATATGATAATGTCATACATAAAAATTTTGTCACCATATAGTCATTTAAAAAACAAAAAATAATAACAAGAAAATGCACCAAAACTTCATCATCTCCATTATGAAAATAAGAAATTTTTGAAAAAGTATCAGACTACATATACTCGTATGTATGTATACCTTTTGTCACTACAAAAATTTCTAATTTATTTAATTTCATTATTTTATTATAAGGCACAACCATAAAGTTAGTGATCGACATCGAGAGCGAGTATATGTACTAAAATTTGAAAGATTAAAATATTTTATGACTCTCATTTCTTTAGAATAAAATGCAAATTTTTTTTCTTTTACAAATTTTAAAATTTTAATTTAATTCTTTTCTTTTCGTTTCGTTGTATTTGATTTTCATTTTGATGTGATGCACTGTACTCGTCGTTATACATACCTTATATACTAATACTTGCACTAATAATTTATTGGCACGATCATGAAACGATTCTACATTATATACCTTCTCATACGATCGATCTACTCTACAATTTCAAATCGATTTATTATAAGTAAATCGAAGCCACCATGAAAATATTATGTAAGTAAAATACGTCCAATTAATGTACATAAGTAATAACTTTACTGTTGGATAAAATTAAGTGAATAAATTATTAAAAAAATTAATTTACATCTGGAATGCATTGCATCGTATTCGTATTCGTTTATACATCGGATGAGTTTCAAAACGTCTCAAAAATGTGTTGTGATGCGGCATGATATGCATAGCATATCATTTTACTGATGCTGATGCATAGCATCGATATTGTAGTTCTATAATTTTGACGTTTTGAAACGAATTTGTTACTTTGAATAAAAAATATCTTTGAAAACATGAAAAATTGATCGCCTTCTGCAGTATACATAATTTCAACTTGGACTTCGCAGCATGCTTAACATGTAAAAGTAGCTATCAAGTCTACTGCATTGAATGTAGAAGGTCTAATACATGTCCATTAAATCAAAGTCGAATTTGAAGTCACTGCACTAAATGTAGAATCGGCATAAAAGTGAAAAAATTTTTGTTTAAAACAATTCGTCCTTTGGTTTCGTAGAACAAAATTTGTATAAAAATAAATTATTGGATTGCTAATGAAAAAAAATCTATATTTAAATCTATTTTACATCATAAAAATTCACCACAATGCGTAGATTGCTTGACAGACGCATGCGCATCAGATGCATTCACATCAATGAGCTTTGAAACTGTTGACATTGTTATCGAATTAAGTGCGTTATCGTGTTTTGAAACTGCGTTAATTATGAATCGAGGCGGTATTTAAACGTTTTGAAACTCACCCATCCTTATCGTGATTGCTACGGGTATAGTATATAAATACTCGTATATATGCATCTAATTAGGTAAAGAAAGATGAAAGAACAAATTTACATTATGGAAATATTCAAAATTTTTAATTTTATTGTAACGAAACAACAATAATGATCGTCAAATTTTAATTCCATAGCTTTGCAGCTTTGTAACTTAAAATGCAGCTACTAAATTACTTACTATACTTTATATTTATTTAATAAATTATGAATTTATTTTGGTTTATTCTGTATCGTCGTGTGGTGGTATAATTTTAAGTTTTTCAAAAGGTAAATTAATAAAAAAAAAAATAAATAGTAGACGAACTGCGATCTAAAAAAAATTCTCGGATAAATCTTGTTATCGGTCATTATCACTAAATTATTCAGTTTTTGAAGCGAGTCTGTAAATTAAAATTTAATAAAAAAAAAAAATACTCAGTGTCAGTTTATTGTTTATCTTTCTTATTTTTGTATATAAAAAATGTTAATGATTGAAAAACAAAACGAGAAATTAATTCAACAAAATAAAAAACAAAAAATGATAATAATTATATGTACATTATATATGCATTCGGCATGCGACATTGACGACAAAAATCAACAGAAAACAGATTCTTTGAACGCCATATGAGTTCCATGATGATAACATTTCAAACATTTACAAGAAACCAAAAAAAAAAAAAAAAATAGATACAATTTTCCTGAACATCGTAGACACTCATTGGTGCCCTCATCGTTCAGAGTTCATAATATGGTATAATGCACAGATGGCTTTGGTACCTATTTGGAATTTGGAATAATTTATCCTGTTGTTGTTTTTCTTCTTTAAAAAAATCGCCGTCTTGGAAATCGGTAATTTTTTTTTTGGCTGTTCTTTTAAGTATTTTTATTCTAGAGTATAATCACAGTGCCATAATATAACATCAAAATAATTTTTCTGTTTAATAATAATCTTTTCAGATCCTTACCTCCACCTCAAGTGAATAAAGGTATACGTTACTATAATAATACGGAACATTATCCATAAGTTTCAACTGTGTCCACGTATAAAACGATCGTGTCGCACCGCACATACTAGAATACATCACTAAGAAGAAGAAAAAAAAATGAAAGAACATAATTAAAAAAAGAAAAACTTTTAATGAATCTGTTTATTTCATAACAAACTTCATTAGATCAGTATTCATTCAGATCGACTAATTAACATGATCATCACCGCAACATGGTATCTATTTTTCGGTATGTATTTCTTCTTAATTTTAAATGTTCTTCTGTTCTGTTCTGTTTTGCGGAACAAAATTTTTATTTTCTTGATCTCAGTTTTTTTTTGTGTGTTTATTTATTTTTTTTTTGATTACATTCATTTTATGATTAAAAAGATGATTGAACCTTTCATCAATTTACAAAATATACTAAGGTATTGAAGCATATTCGTATAATGTACTTTGAGGAGATTTTTTTGTCTGAAACTATATGTATGAAAAATTATATGCTGAATATTTTTGTATAGATGTATAGACCTCTGACGAACCCCTACTAAGAAGATCAAATAATTAAGAATTCTTACATTCAATTCGTTTTATTTAGTATTAAGATTTTTGTTTTTAAAGAAAATATATAGAATTATTTTTATTTTTTCAAAGCAACGTAACATGTAAATGTAAATGGTTTCATAATTTCATTTGTAATTATTCTTAAAAATTTTCGTTTAATATGCAATTGAAATATCTCACAAGGAAATACGAGCTTTTTAAATTTTCTACAAGATACACTCATCCAATTGTTCAATTTATCTATTTTTCGATATTTTTCAAAGGCATCAATCCCGTCTTGATACAATTTTTAGTTCCAGAAATTTTGCATTTCTCATCTTTTCATATTTTCTCGACATTACATCAAATTTAATTCTTAAATATTTTAAAAACATTTCCTTGCTAAACATTTTGGGCGCCTACATCGTTCAAAAATCCGTAAAAATGGCGTTTAAAAATCCGTAAAAATGGCGTTCAAAAATCCGTAAATATGGCGTTCAAAAATCCGTTAAAATGGAAATGGCGCACCTAATAGGTAAAGCCGAGAACTTTTAACTCTGCCCTCGCATACATATAGTGTTTGTTTTAATTTTGAAAATAAACAACGATGACAATATATTTGATAATTAGCCACTATAGAAATTATTATTTGGCACGGTACCATCATGTTGTTTTTTTTTTTTTTTTCAATAAAAATCATTTAAACTTTCCAAAAAATCCACGAATGTATTCAGCGTCTATTTTTTACTGCATTTTATTACGCAAATATTACGCAACTCGTCCTATACTCCACGTATATATGTACGAATTGAATTGATGTCTATTTGTCCTGTAATTTGTTGATGGGAGCAATTGCACACATCTAATTCCTATATCGATGAACTGGACTGGGCATATTCTACTTAATTCGATTTTTGATTAGAACTGCATATAACTGAAAGAAACAAAAAAGAAAACAAGAAAAGAAATAATTTTAATTTGATTGAAATATTCAAAATTTATGTATTTGCATCAATTTAAATCTGAGGTACTATAACGGTATATATAAAAAAAATATGAAAGAAATATTAACCATATATAATGTAAAATATGAATTAAATTCCGATTATCCTTATTTATTTTATCAAAAAATTTCACTTATAAATATGTCATGATCGCAAATGAGCACAGTAATGTTAACGCGGTACGCATATACTTTGCGGTATTTATTTTTACATTTATTTTTATGTGTTTTACTAAAATTTATTTATTTATTTACTTGGTTATTTATTCAATTTTGTGTTTTTTTCTTTTTTTTTTTTTTTAATTTTGTTTTTATTTTTGCATATTTTTTTTGTAATAATTTCTGCTCATATTATATGTATATTATTTTTGCTTAATATTTCATAACAAAATCGTACAGTAAATTTGATCTCATTTAATTTTTTTTATTGTCCGTTCAAATAACAACAAGGATTCAAATTTTATTTTTGTATATTTGTTTTTTTTTTTTCTTTTTTTTTATTTTTATAAATTACATATTCGTTCTTCTGGTTCGGAGTATATGAGCATTTTATGTATCCATGCACTGCACATACAAGATATTACGATTAAGCGAGGTTGTGCTTGTGTAAAATGTACTACCAGTATATGTGATACTATATACCGCACCGGTCACCGTATGCACTAAAGAAGAGGAAACCGAAAATAAAAAATAAACAAACAAACAAAAATCTGGTAAAAAATTGATTATTTTTTTGAGTATAGCGATCACTTGACACAACGGGGCGCCATGTCAAAATTGAATATGTGTTAATAAATAATACCATGATCAGTTCCGAAGGATTATTAATAATTTTTTTAGATGGTTTTTTCTTTCTTTTCTTTTCTTGCAAGAGTGCAGTATATTCGTTTGTTTTCTTTTGCCGTAGAAAAATGAATTTTCATTTAACGAATCTATACTCGCTTCTCCATACTCCATCATATCACCGTACATCATACACGTACGTAGACGTACGCACAAGAATACGTTACTCGCTGTGTATGTGTGTGTGTATAGTACGTTCTTAAGTACCTATCTATAACTAAATTTTGCGTAAATTCATATTTAAATTACATGCAAAAAAAATATCACAATTTTTGTTGTTGTTTTGTTGTGATTATTGTTGTTGATCTGAACTGAATGTAAACTGATTTTTTACTGTCCGCGTGTCGACGATCATAACTATACATTTAAAAAAAAATGTACACACACACACACTCACAAAAACAAATGAAACGATATACAGAACAACATTTATAAATAAAAAAAAAAAATGAAACTTATTATTAAGAAACATTCAGGCCAAAAAATCAAACACTGAATCATCATATATATAGGCACTATATACATACGACGATGTCTTCTTCTTTTTTTGTGCTCTTTCTCTCGATAAGTTATACATCCATACATTTAAATTGCTAGCGGCATTCACAGATGGGGGGTCGAATATATTTTGCATATATGAATTTCTATTTGTTTATTTTATTTTATTTCATTTTATTTTATATAAATGTTTTAGTTTTTTTTTTTTTATAATTTTCATTATGCATCATTATATAGTTTTCATTTATTTTTTTTTTTTTTTTTTTTATCAAAAAGGACGTCACCATATATAAATTAATGAAAAACGAATGCGTTTCGTTCATTTTGTTCCTTTATAGTTTCTTTATAAGTATATTTTTTTTTATTTATATTTTTGATTTAATTTAATTTTTGTTTCTTTTTTTTTTTTTGATTTCGTTTCGAATTAAATTCTCTACGTGTGTAGCGCAACAAGTTATAAGCTAAGCTGCAAGCTTCGAATTAATTCCGATATTGCATGTCCCGTCGCATTAGGCATTAATGATCACTTTTTCAATGTTTTTAAAAACAAAACAAAACCAAAAAAAAAAAAAAACAACAAAAATCAACAAACTATAAACACATGAAACAATATCACACAAGAAGGAAAAATGTATACATTTGGTGGTGCATGCGTTCACGTATGCACCCATAGTGCATACACATTTGAAAGGATTTTTTTTCTTATATAAATGCTTAAATACATACCTTTCTTAATATTTTGATTTTGTCGTCGTTATGTTGTTCTTGTGATTTTTTTGTAATCATTTCCCTGTTTTATTACAGACATCAGTCATTTGATTTCAATTTTTCTTTGTTTGTTTGTTTATTTTATGTTGTTGTTGCTTTTCTTATATTAAAATTCGCGTAATAAACGTTCATAAATCCTTTTTGTAAAATATTAATCTGTTGTAAAATAAAAATTAAAGAAAAGAAAAACCAAAAAGAAATTCATTAAAATTTTTTACCGCAGTTCCACGAGACCTTGATGAATTCTCGATAAAGAGAAAATTACATTTTTTTTTATTTTCTTCTAATTGACGGTTATATATTTTTGTCCTTTTAATTGAATCATAAAAAATTATTATTGAATGATAAAGAAGAAATGAAATTTTAAATCAATTATAGTACCTACATAGCTGTATGCGGGTTATCAAAAACTTTTGCGCGGACTTTACAAAGCGATTAAGTAATTTTTCGTAATTGATTATCTATACTTACATACTGTAGGTAAAAAAAGTCAGCGTACACTTTAAAAGTCAGTGAAATGTATTTTTTTTTAAACAAAGGACATATTCTTAGTAGGAGTGAGAGACTATCGACTGTTATCATCATCTAGCGGTGTTGGAAATTTGGATTTTATTGACACAATTGTGGACAAGTATACTCGTATATGCATACATAAAGCTTCAAAAGAAAATCTGGCTGAAATTGTTAGCGAATAATTCAACAATAGTAATTATAATTCTTCTAGAATGTGACTGCTGTATAATGTTCCAAAACAGTTACTAACAACCCCACAATCAACTGATCAAAATCCCATAGAGCAACATATACATACGCAGACATTTTTTTTCATGGAATTTGAAGTTTAGTTCAATAAGGACTAAATTTTTCTAAATAAATAATTGTTTAATTGAAAACATAATAATAAATAAAATTTAAGTATGTCAAAAAATATTACAAATATTGAAGTAACAGCTCTAGTGTACGCATAATTTTTTTACCCACAGTAAGAGTAATGTACATATTACAGATTTCATTATATTTTGCCGAAGGATAAATTTTTCGTATTTGACATTTTTCATGTACGGGCTTTAGAAACGCGCGTATACATTTAAATGACTACTAATATTCACTATTTTTTTTTTATCATGAAATCAAATAAAATTCGAATATCAAAATGAGAAAGGAAGAAAATGAACATACAAAAATTCATTCACTTGCATAATTTTTCATTTGTATATACATTTTCTTTTTTGTTATAAAATGTACGAGTATATTTAACCATTCAAAATTACACACAGCATTTAACATATCGGAAATTTATAAAACATGTTTCCTATATACACTATTATTGTTGCTGCAACATACATTCAACTACCATTTATTATCCCAGGTATACCTATTTAATATCTACACTTATAATGCAAATCTATATAATTTACCAGAGTTTAAGAAATAATCACAGTTTTTACAAATAAATGGTATTTATTAAACTTGAGGGCATCATTTCAATATTGTAAGATTAATTTTTATTCATTTTTGCTTGTGTTTGTCGTTACAGTTTAAAGACCGGAATTAATTTTTAAATGCTCTAAATTAATACTAAAAAACCCAATGATTTACATTTCAGTTTATTTTAGAAAAAATATGAAAAAAAAAGAGGAACAAAAATAACAACACACACATACACGATATTATGGTAACACATTTAAACAAATTGGTTAATAAAAGTTTGCAATAATAAAATGAATAAAATAATAAGAAGAAAAATTGAAAACATCTGTGATACAAATAGAAATATGCACAAAAATTCTGAAACAATTCTAAAGACAAAGTAGAAAAAGAAACAAAAATCTGACACAAAATCTTTGATCAAGACATGAAAATATCAGGAAGAATAACAAAACAAAAAATTTTGTTGTAATATTTTCTTTTTTTATTTCTTACCGTCCCGATTATACACTCGCTTATATGAAAATTAAAGAATTATAACACAGAAGAGGAACTGATGTATATACTATAGTAAGTAGGTATAGCGGAGCAAATAATTTTTATGCCTCAAGTCATTCATTCTATAGTAAATTATCCTTTCCATTAAATTATAAAAAAAAAAAAAAGAATCTAAAAAAATGTAAAACAAGAAGAAGAAAAAATAAGAAGAAAAGTGTGTCCAAACTAAATGTGTGCTCTTTAATGATTATACAAAGTATATGCGAGTATGTATAATGATTTAAATGCATATTCAGAACGTATGATAATTTAAATTGAATTTTCTTCTGGCGATATTATAATTTTTACTTTATACTTTACATACATATATTTCTATGGCCTACATGTGTTCGTGCGTCTCTATAATAAGACAAGGAGTATTATATACAGATGGCAAACGAAAGAAAAAAAATGAAAAAAAAATTATTGAGGAAATCTGTTTCTTCGTTAACAAACCATAACGAATATGTGCAAAAAAATAAATAATAATCACTTAACTTATTTACATGTTAACTACATAATGTATCATACATTATATTATTATACTATATGGGACTGTTATTTACTTATTTTTTTTTTACTTTTCATCATAAATTGAAAATCTGTGTTGTTAATTAAGACACTTCACAGATAAGTTTTAATTTTCTCACTTTAGTGTACCTACCTACCTATATTTGATTTGCAAATATAATGGAAAATTTTTTATTTGGACTGTTGTATCAATTTGATTAATTGGACTGTCATTATTCTGTGTGATACATATTATAATTTCCTATATAGATAATTTTTGAATGAATTTTCGTTCGTTTTAATTACAAATAACAATGCGTAATCTTCGTAATCTTCGTAGTCTTCGTATAGTCTTCACAGTCTTCGTAATCTTCGTAGTCTTCGTAGTCTCCGTAGTCTTCGTAGTCTTCGTAGTCTTCACAGTTTTCGTAATCTTCGTAGTCTACATTTGTGAAATACGAATATTTTGAAAAACTACGAAGGTAAAATGCTTCGTAGTTTCTAATTTCTGTTCTAACTAACTTTTGTATTTCGTGATTTCGTAGTTGATAGTAGTTGACAGTTCTCTGTTCTCACATGATATAGAAATTGAAAAATATCAGAAAATTAATATGACAAATGAAAAAAAAAAAAACAACTATATGAAAATGAAAATTGCGAAGAAATTCGAGATGGTCATTCATGTCAATAATCATAGAATACGAAACTACGATGCAACCAATGCAACGAACAACAAAAAATTGACATGAATCCCCCTAATATATTTATTCTTTATAGCTACCAATAAAATATGAAATTTCTTAAAAATCTGTTTCTTAACATCATAAAATACAATCTGTAGCTTCAATTCCGAATTAAATATGCGAACAATAAATATTCAAATTTAATATTTAAATAAATCTTGAATAATTCCTTCTAAACCATGTATTCATATCCATATCCTTTTTATAGGATTACAAACTGAATTTTATTGAAAATAAATTAAGCATTTTTTTTAAATAAATTTTAAATATTGTATCATAATAAAATTGATAAGATTAGAAGCGTTATATTATTAGCTTCATGTTCTTTCAAATATGTACGCAAATAAAATAAATATTAGAGGTATTCACTCAGGCTAGTATTTTAGCTATTGTGTATTAATACATAATCAAATTTAGTGTGGAGTGAACATACTTTGTAAATACTCTTGTTGTATCAAAATTTTCCAGTCAGCTGATATTGTTTGACAATTAAAATTTTAAAATTTTTAAATTTAAATTTTATCAAAATTTACCAAATGACTACTGTGTGTTCAACTGTCAAAATATTTACTACGAAATACTACACAGAAAAAACATGCCTTTACCCTATTGTTTTATTACAATGATTGGCTTACTTGATTTTATATGGGAGAAAATAACAAGGCGTAGTATATTAGCAAAATGTAGTAAAAATACTTCGAGTATAAATATACAAGGCCAAATACTAGAGAGAGTGAATACCTCTATTGTAAGTTTATGGATTATTATTATTATTATAAAATTTAGTTGATAAAATAAAAATTTTACTCTCATCCTTTTAAGTAGATATGTACCTATTTTCTTTCTGATTTTTTTTATAAATTTTTATTTCTTCTTCTTCTTATACTATAAACATTCCAAATAATTTATGTGACTTTATTTATATCAAAAAATAATAATAAAAATTCTGTTACGTTTTTTTTGTTTTTTCGATTAAGAACACGAATTTGTTTACAATCATATCAGGATAATGCATACATTTATAATCGTATACTAATATAATAAATTCTTCAATCGTTTCAAAGTAAATCATAAAAGATTTTTAGTTTTTTTTTTTTCATATATTTTCTCATTTTTTTTCCAGCAAATTCTTGTTGAACCTGTTGCAACAAATCCATGCACATATAAAAATGATCATGTATTTTTGGATTGGATCTTATATAAAGACGTGAAAATCCATAAAAACACACTCTCACATATTAGCTTATAATAATATGTAGTTCACCTTATCGTATTATTGTACGTTTTCCAGTTAATCGCATATTGCCAATTTATTAACAACAGATGGTATTAAATTTCATTTTGAAAAAAAAAAAATGTCTCTCATTTTATTTTTATTTTTTTTCTCGTTAAATTTATTTCTTTATAGATACCACCACCACTATCACAGAGCCACCAATATCGTCATATTATAATAGCAAATCATTTTGATTAAATTTTATTGCTGAATTTGAATTTTTTGTCTGTTTTATATTTAATTTTTTTTAAATGCATTTGAAGATCGAAAACATTGTCAAATTGATTATATCCTTTTTTTTTCTTCCATATTAATTTTTTTTTTTCAAAACTAAAAATCGTGAGTTTATTAGAGTTTAAAAAATTGCACAAAACTTTATTAGGTAGTATTTACCTCTACCTATATGTACTCGTACTCTAGGTGCAATGTGAATTTATCGATTTACAGAAGTTAAAAACTTTTGAAAAAAAAATATCAAAAAACTGAAAACAAATCGTCAATTAATGTTAACCACTGTATACTTTTCTATACAGTGAAAATAGAGTGTGTATATACATATGTGAACATCATAACGTTAATTTTTCAAGAGTTAAACACTATAGAATTCTTCTAGATCTAGAAATTGCCTATAGGAGAGGTGTGTAGTTAGACAAATTGATGAAAAGATATGGATACATTGTATACATATCAAAGCGTGCTATATACATAAGTAATATGTCGGTCGTTATATACGCTCGCTCAGTATATATTTTCAACTTCAATTATAACTATAGTAGTTAAAAATGTTGACTTCTCAAAATTTTTTCTTAACGACATCAGTAAGATATAAAAAAGAATTTTATTTAAGAAAAGCAAAAAAAAAAAAGAAAAAAATAAATAAATAAATTTACGTATAAGTAACATTGAAAATTTACCACACAAAAGATATTTACTTGATGGTTAAGGATAAGTGTTAAACAAATATTTTCTTCTTGGAGTCTTTGCGTTATCATCAATTGGGGGCCTTTTTTCTAGTGTATTTTTTTTTTCTCTCTTATATTTTCAAAATACTGTATAAGACTACACACCACAATAAAACATTTATAAAATCTACACTGTATACACATATCAATGATTCCGTATTTATATACATACATACTTATATACGATCCGCATGATAAAAAGCGGCGGTAGTACGTATATTTACTATTCCTATGCACATTTATGTACATTGACGATATGCGTTCACATATTATGCATGTCATCAAACAAATTTCGATTATACAGTTGGCACGAACTAAAAGTGAATATCTCGGGTACATTTTCATTTACTATATTACGACACGTTCATATAACAAACAAAATGTATTTTTTTCTTTTTTTCCTAAGTATATGCATTTATAGGTACCTACTGACATATGCACCACATACATACATACGTGGGTATCCCAGTAATTGGAGCTTCAAAAGAATTCTGTAGATTCGTTCAAGTGCACTCCATTCATGAATACATATATTTTTTTTTATTCTGTTCCAAATAAACTACTGTTGTTGCTGATGTTGCTGATGGTGCTGCTCCTTCTGTTGTTGTTGTTGTTAATGATGATGCGAATGCTATGCCATACAGTTGCTAAAGGCATTTTATAAAAATAACATACATACATAACAAAGTGGTAAAATAAGTTGAATTTTTAAACGGTAAATAATCTTGAAAAAAATCAAAATAAAAACAAAACGTCCCTTTCATAATGCATTTTGTTTATTGCAAATCATCTTGATTGTACACGCTTTATATTTTCCACTTCAAATCCATGGTAGTACTCTGTTTTTTTTTTTTTTTTTGTTCTGTACTTCTAGATACTGTCTTCTTCTTATTTTGTTATTTGTGCAACTAGAAATTTGAGAGTATGTAAAGGTACAGGCACGTGAGATACACAGATGAGTAAGTAAGATTCAAAGTACTAATTCGAAGTGCAGGCATCTTAATTCAAAACTTTAATTTTATTCCACAGACTGTGTCAAATTTTTCTTTTTTAAATTGAAAACGGACATTTTGAAAAACACAAAATAAAAATCATCAATAAAAAAATTAATTCATTGTGTATATAATCACAGACAAATATATTTGTCTGTGATATAATGTATTTTTTTATTTTTTTTTTCTAGATGCACATATACGTGTTTTAAAAGTGGACATCAACTACACTATACATACAATGTTGCTATACCGAAGAAATTAATTATTTTGCAACAAATTAACGTCCTTAAATAAAATCTACATTAGATACTTATAACAGCAATAATGTAGAACAATGTTGTAATTAATTCAACGTTCCAACGATTTTATATCTGCGTTCTGTCTATCGTTCGTTATTATATACTTTATCCGCACTTTGAAATGTGACAGTGACTAAAAATTCATGCTGATTATTGTCCAATACATTTTTTATTAATATACAAAATATGATAATTCAGCAATGTCATCATTTCGGTAATTCAAAAAAGTTAAGTTAACAATTCAAAGATTTCATTTTTGCTCCAGAAAATTATTTTTTCATTTTTCTTTGTTTTGTCTTTATGATGGAGTTTTCGTTTTATTCTGCATCGCGAGGATAAAACTGTAGCTTTATATCTAGATGTACTTGTACTTAAGTAAACGTACATATATATAAGTCCATATAGTAATGTAATAATTTGTCAGGTTTACAAGTTTCAGACACTTTAACCTGTCGTAATATTCTGTTATCTGGCAATAGATTAATGTTATATGTACCACAATAAACTAGTAGTAGTTCTTAATGTTGTTATTTGTGGTGGTGGTAGTAGTGGTGGTCGGGTGGTTAGCAAAATTATTATGTGCCTTCTGCAATTCATTACAATGTAAATGTACGTTACAAAATGTTCAATTGAATGCAATCGAATCGAATCCGTATGAAGAGTACCTAAATATACCCAGGACATATACGTAATGTACTAAATGCAATCGCAATTGAATCGCAGGCAGTGGTCAAAATAGCAAGTCACGACCGAACGATTTAAAATACCGATTATCTTGGATTATTGTTATTACCAATGATCAGACGGCGCTCTCTATATAAATACGTTTATTCACATGTACATACATATAAAATGCTGGGGTAACATGACTAACATTGATCCACAATGATGATGATGATAATGATGATCATGATGACGACGTGCATACCTATCTTTCTATGAGGAGATATCAACAAAACGAATTTAAAGAATTCAAAAAAAAGAAGAATGAACCAAAATTTAATTCTTCCGAGTTCTCTATATACTGTAGATACTCACGTACAAATATGTACATACATATATTATAAGATACAGGTATTTTTATGTGTACATTAATACCTTTTATTACACGTAAATACGCACTTTATATGCTGCCTTGAAGAAGATTTATCATTTAATAATATTGAAAACGATCAAAAAATATATACATAAGTATAAATATATTACATACATTCACAAACATACTGTAAAATCTCGATAGAGATAAATCAAATCGAAAGTACTACAATAAATTATCTAAAAAATACGAGGCTATGCATTATACGATAATATGTGTATATACGAATATACGACACGGAGTATGTTATGTTATGTTATACATTTTATAATATCCTGTAAGTGGTGGTGCGGTCACTCTCTCTTAGATGTGGTCGTCATGTGATATAAATTTCTGTATGAAGATATACGACGGGTATTTAATGTACCTGAACCTGTAACTATATAATATTCAGGATATTTTGTTTAACACGCGGTTTATTTCTCTTTTACAAACATGATACGTATTATCTTAACATAATTAGTAGTAAAAAATTGAATATTTCACAGAGTATATCATTATATTATACAATCCATGTATACAATAGAAGATAAATGACTACATGAATTTACTGTATAGTACCTATATATACATACTAGTATTTATGCCTAAATATAAACCTGGTGCTATTATAAGTTATAAAAGCATGTAGGTACTCTCACATTATATATGTAAGTTCATCGTGTATACATTTGACATCAAGCTTTTATGTCAAACAAATTTTATATATGAGATGCAATTTGAAGTATAAGTATCTGTACTAGAGAGAAGTAAGTGCATTCAAGTACGAGTACGAGTATCTATGCAGTGTGTGCCTATATGTAAAATAGTCACATATAAGTGGCGTGTATACATCATATCTAACGGTCAAATCAATTTAAAATTGCAAATTTACAACATACATCATCGCAACGATCAATGATTCATTTTATTTTAGAATATTTTCTTTTTCTTTTTTACATATATTTACACATCACAACACTACTATTATTATTAATACTCTTTCCTGGTATGTATACATAAATATTTCTCATCCATACCATCACACATAATCAAACTTATAAACATATATTATATATACGATCACCACAGTGTACATATATTTTTTAGAAAGAAAAAAAAAAACTAAATTTTTTTTTCATACTCTATCTATTATCTATCGTATCTACTGATCGGTACGATTGTTCAATTTTGTAAAACACGTGTTTTCTGCCATCAGAAATAGTCAAAACATGTTATCAAACTTTTTTAAAAACAAGTTGAATTATGCTGTGCATGTTTTGTCTATATTATTTACAATAACAACAACAGCAACAATAATAAATAAAAAAAAATTTATCTTCTATTAGTTTCAATTTTAATGCCACACTTTGAAAACTGAACGAACGAACCGAAAAATAAAAAAAAAATATCAAAAAATTTTTCCTCAATTTAAATTAAGTCTACATAACATACAGAGATATTTACTTATAAATTTTGATCTGTACGTACACTGTCTATACACTAACTGCATTCCATCAAAATAAAAAAATTAAATTGCTAATAAAAACTATGCACTTACATCATGTAAAAATTACAGGGTAATTTACAAATTATTTATGATCTACAGAAAATGATATTCATATATACGAGTGAGAAATGGACCAAAGGGGGCTAAAGTCCACCCCGGACTTTAACGCCAACGATGACGATGAAAAAAATAGAAGAGAGATTATGGATATTTTTCTGTCTGAAACTATCAAGAAATTTAATGAAAAATTTATAAATTTGTACCAACAAAAAGTTATCCAAGGATTTTCGTCTATGTTTTCATTTAACCGTTAGAATTTTGTACCTAAATGGTGAAATTTGAATGCATTAAAATTTGCCATTAGGACCGTATGGTAAAAGAGAAATCGGTAGACCAAAAGGTAGATGGAGAGATAATGTATATAATAAAGGATGTGATGTGAAGGCATTGAAAATATAAAATTGCATGGGCAGAAGTAATAAAGAAACGGACGGAATGAAGAAAGGAGGCCAAAACTCTGAATGGGTTGTAACTTGTAACGCCATGGAGTAGTAAGTAGTAGTAAGTATTAACATTTTGGCATTTCATTTAAATACTTAGTTCCAAAAACACAGATTTTCGTAATTAAAATGTGAAATATTTTTCTTGAATACAAGCATCCATAGTTGGGGAAAATATTGTATCACCCTGTTACATGCAAAAATGCATCTGATCTTAGTGTACGTAATATGCTTATATTATCATGTACTCGTATATGTAAAGTACCTATCTTAACAACCGAAAAAACTTTCATATACTCGTATATTATTAACAGACAAGATTTTATAATATGCATATGGTGGTTGCATAAATCTTGTAAAGTGGGTTTGGCAATTAACTGCAATTTTTCTCCCTTGTTTTTTTTTCTAACTAGTTTTTTTTTTTTTTAAATAAAATAAAAACAAAAATCTAAATGAAAAACAAAAAAATAAATAAAATTAATAAAAATTTCTAAGTCATAAATTTCTATAGGTATAAGGTACTATGCGTACAGAGAAAGAACATGCATATACACAAATGCGATAGTATGTAAATATAATGTGCCTAACAGCTTAACGTACATACTATTACTATACTTCTACACAAATGTACATACATTTTTACATACATGCATGTTTGTAAGTACAATATATGTTACATGCGCTTTTAATACTAGTAGAATGAAGGTCGTATATTATAAGCAAATTTTGATCTTTTTTTCTTCTTCTTCTTTTATTGCCATTTTTATCTATGCAATTTTATGTTTATAAGCCACTATATTCATATTGCATATACACACAGCAACAAATTATGTATTGTATTTGGCTCTCTATACATACATTAACATGTCTGTCTACCGATAATGTAATGTAATCGGAATATAAGGCAAAAATAAAATGGACGAGAGCAAGAAAAAAGAAAAAAAAAAAACAAATAAATGAATGAAAATATGAAAAATTTTAAAAACAAATCTAATAAAATTCATGATGCAATCAAATTTTAATTGTTTCTACCATGAAATAGGAAACAAGATAATATATATAATATATATGTTTTTTGAAAATAAATGTTTAAAAGAAACGGGAAAAAATGAAATGTTTCTTTAAAATTTTATTACAAGACAACGAAATTTACCCATACACGGCCAACATACATAAATACCAGTGTGTATGCATATAAAATATACTAGTTTCGGAAAAATATCTAGAGTTTACTAAGTCTTCTCTATATTAGCAGCGATTTGGGTATATCGATGTAGAAACTCGTAAATACATATGTATATATCATTTAATAAATATTTCTGTAACAGGATTAAATGTTTAATTGATCGTTAAGGATTTCAATAAAATTAATTTACAAAGCATATATAAGTAAATACCTTTCGGTATGGAAAGTATCAAATTTTTCAACAACAAAAAAATTTCCAATAATTGGAACAACGAAAACTGTATATATGTACTCTGCGATACCTGTCCAGGCCCACAGTTCCGAAATAACGAAACTGGTGTAACACAGTCAGATCACTCATAATCAATTCAATCAAATTAACAAATCAATTTTCAAATTGGATCTGATCGTTTCTCATTTAATTGTTATCAACTGTAAGTCCGTTCTGTTGCTTTTTGGATGAAATTTAAAATTTTCAAAAAAACAAAAAAAAAATATGCCAAAAATTTCTAAAGAATGACAGTCAAATAAATTATTATCAAGGTTTCAAACTGTTTAAAAAGTCAATAGAATCCGATAAATAATGTGATAATATGTACACATTCTACATTCAATAAGCATAGACAACGTGCTTCTATCTGTAGCTAATTTTTTTTTTCATTTCTGTTTTATTTCAGTTTTTATTTACATTCTTTATGCACAAGTGATTTGTCATCATCATCATTTTTACAGACAGAAATGGTTAATTTAGTAAAAATTATAATTAAAATGCCGATAATAACTTCAATTACTACACTACACTACATTAGATACCCATATATGGTACATTGTACCATGGTACCTACATAATGTATTTGTATTCGTACTTATGTATGCTTTTATTTATTTACACAAAAGTTATACAAAGCAATTCACAACTTCTACTGTACATAGAAGTATGGTTGTATCTTAATTTTTATTTTTCAAACGTAATGAAAAAAAAATGGAAAAAAAAATTAATTATTTATTCATTTCATACTAAAATATGAAATAAAAAATGAAAGAAAATTGAATATCAAAGAAACTCTTCACATTTTATATGTATGTATGTACATACATATGTTTGAGACTTTTACATTAGATACTTTTTTCTATTTATTATAATTTAAATTTAAATGCAATAAACGATAAACACGGTAAAACAGTTAAAACGTATGACATAATTTCTTGAACGTTTTATTGCAAACTAAAATCTACAATACACTCTTTTAAACATACACTGTTTTGTTGTATTGTAGTTGTATGTTGTACATTTATGTTGTTGTTATTACAGAGTGTAGCTATTATTGTGTGTGTGGTAGTGTTTAACAACATTAATAAAAAATAAGAAAAAAACATTCTGAAGTGATAGCAAATATAACTGCCAAGAAAGAAATCATTAAAATGTGATATGCGTATCTGTATGTCGTTTATTATATGCGATATGTACCTACATTTACTATATAAATGTTTTGTTATCCGCATCATAATCATACATGCATGAATGCATAAATGTACGTACATATAATGTAATGTGTATTATGTCAAAATATATGTACATAATATACTAAATGACAGAAGAATAATAAAATAAAAAAAAAAAATTTTTAAACAAATAAAAATTTATACTGTTTGTCTTTTATAGAAGACAAAATAAACCGCTTATCACCTGTATTAAATATCATATACATATATGTATAAAAATACAAATATCATAAAAAAGTATGCATTATAAATGAATGAATCTTGTTAGTTTATTACTTAATTGATGATCATGTCAATATGATTGCCAACAGATATGTGATTGTACAAACATATGTACACATACGTATACCTATATACATATATTTCGTTATGATACATGTACTCGTATGCATATGTTACGTGCATTTGATATGTGTTCACAATAAAAATTAAAAGTAAATTTTGAATGTAAATATTTAGTTTTATTTTTATTTATTTTTTTTTTTTTTTTCAAAATTTTTATTCCATTTAGGTATTTTTGTTTGTTATATGTATATACTGTTACTGTTGTTGTTGATGTTTCATTTTTTATGCCATAAATTATGCATTCTGATCTGATGCTGATGATGTTTTATTGTTTACTCGAAATTGAATTTAAAATTTAAAAAAAAAATCAAAAAAAAAAAATTTTATTTCATTCTTTGGTTGTTGTCATGCAATTTGTTACTGATTTATTGAGACAAAATATTTCGTTCGGCTCGGCTTGTATAATAAGAATTTAAGAATTCGTGTAACACGCGGAAAAAACAAAACTTATACGACGAGCTTACACGAGTATAAATAATAATCGATTGTATTATTGGAACATGGAGATTGGGGATAACATGGAATATGGATGAATTTTAAAATAATTTCAAAATGAACGATTATTGTGGATACATTCTTTCCTTCCTTCTTGTATACGTCATAGTAAACGTGATACAGAAACTTTTTTAAATTTAGGTTTAAAACAAAATGAATTTCTCTTCAATTTATATACGCCTACTACAAGAATATGATAAGTGTAAATGATCATTGCTAAGTAGCACACATTTAAACTCAGATTTGTTGGATATAAAAAATATAATGATATCAATACAGTTGATCGATCATATTTTCATTAACTACATGGTAGTAACTTTATATCTTGTGATACATAATATCGAACAATTACAGGATAATAATTAATACATTTTTTATGGAATAATTCTCGGATTCTTTTAATATTGAATTTCTTGGAAATTTTAAGTAATTTAGTTTAGAAGAATTTTTTTAATAAAAATCTTATTGTCATCATCATCATCATCAAATTATGCAGGTGTTATAAAACATAATTAAAAAGAAATGATTCAAATAAACTGAAAAAAATTCTCTTAATTACTTATACAACATTGTAATGAAACGCAGTTACATATGTGCATACACTAGCATGTATTTTACGAATACGGTATACGCTAAAATAAACACAACGAGTACGGTACAAATATTTTTGTGAAAAAATTATAATTTATGCAAAAACAAGTAATCATTTCCTTCAATATAATTATACACATATACGGACAATCGCATATAATGTGTTTGAGAGCCTATGTGTATATGTACCATACATATAGACAGGCATTTGGTAGTAGTACATTACTGTTGGATATAATACTATTCTGTTAATTTAAAAAGCATAAAATGAAAAAAAAAAATTCTTTTAGTTGTTATTTGTTATTAAGAAAAACAGAGAAATTAAAAGAACCAAAAACTAAAAACAAAAAAAAATATTAAAAAACAAAAAATTAATTTCGAATAATTAAACAAAGTATATGTATATAGGTATATAAGAATAACATTTCAAGAAATTAAAAAAATAAAATACTCACATACAGGAATAAACACAGGAATATATGATCGTATATTGGTATACATCTAAAAAAGAATCTTATAAGTTTCGAACTCATTAGCGAAGACCTTCATCCAGTGTCGTCATCTATAGACAACATGACAGTTTGTTGTGAGGACATTTCACTTTTCAAGTTAATTTTAAATAAATAAAAAAATTTTTTTTAATTTAATTTTTGTTGTTGTTGTAAAGCTGTAATGTTATTTTGTGGTCTCTTCTTCTTATATGCGAATGCATTGTTCATATTAATATAATTTCCAGTATAATTTGTATTATATGCGTGTATATATACGTATACGTAAGATGGATCCTTGTATTAAAATATTGGCAAATGAAATAAAATATTTTTTTTTCACTATACATGCATATATTTCACTGTTCATCTTCATAGTTGTTTCATTATTTATGTTATTATTTATTTACATTTTTGTATATATGTACATTATATTATATATATGTACTTATACATATACGATTCGTATATACATACCATTTATATAGTTTAATATATTATTAACAAATGCTTATATTCCCTGTCCCTGTCCTAATTAACAGTGCAAAAGTGAGAGAATACATCCAATTTACATCATCGTTCAACATCAAATGAATGCAACTAATTACCATTGAACGTGTAACGTGTATTATGGATTGAATTTTTTATTATTATTTTTTTTATATATTTATTTTGATTCGTTTTTTTTATTATTTTGTTGTAAGTTTTTATATTTTATATATGTACTATAGTAGCTACATTTTATTTTATAATATAAAATGTTTTTAAAGGAATCAAAATAAAATTAAAAAAAAAAAATGTGTTTTTATTCTTTTTTTTTTTTTTGTACACTACTATTTGCATATAATATATAATGTAGTAAAAGCATTTCAATATTTTCGTGTACATATACAAGAGAATATTATTAACTATATACTGCACTACAAAATAAACATCTAAAGCACAAAAAAGTTGTATAAACAAATAATAATAATAAAACAGAAACGCAAAAATTATAAAACAACAAAAAAAAACAAGAAAACTCAGAGAAAAAATATAAATTTATAATACCTATCAAGTTCCAGAAGCAGAATGTGATCGGATGTTTCAACATCAATTAAAGACCAATTACAGGCACATAAATTACCATATAGCAGCGCTCAGTATAACAGAAACAACACTACTATATACTAATAATAATACTATGTACAACAACAGCATATTATATATAGCATAGCAATATCATCAGAAAAAATAACATATAGCGGTTTGATTACAACCGCAACATGTATATGTATCTGTACTACAAATACTACATTAAAAATATGTATACTATACATACCTAGTACATACATTTACATATACATATTATATACGAGTATAAATAGTGTACCGCATTTTAAAACAGCAGCAATAACAGCAAAAATAACATCAGCAATAACAACCAAATAAAAATTAAAAACATTCAAAATAAAAATGTTTAAAATAAAATAAAAATTAAGGAATTAAAAAAAATAACAACAAGAAATTAAAGATGAAAACGAAAAAAAAAATAAAAAAAAAAACAACAACATCAACATCTTAAAAACACTACAAAAATTAGTACCTATAATATGATGTGATGATGATGCGGTGAACTTGCAAACACACATCAGAAACTATACACAGAATACAAAAAAAAAATATATATATATATAAACAAATAAATTTCATGATTTATAGAAAAATATTGAAATTTTTTAATAGAGGCAAATTACAGTTTTCCTATACACTTATAAACTTTTCATTAATTTTTTGTACATTTTTATATCGGAAATATATGAAAAGAAAACTTGAAGAAAATGAATTAATTGTAAAAAGAAAAAAATTAAAATGAATGAAAATGTTCTTGCTGAGGAAAATTTTGGGTACAGACATTCCCCCAAGTAGTATAGTAACTATCTCTCACTTTAAGAAAATGATAAATGTATATAAGAAAATTGTAAAAATCCTAAAAGAAAATATTACA
The DNA here is from genome assembly GCA_951394055.1 of Villa cingulata. Taxonomy (NCBI): domain Eukaryota; kingdom Metazoa; phylum Arthropoda; class Insecta; order Diptera; family Bombyliidae; genus Villa; species Villa cingulata. Next base: position 2,618,835 of record OX596023.1, read on the forward strand.
ATACTGGCATAGGAGGATTGCTCCTAATGGTATATGCTATATGTATTTGATTGACAATTAAAATTATTTTCACGGGTCAAATATTGTCCCAGAAATATTATTCTAAGAATACGTATGTTTAAGCATACAGTGTATACGTGTTCCCCTTAAATGTAATATCAAGAGGGCTTGTATATATTAGCTCTCTGTGTGTGTGTAAGTGACATTTTAGAACAAAAAAAAATGTCATTTCCAAAATGACAGAAATAAAATTAGAATATAACATACACACCCTCAAATATATTCCTTATCATTATCCTTTCCTTTTATGATGTACATATGTATAAACGAATTGTATATGTGTTCCTAGATATGTTTAGTGATTAGTTAGGCAAAATATCATTATGATATATTAATTTTCGTCACCATCAGGATCAATAAGAAAGATAATATATAAAAGGGAAAAAATGCATTTTAAATATAGCTGTAACATTTAAGTGAGTGTAGGATAAAATAAATATATGTACATATATATAGGTACTTACTTTGAAATGTTTTTTGATATCGTCATTATCGTCATCTTATATATTGTTGTGTCGTCATCACACAATAATCACAATCATAATCATCATTTCGAGTACTATGTATGAACTTTACAATTTATCATTTCAATATGGAAATGAAAATCTAACATTACTACTACGCATACATGATGGTATTCATTCAGTTTATACATACATACTCATTCATTCATATTATTTCGATTGATTGACAAAATGTCAATTATTCAATTCAATTCATTTATGTTATCCTTTCACTATTATAAAAACAATTTTTTGACTATATTTATATACTGAATGATATTTCAACATATTTATGTACATAGTTACATTACATAGATGTACATATTTAATGTTTTTTTTTTTTCATTTCATTTCATTTCATATGTTAGTTACAACAGTTACGTCATTTAATAATTTTGTTTACGTACAAGAAATTCGCTTACCCCATTTTTATGTACACATACAATATACGAGTATGTATGTATGTCCATATTCTAATCTTCCACAACAAAACACAAAGCAGCAAATGTATATACATATTTACAAAAAAAATATATATAAAGGATCAATCTGTTTTACTAAAATAAATCTTCCTTAAGGAATTTATGTTCATATATATGCACTTATGTATGTACATGTATGTAGATACTTTTTGTTTGTCAAGTTTCTCAAGAAAAAAAAATATTGAAATAAGAAGAAGAAATTCATTTATACACGATTTATTGTCAAATGTCATGATAGATATTTTTAAATTTTTTTTATTTTTTTAAGCTACAAATTGATGATATTGTCCTTACGTATATACATATATACATAGATAGGGATTCAGATGCATACATGTTCCGTGTAATACAGTGTGTATATGAAGGATGTATTATTTTTTTCTTTCTTTTATCTATACGTATGCTACGTGTATTCGTGTGCATGTTTCGAAATTATTAATTTTTCATTTTAAAAATTCAAAGTAAAACTTTTTCAGTTTTTCATATAATAAAAATTTTTTGTAATTCCTTCTACATTTCTTCTTCTTCTTTTGTTATTCTTTTATTTATTTTTTGTTTTTGTTGTTCCTTTTTTGAGGCGATGACATTGCATGCATATATGAATATCCATATATTATACTTTTATGAAAGAACATTAAATGTACATCGAGTACTCGTCTATGTATAAGAACATACTAAACTTGCAAACACTTTTAAAAAAAAAAAAAAAAATTTTTTTTAAATGATTATGGCTTGGATCACAAATTGTTATTTATCGCATATGAACTAATAAATTCTTTTCCTTTTATTGCTATAAATCCACATTCAATTTATCATTCCATCTTATTTTTCACAAATTGTTGTAATTTTATGAAATGGATGTGGAAGTTTTCTTCTTCTTTTTGTTTTTTTGTTATTCACTTATTATTACACTCAACCAGCCAGGCTGTACTTTTTTATATACCTAAGCTTCTCTCATATGCATACGCTACTATACGAATACGAGTATATACATATATAGTGTAGATAGAGATAGGTGAAATATCTAATATATGTAAATGCTCTGATGTGTATACGACGTAAGTATACTTTTTGTATAATTTTGAACGACAAAAATAAAACGCGTTCTCTAGGTGACAAGTTATCAAAGAATCCAACTGGAAAAATTCAATCGGAAAATAATAAATTTATCATTCGACTACAGTATGTAGCTATATAGTCCATGGTATATACGAGTATAGATTTGAATATACGTAAATGGGATACATCATATATGAGTATCTATTTATATATCCAATATCTTTCTGTTTTATACCTTTTACCACCCTGGCTGACCTGTGTACTCCATAATAATCCAATCGTTTTTATGTTATATGTACGAATGTACATACATCAGCAATGAACATAATGTACTGGTACAATTCTTCTACGATTATTTTTATTGATGCATTCCCTACATACAGATATATTTATGCATCTATGTATATATGTGTAATGTATGCTGAAGAGATATAATTTTTAGATACAATTTTTATTTATTTATTTATTTTTTTTTTAATTTTTTATATATTTTTTTAATATTTCAGTGCCAGATCGTCGCGACAATTTCTTTATAGATTTCTATAAAGACCAGGTTTTTAGATCGTTAATGTTGATTCAGAATCCGTACCGCAAGTTCTTGTCTACTTACATTTGCATGCATTCATCCATATATCCATTAATTTACACCAATATATACGAATATACATATATGTACGTACGAGTACATAAACATATGTGTGCTTGTATGATTGCCGATATGCATTTAGTAGTGCATCGTCGAATGGAATTGCAATTGCTTCGTTTGATTTCATTTTTATTTTTGCCTTTTTTTTATTATTATTATTATTATTATTATTGCAATCTTTCTATTCTTATTATTATTATTATTATTATTATTATTATTACTCTGTCCAGCGATATTAACTTTGGTGTTTGGTGGCAGCAATCAACGTTCGGTCAGGTATTACATATTATACTCGTATGTATACCGTATATAGAAATTGTAGATATTCGACAGAAAACATCATGTTAAAAATTGAACTTTCAAATATTTGAATTGGCCAAACAAATGAAGGAAACAAATTTATGAATATGCTCGTATTTCACAAGCATTACATATACATACATACTTTGTAGTAAGGATGGATATATTAGGTAGGAATAATACACCTATATTAATATATGTAGAAAGTTTATCGCGCGCACGCCAAATGTCCGAGAACAAATAATTACGAATATATATGCATATACGTAGGCACTATGAATCCAGCCAGAATCAAAAGATGTGTGTGCAAAATTGAAAAGAAACAATCAAACCAACAACCTCTGCAAAAGAGTATATTTTTATGAATATAAACATATACAGTATAATGTGTGTCCATGTCCATGTGCTAAAAATAAAAACAAATATATATATTCTTTGAATTCTTTGACATTTTTGTAGTACTATACATACATGTATGTAGCCTAGCCAGTGTTCAGCCTCATTTCAGTATTTATATTCATCGAATGTAATATCAGGTATCAGCCTACCTTGACCGGATGATAGTGGGGCTTTTGTTTGATCGCGACACAATATTTCGTAATTTTAAATTTACAAACGAATACCAAACTGAATGAAACAGAAAAAAAAAATAAATAAATAAAAACGAACAAACAAACAACACAAAGCACAAATCACAAATAAACCAACTAAAAAATAACAAAAACAAATCCATGAATTGACAAAATTTTGCTTTTATTCGCAAACCAAAAAAAAAAAAAAAATCACAAAAAAAAATGTTTTTTAATAAAATGTGTGAGACTGTCACCGATGGCAACAAGTTACTTAACGACTGAACAGTTCATAAATCATCCACGAATTGATTGGATCCTTTCTTGATCGTCAGACTATATTATATATACATATATGCTTGAAAAAAAAATCATATAAAAACCAAAAATCAACAACAATTGAACAACAAAAAATGAAAACAAATACAAAAATAAATGAAACACCAAACTCGGTGTTATGTGTGATGGCATATATACAAGAGATTATACAAACAGAACAGGGTATGGCATGATTGTGTTCCGGACTTTATATACGTATTAAAAATTTTATTTTTAATTTGTTTTCTTTTCTTTCCTTTATTTTTTGCCATTATTTCTTTCAAATCAGTAATCGAGGAGGCTTTTTATTAATTGATAACGTGCAAAAATTTATTTAGTGAACGGCAATTAATCACAATTCGATTTCAACGTTTCTTCCTATAGAGTTTTTAACTTGCAATTCCAGTTCCAGATATATTATTTATTTCTTATACATATATGATACGTTTTTTAATACACTCGTATATATTTACATATACATAACGTATACAAGTACAAAATATATATGTAATGTAGATGTACATACATATGTATACGTATATACGTTGGATACATTTTGAAAATTTTATTTTTTATCAAGTGAGAAATTGCAAAATTTCAATTCAATTTAAATCATTTCCACAATCGAAATCGACTTTGAGTTAAATATGACGGTGACAGTGCTACTATAGACAAAAAATAAACCACACAAAAAAATAATAAAATATCAAAAATAAAAATATAAATATATTTTTTTTATCAATTTTCCATTAAGAAAATACTCGTATACGTATTTATGTCGTATGCCGTATGTTTGTAGATTTTTTTTTTGTTTTTTACCTAAACGTAATGCATATAGTGGCGCACTTTTGTAATAAAATCAAATCCAGAAATAGCTAAACACTTATGCAATTTCAAATATTTCGCATTTAATCGAAAAGCCAAAGTGATCTGTACGGATCGATGTACATAAGTGCATCATACATACAAAATAAACATAAATAAATTCGTTTATAATGCAGAAATACAGTAGGAGAATAGCAAGGAATTCACCTTCAGATTTTATATTTTTCTGAACAGTTTGTATATTACATATTACTCAATGATATTACTCGTGTTCTGCTGCCATCAATATAGTAATTGAATTTTTGCCGATGGTATATTATAATGTATGTAACATCGAATATAGTGACTGTAAGCAAATTCTATAGATAAATCGATCAAAATGAAATTTTTCTGAGACATTATTCAGCTGATATAGACTTTAAGCAGAGTACACACACATTAACGCAGTTCAAAATTTATGAATGTTCATTAAATGATATACAAAATTATAACTGCGATTACTATATAAAATTATCTGTCAGATATCTGTCAAATTTTAAATAGTCCAACCGCTGCGCTATAGACTAACAAGAAAACTAATCAGTTCAAATATCGATCATATCGAAATTATGATCTCTTTTTAGTTGTTATACACACTTTCGCTTCCAAAAAAAAAAACAAAAAAAAATTTACATAAACTGAATATTTTCTTCTTCTTCTTCTTTAATTCTGATCATGTAATTTGACACAAACGATGATGTATACATACATATATACAAATTGGTCAACTATTAGAGCTCCCCTTGATATTATAATTGTTTGATTTTTCTTTTTACTATTTTTTATAGCAGGAAGCTATTAATTTCAACTTTAACTGATCCAAACTGATACAGCATACAACAGCAGCAGCAGCAGCAGCAACAGCTTTTTATTAGTTTAGTGTTTTAATTCATTCTATAAACAAATTTCATTAAAATGGATAAATATGTAAGTCGAAAAAAAAACCTCAATGGATCTTATAGTTAGTTATTTGATGAATGTACGAGTATGTAGGTATCAATGATTGTACATACTCGACTCGTATATATGGATGTGTAAGTGTATAGTCCCCAGTCCAGATAGAGCAGTCATTTAATAATCGTTTATTTGCTTTGTCACTTCCGAATACCACAAATCATTCAACAACGATCATTATCTTTCATTTTTTATGAAAGATACGAAAGATACAAAAAAAAAAAAAAACAAACTAAAATGAAAAAAGAAAACTGCATCTAAATTATTATGAAGTGCATACTTTACATTCGAAAAATTTGAAGAAGAATTTTGAAAAATTAAAAAAAAAACAAAATGAGAAGAGAATTTTAACAATTTCATGATGATGATGATGATGATGATGATAATAATGATGATGAGATCTTCAAATGCCATACGACATTTTTATTATATACGCAATGCATACGGACGATCAGCATATAAACATACGCAAAACGCATGTATGTAAGTAATAATAAAGATAAAATGTCGTGTGCCATACAACGGATGAACATTTTTGATTGCAAATCATGTATAATTGAATTTGTATTTAGTATAGTTATAGTTTGGTTGTTTGTTGGGTTCATTTGAAATTAAAGAAAGTATATTACATATCTGAAGTCTGAACTGTGTACATAATAATATATGATATATTTGCTCATATGTATGTACAATAAGTAAGTAAAAAATGCATAGATACTTATGCATACCGTAAATATTTTTAGTTCACTTTAATTTTACTTTAATTTTTCAGTTTTCATTTGTTCATTTGTTTTGAAGAGAAGTTATATAAAAGTATACGAGAAGTGTGCATATCATCTAATGATTTATAGTAATATCTAAAATCTACCCATAACATATACTCCGTATGCAATATATTGCTGCTGTAAATATATTCCTGCATGAAGGTATACATCTATACATTATCATATCAGATAAATGTAATAAAATAATGAACGTATGGTATGCATATAAGAAGTAAACAGGGTCAATTTAATTTTGTTATTATTCTAGTCATAATTTTTATTATTATTATATTGAATGTAAAATTAAACTTTGAAATGTTCCTCATAAGTTGTTTTATTATTATTTTAAATAATCTATCAGATCATCTCCATATGAATATGCGCATATATAAATTGTATAAGAAGTACAACACTTGTATTCGTAATAAGCGGCGTGTATACGAGTGTATACTTTAGAACAGACGAACACACATTTCTCTACACTATCATATCATACTTCCACATTATGATCGTGATCGCATATAAAAATGAATATCGTATAATCGAGATTGGAAGATAGGTTATTCTGATTGTATACTTATCATACATAGATATGAGCTAAGCTCCTCATATTTAAATAAATATGCGCATGGCATTATAGAAGTGGTACTGGCACGAGTCAATTGAAATTTAAAGAAATATTATACAGAAAATTCAAATTATAAAAAGATCTCTGTTTTCGAAAAAAAAAAATTGAAATCAAAAAAAGAAATATATCATGGAAATCCATGGTTACTTTATAATGTGGAATCCCATTTTACTAAAGACAATGTAGTAGAAAATGTAATTAATAATTTCGTTTCGATGATCATTTATTTTTATTACTGGAAATTTTTTTTGCTGATTTTTTACATTTAGTAGTACCACTAGTACACATTTTGTTTCGCATTAAGAAAATTTTGTAAATCTTTAAGTGAACGAATTAATTGAGGTCAGAATTTAAAAAAGAAATAAATAAAATAAAATCAGACCACTATAATACTGCAACTGATTAAGATTTAAACGTGTATACCAACCAACTAAAACTATTCATGTACATTTTGTATGTAAAATTATGTACACACTTTTAATGTGTATATAGAAGGAGCAAAATAAAATGTTATATTAACTGTCAACATTTTATCTTTGTCACAAATTGCTTACAACTTACAAGTAATACACATAGCACGTCTCTATATAAGCGCAGTAGCTGCAATATTAAGTGTAGTACTAAGAATTAAAATGAGTTTGCTTTACATTTTAGAATTTATCTTGAATTTTTCTATCGTACTTGTATTGTATGTGTGTGGTGTGTGTAATTTATACAAAATAAATGAACTCTGATTTATAAATTAATTTCTCTCTATTTTCTACTACTATAACTATATACGATCATGATGATGACAACAAAAGAATGGAATCACTATAATTCCATATCCATACCACATCCATTAGGCAATGAATTTTTTTGTAATTAAAGCGAAACAAAAATTTGAAACTAAAACAAAATAAAACTCAGTTAATATATAAAAATAAATAAAAATTGATAATTTGTTATAATATGAAAATGAATCTTAAGTGCATTATTAAAAATTATCCTTTTCCATGAAATTGAATTAAGAAATTAATAAAACAATGGTTATGTGTATATATGCTCTCGTTACTCTCATATTAAAATTTATTTTATACTTTTACATGTTATATAGAAATAAATTTATTTGAACAGTCACTTACCTTTAAATTATATCCTTTGAAAAAAGAAAATTAATAATTTCTTTCAATTTTATCCACGAGTATACTGTATACAGAAAATCTAAAAATCATAGAATAATAATAAAAAGAAAAAATTCATTTAAATCGTTTTTTATAAGAAGTACAAAATCGAATCAAATAAAATAGTAGAAAACGTAATATTATTTCGAAATAAGGATAAAAAGAATAAACATGATAAATTGTATAGTGCGTATTTATGTACACTTTTGTAAGTTATAAATACATGCCTACATATTTTTTTGTTTGTTCTACATTTGATGGAAATTCATTCATTTGTAATAATACTACATTCATAGACACACTCTTACACACTACATACAAAAATACATACATATTTTTTTTTTTTACATAAGAACACATGCTGTATCATATTCTAAAGATAATTTGCAGCTAACAGATTTCAGCATCAATAATTTAATTCATAAAAATCTTATATAGAAAATTCAAGGAAAACTCTAAATTTAATGAAATATGATATTATTAAACCTTTTTTCTCTGCATACATGTACATACGTATATTCATTATATACGGATACGTGTATGTATGTAAGTATATGTAAACCATGATTATAGTATACTGTTTGACTATTATTATATACATACCTAATTATGTATTGTGTTGTGTAGTAAAATTTTCAGATTTCTCAAAATAAAATTATAAAATATAAATACAAGGACGTGCTGGAAAAATTTTGTTAATTTTTTATTCATTTTTGATCCACATTTTTCCTTAAGTTTCTTATTATAAAAACGTATGTATTTATGCGCTATGTATATCATGTATCAACCTATCAGATCAGGATATATCTTACGTGTATACACAATTAATATGTATCTACATAATAATATAGCAAACACGGATTTATTTCAAAAAAATTATTTTCATTCATTCATTCATTTCATTCAACTCATCTTTGATATACTTAGGTAAATATATACGTAGGTATGTTTGTTTTGTGTTTAAAAATGATGTGTAAAAATGATGTTTGTGTTTATGTGCGTAGAAAGAGAAATTTTTGTTTTTGGTTTTTGTTTTTTTCCCACATCGAGAAGTTCAATGAATTTACAGATTATATATAGGAAAGCTTTTTACCTTTTGCCATTTACTTTATTGATAAAAGGCGCCACTATTATTTTGTATATAATATGAATACAGTACATATATACATCATATACATTATATTATGTACGAGTATACATATATGTATGTATCTGCGATAAAAAGAATCCTGTAAAATGTATACCTTATTGGATCCTACCAACATACTTATTATTGTTATTGATATGCGATTATACAAAATTTTATGTTTTTTCTGTACACATACCATACTACCAACACTACTACTGCTACTACTATACCTACACGTACATATATATGCAATGTATAAAATAAAATTGAATGAATTTTAAAGTAGGTACTATGTGCAGTATATGTTCATACATGTGTACAGTATGTATATACATCAGAAAATAATTCTCTACTTTTTTATAGTGAGGGTGGTTGAAGTTCATACACACAGAAATATCAATCAATGATTAAAAATTAATTTTAAAATCGAATTATAAAACAAATAACTTAACATGCTGAAACGCATCCGCCCGCCCGCATCCTACATACAAAAAAAAAAAACGTTAAATGTGTAAGAGTAGAATATTAAAAACCGCAACAACAACAGCAACAAAATAGAAAAAATAAAATCAAAAATGAATACAATTTTTGTTATGATGAAGCTTTTATGAATGAAATGAAATTTTCTTGTACCTATAATGAAAAATAAGTATACAAAGCTTTTCCATTTACACACTTTATACAGACAACACACACGCGGTAGGTGTCGGTATTCACTTTCAATATTTTCCTTGAAAGAATTTATCAGTATAGCTAATATAACACCTAATAGATAGATTTTTATTTGATAAAATCTCTGTACGCATACATTACATTGGTATAAATAAATGCATTTTTATTGCCTGTATACATATGTATCTAATGACAACGTACATATATAAATATGTATCTGCAAAGGTATATATAGGTACCTACCCTACATAATGTTTTAATATCAAAAAATATGGTGGAAATTGTATACATATTGTCTTTTTGAAAATTTCCTTTTTTTGTTTCTGATGTAGATAATGTATAAAGGAAGGTAATTTTTTCATCTTTATCATACGGAAACATGTGCATACTGCATACATTTATGTTCTCAGACATACATATATCATATCTATCATGCATGCATGCATTCACATGTTGTTCTGATGAATATATATTATAGACTTTTGCGGTTATGATGGTGGGTAGGACATGTCCAAAGAATGCCAGAAGGGCGAGTAGCGAGTACCTATCCTAAAATATACTGAATGGGGTATTACAAGATAATCAGATGATGTAGATGATTTAGATGATCAGATGATGTACTGAGAAGACGCTGAAAATTAGCTGGGAGTCACCAAACAAACTGATGGAAGCATAAAGTGTAGGATCGCCTGGAATGTGCAAAGCCAAAGTATTGGAGGACAAGGCTCAATTTGGGCTGTAGCGCCATTGGAGATTAGAGCATGCATTTACATGTTGTGTATATTTGTATGCAGATACTTTCAGATAATAGAAAAAAAAATATATATGTATCATTTTCATTTTATTTTTTTTTTTTTTTCAAAAGTATGAGTATTACATATGTATGTTATCTTGTAATGCATGTAATGTACACACATATGTACATATATGAATATAACTTGTTGATTTATACACGATATTAAATGACAAAATATATTGAAAAAAAAATATAGTATATCATAAAAAATTTTTCTGTAATTTCATTTTTATTTTTACCGCCTTTTTTAAAAATTACGTGTACACATTAAATGCATAAGGCATATGTAATGTAAATTCATTCATACCAGTATATATAAAAATGTTTGTATATGTATATACCAGTTTTACCCATTCCTTTATAAATGTATGTCTATGTAGGTATTACACATATAAAAATGAATTGCGAATAAGGTAAATATTTTTAAATAAGTGTTTATCAGTATCTCTATACTTATTTATACATTTATGTGTTTGTACTACATCACATCACAAATAATATGATATGTATATATGGAGGATATTTGTATAGCTTAAAAAAAAATATATATAAAATAAAATAAAAATCTTTTTACAAATAAAAATAATATAAATGCGACGACGGTGACGGTGACAGGTATTAAAGGACCGCCTTATTTTCTCATTCCCATAATATTTATTATAAAAATACATACTATTATTTATGTACTTACTTATACTGTTAATAAATATGAAAAATATAATCGCAGTATTTATTATTGCAAAAAAAAAAAAAAAGAAATACAAAAAAAAAACGATTACAAAATAAAAAAATGTATTATTTTCAAGATTATAATTTTGGGTGTGTTCTATTTTTCCATATACTTAATATACATTTATAGGAGTATGGAATTGTAATTCAGATTTTTTTTCTTGTATATATGTACGTAATTTTTCTTTAATTTTATTGTTGTTGTTATTGTTATAATTTCTTTTTTTTTTTTTCGCAAAAACAAAACAAAAAAAAAACTTATCTATATATAAGAAAACAGCCAATAACTAATAGCCACAATGTAAATGTGATACTTTTATTGGTACACCGCACCGCACATTAGCAAATTGTTTATAATAATAATTCTTTGTATTTCTTTACTTTTTTATATACTTTACATTTTTTTTTTCTCAATCATATATGTATTTTAAATTTCATAATAATTTTTTTTTATTTTTACACATTTTATTGTGATTTTCTTTACATATTTCTTTTACAATTTTCATTTGGTATATCTTTCGTTTACATATTTTTTTACTTTCTTTCATTTTGTATAAGAAAAGGCGTTCTCTTTTAATGTTTTGATCAAATGTTTTGTTTTTTATTTTTATTTTTTTAATTTATTTTATTTAATAATGAAATGTTTTCAATTTGAAAAGGATTCAAACCACAATGTTTTATAAAAGGCAGGAACATTATACGGTATACGGGTATACGAGTACCAGTATGACGAAAACTACGAGTATATCTCCCATCTAAGGTATAAGTATAATCACTGATTTAATAAAAATCAAATAAATATGAAATAAAAATGTATGAATAACAATAAGAAAAAAAGGAGTTAAAGTCCTTTGAAATTGTATACGTGTATTATATATGTATATTATCGTATAGGCATCTGAAGCATTATCATATCAGAAGATTATGGTTATAATAAAGCATGCCTACAAACGGGTGTAAACTAAATACAGAAACTAAATAAAAAATGCAAATGTAACGTATATACTTTTTTTTTTCATATTTTATGGTTTTGGTTTTATTATTTTTTAATACTTTTTTGAATTATCCAGCTAGTATAAGCATACACTCTCACATACATATGCGTATGTATATGTTAGTCAACTAACTGTATTTTCGCGCGAATATTATTATGTAGGCAATCATCTACTTACTTTGTTTTTTTTTTTAAATGGGATGATTTAATTAAATAAATTTCAAAAATTACTTTCTCTATAATCCCACTCGTCAAAAAAAAAACCATTTTTTTTCTTCTTTCGATCAATTTGAAATTTAAATAAAATATAAGTGAAAAATCCGTTTTACAATATTTTGCTGATAATAAAATTTTATCAAAATAATCATCTAAGCACGTTTTTGAAATTTATTTTTAGAACTTAGACTCACTAGAAATGCGTGTAATATTCATATGTACATCTATTACTTATGTTTCAATTCAAAATATTTCAGTCCTTCACATCCATGCACATACCTGTACACACACACACACACGAGTATGCCTAAATGGTACCCACATTAATTTGTGTCTTTGTCGTTTATTAAAAAAAAGTGAAATATTTTAACGTTTTTTTTTTGTTTTGTTTTTGTTTTATATTTGAATTTTTCTTTGTTTTAATATTTTTCTATGTAGCTATATGCGTACATAATCGTATAGATAGTATGTAAGTATGTATGTATGTATATTCATGTATAGGTAATTCGAAAAAATTATATAAATGTACCTTTAGCATGCTTATGGTATCCATAATAGAACTTAATGTTAAATTCTGTCGCCTACTTATAATCGTACATGTTTTCGATAAATAAAATTAAAAACAAAAAGAAAAAAATTTGTATAGAAAATGAAAGTAAAAAATATGTACATATGTATGTTACTCAAAAGAAAATAAAATCTCTAAAGGACCAAAATAAAATCGATCTCTATAACATAACAAAATCTTATATTCATGATGAAAAAGTTTTCATTGAAAAAATTGAAAAAAGATGAAATAAAAGCAACAGGCAAAGGATCAAATACAAATACTATACTGATGCTGAGTGTTACTCTACTGTAGTGTAGGTTTGCTATATGCCCATATATATGACCATACGACATTACTGTATTTGTACAGAGTCCTATAAACGAAAATATTGTATCTAAACATTCGGCATAAGTAAGTAGGATAAGTAGCAGGGTATAGTATAGATAGGTATACATATAATAAGTATACTTTCACTTTTGTTTTTGGTTTGTTTATGCTTAGATTTGAGTATACAAATACTTATGTATGTACATATGTATGTACATCTTGCTAATTTTATATAAGGTAATAAGTATATGAGATTGTAAAAAATTTACTCTCGCACATACCCAAATTCGTACATGTGTGTATGTAGATGGTAAAAATTTATTGCGATATGAATGATGCGAAATTTCATCAATGAATAATAAATTTTACTTATACCTAATTTACCTACACATTATAATATATACTGAGTAACGCTGTAACTTATTAGTAACTTAAATTTCCAAATTAAATACAAAAAAACAAAAACAAAAAAAAAAAAGAAAATCTAATGTGTGGGTCGTTAATATTTTTTCTACGTATTCTATTGTAATATGAAATGTTTCATTTATATAAAAAAAAAATTTATTATTTTATTTTGATTTTAATTTTTTGTGAATAGATTTTATGTATTATAATTCGTCCTCGAACACATTATTACATACATATGCATATAAATTTTTTGGGCTCTATATATTAAGGTTTGCGACCTTGAGTTACAAAATTTTCCATTTTACATATCATAGATACATTAGATACTTTACATACAAAGTAATGATAGTCAGATGTCAGTTAAATATTTAGTATTTGAATCTTTTTTTTATATTTTTATTTGGTGTTTTTTTTTTACAAATTTTTTATTTTTATCTCAATTTATTTGGTTATAGAATTACGCATTTCCAGATTTATTTCATATATCATGCAAAAAATTTCAGAAATAAAACAATTTATTTTTATTTATATACCTTATTTATTTATTTCTTATTTCTTGTTTATTATTTCATAGCCAAATATAGTAATATAAAGATGATGATAATAATGATAATAATAACAAAAATAAAAAACAGAAAAATAAAATATATAACTTATACAATCATCCATCTATCCTATGGCGCTACAGTCCAATTTGGACTCGAGCCTCCTCAAGAGTCTTTCCCCACTCGAATCTGTTCCTACATACTGTCTTCCAGTTTCTTATCGATAGACGATAACATATTTAGGCTGTCAACATTTATAAACAGAGTCCACTTAACCGTGAATCTTTGGATCTTTGGATATTTTCTCCTAGACTCCTTGGACAGTAAATGCGCTATTATAGATAAAAGACATATGTATCATCCACAAATGCATATTCAATGCTTGAGAATTCTGAGGAACATGGGGTATTAATATAAATTTTAAAAACAAAATAGGACATAAAATCAAATCCTGCGTGACACTCTTTCATTTATTAAAGATGAGGCATTGCTAAGAATATCATTAAATCGGACTAGCTGCTTACGATCATCTAAAATATATGATTTAAACCAAAAGTAAGACAATTCTCTAAAACCGAAAAGAGTATGTCAATCCATCTACGACTACAGTGTTGTGGAAAATATGTAAACATACAAATATACGTATTACATCCATATGTAAACGTAAATAAATATCTAATGAATATCCAATAATATGTGAAAAAAATTTAAATTTCTTGAATAATTTTCCTACAATGAATTCAAATTTATTTTGTTTTTAATTAATTATATTCCGCCAAAAAGCCTTGTAGGGTCGTGGTATGGGGAGGAGTGAAACAGTTTACTGACCTCTCTCCTATAATAAATAAAATGAAATTAATTCCATAGAAATGTCTTCATACACTATACGAGTATCAGTGTTTAATTTAAAGTATTTCAGGAATTGGTATATTATAGCATTGCTTGTAATTCCGTCATTAAAATTTTGATATGCGAATTGTTCCTTATTTTTTGTATTGGATTTCATTTCAATTTATGATGTGGGAATTTTTTTATTGTACAAAAACATTTTACGATATCAAAAAAAAAAATATGTAACAAATTTATAGGCAATTAAATTTTTAATAAATCCTTGTAGTACATGGAAAACAAAATACAAATTTCAAAGTAAAAAACTAACTAAGTATTTATGTATATATGTACAAAATTCTTGGAATCCTTGTTGAATTTTTATTTTTTTTTTTTAAATTAATTATTTGTTATGTTTACGTTAAATATCAGTAGCAGGAAAGAGACCACAAGGATGTCCTTGTAAGAGGTGGGTAGATGTTGTAGACGAGAAGATGCACAAACGTTATCAGAGACAAAAGTTTGGAAGACAGCAGCGCGCTAAACCGGAGAGGAATGGAGGAAGAAAATTGAGTTGGTCAGGGTCCGAATTGGACTGTATAGCGCCTTTTGAATTCAGTTACGCTTACGCATTATTGGTATTATCATTAATTTTTTTCAATTTATAATTTAGCAAATACATACGTACGCAGATGCATGCACGCACATTTATCTCAGACGTCCTTTTAAGCCTTCATATTTTTTAATTGTTCTTTTTTGAATAATGTGTCTGTTTGACAAAAAAAAAAATATATAGCCACCATTTATAAACGCGCCACCTATAACTTAAATACAAAGTAAATTTTCCAGTCCATCAACCCACCATATTATTATTATTTTATTTATTTATTTTTTTTTTTTTTTGAAAAAATTTTGATTAATCCTTTTTTTTAAGTACGTACGTATATTATAAAGTTTCGGTCATTTTCAAAAAGTGTTTTGCATCAAAATTGTAAATGATAAATGCACATGTATGTACGCGTTTATACAATATATTCCATGAAAAACGATAAAAAAAATAAATTTTCAAAAGTAAAAAATTTAATTAAATTAATAAAAAAAAAAAAATAAATAAATAAAACATTTTTTTTTACAAAACAAAAATTAAAAGTAGGTAATATCATATATAGGTGCATAAATATAAATAAATAATATACCTTTACATGTATACATATGAATAATAATCTACACATACATATGTGCATGGATTTTTATATTTTTTTTGTGTAATATGCAATAGAAAAAAAAAGTGTTTTTGATTTTTCTAATTTTTTTTTTTTTGCTTTTTTTTCGTTTTTTTTTTTTCGTATTTTTGTAAGCGACTGTTGTTGTCATCCACCAACGTGTGTAAGATTCTCGTAACTTTATCGTGTTATTGCGCGCCTCCAGTCGAATGACAGTGATTCGCACGTGGGTAGCAGATCCGCGCAGATACCTTTATACGAGTATAGTATGTAATACGATGAAATGGAAACGTTGTCGTCGCTCAAAAAAAAAAAAAAAACAAAATCTCATTTTTTTTTTATTTTCATACAAATGCACATACATCCTAACATAAATTTTATATAAAACGTTTGTGTGTGTATTTATACAGATAGGGTAGATCATACGCTGGAAAACCTAACTACAAACACACACAAACACACGAAATGTATACGAAATACTTGTACATCCATCCATACAAACGTGAACAAATAATATTAGTAGCATTAGCACACTAGCATCATAGTGGTATAGAGTTGGTTGGTAGCACTCTAGCAACATTGCAACAAAAAAATTGAAAATCTATTCATGATTGTAGATATGTATGTATATTATATGATGGGCGATATATTTGCTGTAAGTACAATGCACATCCCACACGTCACACGTCATATTTTCTCTCTTCGAATATAATACAAAAATATATACAATTTTGTGTATACTTATCTACCATACACAAACATACACCGTTTAGCCCACTTCTACCGTAACATTATGAAAATTAAAATGAAACAAAAAAAAAAAGAAATAGCAATAAATCTATAGAAGAAAATTCATCGTCTATGTACAACTCAACTATACTATAAAGTAATAGGGTAATAGTGCTATGAGATATGCGCCATTATATATCTATAGTTTACGCGTGTATCTCTCCAATACAGTCGAAAATATCTACCACTATCCTATGAATTTCTGACGTTTCTCTATAAAATACTCTGTTTCAATATATGTATTTATATATGAATCTAAAAGTATGCAGATTTTTGTATAGCTAGCTAAGTTAGTTTCGACGGTTTCGGTTTCGGCAGTGATCTTTTTCATATTTTATCGACCGACCGACCGGCTCATCATGCGCCTAACAAAAAATAAAAAGAAAAACACGAACGTGTAATTTAATTTTTTATAATTAATACAATTTTTTTAGAATAATTTTATTCAACACAAAAATTTTTTGTAATTTAATTTTTCAACGAAGAAAATTCAAGGTAATTTAAACATATATATATGTGTGTGTGTGTGTGTGTGTACGGTTTAAATTCATATAGGTATATATATACATATTCTAAGTCGTTATTTACTGCTCCTATGTAGAACAGAGAGACAGTGTCAGGAATATAAAAAAACAAAAAAACCATAAAAAATAACAACAAGAAAATCTAGCAAATATTACTAGCAATTGGGATATAATAAATTAACTTGTTAATTATACCTGTCATGTTTTCACACTCACTTTAATTTAACAACAAAATAACAAAATAAATAAATACAAAACAAAATAAAAATCAAATATGTATTAATATTTCGGACATTTAATCACGGAGACACAAAACAGCAAAACAAAACGAATAACTTACTGCGAAAAAATTCGTTTAATAATTTTTCAATTTTTTTTCGAATTTTTTTTGAATTTTTTTGGTTTCTAGAATATAATTTTTCAAATAACAAAACAAAGTGTGTGCACTTAGTTATTTTTAAATTTTTGAAAAGTAAAAAAAAAAAAAAAAAGACGCACACAAAAAACCATAAGAAACACGAAATTTATATTTAAAATGCCATACGAATGTAACAAACAAAAAAACGCTTAATATAGTACAACATAGATGTGTATGTATAACACGAAAATCTGTATATGTATACATATAGTATACAGCCAAAGTCCCACGTGATAATATAATTTTCGAAAAAGAAAATCTACAGGTGTATATGTATGTGTGTGTTTGTGTGTAAAAAGGAAAATTTTTTTTTAAATAGAAAATATTCACCACATTTATTTACTCGCGCCTAAGAACTTCACCACGATAATATCGTATGACTATCGCTCTGCTCATCGTATTAAATTAAAATATAAAAAAAATAAAACCAACCACCGCATCACTACATCCACTACAACACAATACATAAATAATTATCTAAGAATGCGAACACAACACCAGAGAGAAATGAAGATAAAAAATATTTTCTTAAAAATAAATCACCAGCATCACATACACAAAAAAAATTTCATTTCTTCAGCTGACTTCAGTTGTGGTGTCGTGAAAATGTGATAATTTTCATTTAAAATTTTTGTTTTCCTTTTCGATTTCAATTTTCCTTGCGTTATTTCGTTTATGTGAATTTTTTTTTCGTTGTGTATGTGTAGGTGAATATAAAAATTTTATCCATCGTAACCGCGTAAACTATCAGAATATATGTGTGTGTGTGTGTGGATAGGCAGACAGTATATAGGTAGGTATATAGAAAATTAGAAACGGCAGTCATATAAAAAAGAGCAGACTGAGTATACTCTACTCTATACAATACAAAACGAAGAGCAATGACTCGAAAAACGAAAAACGAAATATAAAAAGCATTAAATGCGAAATTAAACGTAATGTAATGCAATTTTTACGAAAGAAAAAAAAGCTTTTATTTTTCCTCTCGAAAAGAAAATTCCTTTAGTCAGTCGTTCATTTTTCTGTATAATATTTTGTCATAATAATTTTTGTAAGTGTATGTGTGTGTGTGTGTGTTTTGTATATTTGTGCGACACTCTACTACATTTTTATATTCAATATAAATTATCCATGCGATATTATTACACACGTTAAGAGCAAAGTAATAGTAAAAAGCCAGTAAAAGTGCGATGATGATGAGTACACAACACTCACACACATTACCAAAAATAAAATACAAATCTAAACTAAACCTCCTCTAAAAACTTAAAATAAAACTCATCATCATAAAGAGAGAAATATTGAAAAAAATTCTCATTATTATTTTCATATTGGAAAATACGTTACAAATTACAACGACGGATCATGTAAATATAAGTAGATATATATCTCTCTATATAACCAAAAAGGAAAAACTTTCATTATAAATTTACAAATCTTTTCGAATATTATACATATACAAATACATACTTGCATATACGAGAACATAATAAGAAAACAAACAAAAAAATAACTACATAAATAATCATAATACAAATTATTACTTCTTATTTTAATACAATTATTTAGGTACAACTCATAATAATTTTTATTATATATATTTGAATTTTCCGAATACATTTTTAAAATGAAAAAAGAACAAAAATGAAATATTTTTTTTCAAATGAACTTTATTAATTTCTCCGCTTTTTTTTATATACTTACGATGATTTGTACACACATATTTTGTGATTATTTATTTATTTCAAAATAGTCTTAGCTACTTAATAGTGTATGCGATTATTGTATAAATTCAAAATAATTTGTTGAAATTGTTTTGCTTTTATTTTTCAAATTTCAATACACAATCAAAGCCGAACATATAAACAACTAACTCAACACGTTTCAATAACATATATACTAAACTTGTATTTACATTTATAATAATTAACGAAAAATTAAAATAAAAAAAACAAAAAAAAACTAAAATAAAATTCAAAAAAATAAAAACTAAAATAAAATCGAAAAAAAAAATTTTCTTTAAACGAATTATTTTAAATTTTATCATTTCACGAATGTACAACTTCATACAAATAATATATTTGTATGATGGTTTAATAATTTAATGTTTTATTCAAACGATTAATTTAACGAATTAAATTCGAATTAAGTAAAAAATTAAAAATCAAGAAAAAATAAAATAAAATTATTATCAAAGTTTTACGAATTTTCTTTGCAGTCAGAGTTATAATATTCGTTGTTTTTATTTTTCGAGAGTGTTTTAACTTTTTTTTTGTCCGTTTACATCATACTCCTATTATCTATACTTGTGTGTGATTTTGTTTTTTTTTTCAAATTTTCTCGGCGGTAAAATTTAGAAAAGTTTCTATCGTAAATTGAAAAACTGTGAAAAAATATCAAAAAAAAAAAAAATTATCATGAAAAATATTGTGAAAATTTGTATAGTAATCAATAGCTTTTGTTTTTTTGGATTATTGTATTTGAAAAATATATTTGTGAATTTTGTTTTTTAAAATGCGATCCTTTTTTAAGGATTTGGTTATTATTATTTTTTTTTTTTTTTTTTGTTTTCTTTAGTGAAGATGTATCGATTAAATTAGAAAATTTTTATAAAATTTATTATTAAAAATTTTAAATTTAAATTAAAAAATCGTAAATGAAAACGAAACTTTTGAACGAAATTTATTTTTTATTACATATTTTGAAAGTGAAGAAAAATATTTCGAAAATTTAAGAAAAAAAAAAATAATAATATGAAAGAAAATTAAAAAATAAATTATTGTGTGTGTGTAAAATGGATTACTATCATAATACATTTGTGTGTATATACATATTATACAAGTAGCGTATAATAAAAACGCACGTTATACTCAGATTTTTTCAATGTGTTCGGTACCAATAATGATGGTGGATTTAAATATATAACGTATGTAAGACAAATGATTATAACACGTGAAATAAGTATGTACATATATCTGTAATGCGATTTTATGTGCCATCACACATACAGTATGTAACATATACATTAATTTCGGTATTTGTTTTTGTCAGCTATCTGTTGTTTTGTTTTAGGTTTTTTTTTTTTGTTTTTTTTTTTTTTAATTTGTTATGAAAATTATATATTACTTTTTGTTTTGTTTTTTTTTTGTCAAAAATACATACATACACAAAGAACTTCTACAGAATATAAAATCGAAAAATTTTGTGTGCGTAATATGCAATCGAAATATTTAAAATTTTTACAATTTACGACAAAAGTTTTTTTTAAAGAAAATTTCTTACAATAAAAATCCTTTAAAAAAATAAATTAAATTTCTTTAATTTATGTTTTGTTTTATTTTTTTTGTTTTTTATTTTTTTTTTTGTTTAACTTACAGTTTAGTTTTAAAAAAAAATTTGTTTTCTTTAAATTATCATTTTATATCCTTGCAGTGCAGTTATAAATGTTTTTAGAGTAGCTATTCAAATTTAATGACTTTCGGACAATTACTTTTAAATAAAAAACCATAATCATGTTGTCTACATATACGAAGATGTGAATGTGAATTTTTTTTTTTCGTTTGTGAATTATATTTAGTGTTATCGGAGGCGAAGGTTCAAATAGGACTGTATGCCCAGAAGAAGAATATTTTTAGTGTGATAATTTAACTGCACAAAAAAAAAAACTGAATAAATTGAAATATTACCTTCGAATTTTCGTTGTACATACTTTTAAATTTTTATAAATTTATTTTTTTTTTTATTTTATTTTTTATTAATTTATATTTTTTTTTGTTTGTTTTGTATTTCAAAAAGTTAATTAATTAAATTATATCGACGATAACAATCAAATCGACTTATGATTACACATTTTGTGTATTGTAATATATAAATAACGATCAAATTATTATATTATAACTGATAATTTAATAGTTAGTGAATAATAGTAATAATAATAGTAGAAATATTTCAAATCATTTTATTGCAACAAATTTAAAAAATAAATAAAGTAAAATAACATAAAATGGCAAATCGATCATCAGACGAGAGTTTAAAATAAAATGAATTATTTAATAAAAGAATTTATTTACGCAAAGTAATTCGAGTTTAAAAAATAAAATAAAATGGAAACAAAATATATACATACTTAATTAAAATACGAACACAGAACCAATTTTTTTTTCTGATTTTTTAAATAAAAAAGAAACTAACATACACGAGAACGCGTAAATAATAGTAAATTCAATCAAATCACGATAATCAAATAATTATAAATTTTTAACAAAAACACAATTATATTGATACAGGAATTTTTTATGAATTTTCAAACAAAAAAGAAAAAAACAAAAAAATGTTTCATCAGTTACAAATTAAATTGAAATTAATTTTGTTAAATTTGTAGAAATATAAGAGTGCGTATACATATTTAAAGTGGTAATAGGCTAGTAGTATAGGTATATTTACAGGGTGTAGAAAAAAAAATTGTAGAATAGAATAAAATGAAATAACAATCAAATACAAATGTTGTGAAATTATTGTGAAAATATTGTGTATAAAAAGTGTAAATAAATGATGATGATGATGATATGATGATAAGATGCGATTTTGTATAGTTAAAAGACATAAAATATATAGTTATTGTGAATTACTCTTACATATATAAAAGTACCATATAATATACTTGATTATAAATTATTTATTAATAAAAATATGTATTTATACTCAACTAAAGTATCATAATCTATAAATATATGTACTACCTGGTACGCTATACGGGACTACACCTATATAATCATATTTTTGATCGCGAATTAATTTACAAATATAAATATATATAATCTATACATTATCATATTATATACATACTTGATATTATGTTATATAAACGATAAGTACACAAGGTATAACAACTGATGATAAATTAATAAATAAATTAGTTAGTAAATTTAAAGCATATTATTCGAATATTGTATGTCAATTGTATAACCATCAGAAATAAGAAAAATATAATCAATTGAATATTATATATACAACAGATAAGGTCCCTATAATATCCTTATCATCGATATTACTTAAATACCTAATAATTGAAAGAATGTTATGAAGAAATGTGAAGGAATATACCTAACAAATAAAGATAAATTGAATGAAAAACTGCAAAATATATAATCGCAGGACATGATAGATAAATAAACTGAATGAATAACTACAAAATATATAAGCGCAGAATAGATAAATAAATGCGATATTTACCATATATAATTATAAAATATATAAAATTAATTAAACTAAGAAAAAGAAAAATCATATGTTGTGATCGTAATTCTTATATAGCTATCTACCTTTGAATATAATATATAACAAAAAAATTAGTAAAATTAAGTGGTGATTGTAATATTTATATTTATATATACATTTATATCCTTTTTACAAAATCCCTCTTATTAATTCTAGTACGTATAAAAAAAATACAAATCAATCGCATATAATGTACATCAATACATTTATATATCCAAAATACTATAGATTCATTCATTGAAATAAAACAAAAATTAATAAATCAAATAATGAATTAAAATGGCATCTGATCTATGTACTAATATACAATAAGTTTCAATAAATGCGTACGCTGCCTCTGTGTATTTGAATTTAAAAAATTAAAAAAGAAAAAAAAATTGTTTATATAATATTATTAAAATTGTGATATTTTCATAATAGAATATTTAATATTAAACAAAAAAAAAAATCAGATTTACACATTATTAATACCCGTGCATTATAAAGTAATTGATAATATAAATAATTACATACATATTTCCTTTTATTAGCTAGGTACATATATATAGATAGATCACCTCCATATTTATACGGATATGCATATTCAACAATCAATTATAACATACATAAACAGACATTTTTTTTTATAGAATATAGAATAATATAGAATAATGAATAAAAATGTCATAAAGTTATTCAATTATTATTATTATTATTATTATTAAATTATACACGATATATCCGCATCATATACGAACATTTTGTGAATGAAAATCAAACGAAAACGAATTTGAAAACGCATCATTATACATAATATACCTAATGAGTATAAAACTAAAAAAGGAAAAAACAGTTTTTTTTTTTTTTGTTCATTTTACTTACATTTACATATACATATATATTTATGTGAAGTGCATCATTTTAGTTTTAACAGTCATAACATAACTTATTAGGTGTTCATATTGAAAGAAATTTTCTGGAAGCAAAGAATAAGAAGAAGACGGAACATTTAGAATTTACAAAAGTCATTTTATCTGAATAATAATAATGTAATTCTACTGTAATAAAAATCAATTATATGTATGTGAAACACTGTGTTAAAAATTGTTAAAAAATTTTGAGATTTTTCTTTTTTTTTTGTACATAATGTACATACATATGTACAGTACATATATGTATGTATGTATGAAATAAGTGTGATAATAAATATATGTGAATAACTGTAAAAGAATTTTTTTTAAATTATACACACGCATTAAATAAACTTATAAATAAATAATAACGAATAAAAATATTTATTGATAAAATATTATACAAATCAAATAAAAGAACATTAAGGATTTTGTGATTTTGTGATTTTTGGTATTTTTCTTTTTCCTAATATTTGTTATCAAACACTATTATAGGATTATTATTGTCATTACGGTATGTGTTACATTTATTATAAAGAGGTAAGTCAAAAAAAACATTTTTTTACAATAACATAATAAAAAATCTTTAAAGAAAATTACAATTACAAAAGTTCCACATATTTACCGTCGCAATTTCAAAAACAAAATAGTATATTCGAATGATAAATTTATGAAAAAGACTACAAACACCTAATACGTATTATTAGAGAAGAAAATATTTCTCTATACAGTCATCTACAGTTTCTTTTATATGTATTTTTATTGATTTTATTAATTTTATTTTTTTTTTTATTTATTTAAAGTACGAAATACTGACCAATTATTATTTTTATTTTTATGAATTAAATTATGTCTTTCTGGATAGAGAAAATTATCGATTTTTTTTTTGTACTAGTAGTAGTAGAAAATATCCTATGTACATATAGATCTATTTTAATGATGTCTTAATAAATTTTTCTAAAAATAACAAAAAAAAAAAAAAAATATTGTCGTCCATTCAATAATAATATTTATCATCATATATTATAGAAATGTCGATTTTATTAATTCAATTTTCTGTTCACGTGCGCTTTTCTCATAGCATGTGAAAATAATATTTATTTTTTACTCAATTTTCTGCTACGTTTTATAAGTACATTAATTTGTTGATGGAAAATCTTTAAAACATTTTTTTTATTCTTTTTCCTCTTCTTCTTCTTCTTTTTCAATTATTTTTTGATTTTTTAGAATTTCAATGGAACTGGAACATCAGTAACAATTTAACTACATTTAATTAGAGATATATAAACATTGAAAATAAATTATTTTTTCATTTAGATATTTTTATTGTATATATCAATGGATAATATTGTGAAAATAATTTCTAAAGAATTATCATTAATACAGTTATTTATGATATCGTTTCATATATTTTTATTGATAAATAATAAAAGCTTTTGCTTAGAAGATGTTGTTAACTATGCGTCGTGAAAGTGATCATCCCCAATATCATCATCATCATCATCATCCGCATCATCCTCATCATTCGCATCAGCAACAGCAACAGCAACAACATCATACACAACATAATTTAGAACACTCTTCAACAACAACATCTAACTCTTCAGAACAACAAAATATTATTAGTGATAATTCTTCATTAAATCCTCATCATCAACATCATCATCATCATTATCATCATCAGCAGCAGCATTCGCAACATCAAAATCAACAGCAGCAACAACAGATCCATTATACGATATCGCCAAGTACATCATCGACTGGATCATCTCAAATAAGTACCGATTATTATCCGCATCATCATTTACCGCCGCTGCCGACATTAAGAACTTCATCATCTCATTCAATTATTCCTTCGATTTCATCGGGAAAATCAATTCCAACATCATCAGCATCATCAGCATCTGGTCTTGATGAATATGTTGATATTCTACAAGTACAGCAGTTACTATTAGAATCGTCTGGACCACAGAATCAGTTGCAGACATCTACATCAACACAAAATGTACTGAAACCACGTCCAAGAGTTAATCTCCAAAAAGCATCCGAATACGCTGGACAAGTTCAAGGTAAATTCCCAAAAAATAAAAAAAAAATAAAAATTAAAATTAAAATTTATATTTTCGTAATACAATTTGGATTTGAATTTCGTTCGTGTACACATACAGCTGAATCCCCATCGAGACGTGTCTTACTCGATTATCCCAGTCCTTATTTGTACGGCAGTCATTATCATACGTCACCAAGTGAAGATCTTGTCGCACTTTGGTTTGGAGGAAATGGATCAGGTTCGATGATCAAATTATATTTTCTTGCTTTCTATCAATTTACTATTTTCGGGTTAAGGGTCCAAAACACCAACAATAATTATTACATATACTAACACATTCTGAATACGTATATACTTATATATAATTAAGTGTAAATAGATTTTTACTAATCAATCACCTGCAACTATAATCGCGTAATTGCCTCTTATTGATCGGCAACATACTTGGAATTGGAATTTCGTCATGCATTTCGTTAAATTATTATCAACTAAATATATTGTCGCGTTTGTTTTACTTTTAATTAGAAGCAATTTTCACAGAAATTACTATACGTTCAGTTATCAGCGATCAATTATGCTCGGTATAATCTAAAAATTGAACGCGATCATTTTGCCTCAGTCACACAAAAAAACAACAACCGTATATCCTTCTGAATGATTTAAATTTTTCAACATTAACAGTTCATTTAATTATCTGGCTGTTTGGTTGCCTTTGAAATAGAGTCATCTTCTAATAAGCACGATTCCTTTCGATTGGAATACCATACATAAATAATATGTAATCCATAGAGATCACCATTCACCGCACACATATAAGAGGTCAGGAAATGTCACAATTCACAATTACCGGAAGGTAAAAAGGCAATAATTAAAAGAGAGCAAAAATCTCATCTTTTACTTACATACTTACATACCATATAAGAAGTGCATAAATATGGTCTTTTTTTCTACCCATTTACAAGACATTCGTGCCAGACAAATGAAAAAAATAAAATAATGAAATTGAAAGATTGTCGTCATCATCATGAGGAAAATAACCAATGGCAGACTGATAGAATTATCGCAGGCTAAAGTTATAGCTGGCTGGCTGGCTGGCTGGCAGGCAAAACAGTATCAGATCAGCGGTAGGGTTCTGTCGTGTTTATATAGAAATAATTTAAAGACAGGAAAAGGTATACAAAATTCTCTTTTTTGAAAATCACATTCAAATTCAAACTTATGAGCCTGAGCATCATCTATCTTTCCATCTGTATCTGTCTATATTCAAAGTATACTGAAAACAGAATTTAGCCGAAAGCGATATAATGCCTAATGAAGATTAATTGCATTAACGAATCAGTGATAATTTTTTTCAATTGCCCGTTTATATTTTATATTGCATATACACATATGCGAGTAAATGTACATGCAATGCACAATGTACTATACTCATATTAATTTTCTGGTACATCCATAGAAAGTTAACTTTCTGTTTACTTTTCCGTATACAACGGATCAACATAAGTGTATTATGTGGTTTTCTATATACTTTCTTTATATATGTATACATAAAAATTGTATCGAAGTTGTAAAGGCATCCTCCATTCAGATTCTTAGTCGCGTCTTAAAGGTTCAAAAATACAAGTTGCAATTTTTATATTACTGTGCCAGTAGATTATTTTCTTCTTTGTTGTAAAAAGTTTTTTTTTTTTTTTTTTTGGTTTTGCTTTGTTTTGGTTTACAACAACGAAACAATGAACCAAAAAATAAAGAAAACAAAAAAAGGAAAAACAAAAACAAAACGCAACTAATGTCTCTGTCGTCGTGGCTTAATTACTTAATAAGTCAATCGCGCAGGTCAACAACGGCAATTGAGTAATTAGTGTATCATGTCATGATGCTTTTAGCGAATTACATTACATGCATACACACACAAAATTACTTAAATTTACATACATACATGCATAATATAAATGAATAAATGCATTATGTATACATATTACATATATACGTATAAGTGAATATACTGAACTACTATATTATGCGATCGTTATATATATATATTTTAATTCGAATGTGTGAACAATTGTTGAACGTTTACCACACAAGCTGATGTAGTACATACTGTGTATATTTGATTTTAATTCGAAATTGGCTATATGTATATATGTTTTCTTGCATTCATTTATATCTTCTTCTTCTTTTTGACAAAACTAAAGGAAACGATCTTTTTTTTTTTTTGCATACACATATGTATATACGTACGTAACGTACATACATTACATGACTGAATTGAACCAAAAAAAAAAAAAAATAAATAAAGATAAAAAAAATTGAAGAAAAATAAGGAATTTTTTTCTTCATACACACTCGTACTCATATATTGTTTTTGTCTTCAGTGATCATCAGTGGATCAGTCACATAGTGCTAATAATTAAAGTCGAAATAAATATAGAAAATCTAGGTTTACATTTTTTTCTTTTAATGGTCTTCTCTTTAATAATATGTCTTCCTAATTAAATTTGCTCGTATAGTTTTTGTGATGTATAGGAAAAAAGAAAAACGAAAAGAAAAAAAAAATTGAAGTCTATATCGAGTATGATGAAAAATTGCAAAATCAGTGTCAGATATATCTTGAGATCTCTTGATCATTATTTTTAAGAATGACTTCAGTCAGTAGGTATGTACGTATGTATGTATGTAGTGTGGAAATTATATTTATTAATCTATGCACTGGCATGTGTTTGTATGTGTGTGTATAGACATTTTAGGAAGTCTTATAAGTATGCGATGTTTTCATATACATATGTATACATATGATAATATAGATGTGTACGAATTAAATTATTTTGTTCATTATTTCTTATTGAAATCATTTATTAAATCTATGGGATAAAGTATGTCTGTCTCTTGAATGTGAACGTATACTCGTATAAATATATTAGATAAGTATGTATTTATATCAGAATACAAGATCCTGTTGATAGATCGAGATTAAAATATTTAGATAAAATTTTGAAAAAAAAAATAGATAATGATTTTGTATATTTCCCCTTTTTTTTATAATGTATGATGATGGTGACGAAAAACCAACGAAAGAAAAAACCAAAAAAAAGGAAAAACCTTATTACCTAATTTAGACGTTATATCGCTCTCATATTACAAGTACATGCTCTCATATGCTTAGATTCAATTATAATACGACATTATTACAATATTTAAGGCCAGGATCTAGTTATGAAAAATTACGAAAACAACAACAACGATTTTACACTAGAAATTTTATAAAAATTCTAAAATTTTGCACAACCGCATAGGTGCTATATTGAAATGAATTTTTAAGGATTTTGATAAAAAAAATATATAATTTTACTTTGTTTATAAAAAGGATTTTTATAATTTTTTATTTTGTAAAAACACTAGAAAAGTCCAAATTTTATTCTGACACCAAAATCATATAGAATTATGATAATTTAATGTATGAAAATAGAAGTCAAAGTTGAAGAATTTTCCAAAAAAAAATTCCCCTCTCCTTTTTTAAAGAGCTATAACAAAATTTCAGAACATAAAAATCAAAAAATTTGTTCCATTTAAGGATCACAATATCCTTTAGGGTATCTGTATTCAAAATTTCAAAAAAATTTGATCAATCGGTATGTTTGCTGTACTTATATGGTGATAGTGCATCATTGATACTTTGAAAAATCTGTAACTCTGTAAAAAGGAAACAAGTATACATTTTTCAAAAAAGATTTTTACATTTTTCAAAAAGATATTTATATTTTAAATTTCATTAAAATCGGTTGAGTAACTTCGGAGATATGTTGTGCTGACTATACTCTTAATGCCTATATAATAAATACAAACACGAGTACTATATGTACTTATCAACATACTATTTTCATGTTTATAAACATTTGTTAATGAACTTGTCATACATTTTTCAATATAACCAACAAATAATAAAGTAATAATTACACAGAATTTTTATTAAGAAATATGTCGTACCTAGATTCAATTTTTTTTTACGCAAGAAAAATTAAAATTTGAATTATGATTTGAAAACTATGTTACAAAATCGATAATTATATATACAAATTATGCAAAATCATTGCCTTTTCAATAGGTATATACTCTATATACAATAAATACCACCACAAGTATTTCATTTTCAACTAATATTGTATATCGTTAATAGAAATATCTTAACTGAATAACAACATTAAATAACAAAAAAAAAAAAATATATATATATATACATATATATAGATATTTCAAAATTAAAAGGCGGCATTATTTACAATAACAATTTTTTTTTTAAATAAATAAAGAAATATGTAGTATATGTGTATCTTACTATAAATCTGATTAAAATTTAGTTAAATTACAATTCCTACACATAAAATGAATCTCAAATTAAATGTTGAAAATGTTTAGTTTATTTTTTTTTTATTTTTGATTATTTTTCAATAATTTTTGTGGTTTTTTTTTTTGTTATTTGTTATTTTCGTATTTATTATACAATACACACTTTACGCATATACGAGTATAATATCATTTATACTTACTCTATAGAAAATAAAATAGATGAAAAAAAAAATAACATATAAATCGGAAATGTGCTCGTATATATGTAATGTGTTCGTACGGGTACGTTCATATTAAGTATATAATGTATCCACCCGCCTCTGTATAAACTAATGATTTCATATTATTATATTCAAATCAAATTAAGAAGAAAAAAAAATGTATATACTCGTATGGATGTAATATCTCTTATAAGAAGTAAATATCTTTTCAAAAAAAAATTAATAGATAAAAAAAAATATCAATATTTGTGTGTACTTATTTTATATAAACATACATACATAAAAATGTATACCTATATAAGTATGAACATTATGTGCAAGATACATACATACGTATATAGTATATACCTGGCTCAAATCTTAATTGATTGACTTATCAAAAAGGCCATGAAATAGTTACAAGTTTTTCAATATATGTAATAATAATATTAAATATATTGATGATTATTAACATTACAAGCGCGACGATCCCATATAATAACCCATTATATGTATATATATATCGATATTCGATACATATTTTATACACACACATATACACACAAATAAATATTATTTACATACAAAAATTACATAAAATATTAGTGGATAAAGGTATATTATATGATGAAGTTAAGTATAAGAAGAGAAAAAAAAATATGTAGAGAGAATTTTACAAAGATTTGCATATATGTTTAGAAAAGGAATTTAGATTGAAATCATCATAAATATATATAAATGAAAATTTGTGTTATGTTATATCATGATGCGATGCCCCCGCATGGTGGTATACGAGTGTACATTTACATACATTTCAAAATTTACAAGTATGTATATAATGTAATATAAATATATGTTTTTATATACATACATATAAGTATACTTTTTAGTTTTTCATATACGTACACACATATGTTTATGCATTATGCATATTATAGAGTCTGTCATTTATATACACAGTCATTTTTTAGAGTCTAAATCGAAATTAAATTCTTGCACAATTTCCTTGGAGGTCCCTTATGTGAAATATTATAATACAAACATACATACATATAAATATATTATAGTTACGAGTATATATACTCGTATATTTAATGACAATATCAAACAAAACCATTTCATGTAGATACGACATGGTACATCTAAAAACTATATAACTGCTATTGCTATATTATCTGCATACTATATATCCATCTATAACTATGATACTGGTATACATGCACATCTAGGTACATTAAGATCGTTTTTATTGTACATTACATATAAAATTCATTCATTTATTCATTTCATTCATTCATTCATTCATATTCATTCATTCAATCAAAATTGTTTGAATTAAAATGTCGGTTTGCCTTTTTTTTCTCTTCTTTTATATAATTGCGGCGGTATAAATGTAGGTATGTATTTGGTTTTTTCTGTTTCTCTAATCGATATCTCATCATGATCTTTTTAAGAGTTTTTTGATGATTACGATTTTGTTTGATATTTTATAAATGCACACAATATTCATTAACAAACACAAATAAGAAAAAAAAAATTATAACGTTTGCATGCAAAGTAATTGCAAACATAAATACAAGTACCTACATGATATTTATATATATAGCAATGGTAATACATAAATACTAATAAAAATGCAAAATATTGCGGCTATATGAGATTATATGGATTTAGAGGTACATATATGGATAGTAAGTGGAGGTGTATTCTATATATGTATTCTATAAAAGATACTGTACATTGGTATAAGACAAGACAACAAAAACATACGTTGAAGACAACAAGTTTTTGTTTAATATTTCAATAATTTTTGAATTTGAAAATAGAAATACGATTACGAGTACGAGTACTTCACATGGTCTATAGCATAGCAATATAGATACACCCTTTGTATATGTTTTGAGAAAATATTTTAGCACACAATTTTATACAGTTTGAATTTATGCAAAATACTTATTTGAACAAATAGACAAGAAAACGAAAATAATTGAAATGAAATGAACGACTGAATGAATAAATTAATGAATGAATTAATTAAATGAAATAAAAACAAAAAAAACTGATCATTTATTGTACTAATGTAGTCAATAAAATTAGTTAATTTACGTGACTTTTACTCAAAAAACATAATTTAAAAAGAGAAGAAAAAAAAATTATCATATCATGTAGGATTTGATATGAATATGTATTAAAATTCATTAAAATATCCAATTTAGAAAATTAGATAATAATATACTCGCGTATACGCATATCATTTAAAGTATGTATTATACAGTCGACTCTCGATAATTTGAAAACTTGTTAATTTGAATCTCTCTTCTCTTGAAAAATACTTGATAAATTGAAAAAAAAATTAATGTGATTTGGTTGTCTCTTCTTCCGATGGCGCTACAGCCCAATTCGAGCACTGGCTTCCTGTAAAGCTTGTCTCCAGTCCTCTCTATTCTTTGCCACTGCCTTCCAATCCCTAATGTGCAGCATATAGATTTTGCATCCTTACTGACTGCATCAATCCATCTTTTTCTGGCCCAACGAAGTCTGTTCAACTTTATGAACCTATGGATAGTGACAGATCGTCATATATTGTGTACAATTCCTGATTATACCCCAGCCTCCAAAAGCTCATTGTACACACCGCGGTCCAATTATATGTATACCTCAGTAACTTTCTTTCAAAGGTATCCAACCTGATTTCGTCTTCTCGGTAATTTGAATTTGTAGAAATAGAAATATCATCTAGCTCGCCGACAATTCATAATTTAAAGTTGGGCTTCTCTACTCTTTATAATTTGAATTCGGTGTCGGTGATTATTGTTTTTGAGCACGAACCTGTCGTTTCGGTAATTTGGACTTTTTCTCTGGTTCCCCCCTGGATTTCAAATTATCGAGATGCGACTATACCTATTATGCAGATTTTATAGACGTTTAAGTATAATATGAAATAATGATATAAAATTAAAAATTCAATTAAAATGTTTATATTTAAATTTCAGATAAACAACAACAAAACAAAAATTTTACTTTACTCTCGTTTATTTTAGTTTTTGTATTTTGTTTTGTCTATTTGATTTTATTTTCTTTCGTTGTGCATTCATCATTTTCATTATTATTACGAGTATTTATGTATGTGTGTGTGTGTGTATGCTTGTTTGAATATAAAAATATTGAACGCTCTATAACGTATCATTTTTTTAAAGAGGTGCATAAATAATGTGCATATTTTCATTTTTTTTTTTTTTTTTGGTTTTATAATGCACCTATCAATTGCATAAAATTCATAATAGGTATATTTATGTACAAAAATAAATACAAAATTGAAGATTGAAATATGTAAAATAAAACAAAAATACCAAAAATAAAGGAAAAACAAAAAGAAAACAACACTAGAAAAACAGAAAAAAATTTTTTTTTTTTTGTAAATTTTGTATAGGCACCAGTCTACTACATAATAAATCAATTTGCATTCAACATAAAATAGAAATAAATTATATCCTATAAATATACCCTCGCTATAGTATATGATATGCATAATATTTTCGTATATATACATGTGTATTTTAATATTTATATAAAATGTCTCCCAAAAAACTAAAACAAAAAAAATAAAAAATAAATTTTTTTCAAAAAATTTTCGTGTGGGTTTAACAAAACTTACTTACATAGAGCCTCAATATTCCCTATAAGAAGAGTATGTACAATACATATATGTTCACATATAACAAAGATATTAACGCGAGTATTATGAGTATATGTAGATGTACATATATATACTTGAAATACATATGATCCAGTTTATGGAAATTTTACAAGTTCAAAAAAATATTATTTTTTTTTTTTGCTGCATTGCATTATGAACAATAATAATAATAATAACAATAATAATAGTAATATGTATTTTCATGAGCCTACATATTATATATTATGCTGACAACTATTCACAAATCACAAGCCAGAAAATAAAAATAAATATAAAATGAAATAAAATAAAATAAAAAAGGAACAGGAACAGAATTAAGAAATATTTTTGACAAGAAACGATTCTACATTATGATATATATTCAACTCAACTCAACTCAACTCTATAATGTATACATACACAATATTTTTATGTAAAGTAGATGCAAATAAGACATAAGGAAGAACAAAATAAGAATATAATTACGATTATGATGATGATTAATGTTTCTAAAAAAAAAAAAAATAACAGAAAAACTATAGCAAAAATAGAATTTCCTTATTATTTCTGTCCTGTTGTGTTGTGATCTTGTCATGCATTCATGTATTCGAATATAAATTAAAAGTGATAAAAATATCATCATAAACGATCCACGTACATACATGTAAAAATATGATGCATATAAGTACATGTACATTTATAATGTATGTGTCTATCTACTGATCTACTATACAACAAGTGTCGAAAAATCTAAAAAATCATTTGCATATTTATAAACGTACATTGAGCATACATAATTGGTTATCTATGCGCATGTAGATCAGACACATTCACATAAACACAGACCACCATATAATGACGATTATGTGCATGGAAAAAATAAATTCAAAGTGTCAGGATTCTGATCTATAGATAGGTAAAATTTTATAAAAAAATTTTTCTCGGATATTTCCATATTATGTATATACGTACTCCGTAATTATTGCCTTCTAAGATTTTTTTTTTGTTTCTTAAAGCTAGGATATAGTTTTAGACAATAAAAAAAGATCGCAATTTTGATAAGTTTTGATACCTTGTAAAAAGGAAACAAGAAACAAGGACATTTTTCAAAAAAAAAAAAAAAAATAGTTCCATTCAAGAACCAAAATTCCTTTCAAATGAATATTTATATTTCAAATTTCATCGAAATCGGTTGAGTAACTTCGGAGATATATATATGGTGGAAAAGAAAGCAAATTTGATGCTAGCTACTCTTAAATTAACTTTTGAAGTTTGACTAGACGGGGGGTTTCGAGTACAATGAACAGCGTTTGTCTGAGTGCACAGGTTCATACCTATTCAAACAAGCAACTACAGCAACTCTTAAACTAAATTTCGAAATAATATCAAAAGTTCTATAAATGTGGAATAAACATACTTATGTAGGGTTGATTTATGTAATATTTCAATTGTGAAATAAATAAAACAAATTAAATTTTTCACGATCATTACGATCTGTATATGTAAATACTTATAAATAATTATCATAATTATGTACTACATACATTGTCATATTATAGAAGTTTAAAAATAAATATCTGAAACATTTAATATACCGCATAAATACTCGTATAATACTTTATAGGTAGCCGTAAACGCATGCGTCTTATATAATTTTCACTCTCATTTAATTTATTTACATTTTGAATAAATTTACAAATTGCTACATATATGTACATATACATATGTATATAGGTATTACGTCAAAAATCTTTCGAAAATGATATCACAATCATAACAGAAACATTTCGAATTTTAAAAATATCAAAAAATTAAAAAAATATGAAAAACGATCGTATATAACGTAAAATTTAAGCAATCACAGCAACTAAATTATTGCTAATTATTGCATTTTGCATCTACATATATGCATTATACATAGACATAACACACTCTAATTACTCGCCGTCGTCGTAATACGTATAGATGAGATGAAGTATATATGAGTCGAGTACACGATAGGTATATGTAAATGCATTTATAATAACTACTATGTGATTGCACTCTGCCTGCCTGCTACACTTTTAATACTTTTTTATGCCAATTATGCATACGTTTTCACATTCACATACCAAAAATCATCCATTCTACATATATATGTATGTATATATTATTTTTAAAATGTACATTCATTATAACAATTTACAGCACAGAGTACATATATTATATGACTGACTATAGCACTGTTATAATGTACTCGTATATGTACATAAATATCGTAAACAAAATAATAATTTCTCATATATAGTACATATTAATTATAAATTATTGCTAAACAATGAGAAAATTATTTTTCATCACATTTAGCTATATGTATCCGAGTATTTTTTATTTTTATTTTTATTTTTCGCACACCCCATGCACATTCCAACTTTTCTCTTTCATTTGATTTTCCTTATATCTCTCTAGCTATGTAGTATCAGGTAGTATAAATACTGCATCATGTATGCATGCATTCCTATATGTACAAACGATAGTGTACATACATTACATATGTGTATTACATACTTATATGATGTGTGTAATTAAAAATTTAAATTATTTGTAATATCTAGACAATTTTGACCCGATGCAAGAATAGAATCTGCCCCTAAATAGATTGGAATTTTTTTAATTTATTTATTTATTTATTTGTTTTTCGTTATTTTTCTTTTTCTTCTTCTTTTTGAATGATGACGATTATAAAATTTACAATTTTGCCATCAGTTTTTTTTTTCTCTTCTTCTTCAATATATTTTTGTTTTTATGTGTGTGTCTGTGTGTATGTGTGCATGTGAAAATTTTTCATATATGTGTAAATTATGTATTTATAGTAATCGTGAATATATTATACATTATGTCGCCACCACCAACCACTTTTATATAGCATCCCATATGCATAACTGTATATGTACATTATGTACATAAATGTATAGAATTTTTCTAAATTTAGAAAAGAATTATTTTTCTATTTCTTGTTATTTAATTCAGTATTATGTATTATTAAATTTAGAAATTGAAATCATCATATTACGATAGAAATTCTTATATTATACACGTATGACAATTTAATGACGTCACATGTCATATGGTTTTTTTCGAAATAAAAAAACAACAACAAGAAGAAAAATAAAAAAATACATATATGTATTTATAAATATTTGTATATAATATATATGTTCGTGCCGTATGTGTACATAAATAGAGCGATTAGTTGTATATAGAGGTATCTAATATTTATAAGAAAAGAATGCAAAATATTAGATCATCATCGATTTGTAACATTTGTAATTAATTTATTTAAACATTTTATTGTATATGTTATGTAGAATTATTGTAGTTTATATTACATAGTCGCATAGCTTATATGTATATTGCACTATTGCACATAAGAGTATGTATATGTATATACTCATATGTTATGTACATATATTTATGGTTAATTATTATAAGAATGAAATGAAAATATTGTGAAATTTATATAAAATCTACGCCAAAATGGCAATGTACCAGAGAAATTTATATTTTGCCAAAAAAAAAAAATAAAAAAAAAATCTAAAAAAACGAAAAAAAAATACATAATAAAATGCACCATATGAATATATATGTATTTATATGATGATCATTTCGTTATTATTTTTATATACAATTGATGGCAGTATACATACCTACATTATATGACGATGGCTTGCATTTATGATCACGACGACGACGATTATGATGATGATGATTAGAACGTTTTTGGTATAATTTTGGAATGATGACTTATTGTTTATTGTTTAGAATTTTGAAAATGCAATTTATTAATTTTTATTGCATATATTATGGTCTCATTTTTTTCTTTGTTTTTGCATAATTATATTTACTATTTTTTTTTTTGTGTAACTATAACGGTGAAATTTAGTCATTTTCATTTTTCATTTGTGACGTAAAAAAAATATTTTATTTTTGTTTAAAAATTTTCTTTCTAAATTTTACATGATGATTGATCATCATATACGAGTATTATGAATTAGAATAATAAATACATAGATGATAATTTGTCATTCAAATGATATTTTCTATTGAAGAAAATTTGTTTGCAGACAATAATTAACCGATAAAAAAATGTTTCTTTGAAATTTCAAATATATATACTACTATAAGAAAATTGTTAAAAAAAAAAAACCATTACAAATTACATATTTATCATGCATTTCTTGTATACATTCAATATGTATGCAGAAAATCCAATTATCTTGGTACACGCACAAATTGTGTAATGTAGATCATAAAATGATCAAAAAAAAAAAAAAAAATACAAAATTTTATTTGACTTTGATATTGAACTTAATTCTTAATACAACCGATCAGATAATTTTATGTGATTATATAGCATAGCACACATACGTGTAACATCATATGTGAATATGACATTCGTATTACAATCTAATATTTTATTTTCGTGGGTTATTATGACTTTATGCATAATTTTTATAAAAATAGCAAAAAAAAAAAGAAAGAAAAATAAAAATACAATATCAAAAGTGTGCCTCATATTATAATATTTAGACCCACTTTCATATTGCTATAACAACGTACAGTATATATTATATGTATACCTCAATTTTAATGTAATTATTTATATATAATGTAAGTTTTAATGTACATACTATGTATGTACATATATGTGTGTGTATGTATACAATCTGTATTTATCAATGGTATTATAATATGCATATTCTAAACTATTACATACATACTTTAAAAAATAAAACAAAAAACAAAAAACTGAACAACACAAAAACATCACACACATAACATTGATCTAACCACCTACAATTCAACCATTTTGTCTTATAGTTATAATCGCCCACGTAAAAACAACAAAAAAACTATGACTATTTTTTCTTGTTTTTGTTGTTGTTTTTTATTTTTTTTCTATTTTTTTAAATAAAAAAAAAAGTAGTCAACATTTATGCACATGAATGAAATCAATTTTACTCGTGAATGTACACGGTTATTATACTCGTTCGTACATAAGTACGATAGATTATGGTAGTGGTATACTTATAAATATATGATATATGATATACATATATAGTCTTATATATAGAAATGTAAATCTATGTAAGTATGTTCATCTTCATTGCTCCTTGCATAAATAATTTAGCAATGAAAACATGAATTAACTTAAGAAACTTTTAAATGCTTTTTAGTTTTTGTGTGTGTGTGTGTGTTGTTTTTTTTTTTTTTTGTATTACGATAGAACCGCAACGGGATTAGATCATATCATAAAGTGATCTATAGTGTGATAAGTATGAACGCGTATATATAGGTGTATATTTTAGATACAAAAAATGTATTTATTTTTGGGTATATAGTTAGTGGTAGTGGTTTTATAATAATATTCTGTAAAAGATATAATTTTCAAATCTTTATACATCTTTTTAACGGACTTTTAGCCTTGCAGCTGTATTTACAAGATAGGATTAGACTACAATCTATTTATTACTTAATAGATATGTATAAGTATACGCATTGTACAACTGAATATGCTTTAACCTCTGATAATTTTTTGAATGAATGAAACGAATATGTGAATGAAAAATCTATGAAAAATCTATAATGCGAGATCATTAGATATAAAAAAAGAAAATTTTCATTCACTGATATATTTTCTTTATTTTTATGCGTATATACATATGTATACTGATCGTGTATAGCACATAATATGTAATACGTGGTAAAATGAACATGGTGTATACATATTTTTTTTTTAATTTGTTTGTGTATCTCTATATCGCGTTTATAGACTTTCTAAAATTGATAAAAATTTTAAAAAGAGTCATATATCGTCCACATATATATCTACACATTTTCATATGAAGCCATCAAATAATAATAATGTACACACACATACACGATCAATGTTAAACTGTTGGAGGCTTTAGAAAGAAAAAAAAAATTATAAAAATCATAAAGGTCCGATGATCCCGAACATCAATATTTATGTATATATTGTAGTGGTTTCTCTATAATCTAAACAAAATCAAAAATAAAAATAAAAAAAAAAAGATATTAGGTACCTATGTATGCGTATAAGAAGAAAAATTATTCAACCATCATCATCATAATCATCAGACGATCTGCACATACATATATGTACATATTATATATGAAAATATGAAAAGATCTATTACAAAAAGGTATTGTACAAAACCCAGCAGGTTATATTATGGTCGCAAATTACTTTGCAAACAAAGTACATACATACAAGCATGTACATGTACCTATAATATATGATTGTACAGGATTATTTTTCATATACAAAAGATATAAAAGTATATGGATGTTGTCTATATATCTATATTTACGCATATAGATCCGAGTGTATGTACCTTAACAATAAATCTAACATGCATATAAGTACATTACGCGTACACATAATGCACATCGATTAGACTTTCATATCTGCAAAAAAAAATTTTTTTTATAAGAAAAAAAAAATCAAAACGAAAAGATAAAAGGATAAATAGGTATCTATATGAAATGTATATAATAAATGTATGGCACAAGACAGTCGTGTGCATCGTACATCACATGTACCTATATATTTATGTACATAACATCCACATATTATATTATTATACATGAAGTGTGTTCTTATATAAATTTTCATTTTTTTTTTTCATTTTCAATTTTCAACTCATATATGACTTTATGCGTAGGCATATTTAAAAGGTTCTGTATGTAATTTGTTTTTATTTTTTATTTCTCAAAAACAAAATCTTTGTAATCACCCTCTTTCACCTTCTGTTACGTACATTAAATACATATATATAAACATAAACGTTTATAATACAAACATACTATATGCATATAAATGTATTCTCATGTAGGTATCAACATATATTATGCATATAGGTACAAAGTGAATCTGGTCTACTGGTTTTTTTATGAATGAATTATATTTAAAACCTCGAAATTTAGTACATTCAAAATGTTTATTTTTTTTTTTTTTTTTGCTCTTGTTGGTGTGTTGATGTTGTAGCAATAATGTAGCTATTTAAATTTAA
Organism: Villa cingulata; assembly: GCA_951394055.1. Classification (NCBI taxonomy): domain Eukaryota; kingdom Metazoa; phylum Arthropoda; class Insecta; order Diptera; family Bombyliidae; genus Villa; species Villa cingulata. The sequence goes on from OX596023.1 coordinate 2,660,809, forward strand.
AATCATTTTTGTTGTTTTCATTATAATAATATGCAATGAAATACCGCCGTTTTAAATTTATATAACATACGAGTATCAGTATATAGGTATGATATAGCAGCGAGCAATCATTTTTTATAATACTCGCGTACTCTAATACAATAATGAAGGAAAGGTATAATAATAATGAGCTTATGCAAGAGATTCATTATTATATTATATTCCAATTCCAATTCATTTGCATCCCGCTTCGCTTGTTATACTACTGCACTCTCTTCATAGATCCCACAATCTCTTTATAATTTGTTGTTGAATGTTAAATTTTGTGGTATATGAAAGAGCTACTTATACGTATGTATATATATACAGAGATTATTCTGCATATCCATCATAATATTTGTGTCTATGTACATTCATATTCATACATATATGAGAGTCTATATATAACAGAAAAATCGTAAAATTTCTTAACTATCAAACAAAATTTCATTGTATATAAATACTCATCATCTGATGTAAATGGTACCCACAGCTACATACTCTTGTAGATACATTAAACACGGATGTTGAAAGTTATAGATATATACGATTAATTTTTTTAATATGAATAGATACTGGTATAAATGTATTAAAAATTCATACACTAATATCTGCATAAATGTATTCATATAATATGTACCTAATCATTCCATATATAGAGTTTTATCTTTTATGAATGAATTTGAAAAAACGTCAAACAAAAAACTATTACAGAGGTACCTACAAACGTATTAAATATCTACATATGTATATGAATGAATAATTGTTAGGCTGAAAAATATACAACATACATATAAACATAGTTTGTCAGTCATTTGCACTATAGACACATTCACAAAAAAAAAGCAACAAAAAATATAAAATTAAAAAACAAAATATTACATATATGAAATAAAAATAAAGAAGAAGAAAAAAGAAATATCTATGTAGATACATACATACGAATATTTGAGTAATATATAAATTTTCATTCAAGTTTTCTAGTATTGCCTACGCGCAATTTAATTTTTCGTACATATACCTAGGTACATACATATGTACATATACATACGTATATAATATCGTTTCGATTTCAAATGACACCAACGTTCTCCAAAATGAAAAACAAAAAAACAAAAAAAAAAATATCTATACACAAATATACCCACATATGAATGAATTTTATCTAGTGTCGTATGTATATCTATACGTATGCATTTATCATTATTTATATGAATATACAAATGTACATACATATATATGTGTGTATAAAGCATACAATGCATATATTTATGTATGTTTGTATATACAGGTAAACATTATATTATACTACCGATAGATTAATTAATGAAATAAAAAGGTGCTCGTGCCACCTCTGTTTTCTCTAATTTCGTTCTATTACTACTACACACTGCTATACAGCAACAACAGCAACTACAACAACAACAATAACAACACAACTTCTATGTAACTATACTACGGCTATACTAAATGCCAACTACATATTTACTACTACAAATACAATCACTCTGGTAAGAAGTCTACATATACGAGTAGTGTAGTCTACAAATTTGTAAGCAAAAAAAAAAAATACAAAATACAAAATACATACAAAATGTACTTACATGTACATTATCACACTTTTTTGTATTTTTGTATAATGCACTTTCGAATCAACATTATTAGTAAAAAAAATCAACAAATCAACAAACCAACAAACAGCAATCAAACAAAATATGTATAAGAAAATAAGTATACTCGTATGTATATAAAGGAAAAACTTTTAAAGTCATATTAGATATTAGATATTAGAGTAGTGTATATATACAGCTTAAGTTTAGTTTTTTGTTGGTTTTTTATTTGATTTTCTGTTTTTTATTTTTTTTCAAACTGTCGTAAAAATTTTCTAGTGTATATTACAAACAAAAATATACATAATAATAATAATAATAATAATAATATGCAAACAGGTAAAGGCGGAAAAATATACATAAATACACGCGACTATATGTGCATATAATATCCACTTAAAATACTTACATATATGTACATATATCCACAAATATATAGAGATACACATACATTATATGTCAATATGCATTTCATTTATAATTTTTGTAGCAATAGAAAATGCATAGATAATTATTACATATGCTCAAAAAAGTTTTTTATTCATGTTTTTTTTTTTGTCTGTTATTTTAATTTTTTTTTTTATTTATTTGTCGTTAAAATGCAATAGATATAACATAATGAAAATATAAAAATTCGGTAACGGGTGCAATATTCAATAACCTACTTAAAAAATTCATTCATTTAATAATAATAATAATAATCTTCTGATCATGATGATGATCATAGCGATGTAGCGATCTTCATCATCATCATCATCATCATCATCATCGATCGCATCAGTAGTAATAATAATAATAAAAATTTTGAAAAAAAAAAAAAAAAAATTAAAGAGAAATTTAATAATAAAAAAAAAAAAAAAAAAAAAAAATAAAACTGTTTACTGATACATAAGTTTGGCGCCATAAATGGTAATAATTTTTTACCTATCCTCCATAAATATGTATATTCTTATGTATTTGTACATTTATATGATCTGCAATATCATATCCACATATGTATGTATGTAAATATGAGCGTATGTACATAAAATAAAATTATAATTTCTCAATGTTAAATCGAAAATGGAAATTACATATTAAATACATATTAACTTATAATATGAATATTTGCTGTGTGTTTATAGTATGCAGTATATATGTACATATACGATATACAATCGATGCAACATTCATAGTAGGTGTCGGAAATCGAAAATCAGAAAAAAAAATTACAACAGCAGAAGATGAACAAAAAAAAAAACAGAAAAAATTTATTAAAATTCGATTTTTCTCAATTATTATATAAAAATATTTTGTTGCCATTGTTATGCACTTTATATATAGTTGCTGTTGCTAGTATGTTACGCATGTATAAACTCTTCGTAAATGTATTTGTATAATTATTGTTGCTTGCTTACTTCTTATATGAATTTCGAAAACCAAAATAAAAAAAATAATAATAATAATAATATTAAATTTTGTTGTTGCGTTGTTATTCGTGTGCCACCCGTTACACAATAAAAAAAAAAAAAAATTATACTACCTGTATACCTATTATAATGTACATGCATATTGTATGTACATAATATGCATATATACACCTAAACATATATATGTGTGTGTGTGTATGAAGAAATAAAATAAAAAAAAATAATATTAATAATCATTTTTATGAAGAGGCGAATTTATCATTCATTATATCTTACCTCACTTGCAAATAATTTCGGTCAATATTTTTTTAAAAATACCTACACATTATATGTACATATATGAATAATATTATATACATTGACTAGAAGTCAATCTCATTCATATATATGTGGTGCTTATAATGCCTATATACTCTTAATCATATATGAACATTGCTACAGAAGTATTTACAAACAGATATTTATGTAGTTTTTATATTTATATATTTGTACCTTGTATGTGTACGTACGTATATGTTTGTCCGTATTAATATTAATAATAACTAAAATAAAAGAACATGAGACGCGTGTCTTAAAACATATGTAGGTGTCGAGTTAAATAGTATATTATAGTATCTTGCAACAAAAGCAACAGAGTACATATATCTATATACATATATGTACATATATTTGTAGTATAATATATGTAATATATCTACACATATAGGCACGTATTTATTTACAATAAAAATTAGTTCATTACTTTATTGAAAAAGGGAACTAATGTTTCTTTAATCTTGTAAGTACATATAAATAGTAAATAAGTAAATAGAAAAAATAATTTCTTAAAATTTATTACAAAAAAATACTACGAGTACAAGTAATAAGAAAAAAAAAAGATGAAGAATTTAATTTTTTTTTTGTTTAAAGGTCAATTAGTTAAGGAACAAAATATAATCTATCTCAGAGGATACACACATCAAGAATATTATGAAATTTATATAAAATGAATTCGTTTAAATAAAAATAAATAAAAATTTTACAAATACAATTCTGACGTTATATAATATACCCAGAATGATAAATAATGTTAGAAAATAGAATCCTTTTGAGAAATGAATTTTTTTTATGAATTTTATTTTTTTTTTTTTTATTAAAAATTCAATTTTGAAAATTGAACGAAATCAAGAAAATATTTGATATTTCATTTTTGGAAAGGAAGGATACAAAACAAAAAAAAAATCGTAGGAATCTAGGTACCCAAAATATCTACATAAATGCACAAAATACATATAAGCATATTTCTGAAACACTTTCGAAAAAAAATACAAAAAAAAAAATTCGAACATGATTGCGCACATGACCAAAAAAAAAAAAATGATGTAAAATTGATTTTGAAGATAAATAACATAAAAATGTTTTTTATTTTCCTTATATTTATTGTGTCATATTTATCCACTTAAATGTATACACGAGAGTATAATACATGCGCCAAGTCAAGGTATATTATATGTCATGAATTGACATATTTGATTTAAATTTACGTACATATACTGTTGTGATGTGTATAGGTGCACGATTATAAAGTGCAACAAAACATCAGATCGAACCATGGATCGAACAACATATACTTTGCCTGCCTGCAAACAAAACAACACAAATTATCCTACACGTATATGTACATACGTTCGATTCAAGTTGTAATCGTGAATTTTAAAGTTTCAAAAGTGCCAAAAAACAGAAAACAAAACAAGAACAGAAAACAAAAGAATCATGAAAAATAAAAAAGAAAATTAACGAAAAAAAAAAAAAAAATTAAACAAAAAATCTATAAAAGGAGACAAATTTTCGGCGTGAAAAATTACAAATTTATTATCCATTGATATTGAGGACCACACTGAACTTGAATGAATGAATATGTACATACATAATGTGTTCGTTTATTTTTTTTTTTTTATATAAATCAATATGTAATACTACGTATACACACATCAGTACATAATTTTAAAAGTTCATATAATGTACATTACATGTGTTTTTGTGCGTATGTACATACATACATTATACTTATGAGGATACTACTTGGACTTATGATCAATAAAAATAGTTTTCAGATAAAATTCTATATTATACTATATACCTATAATGTATATATACATACATAATTTACCATTAAATACAATAAAATTACGTATATATATATGTATGTACTTATCTGCATACCTATACATGACGTGTATTACGTTTGTTCTCAACATAAAAACAATCATTTTTGTTTGCTTATTTTGCTTCTACATTAAATGTCTATATATACATCCCCAATTGTATAAGATGGACACATAAACGTGCTTATGATATGTACATACATATATGCATATATAATGCACTAATATGGTACATACATATGTATAGTAAAATATACCTACTTGGTACATTGAAAAATTACATTTCTATACAATATTGGACATAAACAAAAGCAAAAATAAAAGTTTGAATAAATATTTTCAAATTGACATCGAAGACAAGAAAGATAAATAGCAGATAAATAAATATATACGACGCGTGTAATATCCAAATGTGTCCCCCATATATATACTTATGTAATGTACATATATTCTTCATTCAGAAAACAATAATAATGAAGTTTAAAAAATAATGTGCAAAAAAAAAAATATATTTACTCGAATACATTTTATAAAATCGAAACAACAACAACAACAGAGAAACTATACAAAAAATAAACACCATCATACACTATATAACAATACGTGCAACGCAATCGTATACGCATACAGACAGACGTTATTATCTAAAAAGTTGGTATAAGCGTATAAGTAAGTACATTAAGAGTGATATTACAAAGGTGCTAAGGAACAATAAAAAAATGAAATGAAGAATAAAAAATAAAAAACAAAAAACAAGAAAAAAAAAACTAACCTCCTTGGATACTTGTTTTTTTTGTTTTTGTTAAAAACTTCGATTTGTCCGAGCGCATATAATATAAGAATCAAAAATTATGGAGGCGATAAAGGACATAAACATACAAGTTATATTTTCGATTCGTTATTTATATACTTACTATATACATGTACTTACATACATTACATACAACAATAAAGAAAGTCTAATCTTATTATATGTACGACTACCACTACATAAATACAAACAGGGAGAGTAGATAAAAAATCAAAAAAAAAATGCAAAAAAAAAGTTTTTTTTTCCTTTGACTTGCTATATATATTTTTTTTTTTTTTTTGATTTTAGATACAATTTATTTGTGCATTCATACATAATATCCTAAGTGGTCATATATAAAAAAGTTGTACTCTTGTGTACCATATACCAAACGCATCAAGTGTGAAAAAGCTGGAAAAAGATAAGAAAAATGCAACAAATTTGAAAATGATTTTTGAATAGCAATACATATGTTCGACAGCAAAAAAATGAAGTTAAAAATATAAAAAAAAAAAAATATTTAAAGGAGAAAAATCAAAAATATAAAAGACAAACAAAAAAAAACAAACATTCAATAAAACAAAAAAAAAAGGAAAAAAATATAAAATGTTAAAAGTCTTAAAATTGATAAAAAATTTCTGAAAAAAAATTTTTTTTAAAAATTATAACAACTTTAGAATATTCGCATTTAGTACATAATACGCGAGGATAAAAGTGTTTTGAAAATACAACAAGTACATAAATGTGTACATATATGTACTTTTGTATGTATTGTATATAAAGAGAAGAATATTTTTGATAAATAATCAGCAACGAAAAAATATAAATAAAAAAATTAAAAAAAAGTTTGATAAGCTCTATCAGACAAAAAAATATAAAATAATACTTGCATATATTCGTCCATTACATTCGCATTTGTATACTACATGTATATGTTCGCATATAACAGATAAAAATTAATTAAAAAATTATATTTCTTTCTTTTTCTTTGTACAACTGAATTTGTATAAATACAGTCATACCAGTAAATACACTGCAAAGTGTCATACGTGCATTATACGAAAACGGTGTAGTATATACCGTAATAATAAGCACGCCAGGAATAAAATGTATGACATACTACTATGACCAAAAAACTAAGACTAATTTTCAATTTAAATTTCGAGGGTTTATCGATTTAACGAAACTTTTTCTTTAAAAAATTGGTAGCACTATGAGAGAGAGAAATCTGTGTCAGATTTCATGTCAAAAATATTCATTAGTTTGCAAGAGACGCTCATAATGTTTTTGTGAACATTAAAAAGTGATTTCGGTGATTTTTGTCATATCAGATTTTATGGTGAGCAAAGAAGTCGCATTAAATTTTGTCTTCGGAATGAAATTTATTGTGCAGAAACGTTCAGAATGTTGCAAAAGGCCTTCGGTGATCACACTTTGTCGGAAAGAAATAATTTTCTTTCGATTTCTTTGATTATCGTGGTGTTGTGCATTAAGAATTTTTTCCGTCGGGCCTAACTATTAACGAGGAATATTATTTGAGTCTTATGCGTTGTTTGAGCGAAGCTATTCTCATTTGAGCGAACTCATGGTTTCTGCAAAACGATAATACATCGTTTCACACCAAAAATTCAACTCATATCATTCCACAAACACTGTATTCGCCTGATTTAACACCGTGTGACTTCTGGGTTTAATAAACTCAAAAGATCACTCCGGGAACATCGTTTTGACTCGATTGAAGAGATTAAATCGTGAATCGCTGCGTCAATTGAAGGCAATTCCAGAAAAATACTTTTCTGAATGTTTCGAGGATTGAGAAAAACGTTGGCATAAGTGTTTTGTGTCGGGCGGAAACTATATAATTTGAAGGTGACAAAATAGATTTGAAAGAATAAATAAAGAATTTAAAATAAAAAATTGTTCTTATTTTTTGATCATAGTAGTAGTATACACACTTACAAACCTCATAATTTACATTCAAAAAATTATCTTCATTTGTTTTACTTATGTGTATATTTAGCAGCAAATTATTTTTCGAAATTCATTTAATTTCTCATCTAGTGAAAAAAAAAAATATTTTTTTTTATTTAAAATGACATTTAATACATTTAAATAGGATCAAAAGCAAGCAAGAAGTATAGAAAATAAAAATGAAATTAAAAGTAAACAAGTGTATATACATATGTACATTATTTACGTCCATCCATATAATTCAGTATGTATATGCATACGTACGTGAATATACAGATCTCACAAATTTATATCCAAACAGTCATCATTCATAGGCTATATTAAAGCACATAAAGCAATAAACTGTTGATTCTATATATCAACAAACTTATGTACATTTACTATGTGCACAGTGCAAGTATGTATGTATATAAGTAATAATATTGTTAATACCTATATACATACATATTATGTATGTATATGTATATATGCACGTAATTATATGTTATTATTATGTGATCTATAAATAGGCGACATAATCTTTGAACGATCATAAAATTCGTGGGCCAAATGATACAACATATACTCGTATGATGTGCGTGTGTTGTTGTATGGTATGTGGTCATCTAAAATTAAACATTTTATCTTAAAATAAAATTCATAAAACAAAAACAACAACAACAACAACAACAGCAAAACAAGTAGAAATAATAAAATTCTTAAGATAATGTATGAATTTTTTATAAATGTACTTTTACACGCGCACAACGATCAATGTTTGTTTCACGATCACATCACATTTCTTCACTAATTTCTTTTTTGTTTTTTTTGTTGTTTTTGAATCAAAAGAAAAATATTATATGAAAACAAGAAAATATAATATTTTGATTCCTTTTTCACTAGCAGCAAAACAAAAAAAAATAAGCAAAAAATTAAACAATTTTTATTTTCTATAAAAAAATTTCTCTTTTATAGAGGACACTGTCGTATTTTGTGAATGTGTTGTACCATAGTGTTTGTATGCGTATGATGAAGTGTATAAATGTATGTAGCAGTATTACGAAAATATTATATGTACATACAACGCTTTGGTATATGTACATATGAAATATGTCTCTAAAAATAGACAAAATTTTTCTTATTTTATTTTTTGATAAATTAACACACAAAAAAAAAATATAATAAATACTTAACTTTACCTAATTTACGTTATAATCAGCTAATTATTTTCGGATTATTCCCTCTTGCATTTACTACATACATTACACATACACACGAACGAGAAAAAGTATAATAATTATTGTGAAAATTTTAACTTTTCATTTTCATTTTTAATCATCAAAATCGTATAGAAGCAAAATTATTGCATTTCAGCTGTCATGATGCAGCTATAATGCGTGTTGTATAGACATTGTTAATATTTTGAATAAAAAATATTTTTCATTTTTGTTTAAAAAAAAAATAAACTCAATAAAATTTTCCACAAAATCAACAGAAAAACAAAAATTATGCGTCAATTTATTTGCCTCGTGCGGCGTTTTTAAAATTTGTTATCTTTTTTTCTTTGGAATTTCTTTTAAATTGAAATCTCAAAAATTTATTTGTTTCAGAAATTTTACATTTGATAAAATTCAAAAAAAAAAAAAGAAAAAAGAAAAATTCTCTTAAAAACGTACCCGAAATACGAGGACGTTCATTGCATATAAACTTCTTATCGATATGAACATTATTTGATAGCAAAAATATGAAAAATAATTTTTCCGTCTAAAGAAAAACACAATAAGGATATTTATAAGAAAATTGAAATTTTTTTTTTTATTTAGAAAATTCTTTTCCCTTTTAACAAAAAAAAAAATCATCTTTTTGTCGTTTTTCACAAAATTCTCATATAGTTTCCTTTGAAATTATACCGAAAAATATGTTTTCACTTTTCAGAAAATTATTGTAACGAATGTTCCGTGAAAAATTGATAGGACATTTTTTTTTTTGAATTCTTAGGAATTTGATTATTTTTTTTTTTGGTATTTTAAATTTATTTTTTTTTTTTCGTCCTGTTTTATTATTTGTTTGTTTGTTTGTTTATACCTCGTGGATTTGTTTAGCAGAAGCATAAAAATATGAATTATTATGTATGCATATTTTTGTATATAAAAATAACATAAAAGAAAGTGCAAAGGTCATGATAACTTTTCCGATACATTTTATACACATTACATCTATACACAGAACATATGTTTCTATTTTTAGAAACAAAAGCTAGGCTGCGAAATGTGATATTTTTATTCATTTTTTTGTTTTTGTAATCCTTATTTTCCCTCAAAATATAAATACATATGTGCATTCAGGGACATAAATGAATAAATATATAAACGAATATACCATGTATTTGTGAAGTTTGGTATTATTATTACGCTTGTGTATATGCGTTATCATCGGTGATTTTTAATGAATGAAATAGAAAATTTCCATTCGAAATACATTATGTATATAAGTACTACATGCATACATACATAATACCGCATTTATATACGGGGTAAATCACCTATCTCACGAATATATATAAAACTATCTCATTCAAGTTCATGTATCAAGGTGAAGGATTTAATATAGATTTCCCCTGATTATTATTATTATTTTTTATTTTTCATTTTAATTCAATTTTTACTCTCAAAACGCAGATTACATTTATATAGACATTTATACTGTATAGGACTATACGATATAAAATGAAAGGCTCTATAGAAATATATAAAATTTTTCTCTGTATGTACGTATATAAAAAACGAACGAAAAAGAAAGAAAATTGTTTTACATTACATGAAAATAGAAAAATCGATTGAGCTAATTCCGAAAATTATTTTCAAATCTACGAATTCATCTATAGGTACCTATGTACTCGTATATATATGCAGTATGCATATTATCTGTCTATTTGTATAAATTTTTCTAAAGGATAATATTTCTCCAGGATGTCTTTATGGTAAAAAAAAAATTGTTTTCTTGTCTCAGTGGTAGATAGGCTAGTCTATGGATGGCAATAGATAGGGTACATAAAATACTTACGTAATATGCATACCTATACATTTATGTAAGTATATATATACCATTTATGTATCGAATTTGTTGTTGTTTATCGTAAAATGAAATTTTCATGAATGAAATTTCAAATTTCACCGCATCAAAAACAGTATATACGAATACATGTATACATTTATGTATAAACATAGTATTAGATAATATCCTTTTTTTTTACATTCGAATATGATAATATTCAAATAATATGCATGAATATGTATTCTTGTATGGTAAACATACATACACCACCAACAGGTGGATTATTTTTTTTTATTTTTTGCAAATATTTTCTATACTAAAAATTTTCAAATACACATGTGCATAAATTTATTTTTTTTTTTCTGATTATAAAATTTATTTCTATGGTTACGTATTTACATTATTTTTTTTTATATAAAACTTATGTATATGTTTCATATAAATATTATAACCGTAAATTTTTGTATAATAGACACACACATTTATGTAGTAATGTATAATCAGTATAATGATAGATTGGAGCAAACGCGCAATACGCATTATTGTATGTACATTATTAGTGTGTGTAAAATGAAAAATTTGTATACGTATGCATTGTACTTGTTTTTTCATAAATTTAAAGATGAAAAAATGAAAAAAAAAATATAATAAATAAATGAATAAATAAAGAAAATTGCGATGATGATATATGTACGTATACACGTTTATAAATTTATATTAGATAGATACATATACAGCCGATATATAATGTACATATTTTTGTACATATAGGGACGTGTGCCTTTATTTTATATTTATCAGATTTTATGAATGAAATGACGTCAGTATACTTGTTGGAAAAACGTAAAAGCACGTTTCTATATTCTCTACAGTACGCGTACATATATTGAACTGACATTGACATATACTGATTTATATAAATGTATATATTCATGTATAGGAATGTACTGTATATGCTTTATGTGAATGTGATACGTATGTGTATATCTTTCCAAGAATAAGATTTATACAAAATCATTCATAAATACTTACTTTATATAAAATTTAAACATATGGATTTCATTACTTGTATAGTATATTTTTCGCATCCATCAATCATATTATATATATATATTTTTATGGTATTACATGCATGCACAAGGAATAATTATGCATACATTTTGAGATATAATCCGTGAAAACTGTATCACATTTTCATTATTTAATAATACAATATTTCAATTATTCATTACAACACAAAATAGTCACATGTATTGTATTTTTTCTCGAATCTAATTTAATTCTTTACTTCGATATATGTATCTACATAAATATAGTTTGACGTAATGTAATATGTACTTTCATAATATTTTTCCAAAATTAAATATATAAGTCACATAAATTTTTATAGAAAATGAACTAATTCTCTAAAATCTAAAATTATATAAAAGTCAAAATATAAACAAATAGATATTACAAATAGGTATAGGTACCTACATACTCGAATACATATCTAACAAATTTATTACATACAATAATTATTCATAATAATATCACTTGCAGCTCCTAATTTTATTTCACTTATATGTCTGATATTAAACTTACATATTGGGGTATGACGCGTTTTTCGGACGCAGTTACATTTTCAAATTTATGAATGTAAGTACATATGTAAATGGATATGAGTATAAGTAAACATTATTGGTGTTTTGTATACTCTTGTTTGTAAGTATGAGTATATTAATAGGAAAATGAATAATGAATAATATGAATTGAAAATTATTCATATGTATATAAATACAATATCTAAGGGCTGATAGTGATAATGATAATGATTTTGATGATGTGTACACATTACGTCAAGTATAAAAATAATTAAATATGTAATCTATATATAGAAAGCATACAAGAAAGTTAAAAAAAAATATCTACGTATGCACGTATAAATTTATTTATTAGTAGCTATAGTAGTGTATGTGTGTACATTCAACAGTTTGACGACAAAAATTATTACATACGATAAACGATACAATTATAATTATATTATCATCGAATAAATGATGATAAAAAAAAATATAGCAGAGGGTTAATGAACGTAAATGCGTACATGTGTAATGTGTGTATGTGTCTATAAGCTCATATCATTTATATCGAAATTTTGAATATTACGTCAATTTATTTCTGATATCAGTTTACATCCTTGTCATTTGTATAGAATTTATTTATTATCAATATCATAAAAAGGATTATCCATGTGTTTGGATGATAAAAAAAAAAAACAATTTATTATTTAATCCTTTATTTATATGTATCATACATATATTTGATGATGAAATTGTTTTGTAAATTCAAATCAAGAAATTTTGGAAAATTTTGAAAATTTTCTCTACCAAAAGTATACGTATGATGACGATATTGGAGAACATACATACGTAAATTATAATCACAAATTTTAATCAAATTATAAAATTAACTATATTTAACTGATAAGGATCCTTCTGTGATAGTATTAATCATTCCATCTCATAGACTATGTAGTACCCATATTTTATTGTTTTGTTGGACCCAAAATTCTCCTTATTTTTTTTTCTTTCAAAATTGTTAATTAGTTAACTAAATATTTCCTATTTCCTATCACAATACAATGAAGAGCTTAAGAGAATATATTTACATATGGAATATAAATACAGATACAAACCATATTGCTGTTGTACAGTTTATGTGATGCTTAATATGTATCCATATTAAGATTGTATTGAGATAGAGACAATGAAAAATTACCAAATTTAGTAAAGTTTTGCAAAATCAACATTACAATCTAAATCTATACACACTTCTATATGATTATTCCTAAATGTCAAATGTAAAAATTATTCTCGTATAGATTATTTTAAATGGTAAAAAATTTTAATTAAAAATCAAAATAGACAGAAAATAGAAAACAAAAATAAAAAACAAACCAAAATTCAAATTAATATAATTCATTATAACCAAATAAGGACAGTATAGCAAAATAATCTTAAAATTGAAATTCATTTAATTTTTTTTCCCCCATTTATATTCCTCTGTATCTATATACGCATTTCTATACCTATCAATGTCTTTTTAATAAAAAAAAAAAAAATTTGACTATCAAATTAGCATATAAATTGTATACACAGACTATATACATATTACTCTATATAACTCTTAAAAACAAAAATTTAGAATCATGTTACATTATTATGATGTGCGATTTAAGTAAAAACAAAAAAAAAAAAAAAAAACATGAAATAAAAATAATCAAAATTGAAAAGTTCCGCAGTCGTTCACATAAATTTTATACCGCAGAAACGTTAAAAGTTACAACAAACAGAAAACAATCACACAAAGGCAACATATGGAATATACATACAAATATACAAATACACATATACACACCACACATACTGGAAAAATATTCTAATATCAAAAATGTTGATTTCATTTTCAATTATAAAGATTTTTTGATCATTAAAATGTAATTTTAAAAACAAATCCATCAGAGGAGAGGATTCATTTCATTTCACTTTTCATTACAGACTGTATACAGACTATACACTATCTATAAAGAGAACTGTCTGAATATAAAGTGCAAAAATTGCACAAAAATTACATATAAATATTTCACAGGAAAATAAATTTCAAATACAAACAAAACAAAACGAAATAAAAAGAAAATTATTACGTAGTGTGTGAGAAAAATACTAAAGAAAAACCAAAAACCAAAAAACCAAAAAAAAAACGAAAATTTCATTTTCTATTTTTTCATGAAAAATATAGAACAGTTTCAAATATCTATGAATGTGTATGAAAAATAGAAAATAATGCATATATGTTTTTTTTTTATAAAAAATCTAAGAAAAATATATTTTTTTAAAAATAGAACACATAACATAATGATGTTGATGATATCGCCGTGTGTATTTGTATATGTGTACGCGTAAAGATGCTCATCCGAAATGTATGTATATACAAGAATGATGAAAATATATTTGCATGAATCTAAGCCTAAGTGTGTAGATTTATTTAAGTACACATATATTGGGTCATCCCACAAGTAAAATACAAGTTTTTCCATAAAATCATGTTCAGGTATACAAATACTATTTGACGGGTTTTTCTGTCAATATCTATAAATAGTGAAGGATTATCTAGTATATTCTTATTGTTATCTTATTCTAATTTTTCAAGTGTCTAGTATGAGTCAGAGGAATAAATTTTACAGTGTCAAAATGGAAGAGACCAAAGAGCATATTCGCGGGGTATTATATTGTCTACGTATTTAAAAAAGGCAACAAACGCCACAAGAGCGACTAAAAACATTTGTGACGTGTATGGTCAGTCCACCATAAGTGAAAGCAAAGTGCATAGATGATTCCAGAAATTTCTGTTAGAAAATTTTAGCCTCATAAATGCGCCATGATCTGGGAGACCATTTCAGTTTGATGAAAACTTACTTCGACCAAAAGTTGATCAAAATCCGAATGTTGAGGAATTAGCGGAGACACTCGGATCCACCCCGTCCATTGTCACTTAAAAAATATTGAAAAGTTGTCTAAGTGAGCACAGTGGGTACCACATAAACTTTCAGCAGCCAATCTTCAAGCATCTCCTTGTAAAAAAAGGCACATTACTTATGGGATGACCCAATGCATATCTATCCAATTGAAATTTAAACATTTATATGGGTATTATATGGATATTTATTTACGCATCATATATGTGTGAATGTGTACTATTTACATACATACATACATTTGTACTTACTTCTGTTATATTTTAGATTCTAGACAAAAAAATATATGTACGTACTTTCGAAATACTATGTCATTTTCATCATTATTATTTAATGAAAATACTTAAATTAACACTTGCATATTTATAACAAAACTCTATAATACTTATACACATTATACGTATACGACGACGATTACTTTACACTTGCGTATTATATGGTAATTAAATTACATACACATTTGTTCGTTGTGCGTGTATTATATAGATTTAGATATATACACATGCGTAGATGAATTTATATACATAAAAAAATTACAAATGTAAATTTTTCTAAATCTAAATATTATTAAAAGATTATTTAGTCAAATAATAATATTTTTTTTCATTATGGTTCAGTTTTGTGTTACGTGCGTGAACTATATATACATTACTTAGTATACAATATGACAACGACGACGGCGACGTGTGCCGTATATATTTATAAGATTTTTGTTACTTTCTTGTAATTTATATATGTATATACGAAACTGTGTATAGTTATTAGTTATAATATGTTAATTTTGTGTCTAATTTCATTTTTTTCTTTTTCTTCAACTATAATATTACAAAATTTCTACAATTTATTATATATCTAACCTTTCTATAGTATACAACTCGTCGTGAATATACATAAAAAACAATTACATACTCGTACATATATTATATCATATACATATCTCAGTCTCAGCTATACGGTATCATCACAGATAGAATTTAGGTAAATTATATTTAATTAAAATATACAAAAATAAGATATATGAATAAATTAAACGATAAATTAATATCAAAATAAAGAACAGAACGCTGAACATGTAATAAAAGATTGCAGTGTACTATATAGAATAGAAGCTGGATATATATACGTAGTGTATACGAAAATTAAAGAATACACTCTTCTTCTTACATACATACATACATACATACGTGTACATTTCATATATAGTACAAAAAATATTTAGTTGACTGGACATAATATGCAATAATTATTTGTCTAATTTATATAGAGGCCCCACATATCATATAAATGTGAGTGCTTTTGTTTAGCTCGTTAAAATTTCAAAATAAGAAACCATACATATAATATTTCAAATAATGGTTGTTTGCAATTTGTGCTCTTATTATAATATAAGACAGATAAATGCCCCTATTAATGTGTGTGTTGTGTATATGTATATACAAACAAAATTTATATTTTTTACTCGTATTATAATATGTATAGTGTATAGTGTGCGTGTATGTGTGATAATTATCTCATAATATATTTTTGTTTTTAAAATTTTTCAGTTCAAAAAGAAAAAAACAAAGAAATCTAAATTTATATTAAGTCAAAAAAAAAAAAAAAAAAAAACAGCAACAACAACAAAAATACAAACAGAAATATAAACATATTAATTATATGATAAAAATATCTGGTATAATATTTTTCATTATTACAAATACGTAACGTAGATTATATGAAAAATTTTTGTAGTATATATTATGAGGTATGATGAGTCTATATACTCGTATACCTATGGTAGTGTATTTATAGTGTTTTAAAAATAGCTTATTGATTCGCATACATGAAATTCGTGTATATATGCAACGTACAAACATATATCTAAATAAATACGTAAAAATGTTTTTATTTTTAATTATGATGATTAATAGAATTTATTTTTTTTAAATTCATTTAATTAATATTTATACCTATTATAGCTACATTCTACATTACGTTTTGGTTATATACCAAAATACACATGTGTATACATATGTAATTTTTGTATAGAAAATATTGTATTCGGAAAATTCATTTTAAAATATGATATAAAATACCTACGTGAAAAAAAAAAGGAATTAATAGTACCAAAATATGATAATCAAATATAGAGAAAATATCAAGAATCCTAATATTGCATTGAATTGACTTTAATTAGAATAATTTTTTTTTTACTTTTAAAAATAAATTTAAATTCATGAAATGAATACATACATATATCATTTATCAAAAAAATTAGGGAATTCATATCATTTTTCAGATCAGTACATAATTTTTCAGTTTTCAAGTTTGTAGTTGTGTCGTGAAATGAACGATCATATCAATTTTTTTTGTAGTTTACTTATCTCTTAGTTGTGTTTTTATTTCATCTGTTATGCATTTATTTTCTAATATTTCAATTTCTATGCCAACTAGTCAACTAATAAGAACTGTCAAACATTATCTACGAAACTACGAAATACAAAATTTACGTTTGAAATACCTACAGTTTTTCAAAACTTTCGTATAGTTTGTAAATGTATCGGAAAATGAACTACGAAAACTGAAAAACTACAAAGATTACGAAGTTTACGATAGACTGACAGTAAAATGAATCTCCTATAATGTCCTGTATATAAATTTATTTTTAAATATTCTTGGAAATTTGAAATAAAATATAAAAGTATACGTAATACATTTTCTTCATTATACCTTCCATATAGTATACTTTTTTAAATTTTAATTTTGAATACATCTTTTTCATATTAAATATACATTAAAAGAAATATCAAATTCAAAATAAAATATCATTCAGGGTATTTGGAAAATCTTTTTTCAATGGAATTTTATTTTTTGTAGTACCTATATAGTATACCTAATACCCATATTTTTTAATTTATTATCCTTAAAAGTTGAATGAAAAATGATGTTACGCTTTTGAATATAAGATAGATATACACGTATACTATATTATGGAGGGACATCAAAAAAAAAAAAAAATATAAAAAAAATAATCAACAAAATAACAAAATATAAATTTATCTCCTAATATGTGTAGTAGTTTCATTCAAAATGTACCTACCACGACCACCATATATACATTTTTGTACAGGTATTATAGGTACCTATATTCTATTCCTTTTAAAAAACATTGTTACATTATTTATAATATTTTTTACTACATACATTGATAGTTACGTATCTTGTATACTTCTATAATTTTTTTCAATATCTCGTATTACATTATTTTATGCTGCAATGATGATAATAATGATGTGAATATGTTGTGTTGAATAATGAAAAATACATACATACATAAAGGCCATCATATGATAAAAAGTATGAACAAAAATATATAAAACCAAAAAACAAAAAAACAAAAAAAAATAACTGCCACAAGTCACTAAATTTTCATTAAAAATAAACCAAATATTACTTTCTATAAAATCCGAATGAAATGAAAAATATCTTAGCATAATAAAATTGAATGAGATACCCATAAAACGCCCATATCAATTGGTAGGACGCGTGCCATGTGTCATTCACAGTACAAACACAACACAACCGTTTCTCACACAAAAAAAACTTACAAAACAAAATAAAAATTGAAAATATTACACAAACAGAAATGAAAAAAAAATGTAGAAAATATATAATTACTCCAAGTTTAAACAACAACAACACCGAAAATGAAAATGGGGGGTTATTTAACTTACACAAATGCAAAAGAATTGAGAGAACATCAAAATATTGGAGCTTTTTTTTGTGAAACAAAGAAGTTGCCCCAGCTTCATGCACACATGTAAATAATGTTACTCCAAACGTATATGAAAAATGCATTTTATTTGAAGAAAATGAATGAAATCACTCATTTTTATGTTTCGATAGTGCTTGTGGTGATGGTGGTTCAATTTCTGAGATGAGCTTTTTTGTATCCAATTTTTAAATCTCCGAAAACATTTATATTTCTCCTCTTTACAATTTAAATTTAGATAAAAATAAAAGATATTAATATAAGAGCTACAAGTGAATAAAATAATCAGACAGGTAGGTATCACAATGAATGAAAGAGAATATAAAATTTGAAATTTAAATACTTGTATTATTTACACCACACCAAAACTAGGGACTGGGGAGTTCTATACAATATCATTTGGTGTTTAATTGAATTGAATCCGTAATTATTAAATTTTACGTGCTGCTGCCTATACCTCAATCTTTACCATATTTGGAGTAAATCTAATTTAAACTTGAATTTTATTTTCTATATCACTATAGAAATAACGATCCCATTCTTATTTAATTACAGGTGGTATATTTAACATCGAATATTGGACATATTCGAATGTAATTTAAAGCCAAAGATGTAAATTGTCTGTTACATTACCGTTAATAATGTACGTATGCGAATACATTATCCAGTACAGCATAATTTTTTTTTTTTTGAATTGAAATTGAAAATTAAGTAAAACTCGGATTGGTTGAGATGCGCTTGCGCCAGCCCATTTTCATATTTAAATATCAGCCATTATACTTGAGAGAGGGGAGTATACCGTAACGATACTTACGTCTAATGATTGGCTATATTTTCCCACCTTTTTAAATCGTGCATATTAAAACTAGGTGATTTTCGATCTTGTATTATTTTTTTTACTCCACACATTTCAATCGAAGCGATGTTTTTTTTTCTAATTAATTTTTTTATTCATTTTATTGTTAATCGCTAATTAAGATCAAGCAAAAAAATATAAATTTGTTGAAGTTTTACAATTTTGTATTTAACTTATTACGTACATAGGACCAAAGGTAACGCGGAAATCGTTAAAATTTTACTCAATGTTTTCCACATTCACGTATTTTTGTGTAACTCCTTTACCCAATATTTTTTGTAACTCCTAATTTTCTGTTCATATATTGGTTAGGTACCTATTTTATCATCGATATGAACTATGGTTATCTCTTTCAGACATCGATATGCTTATAAATGTATGTATGCGTTTGTGATATGTCTCCTCAATCTCCTCAATTCGGACACTCAATTAATAAACAAATACCTATGCAATGAAATATTCTTGCGCTCAAATTTCGTAATATAATTATAGTTATACACAACATATAAGCTAGTATAGGGCAAATATAATATGCGTGTGTGTGTTTTATTTAAATATTTTGAAAAAAATTTTCCAATTTTCATGCATGCAAGCTAAAAAAAAAATGTTGTAGTAGTAAATACGGCAAATGAAAATGTGTAATTTCTTTCCTTTTTTTTTTTGTTTCTGAAACTTAATATATACATATGCTGCCGTTCCTGTCTCTTTCGGCTTTTATATTCATATTGCACACATATACTCTTACAACAAAAAGCACACATAAAAAAAGTAAATATTTTTATGAATGAATATTAGTGTGTGCACTTGTTATATATTTATTATATTTATATATGAATGTTGAATATATTTAGATATTTTGAAAAAAATAATTTTCATTCATAAAAACCGTTCGTAAGCTTTGCTCTCGCTTCAGTTGTATTCGAGTATTCTTGTCGGTTAGTTGGATAAAATAGAAAAGAAGAACAAATAAAAGAAAACCTTGAAAAATTTGTTCAGATAAAAATTTATAAAAAAATTTCTGTTATGAAAAGTTCAGTTATAAATAAAAAATAAAAATTAACCAAAAAAGTATATTAAACAAAAGTATATAAAAATAAATGAAGAGTAGTTGTGTGATATATGCAAAATAAAATAAAAAAGAATAAATAAAATTCACAAAATAAAAAAAAAAAACACAAAAATAAATTGCTCACAGCGTTTCAAAAAAAAAATAATAAAACAAAAAGCTGTTCAAAATTTATTATCCTTACTTTCTTTTTAAAAAAAAATATAGGTAAATCCTTTTCTTTTTTTTTTTCAAAATTTATAAAAAGAAAATCAAAACATTTAAATCGAGTGAATTCATAAATGAAATTAAACGAATAGAAAATTAAATTGAAAAAAAAGTTCGTTAAATTACCAATATTTTGAATATTTTTTTAATTTTTTCATTCAAATTAATATTAAAAGGAACAAAAACAAAAACCGAAAATAAATTTTACCGTTACTACAATATTTTCTGGTGATGTATACAGTGAAAATTGAATGAAAATTCTCTGTACATAAAAATTAAAATCTACCATAGAGAAATATTGTGGGGGTATATAACGCATTTTGTAAAGTGATCTTTGATAAATGTTAACATTGTATTTATAGGTTTAGAGCCTTATAACATTTGAAAACAAAAACAAAACAAAAATACCAGAAAAAATTAAAATTCATTTAAGGATTAATAATATAAAATATGTAATAATTATTGACTAGAAAATAAAAAAAGTTTCAATATACATTTGTATAATATTTAATGATATTTATTATCTATATACCAAACCAACCTATTATACTTGTATATGTACATATATTATTATGTACTACGACGACTATTATTTACCACGCAAGTGTGTTATCAAAAATAAATAAAAATAAATTTTCATTATCTCATCATTCAGTATATGATTGTATATGGTGTTGTATATAATACCTATATATACATTACAAAAATATATTTGTTGTTATTCGTATACATATAAGAGTATATTACTGCGGTATGTAATATATGAATGAAAATCAATGAATGAATGAAATATTTTTTTGTATTTTTGCTTTCGTTTCGTGTATACGTGGTACGTTAAGGTTAAATAAATCAATACAAAAATAAAGAAAATAATAAAACAAACAAACAAACAAAAAAAAAACATTTAGTTGAGTGTTATATAAATAGTGTATCCTGCGAACGAAATAATAGAAAAAATCAAATCGAAATTATAAAAGCCGCAGTTCCGTTTACCATTCTTTTTGTTACCTATATAAAATTACACATTATTGTGCCATTTTTGTCAATTAATTTCACATCTACTAGTAATCCAGGTATATCAAAAATTTATTATACACATCAATACATCTATATACATATACATACATGAAATATTGTTTTGTATTTATTTAATATTTAATTTTTTTTTTAAAGTGTAAATGAAAAAATAAATAATTGAAAAAAAAAAATGTTTTAATTTGAATTGAATTTTTATTTCAATAATTTTCATATTTTTTTTTTTTGTTATTTTTAATGATTTATTTTGGTTTTTGTTTAAAAACAAAAAAAAATGTGCAAATGCGTGAAAGTTTACCAGGATTTGTTTATAATTTTTTATCCAAAATTAAATTAATCCTAATTGTAATAATTTTTTTTTTGATTTTTTGCCTAATTATAATAATGTTGAATGATAATTTTGTTTTAAATTAAAGAAAAAATTGAATGATTGAAAGTTTTTTAGTTTTTTTCAAGTTTATTTGTATGTAGAGAAAGAAAAAATTGAAATGAAAATTTAAATGAAAGTGATGGTATATTATTATAATACACCTAAGCTATAATTTGTGGTCGTGGTGATAATGGTTTTTATTTTTTTTTTTTTAATAATCAAAAATTAAAAATTAAATTCGATTAATTAACAAAAATAAAATAAAATACAAAATAACACAAATCAGTGATATATGCGGTAACGCGAGTATATGTACGAACACATTATACAATAATTATTATCCATAACACAAATAACAAATAATAATAATCCTTTGATAGAATTATTAATATTATCTTGCATAGATAATGCCATAAAAAAAAATAACAAATAATATTATAATATAACAATAAAATAATTTGATTTTTAATACCAAAAAACATAGAATATATTTTTGGGAATTAAAAAAATACCTATACCATAAAAATAACACGCTGAAAATACATACTAAATAAATATACATATAAACAAAATGAAGAAAATATTTTGTGATAGTGCTACTAGACTGATTAATAATTTAGCTGATACTGATAGCTACAATAATATAAGAATATTTTTTAACCGTATTAGATACACAAAATATAGAGCAATACATATAAATAACATTTAAAATATTGTATACACATATACATATGTGTATAGTAACAAAAATACATATATAATAATTTATACATTACATACATAAAAAAGAAGATAATTTTTCTTTTAATATATTAATACTAAAACAAAATACAAAAAGAAACAACAAAAGAATATCTAAAAAAGAAGGCTTCTTATTATTTTTATAAATTCATATACAATATTATTTTATCGCAACATATTTTAACACAATTCTACATACTATAATATATAACAACAACTACTACATTCATATAGATATGGAAACAAATTCAAAAATAAATAATGAATAACATGACATATACGTAATTATATACAGTAATATGTCACAACAATAATAATAATAATAATTTTGTTATCTAATTTTAATTTAACATAACAAATTATATACAGTGCCATTAAATAAATTGTATAACAATATACAAGTAACAAAAATAACAAAAATACTCGTATAATCTACAAATCTTTTAAATTAATAAATTAATTATTAATAATTTAAAAATGAATCAATAACATAACCACAATAATACGCGCGCGCCATATTGCAATTATCATCATTCCCATATAATCATCTTTATCGTTCGAAATAATAAAATATTCGTACATATGGTACATATCCAGCAATGAATTTTTTTAAAAAGAAAATTTTATTTTATAATAAAATTATATAATGGTTATACGCACAAATAATATTTTATGCTTAAGAAATTAATAATAAATTCAAATATGAAACCGAAATCAAAAATATAATTAACAATAACAAATATAAGAAGAAACAATATACTTATACGTATATTTTATTTACTATAATAATAAACGTTTTGTTATACAATTTTTTTTTGTAAAATTGTACTTCGATTAATTTTATTTTTTAAACATTTTTTCGTTTTTACATAAATTTTATTTAAATAAAATTTTTAAATATTTAAATATTTTGTTTTATTTCGAAAAATTACAAATATAAATTCCAGTGTGAGTAATCAAAAAAAAATAATAATAATATTATATACATATAACATTAGTTGATGAAATTTGATTAACAGCATATTACTACTTATATCTAGTACTCTTAAATCGTGTAAATAATTACTCTACTAATCCTAATTGCTTTTTAATAATACTTTTATAATTCATACATGAATACTAACAATCAAATTTTGGGTGAAGTGAAAAGGAATCGAATTAATTTTATAACAAAAGAAAGCCTTTATGAATTTTACATGTACATATACTAACATTCACTATGCTAAAAAATGAATTTATTATGAAGGACTCTATAACATTCTTTTTTTTTTTTTAAATAAAATTATTATTGAAAATCGAATCAAAAAATTGATATTATGTACAATAATTTAATAGAGACACACGAGTTTATATGGATGTGTAAATTTCTATATTATTTCATTTTTCTTTTTATATTTTTTGATGATGTATAAAAGAATAATATATTGTTGCATATATACGTACATCTATACGTACATACTACACAATACAAGATGAAGAATAAGAGTCATTCGACTTATAAATGACCCGTCTCATATAAATGTACAATAAATATATTATATGCCATCAGCTGAGTAGAATACTATGTGTACATATTTATACAGTATTCTGTATTCTTCTGTGTATGACTATATGACATTATATGTAACATATTTAGGGGATTCATTTCATGTTTCAGTTTGTCGTAAACTTAGTAATTTTCGTAAGTTTTTTAGTTTTCGTTGTTCATTTTTCGATACATTTACAAACTATACGAAAGTTTTGAAAAACTGTAGGTACCTATTTCAAATGTAAATTTTGTATTTCGTAGTTTCGTAGATAATGTTTAACAGTTCTTATTAGTTGGCTGGTTGGCATAGAAATTGAAATATTAGAAAATAAATGCGTAACAGATGAAATAAAAACGCAACTAAGAGATAAGTAAAATACGAAAAAGTTTGATATGGTCGTTCATTTCACAACACAACTACGAAATTTGAAAACTGAAAAATTATAGTGAACTGAAAAATGACATGAATCCCCTAAATATAATATGATTCAAATTGATATAAATACTTGTACTTGTACAGTATTAGTATACGTACATACATTACGTCTGGCTAATTTTATCTTATTTTTGATATACTAATTATTATTATAATTTATTTTTTTTGTTTTTCTTTTATAGAAAAATAAAAAAATATAATAATTTATCAAAAATATATTATAATTTCCGTTGGAAAAAAAAATTTCTATCGTACTTATGTATACATATTTGTATTCATCTTACAACATTGTAATACATTCAGTATGTAGCTATACAATTAAAGAACAAAATATGGAACGCTTATATGTATACTTAGTGTTCATATGATTATAAAACTCACGTATGATACACATGAACCTATAGAGTGCAAATCCTAAATACAATATTGAATAGATATTACATATGAACGTGAACGCATAAATCATCATAATAATCCCATATGACAAAAGTTAATTTCTATTTTAATTAAATAAAAATTAAAATTTTGAATTTTTTTTAAAAACAAAAACAAAAAACAACTTTAGTTTTTGATGGTATTTACCACCGCACTTAGTACATATACATATATAAAAATGCCACGCATTTATAAATACAAAAATTGAATACAGAGTAGTGCGCAGGCTTCAAATTAAAATTTATAACAACAATAAAATTTTTTTTCGGTTTTTTAATGAAAATAATTTATATTTAATTTAGAAGAAAAATGCAGATAATCTATGATAGATATATAAAATTTTATAGTAAATTTGAATTTTAGATATTCAAAGAAAAATCATATAAAGATCTATATTAAGGATTTAAGACATTTAGATTGATTTCTAATTGTACATACATTTGTATATGTTTTCTAATGGTTCTTTAAAATGAATTCAAACCTTTAAAAACAATTGAATTTAAAATTAAATATTACAGTCCTTAGAAGATATTTTACTTCAAAATAAAATTTATTTGTATTTTATGATCATATATACAGAAAAATTCAATTATGTATACCGACGGCAATTATTTTTGACATTCATTTTCTTCATCCAAATAATTGGTATATGAGTCGAAAATATACATAACATATCTACCTAGAAAAACTATTTGTGACATTTCAGAATGATCATAATTTAGGAAAAAAAAAAATTCAAAAATTAATTTATTGCACATTAGTTTACATCTATCAGTAAACAACGAGTGCAAAAATAGGACAATTCACTATCCATATACTGTTGCCCTGCTGCTAACAGTAAGACACACACTTTATGCGTATAAAAGAAAACAGTATACGAGTATTGATAATAATTTTGATTAAATCGAATCGATTAATGATATATTATTTTTTTATTATTAATGTATTTTTTTTTTTATTTAAGTAATGACTTCTGTATTATTATTGTAAATTTGATTAAAATAAAATTCAATTGAAAGATGGGGCAATTAAATTTGAAAACAAACAAAAAAATTAAATTGGAAAATGAAAAACTAGAAGCGAAAAAAAAACAGAAGTTTTTCTGTGTATATGACCCACATTAAGAATGTACATACATATACATAAGATCGATCGTTTTATGGCAATGACCACGTGATGGTGATTCTACTCGCATTTCACGAGTTAACAATAAAATTGAATTGGGCATCACTTTTAAAAAGTTGTGTTGCTTATTTTTGTCAATCTATAATGTAAAAAGAAAAAATATATTTTCATTTTTATATTGGACTTTTAATTTTTTTTTTTTTTCATTCACTTTACACGCCCCAAGTTTATAATGTGAATTTATGTGGATATTGAAACCAACAAACCACTAAAACCAATATTGATTTAGATCAAATTTATATAATGATGATTATAAGCGATTTTCATTTAAAGAACTTTTAACTTTTACTTATATACAGAAAGAATATAGAATAGTCACAGAATCCCCAACCATAAAATGTGTCATATATGTACATTATTATGAACGCACATATATCCACACTGTTATGATGATCATGATTCTGTACACAGTACACACTCATCTCACACATGCACGCATGTAAAGCGAGTCTGTCTTTATATACTTTACTCATAAGAAATTCAAGAATTCTATGTACGAGTATAGAAAATTAAATTCATAAGGTCATATGTCAATTGTTTGATTCAGTCTAATTTCAATTAATACTTATGAAACGATCAATTTAAATTTAATTACGTTAGGTGAATTATTTTTTATGTATGTATTTATGTATAATGTACTATATAGCATTATTTTTCTTTTTGTATTTATATTTTTTTAGTTTTTATGTAGTTTCAGTTTTATTTATGTGACTATTATTATATTTTTGTCATTAATTTTTCTTTCATTATTTCAATGCAATAAAAACGCTATTTTTCTGTTCTATTAAAATTTCATTTTCTGTACATTACATTTACACTTTAAAAGAAAAAATCATTGCCATATTTGACTGTGTTATTAAATAAAGAATTTTTTTTTCGAATTTTCTTCTTTTTTTTTTCTTTTTTTTTTTGTTGTTATTGCTGTCGAATTTATAGGTGGCGTAGCCCCTGGAACTTCATCAGCGGCCATGATCATGGAAGGGCTTGAAACCCTAGTGGCGCCATCGCATCACGCATTTCTTTTAACTGAATCAGCGGCAGCAGCTCATTTCAATGTGCTCAGCTTTGATACATGTCTATTCAAAACAGCAGCACAAACGAGTCCATCATCATCATTATCACAATTAGCCTCATCATCATCATCATCGTCGTTATCCACATCAACTGGTGGATTATTATCATCATCCCAGACGAGTCCATCAATTGCGACAACATCAGCTGCTCTATTACATCACGGTCTATCTGCATTAAATAATAATCGACATCAGCATAGTCATCATCAACATCAACATCCCCATTCACATTCACATCATCATAGTCAACAGAATACTTCAATTTCAACCCCAACAAGTTCTGAACAATCGAATCAAAGAACTTCAATTTGTTGTATTGGAGACGTTGATGGTAGTTCATCATTACAACATTCACAACACAATACATCATCATCAGCAGGATCATCAACATCAGTTACAAGCAGTAATTGTAATACAAGAAATTCCGCATCACATTTAACATTAATAAATACAGGCGTCACTAGCACTGTAACTAGTTCAGTTGATACGATATCAGTTAGAGATCAAGATCCAGCTTGTGATAATTCAGATACACAAACTGGTGATCTTAATACACCAGTGACAACATCCAGTGATATTCCATCATTTTTTGGCCCATCAACTGTTGTTGAACCGCCACCAATTACAGGTAAATATCGAAATTCATAATTTCATACAGTATAATACTTACATATGTATATTATATTAGTACTTTATTAAATATAGGATTTTATCCAAAATATTAGGGAAATTTTTTTGCCGACTTTAAAACTTAACTGATCAATGTTATGAGATATAACCATGCATTTTATGCGTTTTGCTTGCAATATAGAACAAAATATATAATTTAATGCATTATTATACAAGATACAAATCTTATACACACATACATACATATCCATTCAAACAACCATAAAACAAATCTGCATAAATCAAATGTTATAATAAAATGAATTGCAAAGACAAAAATGAAGATAAAGTTTCCGAATTAAAAATTTTTCTTTTCAGTTTTATTTTCGTTTTTCATTTCTTTTCTTTTTGATCTATTACTTGAAACTAAATCACATCTTTACTGGCAATTATGTGTATGAGTATATGAATTTTATTTTCTTATTTGAAATTTTGAGATATATGAGAATCTTTTTAATCGTCCAATTTGGCTAGAATTCAATGATAAGACAATAGTACGCACCCATATTACATATGTACATACATACATATTTACATATACACAAATATATGCATATGCACAAAGTTGCCATTATTATATTGTTTCGGATATAATTTTATTCTAATAAAAATTTGACATGAGTTATTATTATTTTACGAAAGAAAGCAATGAAAATTATTTATTTGGCATACATACATTAAAATGAAATCGATCTAACATACTAAATATGCATGTACATTTATATGCATTTTACATTATCGCATACAACATAATATTATTCATCCTGATTTCATGGAAAATATATTTAAATATACACATACACACATTCACATTTTAAATAAATTCTTTCGTCCATTATTAATTAAATGACAAAAATTAGCTTTCAGTAGCATTTGAGTTATATAGAATGTTGTACATTTATGTAGAAGGACAGACCACCATTCTTAAAATATCTCTTGGAAAAATATACTTATACTATATTTGTTTTTTTTTTATATTCTTATGTTCATTGACAAACGATGTTCTTTATAAAATAAACATACATTTTCGACCGCGAGTATTACATAAACACACATACAAACATACATATATATGTATGTCATAAATCAAACATTCGAAAATTATTTTTCTCTTGAAATTGCAACGCGAATTTCTAAGTAATATGTATAAGAAAAATAAAAACAATCAAACCAATATACAACGAATGAAATCACACTGAATAAAAGATTAAAAAGAAAAAAAAAATAATAATACATAATAATAACAATAAAATATTATTAGTACAAGCGTACACACATATTTTGCATAGTGTAAACTATAGAAGAGCAAAGAGCTAATAAAAATTTCTGATTATAATTTTGAACGGAAAGGAAATTCGAGTCGATGAATTTGCAGGAAAATTGATAAGAAACAAGATTATAAAAATATATAATAATAGTATAAATTATAGTTATCGACTTTATCGTATATTAAGAAGGAGATTATACTGACTAAGAATATTACAATGATTATTTTTTTTTTTTGTCAAACGAAACAAAATTGCATATGACTGCATCATAATAGGATGCACAAAAATGTGCATATTATTATTTAAAAATGAATACACAAAATAGTATACGATATTATGACGACGGATAATATATGTAACAAAAAATTTATCTGATTCTGTTTGATTTTTGGAGAATTTTTTCATGGTTTTGTTGGTGGTATACAGTGATAGAAATAGAGATAGGATATTGTTGTTACAGATTATAAATAATTTAAAAAACAAATTTAAAAAAAAAATTTACTAATTTTATTATTTCATATTTCTTTTATTCCATTTCATTTACATGAAGGTTCAATTGAATCAGAAGATTTATCCTTAGAACCGCAGACAGAATCAAGTCCGTGTCGTAGCTTGTGCAGCCCATTAAAGCAGGAAAGAACATCTCCAGCTCTCATTATCAAAGAGGAATCAAGTAATAATAGTTGTACAATGTATCCACATCACACAACAAACAATAGCCAACAAAATACAGACAGTAGGAATTCACATCATATCCATCAATTACATAACACAACACACAATAATCATCATCAAAATCACCATAGTGGTGGACATCATCAATCACAAATACCACAACAGACCCAACACCATCACAATTTACACCACAATCAACACAATACACATCATCATACAAATAACAATCATCAATTGCACCACAGTCAATTACAACCACAACAACAACAACAGCAACAACAACAACACCCTCACAGTCAGCAACACCATCAAAGTGGTAAAATATCATATCGAGGTATTTTCACCACAACAGGTAATCCACCAATGGGAGGACTTACGGTATCATCACAGATAAATTCACCTCAGCTAAATGTATTGCCTGGTCAAATGTCACCGCCATCAGCCGGACTAGCGAATAGTTGGGGTTTACCAAGCCCAGATAAGACACTTTTCCAGCCACCAATGTTCAGTTTACTTGGTCCTGGACCACAAAGTACTTCACAGGCTCATTATGCGCCACAATCTTCTTCGACTAGCACGTCTCCGTCGCACATACACTCGTATACTGATGACAGACCGCAACATGTCGAACTCCTCGGCTTAAATATGGATTGTTCGAGCATAATATTGAAACAGCCATCGCCACCAAATTACAGCAGTGGATGTGTTCCTAGTTTAGATTTGCAACCGTCGCAACCTAGTCCGGAATTACATCAATATGGTCGGCAACAACTTACTGTTTCTACACCTAAATATCAGTGGCTCGATTCACCTGCAGATTATGGTAGTCCACAACAACAATCTCTAGTTCTACCAGGTCCGTCTTCATCTTCATCGGGAGCAACAGGATTGATTCCGAAACAAGAGACATATAGCGATCAACAAAGTCATTTACAAGCACAAGGACATTCCCAGTACGCAAGTGTTGTGCAGTTAGCTGAATACAATCCATCGACTAGCAAAGGACATGAAATTTTATCGCAAGTTTACCAACAAAGTGCAATGCCTTTGAAATTAGTCCCCGTCAAACCAAGAAAATATCCGAATCGGCCTAGTAAAACTCCCGTTCACGAACGACCTTATGCATGTCCGGTTGAGAACTGCGATCGACGTTTCTCAAGATCAGATGAACTGACCCGTCATATCAGAATCCATACTGGACAAAAGCCTTTCCAATGCCGCATCTGTATGCGATCATTTAGTCGGTCCGATCATTTGACGACTCACATAAGAACTCATACGGGTGAAAAACCATTTTCCTGTGATGTGTGCGGAAGAAAATTCGCCAGATCCGATGAGAAAAAACGACATGCAAAGGTTCATTTGAAACAGAG
Organism: Villa cingulata; assembly: GCA_951394055.1. Lineage (NCBI taxonomy): Eukaryota > Metazoa > Arthropoda > Insecta > Diptera > Bombyliidae > Villa > Villa cingulata. The sequence goes on from OX596023.1 coordinate 2,692,968, forward strand.
AATAAAAAAAGAAAGTAAACTGAGCCAACAGCAACAGCAGCAACAACAAGCAGCAAATGCTGCAGCTGCTTCAGCAACAGCAACATCAGCATCTCAACAGAGACATCATCAGCACGGACATCACATGCTTCATTCCGGTGAAGTTTCGATAGTTACTACAAGTCCGACCAGTTTGTAGGTCGAAATGATGTCATCGACCGACTCTAGCCCTGCTGCAGCGGTTGAATGTGACAATATCGGTATAATTGAAACAGACGATGCAGATGATTTAGAATTAGAATTCGACATTTTGCCTTCAATCCAATCGCCCGAAAGTTTTGTTAGTAAATTACCATCAGTTCCAGAATTTTTAAATAGCAACAGGGTAGCCGAAGAGATTGTCAATGTTGCTGACATCACACCTACTACCTTATCGCATGTTGATCATCAAAACCAACAAAATCAACAACAACAACAACAACAACAGCAGCAGCAACAACAGCAGCCACAGAATCAACTAGCTCAAGAAATACAGGCAAATCAATTACAGGAAGTTATAATCCTATTTTGGTTACAGTAATCCTTCATTGCAGCCTTGAAACATCAAGACATGAATTTCAATTTTTCATTTTTACGTTTAAAACTTAAACTACTCGTCGTAATCTCGTATCTATATAAATAATTATTGTACGCATGTGTATCATTTAACTGTTTATACCAACTAAATTAATCATCATATCTGTTGTTATATCTTAAATTTCATATTTTTATAAAATTTAATTTTAACTATTAGGTATGTAACTGACTCTGACTGTTATAAGTGATCATATTGTTGTCTTAATAGCGAAAGATTATTTAAAAAAAAAAAATAGATAAAAAATAAAAAAATCTGTCATCATTTATCTTTGATCAATTTCCACCATCATCATGATGTTGATGCTGATGATGATGATGAGAATGATGAGCATGTCATGAATCAAGAAAAAAATTTTTCTATTCTCTTCTATTGTGGTGTGTTATATGTTGATGATATGACTTCTCCTCAAGATCTCACTTGTCTTCATTCATTTCTATTTCACTTTCAAATACATTTTAGATACATATTATTTAACAGTACATAAGTATATGATAAATGCAATAAGCAATATTACACACAAAATACAAGAAGCATAAAGAGCATTATCGTAAAATTAAAAAAAAAAAAAAATCGAAAATAAATAATAAACAGAAAAAATAAAACGATCTGCTACTGAGAATAATTGATCAAAACTTGATTACGTTTTAATACGAAAGTAAAAAAAAGAAACAGAAAATGTGTACATAATAAAAAACAATCGGTAATCTCGATTACCTCGAATTAAGCAGCCAGCATCTATAATAACAACGTATACATACTCATATTATGATGATTACGTTTATGATACATTACGTTACGTCTTTAGTTTTTGTTATGGGTTTGGGTTACATTGGCATGCTGCATAAAAATGATCGTTATGTTTTGTTGCCATTACTTTACTGATATTATATACAAATACGATCCCAGCAGCAATATTGAATTTGAATACGGTGCTGGTGGTGATAGCGCAGTGATAGAAAACTGTTGTGTATAGGTAGATTTTTTTACGAATTTCATTTTTAAAAAAATTTTAACAGGTGCGGTGCGGGAAAAAGTGTAAAGGATAAATATGAAAAATTATTTCAAAACAAATAATGATGAGATACCTATTATATGATGTAGTATTTTTAACGTAGTATATTCCAAAGAAATGATCCAAGATCCAAGAGATTCAACAATTTATTTTGTTTATCCGTTGAATGTTTTGTTTTTGTTTTTCTCTCTTTTTGACAAATGGTTTATAAACAAACAAAATATATGAACAAAAAAAAGTATAAATAAATCTCATGTTAAAGAAAATCCAATTACAGGGTCACAAAAAAATATGTACATATGTACATACGTACATATTATGTATTTGGTAACGGTGTGATGAAATTTAATAAAAATATAAAATATAAATAATAATGATATAAGGAATTAATTCAAGGTAGTATCTCTCCTAAGAGTGTGTGCATATGCATGTGCTTGAAAAAAAAAATAAATAAATAACCGAGAAAAATAAATATTACATATAAAGATATTTTGGTATAGAGTATAGGTACTTACAATTACAACACATGAAGAAAAAATTTCGATTATTGTACAATGAATGTGAGATCATATTTTTATACTAAACATATTTTATATACACATATACGTACATACGTTGCATATGAACGTACAAAATCATTGTCGTAAGTACACCCGTAAATGAATTTAAATTTAAAAAAAAAAATTTTTTTTTTCTTATTATTATCATTACTTTTATTGTTAATGTTTAAGATAATCTCATAAAGATTATAAATTTTATTAATATAAAAATTTTGATATTTAATTTTTTTTTTCTTTTCAAAATTGATTTATGATTTTTGACACTTATCTGTCAATACATATCGCTGTAAGTGTACATACGAGTCGTACATGTGCATAAAGAGAAAAATATTACCACTGTGATTTTGACATGCTCTATTTTCTACGAAGTTTTAAAGTTTCTTTCTTTCCTATTTTCTATACGTGCCACATAGTATATGTATACCTACATTATATCATGATATAGTAGTACAGATAATGTAAAATTAGACCACGTTTCGCTTTTAAGACAATTTTTAAAATGTGTGATCTTATTTCAGCAGTATATTATATGTATGTCTTTAAAAAAAAAATTTTTTTTATTCATAACATTTCAATGTAAAATGAATTTGCAATGAATGAAAATGGTATAAGTTCACTTTTCTATGAAAATAATGTTTTGTTTCAGATTTGTTATTTTCAATAATATGATTTTTAATTAAAATTCAAAAATTATTATCCTTTAAAATAAATTTTTGAAATTATATTAAATATTTTTTAAATATTTTGATATTTTTACATATAATATTTTACAAGACTTGTTGGTGGACTTACATCACTTTCAATTATAATATCCAAAAAAAAAAAATGATTTCAATTAAAATTCAATATTTTATTTAAACTAAAAAATACATTGAATTAAGAAGAAAATCAGAAAATATGGAGTATAGACATTATGAAAATGTATACTATAAACTAATTTTTGCTTTTCATTCACATACAAAAGAATAAAAATTTTACATATTACCACATATTATTTATCTAAATATTATCCAAAATGAAAAGGAAATAAATGTAACAAAATAATTATTATTTATTGTGCCATATAACATATACATAGAGTAAAGCGAGTAAAGAGAGTCGATATTCCTATTGCATGCTCATGTTGCATGCCTATTTGAATATGTTCAGGTTCACTCTACTATTTCTCTCTTTACTCTATGCTTATCATTATCCATGTTACGTACAAAATATACAGAAGAGAAATGAAATAATTTTATTAAATAATATTAAAACTTTTTCTCATTAAAAAATAAATAAGTTTAAACAAAATGCAAATTTGAATAAGAGAAAGAGACACAAGAAAATTTAAAATATAAATAGGTATGTATATCAATCATTTGTTTTTCAAATTTCAACACATATTTGTACACAATTAAATTCAAAATAATTATAAAAATTATATGGACAAATTACCTTACATTAGGTACATTTGATTGTTTGAGAGTAATTAAGTGATTGTTGTTACTATCTCCTAATATGGATTTATGACAACAAAAAAAAAAAAAAATCTATCAGTTGCATATACTTACTATACTGCATAATATTATAATAATTTTTACTTTCACTGTATAATTATGTGTAAATTTCAAAAAATTATAATTATCGTAAAATTATAATAACTACATTGAAAATAAAACAAAAAAATATTAAAAAAAAAATATTTTTCTAAAGATATATAAATATTTATTACTTTAAATGTAGAGATAAACTGCTTTTTAATAAGCAAATCAAATTACAAATTAATTAAAAAAAAAATAATTAAAACTAAAATACTAAAAAAAGAAAAAACTAAAAAAATATATATATACATACATATAATTAAATATACTATCTATGGTTGTGTTAAAATATAATGATTCCTTATATAAAAAAAAATATATATAATATATATATAAACAAAAAAAAAAGAATTAATTTAAAAACTAAAAATTAAAAATAAATAATAAATAAAACACAAAAGAAAAACATAAAATACAATCTTTTCTTTTTTACAAAATTTTTCCTTTTTAAGTTGTTGTTATTTCTTGGTTGTTGTTATTTTTTTTTCTGTTTTTTAAAAAGATTTTTTTATTTTTCTATATATATTTAAAATTAATAAGAAAAAATAATTCTATATTATATACATATTTTTGCCTAAAATGCAATCTTTGTGTGTCAATCAATTTTAATAATTTTATCAAAAAAAAAAACTAAAATCGAATTGAAAAATAAATGAGAAAAAATATACATCCGGTCGATGATTTAAAATTGCAAAAGAAAAATAATCAAGAACAAAAAAAAAAAAAAAACAAAAATCAAACACATGATAAAAATAATTCTGAATAAATTTAAATTTGAATAGCAGAGAAAATCATCTTATTCTAACTACCATATTCTCGTCTCGTAAGTAATATTTGACAAAAAAAAAAAAGAAAACATAAATAAATAAATAAATACAATGAGCCATAAAATATAATGAATTAACAACAAACTTTATATAAAAAAAAAAAAAAATTCTTTAATATAATGTACATATGTATGTGTATAATTCGTGCAAAAATGACGTACTGTTTTGTAGATATTACTATATTGATGCGCCTGAATGTTTGAATATGTATGTATGAACGTATAAATTTTGTTAAATTTACAAATTGAAATTAAAATTATTGAAAATATGAAAGTTTTATAAAATGAAATTTTCTACTTCAGGATATACTCGTACATATAATGAAAAGAAGAAAAACATGAAATATTTCATCTACATTCATATGCAAATGAAAATAAAATCGATTATTACTCTGCGTTAACATTATCGTGAACAAAATGAAAGTCACGTGATAAGATACAGAAGAGACTCATAGAAGAGAGAGAAGAGGGAAAGTCGTCAACGTTCATGAAATTCAAGCCGACATCGGTTGGGTTTATTTCAGTCGCTCTTTCATACTGAAAATCGAAGTTACAAAAGTTTTATTGCATATAATATCAATGAAATATGGCATCACTATTAAAACAACAAAGGTTATAGTGTAGTAAATGATTTGTTTCAGTTCCATTAACAAAAAAAAAAAAAAAACAGAACATGAACATGAAACAAGATAATGTAAATGCCACCCTCTTACATACTAAACTTTTCATATTTTCAATAATTCTTTCCAAACATTATAATAAATAAATATACTTATGTACACATACATGTAATAATATTGTGAAATTATATAATCATATACAAAGAAGATCTACATAAAAACAAAAAAAAAACCAGATAAGAAAATAAATAAAAATAAAAGTAAATTATTAAAAAAAAAACAAATTAAAATGATGTATAAATAGTAAATAAAAAATTGAAATGATGTGCATAAAATTATACAAAATATATACATAAGTAATAATCAAAAATTATAATTGAAAATTTAAAAAATAAAAATTCATTTAAAAATGAATAATAAATAAAATAAAATAAAAATTTGTGAAGCAAAAATGTGAGATAAATAAACAAAAAAAAAAACAGAAAACAATATATGAATGCATATTATATAAAGATAAAATATAAAACTAATACTAGAATAATTTTATTAATAATAAAAATAATAGTTTAAATAAAAAACAAAAAACAAAAAAAAAACAATTCATTAAATTATCTAACTATGTATTTAAAACAAAACAAAAAAATAATTGAAAAAAATGTGAAAAAAAAAAATAAAATTTAATTAAAAATTATATAATGAAAAATTGAAAAAAATATACTATATATATATATTATTATTATATATACATTATTATATACATACATATATACACATACATATATTATATATCTCTAATACTGTGATCTCATGTTTAATTTGTAAATAAATTTAATAGAAGAAAAGAAAAATTTGAAAAAATTAAAAAAAAAATATGTATTCATATGTATATGAAGAATTTGAAGAAAACAAAAAAAAAAAAAAAAAAATAAAAAAATACAAAAAAACAGATATGAGAAATAAAAATAAATACATTAACAATTAAAAAAAAAATGTTTATTGAAAATGAAATGAAATATCTGTTATCAATAATAATATTATAATAATTATTATTAATGAAAAATTAATAAATTTAAAAAAATGATAATAATAATAATAATAAAAATCACATTAAAAAATTATTATTATTATTTTTACTACCATTTATACATACTACAATAGCATATAATAATGTATGAAACATACAATATTTATGTAATATTAAAAAATAAAATAAAATTAAATTAAATTAAAAATGTACTAAAGTTAAATTTTAAGATTAATTAAAAAACAAAAATTATAAAAATTTATATCTAATTAATTATAATACTAATTTATATATACAAACAAACAAAAATTACAAAAAAAAAAAAAATTTAGTAAATAAAAAGTGAAAAAAAAAAACAAAAACATATTAAAAACATTGACTAACTAATTTTATTATTATTAATATTACACACTATATACACTATTATTATATTTAATAGAATAATGAAAAGAACAAAAATTAAAGTAAACAATATTTATAAAATATATACATAAAAGAAGAAGAATAAAAAATAAATAAAATTAAAATATACAAGCAAAAAAAAAAATTGGACTTACACCACTTTCAAAAAATCAATTTCGCAAATTTGATCAAAACAAAATAGTGAAAAATAATCAAAATGAAAATCAAATAGCGGATCAAATTCGAAATTTCCACTTAAAAAAAAAAAACAAAAATAAACAAATCAATGAGGGTAGTATTCACTTAACGTAGTAAGCGACCCGTAAACCGAGTAAAACGTGTATGTACTTACTTACTTGTATTTTACTAGGTTGATGAGCCACTTATAACGTTTAGTGAATACCCTCGGATATATTTAAAGTTGCGCCTACAAAAACTGTATGGCTAAAATAATTTTCTAAAATTTTTATAATTTTTTTTCTGTTGTAAATTACATGTGTATTTTAATAGAATTTTTTTTTTCTTTATTTTTTGAGAAATTTGTAGTAAAAATGTTTCTGGATGTCTTGTTGTTAAGTTTATTTCACTTCTTTTTTTTAATGTTATATTTATATTTTTTTATATTTTATTTTCAATTAGTATTTTTTTTTCAAATTGACTTAATAAAAATGAAAATAAAATAAAAAGAAAAAACAACAATTCTAAAATATATGTATACATTTACACATAAAACATACTTTATTATATTATTATATGGAAGAGTCTAACTTAATTAATATAATAATACATAATTATAGAAATGAAACAAACAAAAAATTAAAAAATAAATAAAAATTAAAAATGAATAAATTAAAAAAGAAATTAAACAAAAATCTAATTAAAAAAAAAAAAAAATGTTTAAATAAAATATAATTTATTTTTTTACACAATTTTATTTTATTTTATAGCAAAACAAAATTATTCCAAATTATATGACTATTACACAACATTTCCTTTTTCCTTGTATTCCATATTTTTTTAAAAATATTTTTCAATATATTTTTCTGCACGTATGTATTTTCATTTTTTCATTATAACCAATCCAATAATTTTATTTATTGTTTAACTTTCGTTGTCAATGCTTCTGTTCAGTTCGATGTTCGAGTTCGATTTGGTTATGTTTCAGTTTGCTTTATTTATTGTTTCAGTTTTAATTTAAGTTTTCATTTTCATTTAATTCACATTTTTAAAAAGCCCAATAGTAAGTATTATATGAAAGGATCAAAATTATATTTTCAAAACACTGAAGTACAAAATTACATTTTTTACAAAAAAAAAAAATGACAAATACTTCCACAAATATAGAAAAGAAAAGATTTTTTTTGTGTGTTTTTTTTTTTTTTGTGAGAATGATAAAGGATAAATATTCAAAAATATGTATAAAACAATTAAAACGAAATGCGTTTCATAAATTTACAAACATAAAAAGGAAATCATTCAAGAATATAGAATATTTTCAAAATATTAAAAAAAAGGAAAAAGAAACAGGTAAATAAATGGCCTTAATGTGCGATTATATTTTGTAATTGATGATTAAAAAAACAAAATATTAAATACATACAAAAAAAAAAAGAATAAATAAAAGTCAATGATTTTTTTTTTAGTTTCTTTAAAATTCAAACAAGAAAATATTCTACGGATAATTATTCAGTTAAATCTTAATATTATGAATATCATTTTGAATGCTGATGCGCATGCGATATTAACTTTAATATGTAATTTAGATAGATAACTTTTTATTGTTACTTTTTGTTGTTAATAGGATTCATTTATATGATCGTATTTATCGGCCGAGATAGATAAAATATGCGGTTTGATTAAAACAATCGTTTCGGTATCGTATCATATCGCAAATTTACTATATCTGATGTCTTTATTGTAAGTGATAGAAAATAGAAAAAAATATCCTGAAAATTTGTGATCAAAAAAAAATATATTTCGGTCGATAAATGCGAGCATAACACACTTTAGTTCATATTCACAATTAATAAATTTATGCATTATTGTTTTACAAAACAACAACAATAATAAGGGGATTCATTTCACATTTCAGTTTGTCGTAAAATTTGTATAATCTTCGTTTGTTTGTTTAGGAGGTGGCATGCATCTGAGCATTCAGATAAACGATGTCCATTGTACTCGATGTAATATTCGTATTTTTTCAGTTTTCGTAATTCAATTTCATACATTTGAAAAGCTACAAAAGTTTCGAAAAACCACAAAGATTAAATGCTTTGCAATTTCTAAACTTTTGTATTTCGTAAATTCGTAGTTGATGTTTGACAGTTTCTCAGTCATGGAATAGAAATTAAAATATTATAAAATATACAAATATGATAGCTGAAAAGAAAAAAAGTCCTGATAATCACTGTTTTAATAATAAAGTCCTGTAGGTAGTGAAGTATTGTAATATAGCTTTAGTGCTATTGAAGACGAAGAAGAAAAAGAAAAAACCAACTACGAAAAAAGTAAACTACGAAGAAATTTGATGTTCATGTTAACAGAACTGCGACGAAACTTTAAAACTGAAAAGTGACATGAATCCCCCTAATAATAATTGAAACAAACAAATGTTTCAGAAAAAAATATAATAAAAAAAGAAAATTGTAAAATAAATAAAGCTATAAGTTAAAAACTTTGTATACTAGTTAAAGAACAAAAAAGAAAAAACAAATTACTTACATATACATCGGCCTACATATTTGAAAAGTGAAAAATTAGTGAAAAATTTTCAAAAAAAACTAAAAATATATTAAAAATATACATTATACATATTTAAAGAAAAAATTTAAAAAATATATAAATTGATTAGTTATATTTATATTTGTACATTACATTATGTAAATATACACATCTAAAAGATATACATATACACATTTACGAAAAATTAATTATAAATATTGGGGGTATTCACTTAACTTAGTAAAAGGTAAAAGTGACTTGGAAACCGTGTAAATAACGTGTATTTTACTAGGTTTACTATAGGTATGTGCACGAGTATTTCAATACAAGAGATATACATATACTTACATATGATGAAGATAAAAATGAAAATTATCCAAATTATGTATATACGAGTAGATAACAAAAATAATAATAATAATTAATCTGTACTATTTACAGTATAATATGTATATACACTTTTTTTCTATCTACACACTCGTTTAATTTTAATTTTATTAAAATAAAATAAATAAGTAAATAATTTCATTTATAAATAATAACAAATATGGAAAAGAGAATAAAAAAAATAACAATAAAAAATACTAATATACGAGTATAAATAAAAATTACGTTTAATGATAGTACGTTATAATTAAAAAATGTAATCAGTATTCATCCTTTAAAGAATGAGTGAGAATTTTCAAATAAAATAAAAAAAAAAAAGTATATGAAAATTTTAAATTTTAAATTATTTACATACAAAATTATTAAATGAATAAATTTAAAATAAAATATATTTTACTTGTGAATATAAGTTCATAATAATGTATATGAGGATGTAATGTTATATAAAATATGTACATACTCGTGCTTAGTATACACCTATGTTTATGTGTAATAGGCATATACAAATGTATGTACGAATATATAATAACAAATAAAACATTATATATAGAAATATTTATATTTATTATTAGCTATTGTATACGTCTACAATTTAATACATAATGTTTATCATTCTCTCTCTCCATCTCTATTTATACATGTAAGGATATTATATGTATTGCATATACTATGTATGTGAGAAAATTCAAATTATAAATAAAAAAATAATAATTTAATCGTTTAAAAAAGATAAAATCTTTTAAAAAATATATATAAATATTACTATATATACTTATATCAGACTGCTTTATTTATTACATAATATTATGTAATAACAAATTAAATTAAATTTATTTATTGAAAAAAATTACAAATTAATATTATAAAAAAATTCAATAAAATTGAATTCAAAAAAAAAAAAAAAAAAAAATGTAGCTATATAAAGAATAAGAGGGATTCATTTCACGTTACAGTCTGTCGTACAATTTGTAATCTTCGTAGTTTTTCAGTTTTCGTATAGTTCATTCCCCCCATATACATTTATGCCGATTCTACATTCAATGCAGTAGAGTTGACTTGACAGATATTTTTAATTTGTTAAGCATGATGTGAAGTCGAAAGTCGAAGTCCAAGTTGAAGTCATTGCATTGAATGTAGAAGCGACATTACAAACTTCAAAAGTTTCGGAAAACTGCTTTGCAAAAAAAACAACTAACCCGCCCCGCCGTCTATACGAGCAATATATATGGACTGCAGTGGCAATATTATTTAACGGCAATGGCAATATTATTTGACATAACATATATTGCTATATGTGATCATATTTTGGAAGCAATAGCTATTCATTTGCAAAATATGAAAAAAAACAAATACGATGAACAGAAATTCAATGATTTTATAGGACTTTTTCTATAAATTTTTAACATGTAAAAATGTTGCGGAAGCGATATTTCCAAATATTACAATACAAAAAAAAAAAAAAAAAATGCTGAAAATGCAGTCAATATCCATATTGCAATTGCAAGTATAAATGCATGGAAAGAAAAAGAAAAACTATACGAAGTAATTTAAGATGTTCGGGGGTCGTTCATTTCAACAAAAACTACGAAATTTCAAAACTGAAAAGCGATATGAATCCCTCTAATTTTTCAGTATATTTTGTTGTTGATCATGTACATATGTTTGTATCTTATCAACTTATTTTATTCTCTTCAAGAAAATAAAAAAAAAAAAAAACTGTAATAACTGATTTAAGTGTATGTACATATGTACGTTAAAATATCTTGTGATGATCCTATATTTTCATAAAAAAAATAAATAAATTTATGTACTATTACTGTATATTATAATACTTAGATACACTTACCATTACATACACAAAGGAGAGTGTAAGTAAAAATATTCAATTCGTTTGTGAAAAATTCAAGTTCAAATTTAAATTTAAATTACTTATGTATATGCATATTAAGTTACAAATTTCAAAAAGACAAAATTTAATTAAATAAGTATATAAAATGATAATGTAGTTAGATATGAAAAAAAAAATATTTTTTTTATAGTTAAAATTATTTTGAATAAAATATTTGAAAGAATGAAAATAATTTAATGAAATTTATGATAAAAATTTAAAAAGAATCCTTTACTCTTTTACATAAATAAAAAAATTTTTTTTTTTATCAATTTGTTTAAATTTTATTCGATTTGTGTGGAACAAAAATAACAACTGAGTTGCTTGAGACAGACATGTGAGGTATTAAGAGGAAGAAATTATGAAATTTAAATTTTATAGCAAACTTTACCCCTCTATAACTTTGTCATTTTTACACCAACCCAGTCGGGTAGGCAAGTAATTACCGAACCGATTCTGCAACTAGTTCCTTTAAACAGCAACTAGTTCTACTTTCGATTACTGTGTATGGAAATAACGCATTACTTTTACACGGCGATGTCATAGGAGGTAATCAATCGCCTCTTTTCTGCATTACCTAGAATTAGTTTCTTCATTTATTCAAGTTAAACTTATTATAGAACGCATTTTCAAACATTAATTACATAATAGCAGTAACAGGAGCAATTCCGATATCGATTCTTGAAAAGTAATTATGGAAGGTATTCCTTTTAATTGGTAATAGAACTGATTTTTTTTATAAATAAAATACAATTCAAATTCTTATTTATTTGTTGCACCAATACAACATATTTATTAATTAATTTTTTTTCAAAAACAATATAAGAAAATACTATTAAATATGCATAATATAAAATAATGAAAAGTAATATAAAAAGTAATAATGATTGTAATAATAATATGTCAAAATATAATTAAAAGCAGCAAATTATGACTCCATTCTCTTTCTCTGGATACACCTCTGGATTTACCTATTTAGTATTCACAGTTAATTAAATTTTATATTAACTTATATTATATTTTATATTAACTTATATTTTATATTAGAGGTATTCACTCTCTCTAGTATTTGGCCTTGTACATATATTTATACTCGAAGTATTTTTACTACATTTTGCTAATATACTACGCCTTGTTATTTTCTCCCATATAAAATCAAGTAAGCCAATCATTGTAATAAAACAATAGGGTAAAGGCATGTTTTTTCTGTGTAGTATTTCGTAGTAAATATTTTGACAGTTGAACACACAGTAGTCATTTGGTAAATTTTGATAAAATTTAAATTTAAAAATTTAAAAATTTTAATTGTCAAACTATATCAGCTGACTGGAAAATTTTGATACAACAAGAGTATTTACAAAATATGTTCACTCCACACTAAATTTGATTATGTATTAATACACAATAGCTAAAATACTAGGCTGAGTGAATACCTCTATTATATTTTATATTTTCTATTTTCTATTTATATTTATATTTTATTTGTATTATATTTTATAGTCTCTACTTTATACTCCTTTTCATATCGAGTTTATAACTTCTAATGACTATTGACATTGACTATGATTGACAAAGAAAACGCAAAAACTTTCCATCGACGTGTTCATAATACATGTTTCTAATTTCGCAATAATTATAATGCGTATAATGCGTATATAGTTATACACATTACCGCTTGCATTACATAGCATCAGTATCATTGTTCGGAGTACAATTGCATTACACTCCGCATTACTTTTTTAACGAAGTAATGTATTATTGAACTACTTTATTCGAATTGGAAAATTCTGAACTAGTTACAGAATTGATTCTGCCAGTAATGCCTTACTAATTCACGACTGGGAATTTTCATAAAATTTGGAGTAAAGAAAGTTCAAAAGATGGTATAGATTTTAAACTATAAAACAAATTTTTAATAGTTCTTTTTGCTTACAAAGTGAGATATTTTAGTCATTTTTCATAGTTGATTGGTTGCAGTTAGCACTTTGCGTGCCGTTTTGTTACCACAAAGCTCCCTGGTTGGTGGTGGTGGTTGTTTAATCTAGACTACAGTCATTTTGTCTTGTAGGCGCAGTAGATCAAACTACCTACACCCTACACGTAGACTGGCCACATCAGTGAGGTCGTCGAGGAGAGATTTACTGAAAACTTCTAGCACATATAAAATAAATACTATTTAAATAGTATTTATTTTATATGTGCTTCTAGTTTAGTTTTAGCCAAAGCTGAACACTTGCAAAAGATAATGTAACAGAGCTTCTTTCTCTGAATTGAATTGTTCTTGCAGCTTTTTCAGTGTATTATTAAACGGCAGACCCAGCCAGGCTATGTGATCTCTTGCAGGCCAGTATCCTATTAAGATCTCTATGATACCGACTATATATGCCTGACATGTCTCTTTTAGGTAACTGGTCAACAATTGTTCGCTAACAAATTTTTTTTAAAGGATTCATTGAATTTATTAGATAATGTGTCTATACTATATGAGTAATATTTTAATTATAGACTGATACAAAGGACAAAAAACAAAAAATTTAAAAAAAAATATATACATAAATTTATTGTTAAATATTTTTAAACAAAATTAAATAAAATTTATTCATACTTATGTACTATACACTCGTCTCTAAAAGAAAATTAAAAAAAAATAAATAAATGAATTGTGATTTCTATTAAATTTATATTGTATAAAAATTGAACAAAATTTTATTCATTTATTTACTTTACATTTAAATTATTAGGTACTCTCTTAATTTATTTTTTTTTTTTTCTATTGAAAAATTCTAGGAAAATTTTTTGTATCAAATAAAATAAGAAATAAAAGAAAAAATTGAAAGTTAATAAATACAAATGAAAGTAATATTGTGAAACCTTATCGTAATTTTAGCTTTCTATATTTACGTTTTTAAATATTATTATATAAAGCGAATATGCTTATAAATGAGCATAATGTACATACATACATATATATCTAATATAAGTAAATGTATGTGTGTACATATGTTGTTGTGTAATTATTTGAAATTATTAACAATCAATCATTCCAACTATAGTTAATATGTGTTACAAAAAAAAATATTATCTGAAGATAGTAATTAAAATGACGAATAACATAAATTTTGACAAGAAAAAAAAAATTAAAAACTAATATCGCGAAAAACATAATATTCATGAAAGCATTTAAAAGAATTAAACAGAAATATATTTCACAAAATCAATTAAACTGCAAATAAAAGAGCAAAAAGATTATCAGAAGAAATGAAATCGAATAAAATAAATTCAAAAAAAAAAAAAAAAACAAAAAGAAACAATGAATAAAATATAAAATTTAAAAATATAAAAAAAAAAATTAAAAATGTATCTACACATTACATAAAATTAAATCTAAATAAAATTCTACTTAAGTATACAAAAAACAAGAAAAAAATAAATAATAAAATGAAAGTGAATTTCATTATCACACTATTATCCTTTCATTTAATTTCATTTTATTTCTCTTGAGATGAAAATATATACTATATTCAAAATAAATTATCATACATGTGTGTACGTACACTTTATATGTATGGTATGTACACATAAAGTATGTAAAATGTGAATGTATATTATGTAGATATAATAATACTTAATTTATTCTTATGTAAGTAAAAGAAGTAAATAATAAAAATTTTTGAATCTATATATTAATAGTGAAAAATGATTTCGAATTTACAAAATGAACAAAAATATTAAATAATTTAAAAACAAAAAACAAAAATAAAATAAAACAAAGAAACTTGATTAATTTAATTAAGTATGTGTAATAATCGAATTCAAGATCAATATAAAAGATATGTAATCAATTTGAAATTAAAAAAAAAAATATTTATGATACAAAGAAAAAAACAAATGAAACAAAACAAAGAAAAAACTGATTAAAAGTATAAGAAAAACAAATTTAAAAAAAAAAATGAAATAAAGAAAAAAATAAATGAATAAAAACGAATAAAAAATTATGTTTTGTTGTTTTTTCGTATTTTTTGTACCTCTTTACTCTTGTAATATTTTCATCGAGAATGAAAAAAAAAATGTACTCTTACTACCAATGATTAGTAGCGTATGAGCGTACTGTATAATCATAATTGCCTATCAAAGGTGCTACTGAAGTTACTTTTACTACTTCACTTATTGTTTCTACATGACTTTGTCTTCTCTAGTGTTCCTACTTTCAGAGTGTACACACACTTTACAACTACTACAACTAAGCAAGTGTGCGGAGTATAGTAAAATTTCTCTTTAGTTGTATTTTCATTTTCAAGCCACCTCTCCAGCTACCTCAGTTACTATTCACCCCATATTCGCTTTCACTACATGTTGTGTGTTGTATATAATTTTCATATTTCTTTCTCACTATGCATAGAGTACAGTAAAAAATTTTTTCTTCATTTGTAACACAAGTTATCTGTTACTAGAACTAGACTGGGAGCAGTAGTAGACACTAGAAATTCCAGTTATCATTCACCCTCATTCGATATGTGAGTTGTGAGGTGAGATACCATACGTATTACACTTCACGCGATTTTTTTATTTCTCTCCTTTTATACACACAGTACACTACACACATGTACAATAGATACGTAAATTAAAATCTTACTATAATATTGAGTATAGTAAAATTTTTCTTTATTTACCCTCAAGTTACCTGTTACTAGAGGATGTAGTAGTTAGCTCAGTTATCATTCGCCACGTCAGGTCAAATCATATTCTTTCACTAAAACGTTAGGACGTATTACACGATTTTCTTCTTTGTTTCTTTCTCTCTTTCTATACCTAAAGTACCATGTGCATGGACAGTGCGTAGAGTGGAATAAAAAAAATTCTATTCAATTTCTCGTTATGTGATTTCTTTCTAGCAATTCGCAATTTATTGTAATCAATTACTCTTTATTACAATTTCGTCTTAGTACTCGTAGTTATCATATTGAGAAGATAACAGAAATATTTTTAAGAAATGTGAAAACAGAGAACAGTAAGTATTTATTCTTTAAGCATGACCGTAATAATTAAAAATATTATAATCTGTCAAATATTTTTTTGTATATTATTTTTGTTTTAAAGTTTTCTTCTACATGATACCGGAAAAAAGAGACACGGAAAAAATCTTTAGCGCATATGCAAAAACGCACGGCGCACAAAAAAACACATAAGATTGTACTGTAATAAATAAGAAGAATGTATAATATGAGAATTTTAATTAAATAATATTCAAATTCAATTTGTATTTTTTTATTTATTTTTTTTTAAATTGTAATGCGGATTTTTTTCAATTTTTTTTTTTTTTTTTGTTACATATTTTTACTCGTTTTTATAATAAATAATTATGCATCTAATAAATTCGTACTTGTAACAATACACACATGTACATTCGGATTTACTTATGCTACATACCTATACCATATAAGATAATTTTAAAGTTTTTCTGATATTTTTGTATCTATGATATGCCTTACAAATTTGTTTCCTTTTTTGTTTTTGTCGTAATTTTTTTTTTTTGTTGAATTCAATTCAAAATACTGATATGAACAACCAATTAGAAAATAAATTTTAATTCTGATTTCTGACCATAAGATATGTGCAGTGTACATAACTCGTAAGTACAGATACAGTATAATATACAACAAACAGCGAGCGAAAAATAATATATCAACTAAATACTTATGTACCCATTTTTTTTTTATCCTTATTTTTATATAACTTACGTTTGTAGGTAAAAATGTATATAATGTATTCTTGTATTATGTATATGAACCACGCATTTTATATAGTTTTCGCGTATATGTACGAGTATGTAAAAAACGGCAAGAAAGCAAAAAAAAAAAAAACAAACAAAATAGAATCCATTAGTGGAAGATCAGTATGTAATTATGAATTATTTCTGGTTCGATATAGATGAACATTTTTTTTTATTTTCATTCTTCTTCTAATTTATATGTAAAATTTCAAATAACAAATAAACATAATATTCATATAAATACGAACGGTGACAAATTTACATTCGTCTCAACTACAAGGACAAAAAAAATCTTTTTTCATTTAATAAAAAAAATAGTAGAAAAATCGCATAAATGTAAAGATATAAAAAAGTGTATAGAAACGTAGCAGACATTACAAAACGAAAATAACAAAAAATAAATTTTCAAAATTCTAAAAGTGAATACAATAACAACAACAAGGATAAAAAAAATTTGTGTATAATGATACTATATATGCGAGTACTATTTACTATATACAAATGCGCACATAGATACATTTTATACCCACATTATATTAAGAGAGTCGAAGTGCGATAGATAAACATTAACAACAATACGAGTACATTCCTATATATGAATAAATGAAATTATAAATGAACATTATTATATGTTTTATATATGTTTAGAGATCGATGTTGTATACCTACTGTCAAAAAAGTATCGGGAATTTGTAATTTAAGAAGAATGAAGACTCTAGACTTAAATGACCATTTTTGTTTACAAATGAAAATATAGGTCAAAATAGTTTCATTTAAATCTGAAATACTTTTCTGTACTCGCCTATACTACAACTTCTAATAACAGTTTCTAAAGTTTAGAAGTGAACCGGGCGCCCAAGAAGTTAAAACTGCCGCTGCTTAGTACCACTATGAACGCAATCTGTCAACTAATTTGTTTAGATTTGTTAATTTTGTCAGTTATTTACAGCTAATCCCAAAAGATTTTTAGTTTTCTTAGTTTCAGCCTGTTAATGAAGCATCATTCCGAAGCCTTTTTATTGATGTATGTAAGCATATCTTCAGAAATTTCTTTGTAGTACTCTTATTCAAGAAAATTCAATTCTTTTTTTAACTAGCCGCGCAACGATGGGTCTCGTGTCCAGAATATCGATCAAAATCGAATAAGCAAACTCGTAAAAGATGTTAAAGTCATTTCCAACCAACACATAATTTAAGACAAAATCTTTGTTCTTCTTCTTCACCTTCTTGGCATACAGTCCTGTTGAACCTTTGCCTCTGCAATACATTGCCCCAAGAACACTATATTTTTCGCTATCGTTCTCCAATTTTCCAATCTTATACTTTTCATTTCATTTTCAAAATTCAAAGTATACTCAGTCTTCCTTTCCTTCTCTTCCCTTCAGGACAGCCTTTTAAGCAATATAACTACTAATTCCATCGTCATTTGCCCTTTTGAGATGCCTAGCCCATCGCATTATCGTTAATAAAATATACCTGGTAAGTGGTATGTCATTTAATTAAACTCTTTGTTCAACAATTTATAATACATAATAATAAATGGATAATGCTCATTTTTAGTGTAGCAATCGACTACAGTGATACCAAATCGTGGACAAAATTTGGTTTAAAAAATTTCTAGGAGATTCTTCTTAAATTACAAATTCCCAATAATTTTCTGACAGTGTGTACATACGCAAGAATATACATATTTGTATATATATAATATACATTCGAAAATAAGTACGTTTCATTTTAAGGTAATTTCGATAATCTATACTCGAAAATGAAATAAACTCTCTACACTTTGTATGTATGTATATACCCAAAGATTATATACACACACATATATGCATATAATATAGTGGATATACCCTGAATAAAATAGATTATCAAAAGGCTCCAAAATGCTAGACTAGAATTTGCTGAGCCAGTTTTTATTTTTTTACAATTTGATTTTTCTTTATTTCATTTATAGACTTTTTTTTCAGTTGTTGTTGTTGTTGTTGTTAATTTTTTTATTCTGTTACATCTTGCACACTGTATGTGCAATGCATATATCCTACACATTGCACTTAGATTATTTATTTATTTATTTGGTAAATAGCTACAGCTATACAGCCATCAAAGTCTATATATATATGCAATATCGTAAGTACATACATATGTATACGTTGTGGATGAATTGTTGAGACTAATATGTGGAGTAATATAAAGTTTTATAAAGAATTGATAACATTTGAAGTATCTATTCGTACTTACATACATGTAAAAGTATTGTATTGTGCATACATGCAAATGCATACGAGTAAATTCAACAACCAAATCATTATACCTGTATAATAATAAATTTAAGAATGCACATATGTATCATTACAGTTCGATTATCGAAAATATTTACATATGTATACGCGTAAATATATATATACCAGTTCACATATGGTTATGCGTTAAAAAATTCAAGACTTGACTTAGACACAATCTACATATTTTCTATATTTGCATATATACACACACACTGACACACACATTATATATGGGTAAATATCGCGAAATATGTATGTAGAAACATAAAGAAGTTAGACGACCACTTGGATGGGATATCGAATAAATATATACGAGGATCATAATTTGTTGCTAATATCATTATGGTATGTAACAATAACATATATACAAATTATATCTGAACATTTCGTACATATATATGTACATACTTACATACAATTGTATGTACATGCATATACATGTCACTATCTATGTGCATTTAAATATTTCTTGAAAGAAAAATAAAAAAATAAAAAAACAAACTGTAGAGAAGAAAATGTAAAAAATTTTCATATATGTATTTTTTTTTTGCATTTGTTTTGTATTTTTTGTGTTTGTTGTTTTTGTTATTATTATTATTATTATAGAAGAAGGCGCGTGCGCTATAAAACTTGATTTTCAGGAAATTTTCCGCACCAGTTGTGTTATGGCAGGCGCAAACGAACTCATTTTTCCACGCAACTATATAAAGATACAAAAAAAAAAAAAAAAAATTCATGGATTTATTTTTATTTTTTTTTTTTTGCTTTTTTCTTCAAAAAAAATTTATTTATCCATCACATTACATATACATACATATATAAAATGGTTCAAATGTATAATAAAATCTCCTGGATAATTTTTCTTTTTTTTGTTGATTTTTATTTTTTATATGCGTTTACTTAATATTTTCTTTTGATTTTAATAATACATATCTCTTTTTTATTATCTACTGGACTACGTACATATAGATGTAGATGTATATACTCAGTTGTATCTATGCGCCACGCCAAGTTTTATAACTAACTTAACTTACTTACTTACATTTTGTATATTTTTATTAAAATTTATTTATATTTTTTTTTAAATATTTTCGTTTTTTTTTGTTGTTCATTTTTGAATAATGTAATGGCGTTTATTGCGGTTTCTTTTGGAAATTTTTTACGGCTAAGAGATAATACGTATATACAAGAATGCGTATATACAATTGTAGGTATAGGTATATTAGGTATGTAAGTACTTGCTTATGGTTATGATGAAGATGATGATCGTGTCTTCTAAGTTCTGGTACTTATGTAGGTATATACATTTTTGCGCAATGGGTACATAATATAGTTCGTTCGTATATAGAATCATCATTATTTTTTGGTCGGTATATAAAGGAAGAAGGTACCATTAATATGGCTAAAGGCAAAAATATATATAAAATAGAGATTGCGGTAAAGATGACAAACTGATAAGGTAAATAGTATGTATATAAGTACGTACGTAGTACGTTATCGTATAGGTATTGTATTTGTAATGTGGAAGTAAAGTAGTAAAATGATGTATGTAGATATATGCCTGGGTTGTATATATGCATTATGGTAGTATTCACGTACCTAATTTTGAAAAATAAATGAAGAAAATATTTTGTTTTTATTTACAAATGCAATAAAACGAATTGAATTCAGACATAGAAAAAAAAAAGAAGCATTTTCTAACCTTAGAATACATTTTTATTAATCTTATTTACTGTTACCGTTATATTAAGGATTTTAGAAAATTTTCTAAATATGTAGTAGTAATAAAAATGAATGCGTCTGCTCTGATAACTTTCATTATACATCCATGCATTTTAACGTTTGTATGTCATACAAGATTGTAGAGAGAGTTATGTTCTAATTCGAATAAATTCAAATCAATAATATGTATGTATGTAAATAAGTAGCAAAATTTTGCTTTTTCTCTATACATAAATGCACAAAAAAAGATATAGAAACGAAAGTAGAAATGTACAGGACGATTAATATACAGGACGAATAAAGTGTTCCAACATGTATCAATCGATCAACTTGAAGTGTTGTGATCAACGCTTACAATGAGGAATTTTTTCATAAAGTTCCTCCTTCACGGAGGTCAGCTCATATAAAACGTCATGACTTCTATTTTCAGAACACGAAAAGAAGACAAATAAGATTTCGATAACAGAAAATATCTTACATGTCCCGAAATGTGGTAGATATGAAAGTTCAAAAATAAAATTTTGAAAAACAATTTTGAACAAAAAATGCCTCATCATAAACGCTGATCACGCAACACTTCAAGGAATCGATTGATACATTTTGGAACACCTTAGTACTATTACGAAATATCCTGTATAATCTAAAGCTTAATTTTAAAAATTGTTCAAAATAAAATTAAATAAAAATCGAACAAAAAAAAAGAATTAAAACAATTTTTTTAAAAAATCCGTAATTACTATACACGATTAGTTCTACACATATGGCATAATAATAAGCGTGTCTACTATACAATACACACACAAATTAATTTATTTTACAATATTTTCATCTATAGTTATTGTTGTGTTTTGTTTGTTCAATTTACCATTTTTTTTGTTTTTCTTTTACCATTTGTCCTTTATCTTGTTTTAATTCACTACTAATACTACCAACCTAATTCAAGTACGACATTATGTGCACAAATGTACAGGTATATGATTTTATGGGGAGAGGGGGAGGTATGTATATTTCGTGCCAGATAATTAAAAATTGTCCAGAATAAATTTATCCATATATCCATAGAGCACTTTTTCAAACAACAAAAAAAATGTACAAAAAACAAAAACAAAAAAAGTTAAAAATTAAAAATAAATCGCACCAAACCAAAACAGAAAAACAAATAAAAAAAAAAATAAAATAAATAAGAAAACTGCAAAAAAAAAATCTTTCATTTTAAACATGTAAAATGCAAATTACAACAGCATTCATATGATGAAGTGTGTGTACATATTTCGATCTAGTTGGTATAATAAACACAACTGCAGTGCATATAGCTACATATATGTATATCTATACACTTTGATAATATAACGAAAAACAGAAGGCCATATAGTTAACAAAAAACAAAAAAAGGAAAAAAAGAAAAACAAGGAAAATATCAGATTCCTGTAAAATAAA
Organism: Villa cingulata; assembly: GCA_951394055.1. Lineage (NCBI taxonomy): Eukaryota > Metazoa > Arthropoda > Insecta > Diptera > Bombyliidae > Villa > Villa cingulata. The sequence continues at coordinate 2,715,818 of OX596023.1, forward strand.
AAAAAATTTGTTTTTATTTTTTTTGAAAAAAATTCCCAAAGATTTTTCATAACACCAACCAAGGCATATTTACAGAGTTATATTATACCTGTACTATACCCTTACATGTATGAAAATTTACGATAATTTTACTTCAAATATAACCATACCATAACCTTATTCTTATGTGGATGTAGTGTCTTAAGGCTATTTGGCTATATATTGTATGATACAGCAGTTTTATATCGTAAGTTAATGCACCATGCACCTATATATGTGCTCATACATATATACACCGAAGACCAAACCGAAATGCATATAACAACAAGAAAAATGACAGTAAAACAGGATTAATTAATGGTCCAAGTAAACCATAAGAACTCTGTGTAATTGCAGGAGCTAATAAAGGCACAGATAAAATATAAAAAAAAAAAGTGCAAGTAAATAATAATGACAAAAACATAAGAAAAATAATTTTTTTTTTTCCAAAATCAGTAAAAAAATAAAAATTAAAAACTAAAACAAAAAAACAAGAAGGAAAACATCAACACCTGAATTAAAAAATTGAAGCAAAAAAATGAAAAGAATAAGACGAAAAAATCATGTAGAAAATGTTATGTACTATAAGCGTATAAGCATATATCTACGTGTATTCAAGTATGAATAAATGTGTGAAATCGATATACCACATAATATGGTACATGGATGGACATATAAGAAAAGAATAGACTCCGAAAAAATATGAAATTCCTTAATATCACTGACCTAAGTCATCATCTGTATAAAATGATATATTTTGATACTTTCAGCCTTCATATAGTATGTACATAGGACTTTGTTTTTGCTCTCACACCTTAAAGGCATTTTGGTTTTACTCCCTTTTCTGATAATAATTTAATGTGACATTTTACTGCATTATTAATTAAAACAATAAAATGACAGCTCATAGAACACTCGCGGTAATTATACGCCAAAAGAAAATAATTGTTCTTTTATATTTAACAGCCCCATGTCCAATTTTTGCCAAATTTACATACAAACTCATTCATGTACATGTCCTAATATAAACTCGAAGATACTGTTGTTCATTACTATATTTTCATTTTTTTTCCAAATTAATCTCTAAAGTTTATCTATACAATACTCAATACCATTATACAATGGTGGTGATGTTTCACAAATGGTAGAATGTGATGGTGTACTATGTAGAGAAGGTATAGTTAAATGTTGGATTCTTTTTTTTCATCTTTACTCATATAAGGCAAATGAAAAAAAAAATAACAACAGAATATGAGGAGAAGCATCAAAAAAATTTTTATGAATTACCTTTAATCTATAAAACATAAAAATTCTAAAAAATTTTACAATACTTCCACAATATACACAAACTCAACAAATCTATACAATGTAAAAACATCAAAAATATACAAAATGTTATTCACTGATTATAAATGTCCGAGCATACACGTATGTATATGTAAATAGTGAAGATTTTACATAAATAAATAAATAAAATCAATGACCGCTCGCCACCAAATATTTTATTTAAATATAATGGGAGAGAGAGAAAAAAAATAATTAAACAGAAGCTGATGAATAGTAATTAAAACAGCAACAATTTCACATACTATATACTCGTATACTCGTTGGTTATAAAAAAAAAACGTTGATATATTTTTTTTGTGTTGTTTTATTCTTAAGAAATTGTAATAAAATAATTTATTATATGATAAGAAAAATAATAAAAGAGAAAAATAATTTTTTTTTTTTAATCAATTTTCTGTTCAATTATTATTCGGAATTTCTTTTATATTTTAGAAAATTCTTTTCTAGGCATACTCGTATCATTCGTACAATATACATATTTAGTGTTGTGTTTTTTTATTTTATCCAAAAAACCATAGGTATATAAAGTAAGACAAAATTTAAGATAGCGGGAGAAGGTTATAATGTGGATAACTTTTAAAAAATTAAAATTTATTAGACCATTAAAAATCGTATATAATTTATATAGTAGTGTAATAAAATCGAAACGATAAAACAACGAAATCAAACAGTTCAGAACAAAAAAAAAAAAAAAATTTGACTTTAATAAATAGTGTATTTATCATCTCATTTGCATTGTAATCATACACACACATATACAAGCCCAAGCATGCATATAAAAATGAATATCATATATATCGTATATTATGTAACATATACATACGCATTTGAGAATATATGTATACATATTTATAATACAATTTATTATCAGTTACCTTGTTAACTGTTGCATACATTAGCATCTCAATAAACAATCGTAAATAACAGATAAGTTCTATATCGAATTAAATTATTATATAAAAGGCAAAAAAAAGAAAAAAAAAAGAGAAAAGAACACCATGCAAACATATACACAAGTGCATGTTAAATATAATCAAGCCCCAAAATTGCTCGATATCATCATCATCATCATCTCATCATCATTGAAAAAATCAATCTACATATTATATCTCAGACCAAATATAAAACGTATATGAGTGCATCATTCAATTTGATATTGATGTAAGTTCAATTCTTCCTTTTTTTGTAGAAATGTTAGAATAAGATTTATAGTTAAATTTAGTTTTGGACTTATTCTTCTTCTTCTTCGATGGCTTTAGAAAGCAGGCATACCACCCTCTACGGAACAAATTGTCGCTGAACCTTCAAAAATCTGGTACTCCAGACAGTTCTATCAACGGCTTCCCTTCTCCAGTTGCTGTCTCTCAATAATGTCCGAGAGTCTCTCGAGACTTCGTCTTCTTGGTTCGTGGTCCTGAACTGATCTTTTATTAGAATGATGATATAATGATCTATTAATGTTGCTAAGACTTTGTTCTTTGTGTTACTTGTTGTCAGCATATAGTCTTCTAATCAGCATTTCTAAGCTCTTTTTTCTAGCAAACTGGAACTTATTCAAAACTGAATGAACTGTGAGGGTACCATAATGAAAGTTGTAAATAGGTAACGAAAAATTGAAAATTATTTTACTTATTCTTGCCGTGGGCAGGAATCGAAAATGTAACTTACACCACTTTCAAAATAGAGGAAACATAAAAAAATATTTTTTTTTCTTTTAATAAAAATAAAAATTCGTTAATAAATTCAATATTCGATTCGATTTTATATAAGTGATAATTTTTTAAAATCGATAACGACGCACAACATACGATGAATTTTATATATGGATATGCATGCATGCATCTAGTTAGATAGATAGTGCGAGAGTGCGTATTACATATATGTATTATTCGATTCATAGAATGTAATCACTTCATAAATTTTAAATTTCAACCATTTACATACATTTTCTTGAAGTTTTTTTTTTCTTCCCTATGTATGTTTATATTTTTCCTCTTCTTCTGTTTTTTTTGTTTTAATTTTCGATTTTCATTCAAGTTTTTTTTATCCTCATTTATTTCATATTACTACCCATTATAATGTGACATACAAGAATTTAAATATACATATAACAACAGCAAACACACACACACACACAAAAAATAAAATAATTATTCACATCAATAAATTCTAATTTAAGATAAAGACAACAACAACAAAAATGAAAAAATTCAGAATTACAATTTATGAAAAATCAAGAACAACAACAACCAATGGTCACAAAATCAAAAATAATGCACCAACAGCAACAATTTACTAACAACCGACATGACGACGATAACGAAATTTTTTTTTTTTTTTGCTTTGGTTTTATTGAATATTCATTTTTAACAAGATATTCTTTTATTTTAATATTTTTTTTTTTATTATTTATTATAAAATTTGTTTTAACTGTTGTTGTTCCTCATTTTTATCATTTTCATTTTCATTGTCGTCGTCCGTTGTCATCATTGTATAGGTTATAAGTATTATGTACCTACATACAAGAAATAAGCGAGTGTGTAAAAGAAAACAAAACAAAAAAAATAACATCTGTATAATGGATCTCATAAATGTAATTAGCAAACATTTTGGAAATAAAAATGAAAAACAAACAAAAAAAAATAAAGAAAAACAAAATAAAAATTCAAAGGAATAAAAATATTAGTGTATAACAGAGCACAAAATATACTACACTGTATACACATACACAACATACATGATCGTATCACCGTACATGTATAGACTGAAACTCAGTCAAAAGATATATCTTTATTGTATATCTAATTCCATCGAAATACATAAATAAACTTTGATAAGATATCAACAATATAACAGCGAATAAACAAAAAAAAAAGAAAAAACAAAAATTAAGAATAAAAATAATAATAAATTTATCTGGAAAACATTAAAAAAAATAATCATACACAAACACTAAATCCAAAAAAATATTTGTATACGAGTCAGTATATAATTCACTAACTAACTAACACGACACTTTATAGGTTCGTATAGTGGACGTTACGTTACGACGACAACGATGTGAATATATGTAAATGCAATCGAATAAAATAAAAACAAAATAAATTATAAATTTTAAGAATGCGCGTATGTACTTATATGTTCATGTTTATTTTACTTTTACACACGCTTAAAGTGTTTAGGGTTTAAACACAGCCCACTTACACTAGCACTATGCGCTAATACAACTACCAATACAAATCAATACTGCTGGTGATTCATGAGAAATTAAATCATTTTTTTCGTTATCAGAATCACAGTATACAATTTTATGATATGATTTTCTCATGTGAAACATGTGATAATGGTACAGTGATGATGATGATGCAATGATTATTCCTGATAATTGCACAAAAATGATAAGAACTTTTATGTATTACATATTTTTATTTACCTACACAACACACATGAAAGTAGGGAGTAAATTAAATTATATGGCTTACGGGTAAAGGCGATGTACTTTTACACGTACGTATGTGTTTGAATCAAATAACGCAATTGGTTAAAACTACCACATAAACAGGTTTACTTAGAAAATCATGAAGATATGCGAGTATATAAATAACTGAAATATCAGCAGTTTTGATATTTGGTAAAAATTATCGATATTTGACAATAGAAGAAATAGGATTATGTAAGAAAATAAAATCAAACCGTCACCTCTCCCGTCAGTGGTGCCCACTGATGGATAACCAACTGAACTGACTAAAGTAGCGAACAAGGAACGCTATAATTCTTCATACCAGCAACTCTCCTAGCAATTTGCTGGTATGCTATGGAACCAAGGAAGAAGCTTCGGATTGCATGCGATTTACGGGTAAGAACTGGCAAATGCAGGACAAAAATCAGAACAAACACCTGAAAATATGTAAATGCTATTGAAGACGATCTAAGAAAGATTGAGATGAGGAACTGGAGAAGGAGAAGACCAGCCAAAGATAGAATGGAGGTAGACTCTGCAGGAAATCATGATTCATGGCCAATAAAAGGCTGTATAACTAATGATGATAATAGTGTTGATGATGATGATGATGAATTATGTATTTCAATTTCAGGAGATATATTGTACAAAGATAGTAATTGAGGATGAGTTCCACGAATATATGTATCAGTTATTTCCTTATCTTTCTTGTTTTTTTGTTCAATTTAATTATAAAATGTTAACGAAAATACTCATATGCTCGTATCCCTTTATTGATGATTGTAATAATTTGAAATTATTTATTTCAGTTTAACAATAATGTCATATAATCTCCACCTGTTCTATTCATTTAATTTTGTGTAACACTAACACTTCAGCTCTTGTTTCAAATGTACGGAACCTAAAAGGAGAGAGAAATTCTTCCGCACATATTATTTAATCTGTATATGTTAAGTTGAAACTAAAATTGGAAATTAAAAAAAATAAAGTAAATTCCTTACAAAGTATCTTAACTTTTTTCCTCTTTCTTCTCTGACTTTATCATCTGAATTTCTATTCCAGATAATAAATTATTACAGTCTCGTGGCTTATCATCATCAACATTTCGTTCAATTTATTTCTGGTATCTTTTGTTCTAATAATTTTTTTTTCTTGTTTTTTTTTTTGTATTTGGCTGTTTTGTTTGTTAAAAAATTTTTTTTACTTTTTATTTTCATCTTCTATCTATCTGTTCTGAAACTCAAGTTTCTGTTCTTTATTATTATTATTTTTTTTTTTTTTTTTTTTGAATAAATTTAATCCAGCGATTTTTGAAGATTTTTATAGTACACACGATCTCTAAACAACGAAAAGGTGACAATTTTTGTATTTTTATGAAATGAGAAAAAAAAATCCACCATCTACAAGTGAAATTAAAATAGAATTTCTGTTTTTTCATTTCGAACAAAATTAAAAGAGCAAGAAGAAACGAAAACGAAAAAACAAGATTCTTAACAAATTCAAAATAAATAAAATGAAAAAAAAATTCAAACAGTTTTGATACATAAAACATAAACTCGTACATATATGTGCACCTATATATGTCACTTCTATAATCTTATATAGGAGCATTTATATACTCATACCTGGTTCTTTTGTAGAGTAAAATGGTTCACGAAAACCGGGCGTCAATTTTGGGAGCGCAAATACGGACAGAATGAAAGTCACATATCCATTTTTAGAAAAATAATTTTAAAAATCACAATGAAAAAAAAATATTCCTTGCAAAATTACCTTTTTTCTACTTCTTTTTCTACATCTCAATTATTTTAGAGTGCAATGAACATGTTTGAAAAAAAAATCAAAACATTTACCTATCAGTTTCTCTTGTTTACACGGATCTAATTTCAATCTGAAGTTCTTCTTCGTATTTGCCTACTACAGTACAGTACAGCTAATATACACAAGAAAATAAGAAGAGAAACAAGAACCGTATTATAAGAAAAACCGATAAATGTTTTGATCTATATATATTTTCACACATTTTGTAAACAAACATGGTCATTGAACTCTTGAGTATTTGATATATGGAAAGAGAAGTAGAAAGAAAAGTAGAATGATACGTGAATATTAGTTTCTCTTCTGATAGAAAAAAAAAATTCAAATTAAAGTTTAAAAATATTAAAGTTTCAACCTAGATGGCGAAAAGTTTAGAAGTGCACCGGGCACCCAAGAAACTAAAACTGGCACTGTATATATACTACGAGTATAATACTTTTGTGATGATGAAATGTGAAGTAAAAATAAAAGAAAATTTTTGGGAAAAACAAAAAATAAGAATCGTATAAAGTGTACATCTAGACACGATCTGATTATTATACATATATACGAAAAAGAGACACTACATATATGACATTTCATGGTTTTTCCAAATAGTATAAGATCACATAATAACCTGTACGTATACACATTACATAAAAATGGATATATTTATAGATAAATGTATATGTGTTCGTATGTATGTTAGCTTAAAAAAATTTTATAAAGTATCATACCATCATCATCATCATCATCATTATCATATACCATATTCCGTATCGCATATCATATAGGATAGGTGCAATATGTGTAAATGCAGAAATATTCTGTCTCTGACTTGATCCTCTCAAGTTTTGTTGTTTTTTTAAAACTCATTAGCATAATTCCGCCCTGAATCATTTTTTAAATTCATTTAATTTTTTTACTTCATTTGTTTTTCTTTTTTTTTTTTTTCATTAATATAAAAAGTAATGACCTGTGAGGTGCATATTCAGAAATAACAGATTTTCGAATAATAATAATCATAATAACATGATGTTCTATACATTACATTATGGAATTTCTACACATATGTATTATTTATATACTTACTTAGATTGGTTATGTGTGTGCTCAACATTCAAATTCAAATCCTTTCAAGTTTCAAGTTTTTTTTCTCCGATTTTATATTTGAAATTTATAAATTTTTTTTTTTGTATACTTTTTCTGTAAACATTTTTTAGCAACATTGTTTCCTATTTTAAAATACCAAGTAAATGAAATTTTATTGGCAAATGAAATAAGTATTTACAGAAAGAAGAAATTTAAATAAATTTTCAAATAAAATTATCAAATTACCAACAAAAATATTAACTCGTATCTATGGTATACATAGAAAATCATGGATAATTTAATTCGAATTGTAATAAAAAATATTCAAAAATATTAAAAACTAAAAACAAACAACTACACATTAGGCAAGGCTTATTAGAGAATTATATTCTCTTTCTATATTATTATCATCACCATATGATATGCATTTATTAGGTACAACAGCTAGTATATCTAGTATGTATTTTTGTAAAAAAAAATTCCAATCACACATGTATCTACATTCTTTTGTAATAAAAAAAAAAAAATAAAAAAAATAAAAATAAACAAACAAATAAATATAACGATCGTTAGATAATTGAAATCAATAAAATCCTAGTAGTATGTATGTACGTATACAATGTACAGGTAAGGTAATATGTATATGTAAAAATATAAAAAATAATTTAAAAAGGAAGGTGCGTGCATATAATATCTACTATACATATACATATATATACTATACACTCCACATAAACACAGACAGTAAAATAGGAAATAAATGTTATCTTTGTATTATTTTGATAGCCCAATCATTTTTGATAGTCAATAACAATACAGGGGAGATATTTTTATTCATAAAAAAAAAAAAAAATTTTTAAGAGAAAAAAAAAAGTTCCGAAAAGAAGAAAAATTCACAAGAGATAAGCACTGCTTGGCATTGGCAGTGCATTTTAGAAGTTATTTGGTATAAGAAAAAATAAGTGTTTGACTTGCTATCGATCGTCTAAATATTACTATACGAGTAGATACCTATACTTGCGATTGAATATAAAAAATATATTTTGTGATGAAAAGTTTTCTTGTACAAAACTTTTTGAATATTGTGCTGTGCTTACTTTATTAAGCCCTATCATCATCAACTGACATCACATCATGGATGGATTGTGATATTTTTGTCATTCACATTATATTCTATTACAATCGTATATTCTACTACTCTACTTGTGTAGCGAGAAAACTGAGTAAACTTGACTTGACATATAAGTTACTCGCTGATGCTGCTATTATTTATTTTTGTTAATATGTATTTTCGTTTTTATTTTCTTCTGGTGTTTTTTTTCTTTCTGTTATCTTATAAGATTTTTTTGTGATCACACATTTATTATTACACGTTTCTTTTTTTTTATATTCGTGTATGTATTTTTTTTTCTCAATACTTTTTTTTGTCTTTGATTATTATTATTTATTTTTACTCTAAAGATATTTTTGTCACATACGAGTATATAGATAGATTGTAAAAGAGAGAGAAGAATTAAATTTAAAAAATACAAAATAGACAAAAACAGCAACAACAACAAAAAATATAACAAATGAATATGAAAGCATAAAATATAACAAAACAAGTTCTAGTTAAGTATTTCAGATTTCAGATGTACATATGTATGTACATATGCGGACATATTATACGATTATTATGAAAATGAAAGAATTAATAATACAAAAAAAAAATAAAATAAAATAAAATTAAATATATTTTAAACGTTAAACACTTTTTAAGCAACAAGACGGTGTACTACTTACATACATTTATATAGAATATAGAAGAACAAGAATATAAGAATAAGAAGAGAAAAAAAAATGTAGAAGAAAAGATATACAAAATATCATTTTTTTTTATTTTGTTTTTATTTTTATTTTATTAATATTTTTCACGAACACACCCGTCAATCCTCCAGTTTGTTGATCATCATCAACATCATCATCATCACATTATAGCATTATTATAATGTGCTTTCTGGATAAGGTATGCGGTATGGTATATGTGTATGAACGTGTATATAGTAATGTACATACTGTATGAGAGTATGAGTATAGTGTAACTTGAAAATTTCTATTTCCGGTCGTTTATTAAAATTTATCTTTTATATAAAAGTATGTATAAGAAGTATACAAGCGTAACGTACACGTATATGGACAAAACAACAATATAAAATATTATATATACATACATACATATATCTAAAACAATATACACACATACTCCCCCTCATCCTATACTATATAACTGAATATATTCCATCATATTTGAAAGTTTCATTCGATTAAATAGTGTTGATCATTTAGATATTTTCTTAAGTTTTTCTTTATTTACTTATTGTTTTTTTTTTATTCTTCGTTGATTTTGGTTCCGTACATATATGTATGTGGATATAAAATTCCTCCATATATTGGTACACATGTATGTAAAAATTAAAACAAAAAAATATAGAAAAAAAATAATAATAATGATAAATTCAAGAGTATAAAACAACAAAATCATCATCATCATCATCATCATCAACAACAACTGCATATACTTTTTCTTCTTCTTTTTATTAATATTTTTTTTTTTATTTTGTTTTTTAAATAATTTTTTTTATTTTTTTGTTAAACATTGCCTGCCTGTTGTTAATATTATTATCATTGAAGGAGATTTTAAGAAGAGAATAATATTCTTTTCCTCCTACTGATAGATATTTCGTCATCTCTACATAACTCTCATTATCAAAATGAAAAATAAAAAAATAAAATAACAGTAACAACAACATAGCATACTCGTACTCGTACTCGTACTCGTACCTATATACTTATACATATTATATACAATCGCAATGTAGTCAAAATACACAACAAAACTCAGTTGGAATATAATATTTAGGAGACGCGTGCTGTGTACACCCCGCAAGCAAAACTTTTCTTTGTCACTTTTTTATTGATGCTGATCCCTCATATTTGTGTATTTTATATCATATGTATGTATGTACTTCTATACATACTAAAACTTTAAAGAGAAATGTTAAAATAAGAAAAATATAAGTATACGTATACAAACTAAACAAAAAGAAAAACAAAATAAACTACAAAACCTTGCGGTTTTATTGATAAAAAAAAAAAAAAACAATGACAACAACAACAACACAAAACAGGTACAAATATTACCTTTACCTACATAATAAATGCATTTATGGATATTAGGTGTATCTGCATTTATATATAGACTTTCGATAAAATATACTACTCAAGTACATACGTACATATATGTATCTGGATGAGAAGATATGTACACTTTCTTAGATGTACAGTAAAGAGAATATAAATATAATATGTGAAAAAATATACATATGTACACACAAATATGTATATGTGCCTAATTTATGTATGGAAACGTGTATATATATGTTGAACCATTGAACCGATTAACGTACAATCTGATGTGATACAATGTAAGAATCTTGTTGTAGTATATTATAAATAATTCAATAACATATTCATTTTTCGATAGGTATGTATGTACTTAATTCAGTTCAGTCAAAATTCAATTTTGATTCCAATAAGTTTTATAACATATTAAAAAATCAAAAAAAAAAAAACAATAAACATTTTTTGACGTTTTTTGTTATTAAGTGTTTTACATTTTACTTCTTCTTCTTCTTGTTCTTTTCTTGGATTTATTTTATTTAATTTTTCAATTTTCTTTTCAATTTTCAAGACACTAATGAAATTTTTGAGTAACTTATGGATCATATTTCTGAACTTTGTCATGAATTCAAACAATGCGACGAATCGGTAAAAATCATCAGAAGAATATTAAAGGTTTGACAGATCCTAATTTCAGTTTACGTTCAGTTTTGAAATCTAATAACTTGACCAGAGCCACAAAGACTACAATATACACAAAAACTCCAATCAGACCCATACATACTAACATATGGCTCCGAATGCTGCGGACACTCAAAGATGCAGACGCCAAGAAACTAGAGCGTTTTGAAAGGAATATAATATTACGTCGCACCTATATGGAGCAACTAAACTGGGTGAAAATGAACATGTTAAAAAAAAAAACAAATAAAGAGATATACGAACTGTACGAGAATGTAAATGTAGTGGCGTTCATTAAAATTGGTAGGCTGCGATGGCTATGGTTAACACAGAATGATAGACGCACCAACCCATGTAAATCCATCCTTTTTGCAAATATTGAAGAAAATATACTGATGGGGCGGCCAAGAAGCAGATGGTGGGACGTAGTGAGAAAGGATCTATAAGTAGATATAAGCTACAAATGATCGATTGGAAAAAGAAATCCACAGATAGAGAACAGTGGCGGCTTTTTCTAGCAGAGACAAAAGGGTTCTCTTAAGGACCATATGACCGTAGAAGAAGAAGAAGAAGAAGAAGAAGAAGATGGATAATATTTAAATGTGTAATTTCAAATCGAATACGATAGTTATAGGTAATCGTTTTTACAGCAATTATATTTTTATATAGTGATGAAATGTGTATTTGTTTAAAAAATTTATAAAAATGTACATTACATTTTTTATTCATTTACCATAATTACTGTACCCAATTTTTTACATGTATTTACATGTATATAAATTGGTTTGTGTTTATTTTTTATAACTTGTTAGATTTTTATTTTATTTTGTTTTTTTTTTGTTTTAATTTTTAAATGTAAAAGCAAGCGTTAATATGTATTATATTTCGCATTCATTTTATATCTAAGTATATACGAGTATACATCTGATCATATAGGTGTACACATATTTTTGCGTAAAATAAAATATGTAATGTATATTTTTTACAAATTTTTAGATTTATTTTTTGTCATTCATATAATTGCACATACTTACCTATAATAAGTACATAATGCGAGTACATAAATGTAGATGAATAATATCGTAAAACGTGTAAAACCTTTCGCTCGTAAAGTGCTAATTGGAATGATATACACTGTAAACTGTAAGTATTTCATAATACTAAAACTAATATTTCAATGTATAATATGTACTCACATTAATAACAATCACATCACAATGTTATGAAGTTTAAACTATTCATTTTCCCTCATTCATTCATTCATTCATTTACTTGTCCATTCATTTTTCATCTACATATCAAATCATTCAATCCATCCAAATCGTTCAATCTATCCTATCCAATCCATCTATCTATCGATTCATCTATAAGTATCCACCAACATCGTTTAGTCAGAAGTCAATACTCACCAACCTCAACCTTTAGTCGTCTCTAATAAAATTCATAATTCTCAGAAAATCATTGAAAATCATATAGCAAAATATCAATAAGCCAGCAGCACACTATCACAATCACTATTACAATGGTAGTCACCATCACAGAGGTATAGTATGGTTTAGTAGTAAAATTGAAAATTACAAAAGTTCAGGAAAAAAAAAATAAATGAAAAATAATAAAAAATAAATAAAGAAAATAATGAAAATTCAAAAGATTTTGCCGTTCAAATATTTGTACAATTAAATATAGAGGAATAATTCTTATATGTATGTACATATAGGTGTATTTTTTTTCCTCTGCATTTTAATTTGATGGACACCTGTTGAGGTATATGTTGATTGCCACCGTCAAAACAAGCATGTAGGTGAATGAATGCAGTTAATATATTATTACATATTGTATGAGAATGTATAAACGTGTATATAAACATGCAGTGTAGAGATACATTAAATGTACGAGTATAAAAATAAATAAATAAAAAATAAAATTGTAAAAGAATATGTATGTATGTTCAGTTTCAGAAATAAAAAACGATACGATAAAAAAGAAAAAAACGAATAAACAATAATAAATATTGATTTTTTCTTCATCTGTTATTCGTTTGTTCGATTTCATTTTTTTATTTATTTTTTTTTATTTATTATTTTCATTTATTTTCTCAATACACATAGTTGATTTTTTTTTTATTTAATTAAAAGAAAAATGCTTTAGATTTAAATTTATCTTTACATTTTATAATAATATTATAAGGCTTTTATATACTCTTATTCTCTATGCCTACAAATCCTACAATCAGCGAAATATCTATGGTTCCAACGTTAATTTTTGAAAAATTTTAATAATATAATTCATTTTATTTTTTTTAATAATTTTGTAAATTTAACCAAATACTTAAGTCAGAAATTATCATATTATCCTTCTATTAAAAAAAAAATAAATAAATAAATTACTTCAATGTATGCTAATCCTATTCTTTAAGATCACTCCGAAAATTCAATCTTTCATTCCAAATATAAGATTTAAAAGCATTATACTAATGGCATTAAATGTTATTGGAATATTTTTTCATGTTTCTTATAATACTCTCTTACGGTTACGCTTTACACTGGGAGAGAAAATAAATTGTGAAGTAAATGGACTGGTTAGAGGCAGTATACCATAGCTTACTACTAGCTTAACTTAATAATGTAGTAAGTAGTAGTAATAGTAAACACCACCTAAATATAACTAACTAGAAGTATAGTTTTATGGTCTTTGGTAGTAGTCTAGTAGATAGGATAGCAGCAATAATAGTACAACAGATAGATTCCAAGAACCGCACTCCTCCACCTCTACATCATTTACTACAAATACTCTTTCTCATTATCCTATTCCCTCCTTCTCATTGCTTGTTACACCAATACCACTCTTTATCGTTCTTCTTTACTTAGAGTTTTCTCTTTCCTCTCGATTTTATCGTGCACTCGTATCTCGTATTGTACTAAGAGATATAAAATGAATTTTTCTGAACAATAATTAAAATATGTAGTATTTATAATTATTATTATATATTACAAAATTGTATAACTCTTACAGGACTATTTGTATATTATTTACAGCTCACAATAAAACTCGACTATATAGAACTGTAGAAATTTCGCTGAATGTATACAAAAATTTATATGATTACATATTACGAAATAATATCTTCAATTATAGGTAAAGAAGTATAGATAGGTGGATAGATGTACCAACATATTACTACAATAACTTCTGTTATTTAAATCAATAACATATTTTGGTATGTATACTTGTATATAATATCTAAATTCAATGATTCTATATAAGTGGCAGCAAAGCTTTATCGAATGATTTTTCTATTAAAAATGTAATAGAAAAGAAAATGAAAAATAAAAATAAAATAAATTATAAAATACAAATAAAATGAATCAAAGTAAAAAACAAATCAAATTTGTAATAAAAAACATAAACTTAAATAAATCATTTAATATGTAAATTAATATTTTATTTTATGATTTATATATATACATATATTTGTCTGTTTGTGTGTATGTGTGTTTTTGTATGCATTGCGCATATAAACATACTTTAAAAATTGCTCTTGCATACATATATAAAACATCCGAGTACGTATAATTAGATCTACATAGTATCTACATACAATATAAGATGCAGTGGAAGGACGTAAGTTATAAATAGTGTCTTATAATATGCACTCTAATTATTTTGTAAAATGTTCATTTTTAATTCGAAATAAATTTATTCAACATATAAGGCAGTATGTATATAGGAAAAGGGAATATGTATACAGAAGGTAAATTAAATTGCAACATCTACTATCTTCTTATGTAAGTAGTATTTTTAGAAGTACTCGTAGTATTGATACAAGTATATCTATTAGAATTCAGACGAGTATTACTGAAGCAATTATTATTCTAGCTTATTCTAGCACTAGCACTTCAGCATCCAACAACATTTTTATGTACATATGTGTAATAAAGTAGGTATTACACATAATTATCGAGAAAAAAAATGTTTGTATTACATACATAAAAAAAAGGATTAATGATAACAGGGTAATGGTGTAATGATAAATCAATAAATTTCATATTATATCCTCCTATTTAAGGTAAAGATACACATGCATTTATATGTATATGTACGAATATGTATGTATGTATACGTAATGTGTATAGTTCGTATCAATATTTGTACGTACACGTATAATTTTAAAAGAAAAGATATCATATGTATGTATATAAAACTATAATTCATTTAATTTTTATTTTCATTATTTTTCTTAAACCGATAATTACTGTAAAAGTTATGTGTATATGAAATACACATTATCATTTTTCTTCTTTTTAAAGATGTTCAAATATAAATATGACTATATACAGTGGACATCAAAAGTCTTTGTATACTTCTGAATTTTTGCAAAATGTCTCTCTTTCTAATAAAATGTTGACAAGCAAAGATGTATTTCTACATAAATGTAAATAATAAGTAGAAAAATTCATTATTCTTCAAATAAAATACATAATTGATTTTACTATGTTAACGTCATCTATTGTAAAAAAATGTTACTATCAAAAATCATCTGTAAGTTGGTAAAGATACATCTTCAAAATATATACATTTATTTTTTGTGTGTGGGCAAAGATAGAGTCATAAATTAAATTATATATGAAAGACCAAAGTAAACTTAAACTTCAATATGCTAAGAAGGAAACTTCTGTAATATTACACATACATTACACATTATGTTTAAAATCAAAGTTTAAAATTTGGAAGTGTACAAAAATTTTTTATGTCCACTTTAGATATTGGTAGGAACAAAGAAAAAATTATTTAAAAGAAGAAGTTCATTTTTATATAATTTTGTATAGCAGTAATATATATGTATGTATATATAGTAAAAGACATGTAATATTCAACAGCATAATCGTATATTACACCGAATGATATGCACAAAATATACACATAAACTCCTATATGTATAGATTTACCTGTGTATATAATAGCAATATAATTAATTTAATTTTGTACATATGTATAGTGTATGAAAGTATATAGTTGCAAAATGTAAGTACGTATATACATAAATATATAGATGACTTGATAAATTTATTTGTAAATATAAAATCCAGATCTAACATTATCTATAAATAAAAACTTTTTCTCTCTATCATCATCATAAAATATATGTATGTATATATATATACGGACAGGATTATTCATATATAATATTTATACTTACATGTGTGCATATGTACACATATCTACATAATACTGGAGACAGACTAAAAAGTTATCTAAATTTAACCATTGAACAAATCTGAATTTTGTCCCTAATCTAGATTAATAAAATTGAACAGATTGCAAATATAGATCAACCTTGACCCGATCAGCTAATCAATTGAATTTATATAGAACCACAAATTGAATAATTATCAATGTCTTCTTCTTCCTTTTAGAACTTGATTTATCGGGCTAATCCAGTTGTCAAACCTACAGTTGTACAATATTGGATAACTTATAGAAATCGTGATGACACATACAGCCACTTTAATCCAGATTAACGATTTATAGTCTAGATTAAAATGATTAGTCTGTCAACGTTATAAATCTTATACAGAGAATTTCAGAGTCCATATAAGCATCGAAGGTAGAAGGCTATAGTGCATTTATATACGTTGTACGTTGTACTCATGCAGCATACAAATCTATGTATTATGTATATTTACTTGTATGTACAGAAAGTTCGATATCTATAAGCAAAATCTTATATGGATTTAGTTGCGTATAATAATGTTTGCATATAATAGTGCAGAGTATAAAAATTTAAATAGACAAGAGGCGTATTAACAAATTTTTTTTCTTACTTAATTTTTTTTTTATATTTTTCAAGTTTTTTAGTTTATTAGTTTGTTTGATTTTTTTCGTTGCAAAAAAACAAAAAAAAACTCGATTTAACATTTTAAAGTTACGTTATAAAGATTATTAGAGAGGTACTATGTATTTTATATCGTTATAATTTTCTTCTTCATTTATTTATTTTTTTTTGCATTGCTTTATTTATATTTGTTGTTTTCTGTTTTTTTTTTTTTTTTTGATGTTTATAGTAAAAAATTAGTTAAAAGGTGTGTTAATAACAGTAGCATAACATTAACAAAATAACTATGATAGATGTATACAAATATGAATGTATGTTTTAAATACAAAAATACTCGTATATGTAATGTACACATATGTACATACATAATATGGATGGATAAAATTGATTTCTTTTATGAACAGTAGCATTTTTTAGAGAAAAAAATATATAATTTACAGAAATTACTATACAGAAAAATAAATGATAACATAAACCAAAACTAACACAAAACTGAAAAAAAAAAAACAAAAATGAATAAAATAAATAAGTAAAACTAAAGAAAATGAAAAAAAAAACAACTAAGAGATGAAATTTTATCTTAAAAAATAATCTACATGAGTGTACATTTATTATATGTTGCTACTTGAATACGCACATTATACTTACATACATGCAGTAGCGTATAGTGTGTGTATAGTGCCATAGCCATATAATGTAGCTGATACATAAACAACGAATTTATCAGACAAAATAAAAACTAAATACATATTAAAATAAAATATGTAAAAAGAAAAAAAAAATTAAAAATTGATGTAAAGATATTTACGTGAATCTGTAATGTAATATAAAGGATATCATATATGTACATAATATATGAATACAAATGTAACACTTGTACATATGAAGTTTACATACATTACATACATTATAAATTTTATTTATCATTTAAATTTTAGTTATATCTAGTGATTATATACAGAAAATTTAATTAGGGTAATCACTTAATGCAGTAAAATGCACGTAAATTGAGTAGAAATCTAGTAAATTATGTAAACGTACTTACACGTTTTACTAGTTTACATGATTTCTTTCACTGCAATAATGCCCAATTTCACAGTGAAAGTTTAAGTTTTCGTAATTAATAAACCTGCATTAAAGGTAATGTAGTCTTATTGCGAACCTGCATTACCTTTGGCCTGCATAAATGGCTTAAATTATGACTCAAGCCTGTTGGATAAGATGGGTTCAAACTTAAATTACCACTGCGTGAAATCGAAACATTTCTAAAGTGGAAAGTTTAAACTTTATCTCTGAGCTTGTGCTTCCATTGTAAAACTGGGCAAAATGAATGAATACCCTCAATAAACTGATGACGTTGTAAATACATGCAGTGCGATTTACGTAATTGTGAAAAATAAAATTGATTTTCTAAAAGTGTATTATTGATTTTTACTCAAAATAAATTTCTACTAAATTATGTTAATCCAGTACATAGTAAGTAAATCCTTTTTTTTTTTAAAAAAAAACCATCATAATATTAATAATTCACTTATTACTTACTTACAATAATAATAAATTTCTTATTTTTTGTTATTAAATTTCATTAAATTATTTTTTATTGTCGAGGTATAATTTACATGAATCTACATTATATAAATCAGTAAATATTCCGTACATACACAAATGTATATACAATCATATGTCGAGAATAAAGAGTTCATGTATACGATTTGTTTTTGTGTGTAAATATGAAAATACATATATTGCAAAGGTATATAAAATTTTACAGAATGACGTCATGCGCAACAGGTCCTTGACGTAAAAAATTCCTTGTACTTGAACACCAAGTATATAAATCTACTATCCTACTATGTAAACTATAAAATAATATACCTCCTATACTATTATACTTCCTATCCTCATCATCATCATCATCATTATTATTATTATTTTCATTTGAGCTTGAACATAAACTTGAACTTGAAAAAAATATATATAGACATATAAAAGTACTAAAAAAAAAACACACACATATACGTGCATGTCCTTTGTATATGTATACATAAAAAACCTATACAAATACACATTTATATTGCACGTGCAATCAACACCTTCTCCTTCATACCATTGGCAAAATTTTCAAATTACCATTTTAAAGCTCAAAATGATTTCGATTATATCCTTAGTGTAAAATTTCAGCATTTTATTTTCGTATGCGTAAATCATATTTCACCACCCGCCCCAAAATCTATATGTGATGTATGTGGTACTACGTTCAATATACCGATTTGCATGTTAATGTGTGTGTGTGTGTATAATAACAACTATATAGGATATATTACAGGATATTA
Source organism: Villa cingulata (assembly GCA_951394055.1). Lineage (NCBI taxonomy): Eukaryota > Metazoa > Arthropoda > Insecta > Diptera > Bombyliidae > Villa > Villa cingulata. The sequence continues at coordinate 2,735,538 of OX596023.1, forward strand.
CATACATAATATTGTAAAATCAAAATAATTAAAGACAAAATTTTACGATATATGTACATACATATTTTATACTTTTCTATCGTACTCGTACAAATAATATTATAAAGATATATTGAGGATATCTTGGGATATATTGGAATACATTTGGAAGTAATTTTAAAAGGATAATTAATTGTTTATCTTTATACTATTTTAAATTTTAACTTCATATTTTTTGAAAAATACAATTTTTATGCATTAAAAGATCTTTAAAAGTATCAAATTAATGTGGAAAATTTTTAACAAAATTTTATAATGAAACATATGTTTTTCTAATATCCATTAAAGAACTAAAATATGACTTTAATTACATTTAAAATACATACAAACAGCCTCAAGCTTAAAGCTTCAATAAGCTCTCTACAAATAAATTATTGAACCAAAGCATTTAAGATTTAATTTATGTTAGATAGAAGATATAGAAGTAAAAGTAAACAATTTGCATATTAATTTTTATCCTTTTAACATTTCTAATAATCCCTATACATTTACAGTCACATTTTTTTTTAAAGAAATTTTATTTAAAATTTTCTCTTTTCAAATTTTCAATCGTTTTTCTTTTCATATCCTTATACAATATATCCTTACCATAGATCTCCTCACGTATCTAAATATACAAATCATCATCAAAATCATATTCACAACACCTCATATACATACATACAAATAAAAATAATTATTACATTTTTGATACACTACACATAGTGTGACATACACATACGCGAGCATGCATAGCTTAGTTAGTATGTATGTATACATATATAGAGTTTTATACATTATAAGAGGATATTGGATGGTATGTATATGGTATGTTTGTATGTTTTTGTATTTTTTACGTCACACGAATCATATTTACTGACGTCATGTGCGCATTAAAGAAAAATATTATAGATGAAGAGAAGTCAACAACAATAATAACAAACGATTATAGGTATGGTATATACAAATTTGTATTAAAATATATACAAACACATACACATTTATATAAAATATTCAGAAAAAAAGACCGGTCATGTTATTATACCAAAAAAATATTATGAACAAAAAAAAAATTTCAATAAAAAACAAATATGATTACAGAGCACAAAAAACATGAGGACATGAGTCAACCCTTTGGAGACAGATATATATACTGTAATATTAATGTGTAATGAAACTTCAAGAGATTTTTTTCTGTTTTTTTTTTATAAATTTTCTTTTACGCCATCATAACTGAATGTAACAGCAAAATGACACACTTTATCGAAATTGAAATGATATGAAATGGAAAATTACTAAGGAAATTTTTCGAATGAAAACCTTTAATCGCGGAATATTCCTTGCATTCTTCTTCTTCTTCTTCTGTGCGCTACAGTTCAATTCGGAGCCGGGCTGACCTCAAACATGACCTCCAATTTTTCCTGTTTTTCGCTTCGTACCTCTATTCACGGCATGCGAATGTTTTTCCATCGTTCTTAGTCTCCACTTATCTTTTTCTCGTACTTGTCCTAAAATTTTCCTAAGGACTTTCCTTTTCAAAAACATTAATTCTTTCTTCTTGTGTGTTGATCAGGGTCCACGTTTCTCCTGCATATGTCAATATCGGCCTTATTAATGATTTGTAGTCTTATTTTTGTTGCTGTTGATGCCACGGTAGCCCAAATTTTTAAATTATTATATTTTAATGAAAACGTGATTATGAAATATCCCAGAAAGTATCCAAAACTATACTTTCCTAGTTCTAATACATACATATTTTAGATATATATTATTTGATAATAAGAAAGGTCTAAGATATGACACATATAAAATACGTAACTGGGCATGGAAGGGTTTCCTCCTGAAGGTTAAGGATCACATGGGACTGCCACGCCAAAACCGATGATGATGATTTGACAATATGTAATTTAAATTTAAAATTTTTCGGTAATTCTCTTTAACAGGATGTTAAGTATACGTATATTAGTACAAAGAATTAAAATCTTTAATAAGTTTAATGTGATTTAAATTATTTTTCTATAATTTTATATTTTTTTTTCTTACTCCAGAAATAAAACATAAAAATTGATCCTTGAATTTACGAATCAGTAAATTCGTCAAATATGTGACATGTGACACTATATAGCAAAGTGACAATAATTCACAAAAAAAAAACTGACGATATTTTTGATTCTATATGGAAATGAAAATACATAAATTTATATTAATTAAAAATTATTATTTATTATTTTATTTAAACGTCATTTAAAAGGTACATTTTATATCCTTGTTTGGTTTTTTTTTGTTCATTGAAAAAGATTCCAGATTTTTTTTTAAAATTATATATTTGAAGTAAATTTAAAATTATATTTAATTGTATATATGTATGTATATGTACGTATACATACATATTCGAAAGTGACCTTGTATAAAACGTGTCCTCAAAAATAAATAGCTACATAATAATAATCAAAAATAAAACAGTGAAAATTTTGTTTATTATTGAAATTATAGATATACCTGTATACAAAACATAATTTAATATTATTTGTGTACACACACATTTATAATATAAATTTCAGTATATGATATAAGGTAAATATGTACATTATAAATGTACGTACATACATTTATTGTTCAATAAATATTATCATTAAAACACAATAAAATATACTTGCATGTTTGTATATGGATGTTCACATTTATGTATTACCAGTGTATGTATTACGTCAATCAATCTATAATATACATTTATTACACATATACCGACACACACTTTATATATGCGTAATAGGTGATACACACATATAACTCACCGCACATACATATCTAGATAATATGTACAGGAGGAGTACATCTTAAATTATTTAGATACATACAGAAATAGATACACATCGAGCATCTAATATGTACTTGTACCCTTGTACTTGTAGCTTGTAGTGTAAATACATAATAATAGGAGTATTCATGTCACGTTTTGTATAGTCTTCGTAATCTTCATAGTCTTCGTAGTGTTCGTGGCCTTTGTAGTCTTCGTAAGTATTCGTAGTTTTCGTATTTTTCGTAGTCTTCGTAATCTTCGTAAGTCTTCGTAGTTTTCGTAGTTCATTTCCATACAATTGTGAAATACGAAAGTTTTGAAAAGCTATACAAAGGTTAAATATGCTTCGTAGTTTCTAACTTTTGTATTTCATAGTTTCGTATAGTTGATGTTTGACAGTTCTCTGTTCTCAGTTGGCATAAAAATTAAAATATTAGAAATGACATGATTGAGATGGTCGTTCATGTCAATCAGACTACGATACTACGAAACTACGACATGACGTAACGAACTATGAAAGAAATTAACATGAATCCCCCTAGCTAATATCCGTAGTATTGCGTAGAATAGAAAATAAATTAGTATTCATTTCATTCATTCATTAAATTTCCTTCATATTACATAATATATACATACATACTATCGTATTCGTATATAGTAAAGTACATATTATGCGTTTGTTGTAATATCTGTTGTATCATTTAACAAAAATAAAATCGAAAGATAAAAAACGTAACAAATTTATTTTTTTATTATTATAATTTTCTTATAAAGTACATCATTGTATGTATGAGTATACTCATATATATTAGCTTCTTATATACTTATATACTTATTTATATATTTGTATATATGTTTTCGTATACGTATGTATGAATAATTTAGTATGTATATAGTATACGTATTTATGTATGTACATCACATCCTAGCATTTTCAAGAATGAAAATTTGTAAAATTAATTTTATGAATGAAAAAACCCACATTCAACATCGATCACATTATACGTCACTCGTAGTATTAACTGTTTTTTTTTTTTATTTTTCACTTCTTCTATTTATTTTTCTTTTCGTATGTATTTTTTATCATTTAATCATTCATTATTATCATTTAATATTCATTTAGGTAGTACCATAATGTTCGTAATTTTGTATTTTTTTTAATTTTTTTTATGCCATTTTTGTCGTTTAAAAATAAACATTGAATTTAAAAATAGATTATAATATTAATGTACGTGTATATCCTTGCTCGTATTCTATATTTAACTAAGAACATAATATAATATATGTATGTAATGTAAGAGCGTACATATACGTAAATGCACGTATACAGAAGGAATGTAAGTATTTGATTAAATTGGAATATGTATACATATAAGCATATCCTTTTAAATATATAAAATCAAAAGAATAACAATCAAAAATATATTATACGTACACTCTTATTATTATGCACATACAAACCTTATAACGTTGTGTGTTGTATATAGACAATAAAAATGTAGTGCGATAACTTCTTATGAACTTTTAGTAATAAGGATGAGAAAAAAAAAAAGAAATAAATTAAATAAAATGAATTAATTAGAAGAATAAAAAAGAAAATATCAAATAAACGAAAAAAAAAATAACATTAATATAATCAATAAGGATATAATAATAATTATCCTTTTATTTTATTTGTGTTTTAGTTTTTACACGTTTTTCAAAATAAATAAATTGATTCATAAATTTTCATTCTAGATGTAGGATGCGATGAATCAATTTATTGTAAAGGATGATTTATTTTAGAGGTATACTTTTTTTTTCAATAAGGATTTTGTGAATGTTACAGCATCTATAATTTATTCATATAACTGTAGATATTACGAATTATTTGGACATACACTACGCAAAGCAGTAACGGAGATACATATGTCGCATGAAGTCTTGATGTAGAATCCGCAGGATAAGAGCAAAAAAGGGCGGCAAATAATATAACATGGAAGACAGTAACCGCATAAAGGACGCTAATGGTATAGAATCGAGTGAAATGTGAGAGAAGACTAGTAATAGAATGAAATGGAGGAAATTCGTAGAAAATCTATATGTTCCTGAGGGAATACGGTCGTCATCGTCATCATTACGCGATTTACGAATTATTGAACGTGATATACGAAGAATGATGCGTTTTTTAAAAATTCTTCCGGAAGATTCACTGTTTTCTACAAAAAAAAAAAATTTAAACAATGAAATCGTTCGAGTAATTCCTACACTTATAATGAATGAATTGGCCCTCCGTATCCAGATAATGTGGTATGATCATATACATCTAGAGCCTTCTAGAGCTGTGTAGACTTTTTTTTTTTTGAAGTTACGGTAAAGTCCAAAATTTACATAAATAAGCCGGTTACAACTGAGAAATTGCAAGAAATCACCCGAGTAATAATTAATTATGGTCGAATAATTAGAAAATTGAAACTTTATAGTTACGATCAACATTTAGAAGGAATATTGTGATTAAAAATTAAATGTAAAAATAACTCGAATAATGTGCGGTAAATAGACGAAATTCAATCAATTATTATATATGTAGTCGTTGTGAAATTCATTCATTTGCCGTGTCTGTCACCGTAAATTAAATTAAAGTAGTTTAAATGATGAATTAAATTAAAGTATAGTTTTACATCTTCATTCGAACTTCATGAACATTTTTCAGCGACGAATAAAGATGGTAATCTGGAAATTTCTGGAAATTGAAAATAAAAATTAAAAATATATGACAGCCAGAATGATTATCATTGAAAATTTGTCGTGTGTTAGGAGGGAGTTTTTCAATTATTATCATTCACACGAATGGAGACTAGGAAAAATTATCATTGATTTGCTTTCGTCCAGCTATACCACATCAATGATTGAGTTTTTTTTTAAGTTATGTACCTCCAAATTAATCACCCGATACTGCATCTAATGAATATTAATATAGCCTTAAAAATGATATCAATATTTTTGTGTATTTATAATATAATATAGTTTTATTGATAGGATATTTTTAAATCGTTATTTTTAGAGTATATTGTTTTTTCTTTTCAAAAATAGACACACATCATAATATGAAGACATCTTTTACCTGACAGGTGTATAAATAATTTAGTTAAGTATTTTATTTTATTTATTTTTTATTTATTATTATTATTCTCGCATATTATTTCTATAATTTTTATATTACTGGTGTATTACTTTAAATGAATGTAAATTAGTTTGCGTGTGCTTATGTTTTTTTTTTAAAAATTTTATTAATTATTTGTACATTTACGAACTTGTAGTGCCTACATTAAATTAAAGGAAAACAAATCGAAATTAATGTAGAAGAAAAAACGAAACGAAACTACTAAAACTATGGTCTATCCTTATTTCTATAATATACAAACATAAACTACGAGTACATACATAGAAATACAATAAATATTTATGAAAAGTAATATAGAAGACAGCATAAATTTTAGAATAAATTTTTTTACGTCATATCAATTACCGTTATTTTATTTTTAGAAATACATATACATATATATGTAACATATTACTCGTATACGTTTCGTAATAAACAAGAAGTAAATATGTAATTTTTTACGTTGTTCTCTTCTTTTTTTTTTTGTCGATTAATATGTTTTTTATGTGATAATTCTGTATAAATATGTAAGCCTTTATTATTATATAAGTACATCCTATTTATATATTTTTGTGTTACGTTTACGTATATTCATTCATGTATGTATGTACATTATAATATATAGGGATATACATACTGTATACTCGTATGTTTAACCAGAATTTTATCGATTTGTCGTATAAAATCCATACGTAATGTATGATATATAAACGTACGTTTACGTACACTACACAACAACAAAAAATTGGACAAATTAACTTCTTATATGAGTAGCTACGTGTATATAATATAAGAATATCTATCTACACGTAAGTACACATACCTACAAATGTATGAGTATGAGTATGAGAATACGTAAAAAAGAGAAAATAAAATGAAATGGAAAAAAAAAACACAACTCTGTGTCTGTAAACCAACAAACAACCATCACCATGAACGTGAACACTGAAGAAAGACTGAGCATCACATCACCGTCACCACCCTTCAGATTGAATTAACGTGTATACACACATGTATATACATTTACATTTACAGTGCGATGAAGATGATGATGATAATAATGATAATGATGAGTAACCCTGGCTCCGACCTTGAAAATACTACGTATGTAATGTTCTAGGTATAAGAAGGATCGATGAATTTTCATTCATAAAATTTTTTAAGGGGAAAATTTTACGTTCATCATATATACATGAGTGCACATAGCACATATACATATGTAATGTATTTTCGTTTAAAAATACAAAATGTAATTTATACCTATAACTTGTATTCTTGTTATGTATTTTAAGTATATAGTTTCCCGCATAAGTCCATCTTTATATATAACTACTAAAGAATTTGAGAAAAAAAAAATAAATTTAGACAAAAATTATATTTAAAACAAAAAAACCCAAAAAGGATTTCGATATTATTAAATTATAAATTCAGTATAGTAAATTTGTAAAATTTTATTTGAATATACTCTCTCTATTTTACCATTTTACTAACTTTATATCTATGCATAGATTTATTATCCTTTTTTCGGTAATACATTTCTCCTACCTATATATCCCCATTCAATACACACGGGATATAGTATAAAAATTGTTGTGGATACAATGTGAAGAAGAAGAGAAAAAAAGGTTCATGTACCTGTGCACATGGAAAAGAGTATGTAGGGGACTTATACCAATACATACGAGTACATAACATATATTATTCTATCCGTGTATTCAAACTTATTTATAAATAATGCACGTTTATACGACTATTCATGTATACGTATACATATACCATAATGAGGATTTCTTTTGTATCACATTCACATTATATTCTCTTTCTCTTTTCAGTGTAACATTATTGCGGAGAAAATAATAATATACGTAAGTACTCGTATATATGTACATAAATTGTGATATTTTTTAATGTACATACATGTACAATAAAATACGTTTTTTTTTCGATTCAAGGACGTTCAAAAAATTCATTCATAAAATTTTCTACTACCCCAATATACGTTCACCTTCACATCCATATACATCATCAAAATGTACATACTTGTACATATTTTTTTTTTCTCTGTGGTGCGGTAATGGTAATATACAGACCTCATCACATTTTATTACACCCTTCCACCCCAATATGTTATCCTTTTTGTCTTTTATTTTTTTTTTCACGATGCATGTATGTGTACATATATACATTTCAAATTGGTTTAAATGATGTATGCGTATATGCAAGTAAATTCGTTTATGTATTTGTAAAGCGCGTGGGCGACATTAAGGCGACTTTCATTGCTTTTGTTTTGTTTTTTTCTTTTTCTCTACACACAGGATAAAATAATATATGAGTACATACATAATATATAAATAGATACAAATATATTATAATGTATAGTGTGTATATACTTTTGTATATGAATGGATGTATGTATATGTATGTATGTGATGCTGTTTTTCATTTATACTGTTTTTCATTTTAATGTTTTTATTTTCTTCTTTTTCTTTTTTATTACCTTTTACATACATATGTACATACATTTCTTTATATTTTTACGTTTTTGTTTTTCTACTGTGCTGTTGTTTTTTTTTTGTTTTTCTTTTAGATTTTTTTCTAAAATGTTAATGAATGAAAAAAGGTCATCATCAGAATGCAGTTTCATCATATAAAAATCATACCATATACCCAATATCATACAGTTTTAAGAATATTCTCATTGCATTCATAAAATATGTATCCTAAACGTACTTACAAACGTATTGAAAATTTTATGAATAGCGAATTTGTTTTTTTTTTATTACACAAGGAAAAACAAAAAGGAAATAAGTATATACAACTGAATAATTGATTTTAAAAAATTTTTTTAACAAAACTGTTGTTCAATTTTTCACAAGAAAATAAAAAAATAAAAAAAAAAAAAAACAAAAATAAATAAAATAAAACTTAAAAATCATATGCATTGCATAAACATACGCATACCATAACATATATGCATTATATGACAATCATTATACATATAAATAGGTAGGTATCCTGTGATATTTTATTTATGAATGAAGTATATATTTCCATGCATAATTTGAAATAGTGGCCCTTATTATGAGTGTCGATAATATATCGCCTCAACTTAACAAATTTTCTGTTAAGATTTGCGATTTGGGGCGACAATATCAACATTTTGTGTCGATTATCTGAAAATAATCGCCAGTCATATAGTAGTCAATCGTCATTTAAAATATTGTTTTCATGTATGCTTTGTATATGAGATAAGGTGTATTTAATTATTCTGCTTGATTTTTTTAAGTTTCATTTAATTAATTAAAGTAAAATCGCCGAAAATGTTGCTGAGGGGGCCCAACCAACTACAAATAACATCATTTTCGATTTCTCTTTGGTTATGACCCTTTAGCAAAAAAGATCTTATAGGTAAGCAGCTACTTAGTTTTATGATATTCGGAATAAAAGTTCTTCTTACAGAATCAGATATCCTTGAATCATTTTCATTTAATAGATACATAATATATAAATATGTATCTCCTTAGAAATTCTAAAATTATTTTGAAAATTGAAATTTTATACCGATTCTACGCATTCAATGCAATGACATCAACTTCGATTTTGATTTAATGGATATGTATATTTGAAGTTTTACATTCAATGCAGTAGACTTGATAGCTATACTTTTACATGTTAGGCATGCTGTGAAGTCGAAAGTCGAAATCCAATTTGAAGTCACTGCTGCATTGAATGTAAAAGTGGCATTAATCTCTGAATGAGACACCTTAATAAGTTACCTTTTATTATCTAATTCTAAATGATTAGATGCATCTATTAATGCTCTTCTATTACGCAAAAACATCAGTTTTTGTTTATTTTCTCTTTCAACTACTAAAACAGAAGCTGAATTGAATCCATTATTAAATTAATTATATTTTATATTTTATATAATAAAAATTTTACATCGTCTCGCTTCGTCCTAATTTTGGCGATTGGCTATATATATTATCGCCGCTCATAATAAGGGCCAATCCACTATATATGTAGTTATAGGTGGTTATAGTTATATAGTTCAATGTGTGGTTGTGGTTCAATATTATAAAATTTATTGCCGTGTTCTGGTATTAAATCTGTATGCTTATTGCTTACTGATTTTCACCCTTAATATACTCTTACCTCACATAAATTTAAAAAAAATTATTTTTTATATTTTCTTTTGCTATTATTTTGTTATTGTTTTCAACATTTTACAAACAGAGGAAATGATGATAGTATAAATAGTAGTGGGTGATATATTTTTTTAATGTCAAACGTAGAAGTAGAAAAAGCAAAACAAAAAATAACAAATAACATTATGCTTAGCAATAGTATAGAGAAGTTATATAGAATATTACTACATACTCGTATATGAAGATATACGCACATACAGTACATATTTTCATCCACTTGTAGAATGAAAAACCTTGTATGTATATTTTACGTTAATACATAGAGGTGATGCTTCTGTATTTTATGTACTTACCTTATACCACATAAATAGGAAAAATATTGAAGCTAACATTGTTAGTTTGTAATGCAGTAGTATTCTCTATACAGAATGCGATAGAGAAGAAATGTTATTTTAACATTTCTCAACAAAGTCAAATGAACTTTAATAAAATATTTTAATTTGAACTAAAAAAAACAAGAAGAAGAAGAAGAAAAATTAAAGGAAAGGAAAAAAAAACAAATAAAAAATAAAATAAATTCTTTCCGTAGGCTAACATTTAAAATTATTATTTTTTTTTTCTAACGGATATAAGACCACATTGTATTGTATACGTATAATTGTTTTTATTTATCCCTTGTGAAAGGACAAAAAAAAATGTTTTTTTCCTTAATTTTTATTACTTGAAATTTTTTTTAAGAAAAAACAAAAATGAATATTTTAATCAAAATTTAATTTAAAGTAAACAAAAACAATAAAAAATTAAAAAAAAAAAAATAAGCAAATTATCTTAAATAATTTTGATAAACTATCCTGGAAGGCAATTTAAATATTTATATTATGTACACGAGGATCTATCTAATATAATATCAAAAATGGGTATTCAAAATAAAGAATTTATATAAATATTTTTTTTTTCTTTTAAAATAATTTTCCCTTTTTTTCTCCAAATTTCTTTAAATTTTTTTTCTCAGTCTAGACTTACATGAAATGTAGGATATTCTAAATAAAACTAAAAAAGGCCAAGTACCTAATTAACAAAAGAATGTTAAGAAGAGAAAAACATTTGTCTATGAAATTGAAATTTTCCTTTTCCTTCAAAGAGGTTCTCATCTAAAATCAAACAAAAAGGATAAATAGGTACCTAAATTCAAAGACAAAAATAAATAAATAAAATGAAATTTTCATTAAATTTTCAATTTTCTCAAATCTAGAGAAATTTTAAGGGCGACTTTTATAAATTTCAAATCTCCCCTAACCTAGATATCTTGGAATGCAATAGTTTGAATATTTACAGTGGAAACATTTTAAAATTCTTGATGAATTTACACAAACATTTTTTACAAGCTTAATTTTTTGAACTTCTTTATGGGGAAACCTTAATTTATATGAATCCTTTGAATCAAGTTTGAATTTGTTAAGGCGCTCCTATATCTTTGATTAAGGACAAAAAATTCAATGAAAAATTTTAAGGATTCCATAGAAAATGAATTTAAATAATTATTTCTGTTTTTTTTTTTGTTTTGTATTTTTTAACCTTAGGTTTGTAATTTTTTTTATTTTTTTTTAACAATTTATTAAATATATAATATATTATTATTATGTAGGTAATATGTACAGTTATTTATATGTATATTATTTTACAAAATATTGTCCTTAACACTAATAAATATTTCTGACTTTTTAATTCTTTATTTTATAAAAAAACAAAAAAAAAATGGTTTGATTTTGTGATTTTTATTATTAAGAAAATTATTTTTTTTAAAAAAAAATACTTTAATAATTTCAACAACAAAAAAAACAAGAAAAATTTACAAAAATGTTTACATAAAAATTCAAAAAAAAAAATAAAATAAAATAAATGAAACACCATTCTTTGCAGTAATACGACGTTATGTAAATTTGGCGATAGCAAAATATAAATAAAATGAAGACAAATGCAATTTTCCTTTTTATATAAAAAAAAAAAAAAAAATCCTAATTTATTTTTATGAGTAGATACCTATGATGATGTATCCTTGTCATTATTCAGTATACTTTGAAATGATGGTTCAGATTCTGAACGTTTATGGGTTCTAGTAAGCGCACTTATCGATATATCATTTAAATTATTATTTGTATGTGTTCCTGATCCTTCTGATCCTCCTATACCTCCCATTCCACCACCTCCTCCTCCTCCTCCTCCTACCACTCCTCCACCACCACCACCACCAATTAAATCATCATCATTCGATCCAATTTGTTTTTGAAGATCTGGTACACTTCTTGTAACTTGCTGATTTTCATCATATTTTGTTTCATTTGTATTTGAATTTGCATTTAGAATTTTTTCATTTAGACAAACATCATCTAAATCTACATCACTATTTGAAAAAAGTGCTGTAGCACCTAATGTTAATGATGTTGAAAGACGACAATTATTATGCTGTCCCAATGATGATGATGATGTTGATGATGAATCATTTTTTCTATTTTCAATATTATTCTCTTTCAATTTTATTTCAACAACATCGATTGTTTGTGATCTTTGTAATGAATGATTAACAGTAACTGGTGATACATTAACACTTTCTGGTATTAAATTTTTTGTTTTAGTTTTTGGCGTTGATGAAATAACATTTGTATTTCCTGCTCCAGTATTCATTGTTGATTTATCATTTACTGTATTTGAATTTCCAGATGGCATAGTTGATTGCTGTTGCTGATGATTTCTTTCCTTTTGATGCTCTTTCATTAGATCACAAGCTTTACCCAGAGCACAAATTATATTTAGAACACGACATGCCACTAATGTAAAATATGCAAAAATAAAAAGTATAAATGCAGCAGCATTATCAAATGAAACAGCTGAATATACGGCCTTTATAAGAACAACACTCAATGGAAATGGTATAAAACCCATTCGACGGGCAACCAAATCAGAATGATCCGAAAATGCATGTTTCTGTCTGGTCTGTGTCATATCATATGCTAAACTGATCGTGTATTCACGATAAACATCAACTGGAAGCTCATTAAATCTTGTTATAAACGCATGTTTTATCCAATCAATTAAAATTTCTGTTATCATAACGTAATAACAATCCGGTAACATAACATAGAATTGATCTAAACTCCAATTAAATTCTTTCATTGTTTGAATAACAACAATAAATAGCAAAATTGATAGATGAAAACGTTCTCTAACATCACTACACGTTAACTGGAACAAATTATTTTTATCGAATTTTTTAAATACGCTACCTTTTAGCTCAACAAAATTATTTGATATCATTATGGTTAGGAAACTTTTATTGTTCGAATTGACGGCAACATTTAATGTGGTCGCTTGAAACATAATCAAAAAGCTATGCAATATGACATACGTTAAAGCAAATATTATATGCGGTATCAAACCAAAATGTTCTCTTCGTTTATTTTTTGGTTCAGTTGCTGTCCAAAATAATGCATCAATTGTATCCTGACCAAATGCTGATAATAAACGATCACCAACTTCAAGCATATTATAAAAAATATAAAGTTTTATTATCGATTGAGTTTTTATTATATGATACATTCGATTTGTATCAACCGATAACATTATTAAAGTGCATAATATCCAAATACTTCCTTTTAATAGATCACACATTTCGGCTGGTGTTAATAAACGTTGTGTACGACGTCTTAAACCAAAACAATTTAATATTGGACGACTTATAAATGCCCATAATGCTAGACAATAACGTATTGGTAAAAATGTATGAATATATAAAAATGAATCAGCACATTGTATGACAGCGTATATCATAAATTTTTCAACTTCTCTTGGAATTTTCATAAATGAATAGATTTTTTGACGACGTGCCGAATATCTTTCTTCATCATGTTCCAATATATAGCCTCTAGTCAATTCAATTTTTAAAAAATCGTAAAATGATGGTTTCTCTGAAATTTAAGAATTACATAAAATTTCAGTAAAAAACCAAATTTTCCAAACCAAAATATGAAATGAAATTAATTTTTTTAACTTAAAAATTACAACAAAAATACATGCTTTCTAGACTAGAGTTATACCAGTTATACATAAACAAAACCAAACAAAAATATTTAAATTTCCAGAGCCGTGGTATAACTGTTTGTACTAACCTTCTTTATTACTGTCTGAATCATCAGTCGATGATGTCACATCATCATTTTTACATTTTTTTCTATCGTCAGAATCATCAGAAATATCTTCAATATGTCCATCGAAATTTTTATTATTCAAATCACCACGAAATCGAATTCTCTTAGACGATGGAATATCACCAGCAGCAACAGTAGCAGTAACAGAGGTTCCATCGTCTTTTTTTAACATATTTTTTCACTTTTAAGAATACTAAAAATAAAAGAATTTACTTTTCAAATGAAAAAAAATTTTTTTTGGAGATATTCTAATTTTTCTTTGCTATTTTCTATCCAATGTTCAATATTTTAATGTTTGTATTTGTATTCTGTTGTTGTTACTTTTTCTACTATACTATAATTTGTTTTGTACTGTCAACAAAAATAAAATAAAAAATACAGAAACAGAAACGCCATATTTAATTTGACAAATAGTTACAGCTGAAATTGTTTATTATTTGAATGATGACATAATCCAGAGATAGATGGAGTGTGTTCAGAATATTTTCTCTTTCTGATTTGAATTAAATTGTGAAAGTTGACAGCTGATAATAATAGGGTGATCATGATGGTTATTTGAATTTTCAAATAAGTTCAAATAAATTACAAATGTTGCGAAATACAAATTCCAAGGATATTATGTACATACATAAGTAGGTACATTTAAGTGAAATGGGATTTCTGTTTTTGGACAAAAAAAAAAAAATGAAAATAAGAAAAAACTAAATTAATTGTTTTTGTTCCTTCTTCCTTATCGTTTAGGTTTACTTCTTTATTCATTAATGAACAACACTACTAACATCATATTATATTATTATATTATGCAATAATTGCAAAACACAAAAATTAAAATAGATAATAATTAATTAATTAACTCACATATTTACTCCCAAATTCAATACATAAATATCGAATAATTATACAAAAATAAATCATTTCAAATATCTTCTTTTCTTCTTCTTCTTTTCAATATATTTTTCTTCATTTCAAATTCAAAATTCTTAACAATAAATATTCTTCAGCCGTTTCAATAATTGAAAATAAAAATTAATTCGAAAAAAAAAAAATTTAAGAGTAAATAAACTTACAATATTAATATCTTTTACTTTTACTCTTTTATCGTTACACTCTATTTTTATTTTTTTTTTGTAATTTCATTTTCATTGTTTTTTAATTAAAATACAGACCACCATTATATCCCCCATTATCTTTTTCAGCAGTTTGAAATTTAAAAAATAACAAATTTGTGTAATCAAAACGAGAGAAATTCAATTAATTCAATTTAAATTTTTGTAATTTAAATTTACGATTTATTTTGCTCGCAATCATGTATGTATGTAGGTGAAATCGATTTCGTAAACATCAAATAACTACCCACATAAAATAATTTAAAATTCATTTTCATACCATCGTGAATGCGCGCACATTACGAAATCGATCACATTAAGCTGCATTTACAATTCAACACAGATTACATTCTACATTTGGATTTTTTTTTTTCATACATTCTACAAAGAAATTCTATAGAGCCTATCCTTTTTTCCGTTCAACTCAAACTAATTTTAATCTCATTTCGTATCAATCTGAGCTGAACGAAAAAAGTATAGCGCTATAGAATTCCTTTGTGGAATATGTGAAAAATAAAATTTAGAATGGATTAAGTTGAACTCACGCTGACGACAGGAGAAAATAGCTGTTTTCGATTTGGCAATTTCAATTATTTGCGAGTAGAAAAGGTAAATTGTCTGTGCTAAACCATCTACTCGCAGTTACTCATGAAAAATTTTTGCAAGAAGCTGCAAGTAGATATACAAGTAGTTACGAATAATTGTTGTGTCGTTCGTTATAACAATTTATCCTAGACACATTTTTGTACTCACAAGTACTTGAAATTGCCAAATCGAAAACAGCTAATATCGAACGTAATCTGGATTGAATTGTAAATGTAGCTTTATTGTTTACTGGTTGGTATATGGATGTAGGTTTTATACACGTACGAAAATGTTTTTAAAATAATTAAAAATTAATAAAAATGAAATTAAAAGAAAAAAAAATGATTTTTAGTACTCAATAACGTTGATATCATCACTTTGTTTTTTGTTGTTTGTTTTTTTTTTAAACACTAAATTATGAATTTTTAAATTTAACATCATCATAACGTACAATATGTATAATGTAGGTGTATAATAGCAATTTATACATATATGTTTTATATATTTTATATATAATTATTTTTATATGTTATGTATATGTATATTTTTTTTTTGTTTACCAAAACACTAACAGTCTTCTTCAATCTTAATTAAAATTCGTTCATTCTTGTATTTTATTATATACAATATCTATATACATTGTTTTTTTATTCTTCTTCTGCATCTTTTTCATCAACATCATCATTTTTTCTCTTATCTATTACAAAAATATACATAAATTATATTTTTCTCTCAATAGCATTTTATTCCATATTACAAATTATAATTTTATGTACTTTTTATTCTTGTATTTTTATTCTTTCTTATTTCATATAATCATCATATATTCTTTGGGAGTTTTATCATCATTATCATTTACAGAACAGCAGCACGTACATAAATTAAATGTACAATATTACTACATTCATTGACACGTAATCAAAAAATAATAAAATAAAAAAAAAAATAAATAAATATTTATTACATGAAAATTATATTTTCATTTTCTTCACATTTTAATTTTATATTTTTTTTTTCTTTTATTTTTTTTTATTTTTGCTTATTTTTTTTATTTTTTTTAATTTATACTTAATAATCATTAACAAGAAGAGCAAAAAATCTACATATTAATTAATATTATGCATAATAATTATATATAAAAATTATTTTAAATTTTTAATTTTAAATTTATTTTTAAATTTTTAATTAGTTTTTTTTTGTTGTTTTTGTTTTTCTTCTTCAATTTTCAAACAAAAATTAAATACAATTTGTTTCATTTTCAATTTCGAAAAAATAATTATACGAGAAATTTCGAAATATAACCCAAGACAGACATGTGATATTGGTATTGATTCCAACTGAGTGTTTATTCCACTTTTATTCCAAATTTCGAATTATTTCCAATTATCCCCTCGTATAAACTCTATAATCCGAAATGTGGAATAAGCCCAATTCAATTGACAATAATATTCCAAATGTTCGTGTATCATTTAATTACCAGTTTATACGATAATTAAAATTTATTCAAAATTTCGGATTAAATTCGGAATATTTTTTTTCTCGTATAAACACAATATAAATACCACATATTCTGTCTCAGGTATCACATAGTTATTATTTCTGTCAACAAAACAAATGAAAATTAAAGTACAACAAATGCCGTTTTCGGTAATTAAGATATTTTCTGACTTTCCAGTCAGTTCTAACTGTTTTAACACTGACCTGACATCATCAATCCAATATATATAGTAAAGTCAGATCAATAAGCGTCTGTCAGTCAAGTCAGGTGTCAATTAATATAACCTATCTTGTCTATGTCAGTGCTTATTGATATCTGATTTTTCGAACTACATAAATATTTTACCTTTCAGATTTGCTTTACCAAACTTACTGTCAATTCATATCTGACTTTCCGAACTACATTTTCATTTAAATCTTTTCAATCGATTGGACTATCTTTTCAGATCTTAATAAAATCTTAATTACCGAAAACCAGATAATTTATTTACTTACTAAATAATTACTAATCAAATAAGTATTTCACATTTTTGTAATTTATGTAATTGTAGAAAATTGTATCCGCGTAACTAAAATTTTACTGTAAAATAATATGGCAATAATTATGTAGCAAATTTCGTATATTCGTATAATTGTATTCGTAATTAAAAGTAAATTTACATATACATATTTCTTCATTAAATTAAAATTAAAAAACAAAACTGAAAATATAAAAAAAAATATACAAAAAAAAGCGATAAAACAATTTTTTATTCAATGTACTTATGTTTCTTAATCTCATCTTAATTTATAAATCACACCATTATCAATCGTAATAATAATTATTTATTTTTTTTAATTTTAATTTAATTAAAACGTACAAAAAAAAATATAAATAAACGTAATTTAGGCATAAACAAATTAACAAAAAAAAATAAAAACTTAAAAAACAAATACCCATGTTTTTCATATATACAGACATTTTTTAAAAAATTTTCATTATAAAAAAAACCATTAAAATTTAATTCCTTTGGCAGGCAAAACGACTATAATCCATATTTATATGTATTAAATTATTAATTAATTTATTTTTTTTTTGTATTGTGTTTTAATATTTTAAATATTTTCATTTTTTTTTTTAATTTTAATAATTAATTGATTTTTTTCTCCTTTCTTTCGAAAATATAATAAAATATTTTATATTCAAGCACAGTAAAAATTTGTATTGGTAGTTTTCTAGTTACATATAAATTTTATTTTATTTATTTTTTTTTCCTAATTTATTTATTTCTAATATTAAAAAACATGTACGTGTGTATTTATAATATGCAATATGTAATATGGAGTTTTTTTTGTGTTATAATACAGTAGAGAATAAAACATTTGCAAACAAATTGGAATTGAACTGTTTAAATATCCGATAAATTTTGAAATGTTCAACTATAAGATAAAATGATAATTGTAAAGTATTCATTTTTTATTGAACTGAAATTTGACTACAGTGTAAAATAAACTCTGCGTAATGACTAATGACAAGAGATAAGTTAATCATTTATGCGTTAAAGGAAAATTTGATTTAGAGATGGTTAATAAGAGGCTCATAAACATACGATATATCTAACAACTGGTCAACAGATAAGTTTGAAGTCGGATGTATGGTTTGTAGTCGTCATCAGACCGGTTCACAGACAATTCGAACGATTGATCGTAGTAAAATAAAAAAAAAAATTTTGATTTTTCAGGGTATGACTTTAAATTCGACAACTAAGTTGACTGTGTTTGTGTGTGTGTATAGTCAGTCAAGTTGTACGATCAAATATCCGACATGACATTATTTTAAGTTTTGTTTTGATCTTAAATTTGATATCTTAATTCCAGTCAGTTATTGCAAGCAAATGTGTTATGTTCACCACTGTATTTTGTACATAATATGAAAATATTTACAATGATATACATGAATATGAAAAATATAAACATTTATATATAATTTTATATTATTTTTTGTTTTATAAATTTATACATATGTACGTGAATATTTTGCTTATTTTAAATAATGTTCTCTTTATAAAATATTTGTATATAAATGTATTTTTATATTTAAATTTATTTTATTAGGTATTTTCTTTTGTTTGTTTTTTGTTCTTTTTTTTTTTATTTTATTAAATTATGAATACATTTATACTTCAATTATGTGTGTATTTCAATTATAGTAGATGTACAATTCATGAACATTAATTATATTTATGTGCAATACATTATTTTCAATTTTATACATCATAAACGTTCAATAAAAATTACAAATAAAGCGCAATGAATAATTGAAGATAAAAAATAAAAAAAAATTTATATATACACAAATACACTCATACTCATATGTATTACATATTTTTATTTTTGAAAATCATAATTTTTTCACTTTTTTTTTTAGTTTATTTTAGTAATTAATATGGCGTCAAAAAAAATTTTAATTTAATTTCATTTCATTTTTTCTTTGTTAAACAATAACATGTACATTAATTACAGCGATCTTATAATCTATATATATGTATGTATCTTTAGCCCTATTACTAATCATTATCATATAAATATAATTAAATGTATGTAATTTATCATGATAAGTGTCTATTAGAATCAAAAGGGTATGCTTTCCATTTTATAAGATGAGACATGTGTATATCACATTTTGTAGATTTTTCAAAACTGAATCTAATTTTATTTAATACATTTCGAAAAAGTTAAAAAATTGATTTGATTTGAAAAACACCATTAGTTTCAAAAAGGTATATCTTTTCCATTGAATACTATGTATACTATTTATCAAAAAAAGTCTTTATTCCAATGCAATTGATGTATTGATACAAAAATGTATTTTCAAAATGGGCTGTTTTCCTGTTTTCCAGTTAGAATGCTTGAACGGTTTTAAAATAATAATATAATAAAAGACTGGAAAAAGTGAAAGTTCTACACACTTTAAATCTCCAGTTAATTATAATTTCGATATATTTTTAATGTACATAACAATTAAATCCGTTTTCTAACCAGTTTTTTTTTTCAAGTTTTTGTAGATTTTTATTATTTCTCTCTATATTATATTTTTATCGAATAAATTTGAATGTCATATTGATCCATAAAGAAAAGAAAAATAAATAGAAAAAAAAAATCTCAATTTTGTTTAAATATGGCCTCTTTTTTTAAAATATTAATTTCTA
This sequence comes from Villa cingulata, assembly GCA_951394055.1. Classification (NCBI taxonomy): domain Eukaryota; kingdom Metazoa; phylum Arthropoda; class Insecta; order Diptera; family Bombyliidae; genus Villa; species Villa cingulata. The sequence goes on from OX596023.1 coordinate 2,756,224, forward strand.
AAAGATACCTTTTTCTAGAAGTTGTTTCCAAAATGTACTCTTTTCCAAATTTCAAACTAACTTTTCTTGTGAAAATATGCATTTTTTAATTAAAATTGCAACAACATTCTACTTTCACAATGCTAACTAATTAAAAAAAAAACAATTTTCATATTAACAGATGCTAACTAATAACAAATAAAACGTTTTTCGTGTTTTTCTCAAAACGTGTTAACATTAAAAACATAGTACCCTTTTGCTTCTAACAGACACATATATGTATTTAAAATTTTAACTTATATACCTACATATTATATGCGATATTATATATTATTTTATAGAATTTAAATAATAATAATAAAATAAAATTTTTATACATTACATGTACAATGTACATTACATATTTTTGAATAGAAAAATAAAATATCCTTTTTTTTGTTCATTTTTTATCATTATTATCTCTTTTTTTTCTTGTTATTGTTATTGTTGTTGTTGTTTTAATGTTTTACTTTCTTAAAAAAATATATAAAAAAATATATATGTACATACTATATAAGCTAGGGTATGTCGTAGAGTTACATTTATACATATTGCAATGTAATAATTTAAAAAAATATATATATATTGTAGATTATTATATAAATTGTATGTATAGGTATTTGTGTATTATGTATAATGTATGTATATATGTAGTAATGTATATAATGTATATATAAAGATAAAAATATTTGTTATTTATTATTATAATCATCCTTTTATAATTCTTACTTTTTTTTTTTTGTATTTATGTATTTAAATATGTATTTACATAGATTATTTTAATTTTTATTATTTTTTTTTTCATATTTTTTATTTGATTTAATATTTATATTTTTTTTTCTTTTTTTTTTTATATAAATCTGGGTGAATTCATGTTTGGATTTCCAAGTTAGTTCTACAAAAGCACTGTGTTTTGTTGTGTTCATGCTATTTTCTGCGCAAAAAAAGCAGTATAAATTCATTGTGATGAAACTGCAAAAGTTTGATTACAGTTTTCCCAGCTATGTAATTACCTGCATTATGCCAATTCTACATTCAATGCAGTGATTTCGATTCTCGACTTCACCACATGCTTAAAGCACATATCAAATATTTTGATTGCAGTAAATTGAACTTTAACTTGACGTATAAAGTAACCAGTTGAAATTTTTTGAAAGTATCGAATGTAGAAGTTCTGATACATATCTATCATTAAATCAAAGTCGAAGTTGGAGTCACTGCATTGAATATAGAAGCGGCTTAACACACAAATGCAGATAATGACCACAAAATTTCAATCAAATATCATTTTTTCACTCTTTCTTTTTTTCTATATTTTTTCAGAGACACGTTGTTCTTAAAAAGACAGCTGCATCAAGTCAGTTTTCTTTTTTTGCTTAGTTAACACTAGCTTAAGGCTGAAAATTCAGTACTGAAACTGCAGCAATCAGTTAATTATGATGTAAACATGAACTCGCCCCCTTTTTTTATTCATTTTTGTTCGTTCTTTTCATTAAATTCAGTTTCATTGTGTGTGTTTTTTTTTATTCCTTTCATTTTTCCTTTATCAATAATTTAAAAAAAATATATAATGTGTATATGCATTTACTTTACAAATGTATAAAATATATAATATATAAAATAAAAAAAAAAAATAAATAAAATCTAAATATGTATTTTTGGTTCACAATATACATAGTATTTTTTTCGACTTTCATTTTATTTTTTTTTTTAGAAATTTCATTTCTAATTTCATTTATCATGATGGATGATGATCCTTAAAACATTTAACAAAAACAAAAAAAAAAAAACAAATGAGTAAACAAACGAAATATGAGTAAAAAAAAAACTACATGTTATTATATATAATTCTTATCAATATTCTTAATGAAAAAAAAAACTTAAAAATTATTAAAAATTAAAAATATATATAAAAACAAACACTTTTCTCTACAAACTACTCATAAAAATTATATTACAATGATTTTATTTTTTTCATTTTTCTTATAAATATTATGCATGTGTATGTATTTATGAATGTATAACATATGTATGTACAATAAAAATGTAAATAGTATGCGTTAAAAAATAATGATAATAAAAATATATGTAATTTAATTTTCAAAAAAAAAAAAAAAAAACAAAAAAAAAATTCAACATATCTGATTAAAAAAAAAACTTATTATTTTAGTAAATATAGATTACAATAATGTTTTATTTTTGTTTTTTTGTTTTTCAATTACACAACAATATAATAATGATAAATATCTCTGTTTTTTATTAAAACATTCACATAATAATAATATAATTTTAGGACATAATACAAAATCTATACCAAAAGTATTCAACCTGTCTTCCCTTTCTCTCTCTCTTTCTCTATCTCTGTATCTCTGCACCAAAATTTTCGAATGATCTTTTTGACCGTCTTCCTAATGAACGTAAAAGTAATTCCCCATTAATTCCCTAGATGACGATAGGAGTCTTTTTTTATTCTTTGGATTTTTTTTTGTTAATTGTTAAAAATAATGATGGTGGTGGAAACGCTCACTATTCACTAGCATCAATCAACGCATATTTGAGGAGCATCGTTTCAAAATGCAAATACTCCATTAAACGAAAATTTTCTTTTTGATGCGTACTTCAGTTGATAAAGAAGCAGGCTTTTATATTTTAATACGGCTTCGTTTCAATATGCAATATTCTCTATGATATTTACATTATAAAAACGGCTCTTGGTTCAAAATGTAAAAATTGATTTCGTTATTTATTGATTATTTTTCTCCATAACAATGATTATTTCAAAGCTTTTTTGTATTAATCAATTTCCCAAAAAAAAAAGGAATTAATAAAGTTTGTTTTTTGGAAAATAAAACATTATGGAGAACTTGCATTTTGAAACGATGCTCCTCATTTATCGAATTTTGTGTAGTAATTTTTAAACAAACACAGGTTTACCAACGTTCATGCAGTAGCTCCAATACAGTCGCTCCCCTGTATAACTGTTACGTATTCTCAAGATTGAAAAATGCCTGAAAGCGATGATAGAACATCACTAGTTTGATTACATGGTCAGATTATTGTACTAAAAGCGATTCCGAAAACTGTTTTTGAAAATGAAAACCCATCGATGATAGATGATGCGTTGTTTAATCACACACACACACACACAAGTGCTATTTTTTGAAGGATGCCATAACCATTTATATAGCTGGATAACGATGAATGAATCCAGCACGTAAATATGAAATGAAGACAGGTCCGTGAATAATTTTGATACAATTCTTGTATTATGAATATTATTACCTACACATATAGCAATATTTTTGTATGTTTTATGGTTTTACCATAATAAATTTTAAGCTTACAATTTTATTAGATATACATATTCAAAAATAATATTCATTCAACATGCATATAAATATTTGGAGATTTTTCTGGAGATTGAAGTTGATAAATTCTGTTGACTTCAGATCACAATAAAACCCCCATTATTTCTTTTTTTTTACTTTTTAATTTTTTTTTTTTTAAAGGTAAATGTTATTTAGGTACTACGTTACTACCATTTTTAGGTATTAAAGACTTCTGTTTAGGTTTCATCTTCAGATTCTACCACTTTCATAAATCATATTTTTATATTATTTTGTATGCATGTATATGTATATGTATGTATTTAGGGATACATATTAATTGAATATATAATATTATTTTTATTATGTAAAAAGTATATGTGTAGTTTAGACTAAAAACTTATCACAAAATATATTTTTTTATACACATTTTATGTATGTATGTATATGTATGTATATCTTATACAATCTATATAATTATATGCAATTTTATTATTTTCATTTAATATATTTTAGTATCACACACTCCTTAAATATAGATACGCACATACACATTTTGAAATTCAATAAAAAATAATTTTATGCAGTATAATATGTACATATATTATTTACCTGATTATTTTCTAGAATGCTTCTTAAATTTTATTATTTTTTTTTATTTCAATCTATTTTGTTTGTTTTTGTTTTTGTTTCTGTTTTAATTTTTTTTATTATAAAATGCTATTTTCGAAAAAACAAAAACAAAAATTTAAAAAAAAAAATTCTACACCATTCATAATTCTATTCATCATTCATTTAATAATTTTCCTCTTAATTATTTTGGTCTGTATATAAACTGTGACTGTTTCTTGTTTTTTTTTCTCGTTTTTGCTTTTGTTTCTGTTGTTTTTAAATCAATTTTTCATTTAAGTTAAATGAAAGAGACATACACATAATTTTTCTTCTCCTTCTTTCTTTTCTTCTTTTACACAAAGTCAAAAAAAAAAGAGCGAAAAATAAAATAATCTAAATATTTTTCAATTCCTCTAATCCACCGCTAGACACACCAGATTTAACCTTTTCCAAAACTTTATTAACAAATTCTGTTGATGAGCCAGCTATTTTAACTTCTAAAAAACGAAAAAAAAAAAAAGTTGAAAAGAAAATAAATTTTAAAAATGAATTAATGAACGAAAAAAACAAAAAAAAATGACCAGATTTTTGAATGATATTTACTTGTTGATGTTTTAACGATACTATCTATTTGTTGATTAATATCTTCTGTATTGTTATCGTTTTGATTTTGATATTTAGCGGCAAGTATACGTTTCATATCATGAATTCCATTCAATAATTTTTCTATAATGAGAACAGAGAATGAAAAGAAATTAAATTAAATGAACAAAAATCTCAAAATAAAATTAACCAAAAATGACAAAAAAAAAATGTATTTACTGTGTTCAATTTCTAATCCATATAATTTGATTTTGTTAGCTTCATGTTGAGCCTTCTTCTTTAAACGGCATGCTCTTGATGCTAATTTATTTTTTTCTTTCCTTGATTTCGGTCTAACATTAAATGGAAGCTCACTAACTGGTGTCATATCATTTATTGTACGTCCCAATTTATCCAATTCCTTACCGATTATATGTAATTTTCTTGGATTTGGTGTTAAATCGTTACCATCACCTTTTCGTGCTTTACCACTATGCTATATTTACAATTTTTTTTTTTGTGGGGGTAGGGAAGGAAGGGAAAATTTTTTTTATTAATTTCATTTAATCAAATAATTCGCTTTTTTTTTTTTTTTTTTTTGAAAAAAAAAATTGGCAATTGGTTTTGTGTATTTACTTTAAATACCTTAATTCCGCGTACAGAACAGTTTGGGCTAAATACGGGATCAGTAACTTCATTTAATACATGCGGATCTTCTAGCTGAGTTTTTATAACTAGCCTTTGTCCTTTTGGTCCTTTCGCTTGGACATTATATTGCCAGAAATAACGTTCTTTACCCTTACTGTTACTGTGATTACCTGGTGTTTTAGCGCTTTCATCATCAGAATCTATATTTTAAAGTGTTTTTCGAAATATTTTATGTAACATCAAAATACTACGACTAAAATACCTAGGACAAACATCAAAAACACACAAATCATATGTTTGCTGCGATAAACTTACCATTATCACTTGAACAATCTTCATAACGGTCACTATCGTAATCTGAATATCCTTCATCGTGCGAGAAATCATTCGCTTCCGGACTTAGAACACTCGCTGTACTAATAGAAGAGAATGATTCGGCTTCGACTAATGATCCGGTCGATAATAAATGTTGTCGAGGTTCTCGCCTTTGCCAAATCTGATCCATTCCAAGATGGGTTGGAGCCGAAGAAGATAGCCTAGACATTACAGTACCTGAAGATAATCCAACCATTTTACGTCCCGTACTACCGAATCCACTGCTTGTCGTTGGACTTAATGCATTCCCGCTAATTAACATATGGCCCGGAACTGATTGACCCAAAACATTTCTATCCGGTGACATTGAGTATTCTTTTTTAAGTAGTTCATGAAGAGCTGGACTTCGAGTCTTTCCTGGATGCGAAATTGTATTCTGCTGAAATTGATTACGGCTGTGATTGATTGGAGGTGTTAAGGAAATAAGCAATGGAGAATTTGAACTTGTCTGTAAAAAATTATTGAAAATGAAAAAAAAAATCTCAGTTCACTTCTGGGAGAAAAAAAAACTAGAAAAACATTTTGCTCTCATAATGAAATATTTTTCATACATGACTGCCTGGAGAAAATGCTGCACTTGAATTAAGCGATTTTGTTGGTGTCGTTTGATAAATATCATAAGGACTAGACGATCCGGTCGTATTATTTTCATCGTAAAAATAATCTGTTTTCGTATTCAAATTTTGTAAATGTAAACCGAGATTTTGATGTTGCTGAACGTGAGGAGACTGAGAAGAATTATGCTGTTGTTGCTGTTGTTGTTGCTGTTGTTGATGCTGTTGTTGTTGTTGTTGTTGGTGTTGTTCTTGTTGTTGATTCTGATTATGGTGTTGATTATGATGTGACTGATGATGCATTTGATGTGATGATGACATTGAAGGAATTAAAGAATTTTGAAATTGATGCGAATGAACATGAGGAGAAATGAGGTAGCTATCATGTTCGGTCGGTATTAAATCTTCAATATTCAAATCTTCTAGAAGTGCTTCATCATTTAGTTCAGCTAAAGTTGGTCCTATTTTATAAAATACAAAAAATAAATAAATAAATAAATAGAAATAGAAATAAATTTAAAATTTAATTGTTCTTATTTTTTTCTCTTTTTTATCATTACTGTTAAATCATTATTATGTAGCTACTATACCTTCAATTAAATCTGCTTTATCAATTTGAAATATATAATCATCATCCATTTGAAATGGTTCTGATTTTGTTGTTATCATTGCATTACCAATATCACTCCACATTGTATTTGAATGTGTTGTACCATTGCCTGTTGTTGTTGCTGTTGATGTTGTCGATATTAAAGCATTTTGTATATCATACAATTGTTGTGTGATATTATTATCATTTGAATTTGAATTTGTGTTCGTATTTAAATTCAATTGATCTGAATTAATTTGACCATGTACAAATATTGGTATACTGCCTAAACTGACTTCTTGTAAAAAATTTGGTGATAATGATGATGCATCTAATGCATCTAAACCGAATTCTGAAAAATCAGCCATTATTCGTGATGACTGATGTAGACCACTGCTTCGCTGTGGTATCGATATTGATGCTGTTGTTAGCATTGGATTTTCACGAAATTCTTCCATAGAAGCGTGTTGTATTTGGTACCTATACTTACGTACAGTGTAATTTTTTTCTTTTTTTCTTTTTTGTCTGTTTATTGTTTACTTTCTTTGTAGTCTTTGCAGTATGTAGATAATTTTAATATTGAGTGTAGGACAATCTAATAATTAAACCGTCAATTGTGTGCTTTTTTGTTTTTCTTCTTAATTTCTCTTGTATAATTATCTGCTTTCCTTTGTAGATTTTTTTAATATTTTCAAAAACTGTTAATTAAAACAAAAAAAAAAAAGAAAAGAAAAAATAATAGATTAAATTCAACTTTTAAAGAATTCAAAAATAATTATTTAAAAACAAAAAACATTTACATAATTGAATCTGTAGCAGTAGTTTAAAATTATTTTTTTGAATCATAATCTAACTTTGAAGCTTGAAATATAAAATAAAAAATTTAACAATAAAATGTAGGTATGCTGTGGGTATGCTGTATGATATGGATTTGTGTGGCTCCGCGTGTATTATGTTTGTAGATAAATACTATATTTTTTGATTGAAAAAAAAAAGCTTTGATAAAAAGTTTATTCATTTTTATTTGTTTTATAATTCGTTTTTTTTTTGTGATGTTCTATTTGATGTTTATTTATTTATTTTCTTTGTTTTTTGTTTTTTATGTATTTACTTACATATGTTACATACATTTTTATTTTTAATTCAATTTAATTCTTTATTATTTAGAATACAAGATACAATACAAAAATAACTACATATATATACAAGGTAGACATATGAAAAGCGTGTCTAAGCGTCTCTATATATGTCTATAAAATGATACAGAAATACAAATGTAAATATGTACATATGTATTATAAAATTTCAAACATTATAAGCACATATGTATGTACCTAAATGAAATATATGTCACTGTATAGAATATTTATAAAGAATTATGTTTGAGATAAAAAAAAAATATATAAACAAATTCAAGGTCAATGTAAAGCTTTCCATTTTTTAATTTATTGTGCATAGACGATACTCCATACTCTACATGTGTTAGTATATTATTAATACATATGTATATACAGTCTTGTTAAAAAGTTTTTATTGTAAATAATTTTCTTTTATTTAATTACAAAAGGTATCTAGACAGATTCTTATTTTTATGTTCTCAATGTAGACGTTAGAAATTTTTATAATGAAATCACATACCTATTCTAATTCTGAATCATATTTCATTAATTTTTTGGGTATAGTTTAGCAGTTATTTAGAATTGAGATTGCAAAAAATTTTTTTTGATCATTCGAAGTCATTTCTTTGGATTTATATATCCATAGTACTTTCAAGACGGCGGGGAATTGTTATTTCTCATCTGAAATTGTAAGGGAAGAGGTAAATTTTGTTTTGGGGGAAAGTGAAAAATTAAAATTTTGTGTTGGGGAGAGATAAAAATTTCAATAATTTTAAATTTTTCATTGCCAATTTCCAACTTCCATTTAGTCCTAAGTTTCACCCAGTATTGAATGAGTATCAGCTTAGTTTGCTGGGAAAAATAGCTTAGAAATGCTGACAAAGTAGTCTGCTTGCATCAGACAACAAATAACACAAAGTATTATGAGAGCATTAAGATCATTCTAATAATTAGATAGATCAGTCAAGCTCTATCATGATCATCTAAAAGAGTTTGCTTCTCTACCAACAACTCAGTGATTTGTAATCGCTGTAGGTACCTACATGCACATGATAGTAATAAATCTAGAAATCACTTTGGCGAAAGCCCTGGCTCACCTAAAGTTGTAGACGGTAATGAACAAAAATCTATCTAATTGAATAATTTTTTTCTCTTCAAAATATTTTTTGTCTTTTTTTCTTTTTAAGGATATAATTTTTAATAATAAACAAATCAGTTTGAATAGGTAAGTATTATGTAAAAGAAATTTTCAATAAAATTTACAATTCAACATTTAACATTTATGTCAGCAGTTTTAAATAATTTTAATTACATATATCAGACTATTATCAAAAATATTATGTATTAATCATCACAATTCACTAAAATAAATATGTATTTTATAACTTTTGTAATCCAAACATAAGCCAATAAAATATCAATATATGTGTATGTACAATACATGTCCTTTTCTTTAAATTTCTGTTTTTTTTTTTTGTTTTTTTGCTTACATTTTAGTTAAATGTATGCATGCATCATATAATATTATTTAACAGCACTTTTATCACATATTAGATTTGTTGTTTATTTATTTATTTACATTTTTTTTTATCTCAAAATTAATAACCTATATCTTATTATTTTTATTTTTTTTTTTAATTATATTATAGGTATAAAAAGAATTCCCAATAATATCAATTGAATATAGAGCTATTCACTTCACTTCATTTCACTGTGTATTGTGTAGGATCAGAATGTATTATAAATGTAACGTTAAATTGGTTAAATTTTATCTCACGTCAAAATAAAAACAAAATAATATGCATGTGTGTATTTTATATCATATAATAACATAAATTCAATCATATGTGATGTGATTATGTATGTAGGTATGTATATATAGATATAAAATGTGATATGGTGGATATAAATGGTATATCTACAATTACACACACATGCAACATAAAGGCAAAACATACATAGATATCACGATGAGTGTGTTGTGTAAGTACATAAAATAGAATAAAATACAAAGTAAAATTCAAAGAAAGAATAAATAATAAATGATAATTAATATAAAATGACGTTGATGATGATGGAAAAAAAAATTTTTATTTTTTTGATCATGCTCAATACCATTTTAAAAAATTTATACAAGCATGTATATGGACAAATGTATGCATATGTAGGTAGCCATATGTACGTACGAGACGAGTGTATTTATATGTATATAATATGCTCCATCCCTCCATATAATATTTAATACATGTAGAGAGATATGATGTAGGTTATATAGAAATATGTATAAAATAACCCGCGTAGAATGGAAACATTGCAAGGTCATTACTTGTTTACAAACAAAATATAGTACACACCCACTGTTTATTATATACATATATGTCAGTATACAAAATCATATAAAATATTATTATATTTCTACATACATACATTAGATACATGTGTATGTGTGTATAAATATCAGCTTTTTATAGATAAATATTATTATATTTTTGCATAAATGAAACATGTATAAAATGAGCGCATAGACAAGAAAGCAAAAATGAAAGTGAGATTTACTTTTCTTTTATCTTTTTTTTTTTTTTTGAAAAAAATTATGCACATAATGTACCTAAGTATTAATACTCATATAGGTATGATATTTTTGTTATTGAGATTATAAGCATGTAATGAAGATATTATACCTAAGTGCATACATTTGTAAAATTAGCGATACTTTTATGAGTGAATAGTAAATAATAAATAATACACATTTGTTTTTATTATTTTATTTATTTTATATACTACCTATCTACTGAAATTTTTTAACTGAATGAAAACGTAATCTTATACTATATAGATAGGTAATTGAATATTTTATCATTCCCTCTACATGCCATATCTATCATCTGTATAAGAAGGTACCACATAAATACAAATGCACACATTAAAATTGTGTAAGTATTATATGAATGTCGCAATGTATGTATCATTGCAACTACAATATATTAAGTAAAGATGTAAAAATTCAATTGAAAAACTAAAAACAAAAATTATCTCTAGTACGTAAAAATGAAAAAATAAAAACAAAAACATAAATCCATTAATAAGAAAACAGTTACAAGTAATTATGATGCCTGCATAGCATATATTTATGTATACCTACACAGAATATATTTTAATATACACACACATACATATAAATATTTGCAAAACAAAGTAAATAATATAAAAAATATAGAAAAATAAAATTAATAAAACATGAAATTTGCATTTATAAAAACAGCACATATTATTATTTTCCCTCCTTTAAATATACACCAAATAATAATAATAATATTCTGTATGAGTATAAATAATATGGGGTAGTGTAAAAGTAGGTATTATTGTTGGTATAAATGTACAGTGATGAACAAAACTTTAATACCTACAGCTGAATTAAATTGTCAGGAAAATTAGGTATATAAAAACTAACTGAAAGTACCTACTCCCTTCGATGGATTTTTTTTTAATCATACCTACATATATTTATTTATTGATATCTAGAGCCTGTGCTAAGGCTCAGTTTGTGATTAGTTATATTATAATTGTATATAGTATGTCCTCGTACAAATATCTAATAAATCCGTCCATTTCTATGATTTAAGCACATTTTATTAAAGAAATGTAACCAATTGAATACCTAGCAATCTTAGATGATTTCAATTTTATTTGAAATCGTAATAATAATTGCGACACGAAATCTTATTTCAGAGGTATCACATCATCATTAATAGCGCCAAAAGGTCCTGGTGGGTCGTAGTATGGGAAAGGGGGCTGTTAGTTTACTGACAGCATCCTTAGTAATAAACAAATAAATAAAATGAATAGTGCTCCTACAACTCTATGTGAGCCAGGGCTTTCACTGAAGTGATTTCTAGACTTTATTACTAGCATGAATGCATCTACCTACAATTTAACGTGGATTGTGAACCACTGAGTTGCTGATAGAGAAACAAAATCTTTTACATGATATGGTTTAGGCTTAGGCTGATTTATTTTATCTGATATTCCAGTATCAGAGTAGTACAGCTAATTCAATTGATTTTTTAACACATAAACGACCTAACTCTTGTCATCACTAAGAATTGATACTGCAGTCAAATTTCTGTTCAATTACTAATGAAGAGCTCTCAATATTTTTATCTTAGAATTGCACTTTTCTTCTATTATTATAAGACAAATAATTAAAATCTTGAGCACATAATTACAAAAATTATCAATGAGAAACATTACAAATTTTTCTGAGTTTTCAATTAATTATGTTTTGTTGCAAATGTTTTGATCACCACTGTATGTACGTAAATACATATATCTTAATTTAATACTCTATTTATGATAGATAATTTTACAAATACTCGTCAAATACTCGTATGAGTTATTTTATTGTTAGTCATTCATTGCATAAATATTAATTTTAAAAACAAAAACATTACGTACGTCCGTATCCGTACATACACCTATACATATTAATATATGTATGTAATAATATATTAAAATTTCTTGTATACATATGTATTCCTGTATGTTTGTATTTTATGTACAAAACTAGAAAACTATGTCAAACGACATTTTACAAAAAAATAAATAAATAAAAAACTAAAAAAAAAATAGGATTATTTTTTTTTAGCAAAACAAGATAATCAACAGAATCTAAATATTTGAATGGACTGGACATACATATACTATAGTACTCACACCACTCTAAATACTATATATGTGTATAGTGTATATCTGAATCTGGCGATTGAATGCGCGAATTGTGACTACTCTACTACTACTACTACTACATACTACTACTAGATATACTCGTATGGCAGTATTATCTTTAATTACAAATAATATATTCTCGAATCTCGACTCGTAAGTGTGTTTATGAATATATGTACCTATATAATGTATATACACATAAGCGTAAACCGCACTTATATATTATTCTTTCTTACATCACAAAGCACATTTTTATGTATGAAAAATTTGAAAAAAAAAAAAAAAAAACAGCAAATCGTAGATTGATAACATTATTTTTTCTATACATCATATATGTATGTAATCAATTATCAGAGAAAAAACAAATCAAAACGAAAAAACAATCCTCGTGCATGTACCCATACTTCTTATACTTAATACATTGACACTATATAATCTATCAGAGATAGCAATAGCAAATAATAATTTATTGTAAGTAAATTAACATGTGTATATAATAATACCTAGCTAGATGATAAAAATTTATGGATGAATTATAATTTATAACTGAGCTGCATAGATTTGGACACACTTATCACACTCATACTATTTTGGCTTATATTAGATAGTAAAAATTTGTTATCGATAATAATTTTTAGATTTTATATAACATAGACATAACATAGTTTTTTCTTTATTTTTTTTGTTTTGTTTTTAAATTTATTGTTCTTTGAAAAAGAATATACCTTCACAAAATTTCACATATACTACATTATACCTATAGCTGTACTGCTGCGTAAAATTAGCAATTTAAAAAAAAAAAAAATAATTTATTTTTTAAATTTTATTTAACAAAATAAATTACATAAATGTACATGTATATGTGATGTGACACAATAATCATTTAAATGTTTCTTATTTTAATTATTAAATTATAGCTTTTAAATATTTTATAAAATTTATTGTCAAAAAATCTAAAACACACACACACAAAAGTTCTTTACAAATTCTTTTCCCTTCTTACAATTTGAAAGTAATTTTTATTTTTATTTTTAAAATATACAAAAAAAAATCTATAATTTTATACGACACTGTACTCTATAAGTGAAGTGGATTGTTGTGTTTTTTTTTATTGTATTTTATTATTGTTTTGTTATTATTTATTTATTGTTTAAAATTTGAAATGTACAATGATACTGCAATAATAAGAGTTTATTATTATTATTATTATTATTATTGTTATTATGATGTATGCAATATTGCAATCGTAATATTCTTCAACATATGTAATCGTTCTCGTTCTCGTATATATATGTATATGTACATATTTTCACTTAATAATAGATAGTACAAAAATTCACCAATTAAATGGATGGTGAGGTGAGGTGATATCAAAAAATTTATATTCAGTTTTCTTTTAACGAAAAAAATGTATTCAGTAATTTTATATATTCATTGAATCATTTTATTAAACTACATACTAAGTTTATTTTCGTAATTGTATTTTGTATTGTAATGTAAATTGTTGTAAACGTATAGCATAAAGCTTTTATTAATATTAAAATATTATTTTCTCATAAACGTAACCAAACGTAACGTAGCTATGCATGCTAAGCTATGGCTAAGCTACTATAATATTTCTCTTCTATCTTTTTTAACAGAGTCGAGAGAGTCTACTGCCAGTTACAGTTACAGTCCAGCTCCCCATTTCATAATTATTTTTTTTTTCAATTAAAACTCATATTCTCATACATATTTAATATTATTTGTTTATCAAATTCAAAAAAAAAAAAAGTTGTTAGACATAGAGTACAGATAGATGAATGTATACGTATATGAAATTATTGGAGGGTGTATAAAATTTTTGGGGGGTGTTTAAGTATGATAATTCACACACATATGTATGGGTATAAATAAATATACATGATATTATACGATATTATATGTACGTATGCAAGAACGTAATGCCATGTAATGCTGAAACGTACAAAACCAAACAAAACAAATCAATAAAATGAAAATTCTGAGAAAAAGCTTACATATCTACTTATTATGTAGGGTAAGAGCACTAGTAGTCGGACACTTAACGTTTTTTTCGTCTTTGTTTGAATTATTAAATAATTTGTAATAGCTATAAATTTATGAAAATTACGCAAATTAAAGATTGAAATATTGACATTTCTTTGGAGAACAAATAATTTAAATAAATTGTACCAATTTTAAGTAAATTGTTTTTAAATAAATAACCAGCACTTTTACTAGTACCCGGACACCAAAATTTAGTTACCGGACAATTTGAATTCAGTTCCCGGACATTGTTTAGTTCTTGTGGATGTGGAATAATTATGCAAAAATTATATATTACTTGCATCAATTCATGATTTATTTAAAAAACACAACTTCATTCAAAATAAATTCTACATTTATAAAAATTACGATAACAAAATAACAATAAGCAACAGTGTCAAAGTATCTTTTTCATTAGCACTTTGGGTTTGGTACACATTTCTGTACCCTTTTGGTGCGATTACTTTTCCAGTCTTAGGGCATAAATTAAAACTAGTTTCGTCACCATTCAAAATACGACTAGGACATTCTAAAATATGCTCCTGATTTCTACTTTTCAAGTACTTCTCAAGCTCATTAAACCAATTCCGTATAGATGTCTCTGAAACTACTGCTCTTCCTTTCGTTAAACTTTCTGCTTCTCTCATTGCTAGTGAAGGATTTCTCCTAAAAAAGGCTTTTAGCCAAGTTTTAGAAGGACGATCGTTTTTAAATGGAGTTTTCCGTTTTTCTTCTCTAACAATTTTTTGAACTGTGTTTAACAAGTCATTTTGTTTAAGAGGGAAGCCACATTTGCATAGATCCTCACACCACTTCACAATTTCTTGTTCCTCTGTTGATTTTAAAACAGGATCAGGACCGTTTTTGAATGAACCTTCCTTGACTTTGCCTATGAAATGATCATGCAGAGTTGAGCGAGCGATGCAGTATTTTGAAGCCGCTTGACGAATGCTTATTTTATTCTCTCTTATATCTAAAAGAGCATTTTTGATTTTCTCCTTGTGTTCTGTAGTCATGTCTATTAAATATTAAAAATTAATTGTAATAAAAGGAAATTTATTGCAAGTCTTATTATGCAATAGTCATTTTTTTATACATATATGTATTATATGTCCGGATACTAGAAATGATCAAAATAACATGATTCCAGTAATCGGACACCTATGTCCGGTAACTAAAACCATAGTAGATTTTTGTTTCAGTAGACCGGACAATCAATTTATTGAATATTTTGACTAAAAATTAATATTTTCAACTAATAATAAGAAAAATTACCTATTTATTTGTACTTTAATATAAAAATATTTGAAATAACCTTTAGGGAATATAATGATAACTCATTTATAAAAATTTTTCACTCACTAATTTTAAAACACTAATTTCTGCGATTATCCACCTTCGCCTGATTCACTGAAACTAAAATCACTTCTAGCTTATGTTTTATTTCTAATATCCTTTTTAAAATTTGCACACGTGTGCGGTACAAAATACTTATCTGATTATAACTGTAAAAATATTGCAATAAAACTTGTTGTAACTGTTATTTTCATATTTCTAAAAAAGTGTCCGGCTACTAGACCTGTCCGGCTACTAGTGCCTCTACCCTACTTACTTTGCTTACATATAGCATTACGGGTAGTATATATAAATAAACAAATAACATCATACATATAATATAAATTCATATTCCTAACCCTGTTATCCCCTAATCGTATGCGTATCATTTTATATAAATGTAAATATTTTTCAAATATGCGCACACATACTTATATGTATGTGAAAAATATATGTATAATATATGTACTTTTATTTTTACTAATGCATGTGTGTTTGCGCTCATTGTATTTGAATATACATATTACACATTACACTTTACCACACATTTGTTTCAAACAAACTTTTGATTACAATTTACAATACAAAAAAAATATGTTGCTAACCACATTTTATGTTGTCAGATACATTTTCATGTTTCTAGCTACATTTTAATGTTTCTAGCTACATTTTTATTTTGCTAACATAATGTAAATGTCAGTAATTATGATGTGAAAAATAATAGGTATATGAGGAGAACGGATCAAAGAGACAAAACAAAATAATCGTCATTATACCTATAATGCAAGAATTGTTGATTAGTATTTGCTTTTGCAGTAAATAAATCGCTATTATCATTATTGTCGTTATTATACAAAAGAAGAAATTCTAAAATTTAAATTTTTACAAATTTTACCCCTCTATAATTTCGTCATTTTTGAGCAAATTTCCTTCAAATTTGAATTAAAGAAAGTTCAAAGAATGAAATAGAATTCTAACAGATTTTTGATAGTTCTTTTAGTTTCAGAATTATAAAAATATATTATTAAAAATGATGCAATATTTTATAAGCAAATAGGTACATAAATATTATCGTTCCTTTTCGCTTCATTACTACAAAATCTACATTATACCACATTATACTAATGGCGAAGGTATGAAGGTACAATGAATGTACGCCTGCCTTACTTGCTTTGCTTGATTTACTTGCTTCGACAGTGTTGACAAAGAAATAACATTTTTAAAGGGAATTGCTCATAATGCATATAGCAAATAAAGCAAACAAAACACAAGCTGTTAAAAGTATGCCACCCATTTTATTACTCTACTGTACTATTTTGCAATCCATAAAAATAAAAATGAAACATTTGAACATAAAAAGAGCGCCAATTTTTCATGTTTATAAACTTTTCTTGTTTCAATGGTTCTTCTTACAAGAGTGATCCTTTTTTTTTTGCTTTTTTTTAAAATAAAAATTTACATAGGTATGAAATGAAAATTCAAAACAAAATTTATGTGTATAAAAATCGTAAAATACAAATACATATTAGGTATAGATACATCTAATAATGAAGGTAATATGATAATGTATTATATATGTATTTAGTCCTTGATGAAAATAAATATCGATTCTTAGTGTGGAGGCGGAAAAAAAAAAACAAAAAAACAAAAATAATGTATGTATACATACTTGTAAATAAAAAATGAAAAATAGCTACAAACTTTTAGAAAATCCTTGTGCCACGTGGATAATTTTATTAAAAATATAATTGTGTAGTAGTGTAGTACAGTATATATTTTTTCTATTCACAATCACATACACATATGTATAGCTTCTGTATAATCTACACAAGAGGCAAGAGAGAAGATAAAAAATTTTTTTCAATAACACGTAACATTTTTTTTTTTCTATTTAGCCATAAACACACAAACAGAGTTAGTAGTAGTAGTACATATATACATATATTGTCTACCTACACGTAACCTTCAAAAACGATAACTGAAACTGAACTGAACTGAACTGAAAATGATCCACATCCTCTTACCACTATCCAAATTACAAATATGTATAAGTATTTATAATATGAAGGTAACTATACCTATAAATAATTTTTCTCTGATAATAATAATATAAACAAGGAAAAATTTTATCAAAAAAAAAAAAAAAAAAAAAACAACAAAAATTATGGTAATAAGGATATAAAATTTAATTACAAATCTCCTAAGGTCATTGAGGAGAAATCAAGGATAATGGATTCGAGATGCTTTTTTTTTTTTTACTTTTTAACATTATTGTAAACAAATGAACGTCACAATTTTTAATATCTACATATATAGGTACGATAGCTCCATATGTATTTGTGTATGTATATTTAGTATTTTTGTTGTTTTAAGGATATTATAAACAAAATTAAATCGATAATGAAATTTTAGGTATCTATGTGGTAGTAGATAGTAGAGATGTATGTATTTAAGAGTACCTATATGTTTTTGTATGAAGATTATGAGGATATTTGTATATGAAAATATTTCATATATTATTATAAACAAACAAAAACCATTATACAACATGTTGTCGTTGTCGTTGCAGTGGTATTTGATACAAATTACATATCTACGAGTGTAGCTACTAAACATATGTAATGTAGGTATATTTTTGATTTGATTTATGTTATCAGAAATAAAAAAAAAATAACAACACAGGACAAAATATTTACAGAAAAAAAAAAAATGTTTACCGTCAAAATATTGTCATATACATATTAGATATTATATAGGATATTAGAACAGAGGTAGGTACATATAGAATACGCGTGTTCAAAACAATTTCAAATTCCTATCGTACAACGTACACATGTGTTATTAGATACTACATAAAATTTATAAATAAAAATAAAGCAAGGATATTTTTATTATCATACTTATGTACGTATGTATATGTATAATAAATAATTTGTTACTACAGATAATTTTTCTATTTTCTTTTTTTTTTTTTTTAATTTGCATGTAGGTACCTGCCGCCGCCTATCCACTTTTTCATCATCAAAAGAAAATTCTGTTTTTTTTTCTTTGTAAATCATTCAAATAACAAGAAATAAAGAAATTTGATCACAAGAATTAGTAAGAATATTTTTATGTTCTCTTTAAAAGTATGTGTTTGGTTTTTGTTTTTTTTTTTTTATATATAAAAAACAGAAGATAATTTTTTTTATAAAAAATATTTAGAAGAAAAAAAATTTTTTTTAAATAGCTATTTTAAATAAAATAAATTTAATTCATAACAAAATTTAAGTATAGTTTTTTAAAAAAAAAAAAAAAAAATTAAATGGGTAAGTATGTAATTCAAACTTTTAAGTCTACTGTTACATGAATCTGAATCTGAAACTTAAAATTGTCAAATTTAAAATTAAATTTGTTGTTTTTTTCATTGTGATTCCGAATCAGAAAATTAGTTTTCAATCATTTTCTTTGAATTTATTGTTGTTAAATAGAACTGGATTTTTAACAGAATTTACACTGATATTTTAGTGGTTCATCTATCTATGAATTTAGCAGATTCAGATTTCAAATGTACTGTAGTAGGTGTGATCTGTTGTGATATATTGGCTCTGAAAAATTCAGCATATGAAAAAATGTCAGTTCATGTTTCCGTTTTGTAATATGATCATTTTCAGAATAAAAAATTAGATACATATATGCTAACAGTAAATGTAACATGTCACAAGTAGGTAATCTGAAATCTGAATCTGAATTCATTGCTGAATTACTCAACTATCCGAAGAGCGTTCCAAAACATTGTTATATTCAAAGCAATAGAATAGCAGCAATAGTATAGTAATAGTAAAGTTATGATGTGGTTATGCTAGTTGAAAACTAATTTTCAGAATCAGAATGGAAAAAAAAAATTAATTCTGAATCTAAAATTTTATGTTTCAGATTCAGATTCATGTGACAGTAGACTGAGAGAAGCAATATGAAAAAAATACATTAATAACCAAAACAAAAAACAAACAAAAAATTGCCATATTAAATAATAATCAAAAATAATAATTAAACTTGAAATGTATATATGTAGATGCCTACATATGTAATGTATGAATGTCTACATTGTCTCAATCTCAACACCACCACCAACCAGTAATAATAATTAATTATTCTTCTAATAGTAGTGCTTGCTTGCTAACTGCTAATACAGTAAATTTGACCACGAACTTGAATTTTTGATTTTGAATTTGAAATTATTCATTTTTTTTTGTTGTTGTTTTTGTTTTTGTCGTTATTAAATTTTTTTTTTCAAAACTTTTTCTAATGTTCAAGGTAAAATTTTTTTTTTTGTTTTGTTTTTAAATTCCAGATGATTTCAAATTTTTTTGTATGTAATATGATTGGTGTTGGTATAGAGTATAGACACATTAAAAATGTAATATTGTGTTAAATAATCGTATATATGCTGCACTTATACCAATAAATGTTTAATTATAAAATTTTTATTGCCACTATACCTACATAATATTTTTATTATTATATTTATGTATTATATTAGAAGAAGATAAGTATGTATGTACAACCAGTACAATAGATATATTATCTTGTATGTATGTATAGATATGAGTGTGTATTTCATATATTTTTATGTAATAATAATCACATAACATTTATAATAAAATAAGCAGATTCACAATTATTGTTTGTTTGTTTGTTTATTTTAATTTGTAAACTATGTGTCATCATAAAACATCATCTGATTCTGGTAATTCTATAATACATATAAGTATGTATACCTAGTAATGATGTATTTATTATGTACATCATCTACATTTCCATACGTTATACATTACTTGTAAATTTTGGTAGTAAATTATCATTATAATGTTATGTACTATCTGTTTTCTGTTATGATGTTTTGTTTAATAATGTTAGTATTAGATTTAATTAATAAAATAAATTAAATTATAATATGTATTACTATTTTTGATATTAATTTTACAAAAGAAATTTAGTAGGTTAGGTGATGTAGGTAGTAGGTATGCAGTTAGGTAACCTACTTAAATGTTTAATAAATAAAATTACAAAAATTTAAATAAAATATGTACTAGTAGCTAGTATTATTAAACTTACGAATTAATTAGATTTGTTTTCTTTCATGTTGTGGAAAAAAAATGGCTAATACTCGTCCCGTCCGTCCTCGAATATTATATTTTTTTTACTTTTTTGTCCTTTTTTTTTCTCTTGTTCTTCTTCTTTTTTTTCAATAAATTAAAAATCACTTTGATTTTTCTGCTCTTCTGCTGCTTCTACTTTATATTATATATTTCAGATTTCAGTTAATATTAGAGAATCTTATTAGAATCAAAGCAAAATGTAAAATCAACAACTAAAAATAATCTGAATTATTACTTTTTTATATAAATATGTAATAGGTATAAATATATAAAATAATGAAATTAATTGATGCTTTTGCTGTTTTTTGAAATTTCATAAATAAATATTTTTGCTTTAATTTTTTTTTTTTCTTCTTTAGTTTTGTTTTTCTTACGAGTATTTAGAAAAATATGTATTATGTACTGTACATAAATATAAGTTCTATTTTCTATACACACCTACTGCTACTAGGTATTATTATTATTTATATTTTCACTTAAGTATTTTGACTGGCGCAAAAATAAAAAATTTCTTATTCTTACTTGCTCATATCATATGTTCGTTCTTCTTAGAATTCATATTCATTGTTATTTATTTAGATTGTTGTAAAATTCTAAAATTCTATGTAAGTACATATAAATATTTTTGTATTTTTTTTATGTAGTATACTACACATACACTACACTATACACTGTTTGTATGTATTGGCAATTGGTCTGTATTTATATGTAATCATCCAGTTAATAAATGTACATATATGCATATGCATATGCATATATAATAGCTCATATAGCCACGCTTTTTATTATAGCTATTTTGGCTGTATATCAAAATATTATGCATGTGTATTTAAATCACGAAAATTTTTTATTATTTTTTATTACTATTTATCTCGTATGTTGTGTATTGTGTATACATTATACACTATATGTATGTAACATACATATACAATGATAAAATTTTTGCTTCGATTAACGTTTTTTTTGTTTTTTTTTTTGTTTTTTTATATTTTGTTATCGCTTTTATATTATCTATATACACAAACACAAACAAATATATTTATTGCCGTGTATTGCTTTTATTATAGATCATCTGTCGCGTGTGTGATTTTCTCTTTTCTACACTAAAAATAAATAAAAAAATAATCATATAATTATAAAAACAATAAGCAATGAGGTAAGCAGAAAAATAAATATCTATCGTTTTTATTTATTTATCTGTAAAAACAAAAAAAAAAAAAAAATAAAAATAGTATTCACAGCAAATACAACAATGTGATAATTCGATTTTAATTATCACAATAAATTAATAACACAAACAAAAAAAACTAGTAAGTGTAAAGTGTATGTACAATATTTTTTTTTTTTATTATTTTCGAATTATTTTCAAATAATTAAATTCAAAATTAAAATTCACATAATATTACAACTAACTTACTACTTACACTGTTCACCAACACCACTGTCTTTATTTATTTAATATACTCATATGATGTACAAAAAAAAATATTCTTTCGCAAATAAAAATGAACATTGAACAAAATTTTTTCACAATCACCACATTAATAATTCTATTCTACTATATTCTCCAATAAAATATCTAGCTATATATAGGAATTTCACAATATTATTTTATTCAAAAGAATTCAAGAATATAAATGTATGTATTTTTTTTTTATATTTTCAAAATAAACATTGAACAACTGATTTGCAACAACCAACCAACCACCTTTTATTTTTTGCTTATGCTTTCCTTTTCTTTCTAGTTGATTCGCAAACTTAAATTATACTAGCAAAACCAGCTCACATTCACCATTCACCACCACCACCATCCACTACACTACTAATACAGCAGCACATAGATTTTTTTTTACCACCCCGTCTATCATCTGCTTCGTCTGTTGTACACACAAATCCTTTTTTTATTTATTTTTTTCTTTGAATATTTACAAATTACAACAATAACAAATAATAATAATAAATAATATTTTTTTCTTTCTTCCTCCTCACTATTTATAATATGTATATATTTTCCACTTTATTATGATTTTACCCTTAAAAATTGTTTGAATTTAATTTTATTTTATTTTTTTTTTCAATTTTCTTTATATTTTGTAATTATTTTAAGTCATTTAAAATTACAATAAACACTGTTATAATAAATATGTATTATTATTATTTTTATATTAAATTAAATAATTGAACTTTTATTTTTAATCACTTTTTATTATTATTATCAATCACCTCACCACCTTTAACTTTACTTTACTATAACAATTTTCATATTGAGTTCAGTTCAGTTGAGTTGAGTACTGTATGTATAATAACGTATATTACACCACTTTGTTATTAGTTTCCTTTATTATAAATGAATGAGCAAATAGCAGCCATTACGAATTATTTATATACATAGATTACACAAAAATGTAGACAATAGAATAGTACACAAACAAACAGCACAGTCAGTAGAAAAATTTCTTTCTATCAAACAAAATTGTACAAAACAAATTTGAATTTGAATTTTGGAAGTGGATTATGGAATTATGGAAATCTCACTCACTTCACTCGTCACACTCACATTTATATTATATATAATATATATATATATTATTTTTATTATATTATACAAGAGCGGAGAGTACAATTTAAAAATATAGATGAGTTTTCTCTTTTCTCAGTTTTCTGCTCTAATTTTTACACCCATCATAATACAGTCATACCAGTCATACATAAAATGCAACAAACAAAACAAAATACAGAATACACAGCCGTAGACACACTGATCGTCTCGTACCCTCGTACACTCTCATCTCATACTTATCTCTCGTGCACATACTGCACTGCTCACACGTTTGTATTTTGTTGGTAATTTTTTTTGTATTTATTCAATTCAAAATCAAAACAAATTAATTTTATAAATTATAAATATAAATCTATAAATGTAATGTATGTAAAGTATAAAGCCAAAGAGATACGAAAAGAAAGAAAAAGATATACGAAAACAATGTAGAAAAAACGAGGCAAAACAAAAGGCAATTGGTATTTGGTAAATTGGTATTGGATTTGGATTGGCATGGAATGATGGAATGGAATACTAGAGAGAGAGTAGAGTGCTAGAGTGCCACAATTGCATAGTGCTTGTAGAAAAAATATGTTAAATAATGATGATGAAAATAAAAGAATAATTTAAATCAAAATAAATAAACAGAATAAAGTATAAAATAAAATGTAAAAGAAAAAATAAAATTTAAAAATGTTAGATTTAGATGAGTATTAGATGAGTATCTGTTATTCTGTCCGCAATCATACACCACTAAAACTATTCTATTACAATTACAACTAGTATATAAATTTTACATCAATTTTTATAGGTAAATAATAGATAATAGGTACATATGTTATTTAGATTCAAATTTAAATTTAAACCTAACAACAACAAAAATTACAAAACATAATCAAAAAATTGTTTTGGATTAAATTCAAATTTTTATTAAATTTTTCCTTTATTTATACTATATTTAATTTTTAATGATCTACAAATTTTATTTCAATAATTTTTTTTTTTTTCATTTTACATAAATTCAATAAAGCACAATTTTCTTATTTATCTAAAATTTTTTCTTTTTCTTTTTTCATAAATAATTACATGCATTTCATAAATAAATATTACATCAGTTTTTCTTTATTATTTAGGTAAATAAATATAGAACACGAAATAAATATCAATAATAATTAAAAATTTACTTACATCTTCCATATGCATAAAATATTATGCATGGAAGTGCATCTTTGCGCTGTACTTTTTGCTTTTTTAAATAAATTTATAATAGGGGGATTCATGTCACGTTTCGTAGTCTTCGTAATGTTCATAGTCTTCGTAGTTTTCGTAGTCTTCATAAGCCTTAGTAGTTTTCGTATTTGTCGTAGTTCATTTCCATAAATTTGTGAAATACGAAAGTTTTGAAAAAACTATACATATATGCTTCGCAGTTTCTAAATAACTTTTGTATTTCGTAGTTTCGTAGTTAGTGTTTGACAATTCTCAGTTTCAGTTGGTATAGAAATTATCATAAAATAAATATGACAAATGAAAAAAACAACTATACAAAAAAGTAAATTACGAAGAAATTTAAGATGATCGTTCATGTCAATCAGATTACGAATCTACGAAATAATTGACATGAATCCCCCTAATATTTCTATAAATTTCAATTAAATTTAAATATTTTCTTACCATTATTTTTTGTATAATAATTATTTTTTTTAAATAAACTTCAGAGAGTACATTTGAAAAAAAAAAATACATTACAAAATAATTGCAATAATAAATAATAATTAATCGATAATACATTGATTGATAAATTGACGACGACAATGATGAGATCATATCTAAATTAAAATGAAATGATAATTATATGAAAAATATAAAAAACAAAACTCTTTAAACATTACCTACATTTTTATATTTATGATCGATAAATAATATATGCACTTATCTATATATTGATTTTATTTTTTTTAAATTCATTTTATAATCATAATGTCCAATTTCACAATGAAAGTTTAAGCTCAAGCTTAGTTAGGCCAGCATAAAAGGCTTCTTAAACTATAGCTCAAGTCTATTGGATAAACAGAATTTAAGACTTAAACTACCACTCGTGAAATCAAAACATCTCTTAAGTGGAATTTTAAACCTTAATCTAACCTTAAGATTTCACTGTGAAATTTAGCATAAATCTTTATTTTATTTGAAGATTTTTTCTCATCATTCAATTTAAAGATACTTAAAACGAATTCTAGTGTTGTATATTACAATGTATGTACATAACGATCAAGGATAATTTTTATTTCAAATTTCAGTTTCAATTCAAATGCACAAATACGAGGCTGTGTTATATTTTTTCTTTCCATAAAATATAAACAAAAATTTATGTAAAATAAAATAATTTCTCTAAATTACATATATTAAAAACAAATATAAACATAATTAAATAACTCTTTGCTACTCTATTTTTGTATTGTTTTTGGTTTTAGTTTTTTTTTTTTTTTGTGTTTTAAAGTTTATGGAATTAGGTATAGTAATAGTGGTAATAGTAATCGTTATCGTACATAATTAAATATATTTTATAAATGTTTAAAAATCAATTTTTCTTTTCTATTTTATATTATGAATATATCTCATCATTTAACTATAATAATAAAATAAATAAAAATTTTTTGACTAGATGAAATAAACAATCGATATTTATAATTTAAAGTTAATTTTTACATTATTTTCTGCTTTTTGTTTTTTTGGCTATGAATAATTAACTTTTTTTCTTGTCAAGAATTTTTTTTTTTTAGGAAAATATTATTGAATATATGTGATGATGATGCTGATGAAAATAAGTAATATCGATTGAATTATAAATACTAGTATAATTTACAATACATACATATTTAAATATTCATATAGATATTTATTATCTACATACATTATTATTTTATATTATTATTATTAGAAAAGCAATAAATATAATAACAATTCATAATTATTATAATTCTAAAATTTTTATAATTTTTTTTTTGTAATTTTTTAAATTATTTTTTAAATATATTTTATTTGATTTTTTTTTATTTATTTTTCAAATGAATAAAAAAAGAAAATGCAAAAATATGTATCCGTGTGTCATCCTATCACTATTCTTAGGTCTAATGAAAAACAAAAAAAAAATCTTTTATAAAAAAAAAAAAAAAACGAAAAATACAAAATAAATAAGAATAACAAATCATGCATCATGATTCGTAATAAACATTCCTAAAAATTGTGTTAATGTGTAACTGCAGGAACAGAATGTGTACCATGTAGCATAGCATGTAGTATATCTTGAAATCTTGATATGTAGTATATCTGCATTTGGTTGTAACGAACAGAATATACTGCCGACTAATGTATGATGTATGTAGTTGCTGATTCGAAAATGCCAAATTTCAAATTTTTGAATCACAAAAACTGAAATGTCAATCTGTACTGCTACAAAATTTAAAAAATTTGTTAAAGACTAGCTGCAGCTACGACTACAGCTTCAGCAGCAACTATACACACTCTGTTAGTAAATATTTAATTTCAAACTTTGCTACGCGCTGCAGTCGTAACTACAGCCAACACATTCTGTTCCTGCAGTAAATGTAATTGATTTAAAATTAAAGTAGAAATTTTCTTCAAAATTTTTAATTTTTTTTTTTGTTTTAGAATTTTTCTAGTATTTTTTAATTTATTTCATTTTAATAATTCATTGGCAACGTTATAACGTATAAATAATAACAGAAAATATATTTTCTCTTTTCTCAATTTTTATAAAAATCATTTTCTAAAGCTAAAGTCCCAATAGAAGAAAAATGTTTCACACTTTTCACACCATCCAAACTTTTCATCCGTTGCCACCGCATAGAATCGCTTTTGTATGACTCAATGTACGCATTACAGAAACTTCAGACAGTTGATATTTTGTATATTTTATTGTAGCAATATTATTTTAAAAAAAGTTATTTTAAAATTAATAATAATTTCAAATTTTTACACTAATTTTCTATGCTTGTTCTCTGTTGTTTATTGTTTTCGAACTGTCAAACTATTTCTTCAAACTGTTACTTTTATGATTTGTCGCCTGAAAAATTGAAAGTTAACCAACTTCTATCCGTTGTTCTCTCGAGTTCATACGTTTTTCATGCGTTATCATTGGAACTTATTACATTACAACTTTCATGCTTCTCATACCTCAACGGATGAAAGACGTGAAAAGCGTACACTGGGTCTTCAGCTAAATGGTGAGCTTAGAATTTCGTTTCTTTTTAATTTTTTTTTTTTACAAGTAATTACTTACTTCTTTCATTTATATGCTTAGATATTTAGGATTTAAGAATTCCATCTCGTACTCTAATTAATTATGCGATACCAATCCAATACATACAAATGATAAATTAAAATCAATATACAATTGCACAAAAATATTTTCGTTTTATGTCATGAATCTCGTCGTCTCAAACCCTTTTTTTTTGTTCTCAAAACATTTCAATTTTTGTCTTTTAAATGAAATTTAATTAAAATTCTTGTTTATGAAAACAAATATATCACAATAAAATTGCTGCTATCTCGTTTAAAAAAGAAAATGTTTTTTTTTAAAAGAAAAATTAAAATTATCAAAATTCTACTAATTATAATAAAGCACCATTTTATAGTAATCGATAATTTTGTATCTTATTGTTGTCATAATTAAATTTGAATAAAATTCTTCTTCATTCATGCATATGTATAATAATTAATTTTTTTCGTTTTTTCAAATTAATTACAAAATTATCGATTCAATTTAATTCAAATAACTATTCATATGTTTCAATTTTAATTCTATAATTTTTTTTTGCATTTTCATTTTAATCGAGTGCAATTCCTTGAATCCAGGAACTTAAATCACTGCTGTCAGATTCCATAATTATTTCTTCTGGAGATTCGGATGTTAATAAAATTTGTGCAGCTGTCCGACCACTTAAATATGCACCATGTACTGTTGAATAAAAATTTGAATGCGTATGCTCACCAGCAAATAATACCGTAGGCTAAAAATAAAAATTTCAAATTGAATTATGAATTTTTTTATGATTCATATTCAAGAGAAAATTATGTACTTTTATTTGTTGAGGATTTGAATATAATGGTTGTGCAAGATTTTCCATATCTTCTTGTGTAGCACCGACTGGTATTGATGTATATGAGCCTCTTGTATATGGCTGAGATCGCCAACTAGTGCTACAATTATTTAAATAATAAAATGATGAAATTTGAATCAAATATTAAAATTAAAAAAAAAAAAAAACCTAAATTACATCTCTTACCACACACAAGTTTTTGGTTTTGGTAAAAATGGATCCTTAAGAAATGATCGTAATATTTCTGTACATTTTTCAGCTACAATATCATTTGAAAGTTTTTCCATATATTCAGCTTCCTTACCAGATATCCATCCTAATAATAATGTTTCATCGATTTTTGTAAATGAATAGATTTTTTTAAACCATGTTTTACTCAAATATTCATCACATAATTTATCTTCGGTTGAACTTTCTGATTCAAGCTTATCATTATCCCATAATAGCATAACCTCACTAATATCTGGATTTAAAATTGGTCTTTCATATTCTAAAAATATTTTATCTACAGTACCAAATAAAAGATTTCTTATTGATTCTTGCTTATAATGAGGTAACTCTGGATCAAACATTGTTTTCATATTTTCTTTTAATACTCCCAATGGCATTGTGCATATAACATGATCAGCATAAAATATACGTCCATCGTCACATTGAATTTTCACAGCACTTTCATCATTCATCAAATTATTATTACCACTATCATTACCATTACCGCTGCTACCGTCACTACCATTATTACCAGCTGGATGATTTGGTGAATAATCTGTTACAGTTTTATCAGAATCATCAGATTCATTTTCAGAATTTTCATCGACCGTTTCTAGACCACTACATGTTTTCTTTCGTTTCCAAAATATTTTTTTAACTGGACAAGATTTTATAATTGAATCATCTGGTAATGAATCAATAATTGGTTTCAATATGGAACTATATCCAGACGGTAATATTATATTGCCACCTTGTAATTCCGTATAACTTCCTAATTCTAATAAATCTATTTCGTTCATACTATGACAGCCTGTTATGCATGTCTCTCTTTTAAGCAGACAATTGAATATTAAAGTTTTTAATTGTTTCTCTTTTGGATCCCGTATCGAATTCAAATAGATTTCAATTTCTAAATTGATATGTTCACCTACACTATGTATATCTGGCGGTGGACTATACTGGCATAAAAAATATTCATCGCAACGACGTAGAAAACATACGTACGCCTCATAGATTTCTTGTAATATTTTAAATGGAACTTGTCGTCCATCTTCAGTTGTTGCAACAACTTTATGCGGTTTTGGTACATTTATTATACTGACTAGACCGTTAGATACTGCTAATTCAAATATTGGATTTCCAAGAACACCATGTATCCAATTAGCACCTAATTCAATCTGAATAAAGGATGGCATTTAATAAATAATTTTTTTTTTGTCATGTATTGTTTAAAATAATAATTTTTGTATCGTTGATTACTCATATTCATTTATTATATAATAATAATAATAAATAAAAATAGAATCTTTTCTTATGTGTAGTACTAGTACACTTGCAAATAATGTACTTGTACTTTAGCAAAAATGAAAACAAACAAAATGTTTCTAATTTTTTTTTTATTTTCTTCTTTGATATAAAATATAAATTTTCTTACTTTATGTCTTTTAATATCAATCGAAATAATTCGTCCTCCAATTCGATTTCTTGCTTCAAGAATTTTAAAATCTTCACATCCATTTTGAGTTAAATGATATGCCGCAGATAATCCAGCCATACCAGCACCAATTATAATTACTTTCACTTTAATTGCATTCAAATTATCTTTTTGAATTTCATTACTGCCAGACATTTCGATAATTATTTCAAATTTTAAAATTATACAGCACTTGTTTTTCTCATTAAAAAGAATTTTTCAATTTTCTTCCGGAAAAAAAAAACTAAAAGTAAAACACATTAAAAACCTTAACTTAACCACTTGACAAAATTCATCAAATCAAATCCATCCAACTTCTTAGTTTTTATTTTCCTGTTCCATTCGTATTGGTATTTTTGTCTTTTTGTTTTTCTTCTATTTTTTCTTATATGATGTTCGAATTGATTTTGTTGCGTCCGATACATTTTCCAGTATCAATCGAACATTTTCCAATTTACTTCGCACATATGATGTGTGGAATCAATTTGCAAATATCAGCTGTTCCATTTGTTTTTGACAATTTCTCTACCGTATTTCATTCTTGTTTATATTTATATATTAGCAAAACAAATAAAGTAAGCATGAGATGAGAAAAAAGAGACAAAAGAAAATATCCAGAAAAATCAGAAAATTAAAATGATTATAAAATTATGATATGATGAAATGTACAGTGTGACACACAAGTTAAGTTTTTTTTGATTATTCATTTAAGAATTTTGATGAAATTTTCAAAAACTTGCTACATAATCATTGTGGAAATAAAAAAAATACTGAAAAGAAATTTGTTAAGCATGCAAAACTGCAAAAGTATAAACTATCATTGTAAAATTAAATTACTTCCACATGCTTCTGCTTCTACAAAATGTACATTGTATGCAGTATGCACCACAATTGACAATTCACAATATTTTCTTTGAAAAAAAATGGTCATTTTCACTTTTTCAGGGTTATCGGTTTCGCTCGATATTCCATTTCCATTTTTTATTTTCATACATAATTTATATCTGTGCAGTCTACAGTGTAAATTCGAGCGAGCGGATAAGACTATTGTAGTTCGCGACAAATATCAATATAGTAGACAAGGATAAATGAGGACAATTTATGATTAAATGCGCAGTTACAAGTTACATGAAAAAATGTGTTATTTTCTAATAATCACAATTACATTCACATTTCCAAATTGTTTTTGAATCTACATTGCGCAGCTGCAAATTGTGTGGGGAAATTAAATTTTTTTAATTTAAATTTGCTTGCTTTGAATCTTAGAATTATGTTTGCCTGATGCCTCAAAAAATTTTCCATGCTTAAGAAATGCTTTGACAGTTAACAGATTTGTGTTACTTGTGTTATACGTACGAAACGCTACAAGTAGTTGTATGTGGTTGTATGAAGAAATTTGTGTTTTTAAGAAAAATTTTGCTTGTTGAGAATTATGTTTACCTGATACCACAAAAAATTTTAAATCTTTTAAAATATTTTTCTGATATAGAATAGAAGTTTTTTTTTGTATGTATGCATGTATGTACTTAAATTATGATGATTTGATGTTGTGTTTGTCTCATTGACAATTGGTTGCTCTGCAATTGCAAATTAAATGATTTGAAGTTTTTCTTTGGAATAAACATTTTTTTTTTTCATTTTCAGGATTGTACAACCCTGAATAATAAATTTCGATTTTCTACGTACACCATTTTTTGTTTTATATTTCGAATTCGAATTATCATATCAGCAGTTTTATTTTTTATATTTTCTCGATGACGTTTATGGTTTATCTTATATATATATAATGCCCCCAGATTTTTCTTTCACTTTGACTCTTATATGAATTATGAACAAAGTGTATATATATAAAGTGTAAAATCTCAATATAAAATCTTTTTTAATTTTCAATGACCTCGAAATTGTTTACACAAATACACTGACAGCTACGAAAAAATAGACAGAAAATCAAATAAAGACTAAAGAAGTAGTTGAAACAAGAAAGAAATAATTAAGAAGCCACCCCTTTTTATAAAATTGAGTACGTAAAAACCAACACAATCAAAAATTCACTCTAAAAAACAACTCAAACAACAACAACAACGTCAAGCACGTGTACATTGTATTTACCGTCAAATTATCAGGGAGGCTATTATCATACATATGTTAGAAGAACAACGAATAAAAAAGTTGAAGCGAAATAGACTTCGTATGTGAATCAAATAAGAATATTTTCAACTACCACTAATGCATATCACGGAGGCTATTAAAAACTAATGTAAAAAAAAATGTAAGCAGAGAGAATTTTGCATTATTGTGATGTCGGTGAAATGGTGATATAGAAAATGAGAAGTTTGATAGTATGTGTACTTTTTATCTTATTTTTTCATGTACACATTTTTGCATTATAAATATAGTAATTTGGGAGTTGACAGGTAAAGTGCTTTTCAGACTTTAAGAAAATTGTTGTTGCTGTGAGAATTGCTGACAATATTTGATAAACATGTATATTTGATTTGAACTACTTTTTTCTCGGATCTCCCATTCTATTTAGCATAATAGCTGAGATTTGTTACTTGGTTTACCTATATTTACTTTGTTATGAATATGAATGAATCATTGTGAATTTCATATGAATTTGATGTGATAAAAGAAAAGATAAAATAAATTTTATTTCAGCTATGTGAGAGAATAGAATAGCAATAGATATTAGATATTTGTTCGTAGCGAATGTCAAAACAAAAAGTAATTTCGATTTTCATTTTATCATCATCTTCATCTCATCTATCACTTGGCATTGGCACATTCACATAGTAATAGTAAAAAGTAAATAGTAAAGTAAAGTAATATAATTTTGTATTATTGGCAACTAGAGAAAGAAATAATATTTTGAATTAAATTTATTTAAGAATAAATAATCATTTAATATCATATGTGTTTAAGATTATTTTTAATTTTTAAAGAATAATGTGTGTTAATTATGTAATTGTCATTTTATGTATAATTTTTGGAACAATAATAAAAAATGGTAAATATAAATGAAATTGATTTTACGACAATATTGCGAACAATGAATTACAATATAATAAATATTTATTAGAGGAAAAAAAAGCATCATAAAGATAACGCAATTTATTTTATTTTATTTATTTATTTATTTATTTTTTTTTTTTTTTGTAATTTTAATTAACATCGCAATTTAATTATTTTTAGGTGATGCATATCATGTCGAAATAACTTCGACTGGTACATCTGTATTAGGATCAAAAATTAATTTTACAGCAAAACTTATGGAAAATGGGAAGTTAGCACCTAACGGTAAATACACATTCACTTGGACAGATAACGCAGATCCACCCCATGAAAATGTAAAATTTGATTTTTAGAAATTTCAATCATTATCATTTTGATATTTTTGTATTAACTTAAATTTTTTATCTTTCATTTTATTATTTTTTTTTTTTTTTTTAAAAAAAACAAAATCATTTAGGAATATGATTCAGATTTACCTACATCAAATTGGTCAGTTGTATATAAAAGATCAGATTATAATACAGGATTATATGTAGTTACTGTTAAAGTTGATAATAGAGGATCATGGTTTCCATTTCCATATACAATTGCATCAAATAGTACTGTAATTATTGTAACTGATTTACTTAGTGGTGAACTTTTAATAAATCAAAATGGTACAATAAGAACAAACGAATATGTATCAAATACAGTACCAGTTGAACATAAAATATCATTGAAAAAAAGTGATTTAGATTATTTGATAAATGAAACGACATATTATCGAACGTATTGGTTTCAAAATTGCATGTATTTGGGGCAAACAGATGAATTGAATTTTACGAATTTTTATACAAAAGAGAATGAAGAATACGAGATCGAAGCATTAGTTATTGGATCATTTGATAAATTACCTGATCCAATAACAACAACAACAACCACGACTACAACTACTACTCCCGCTCCGACAACATCAACTAAAAAACCTACATCAACTACTAGTACCACAACTATAACTCCATCTACAACAACAACAACAACAACAACAACCAAAAAAACTTTGACGACTTCAATTATTACACCTACAATTCCGACAAATTCTACAAATATCATCACAATTACAACACCATATACTACATCTACAAATTTATCACAAAAAATTACAAAAAGATCTGTAGTAGATCAGAATAAAACCATTAATTCTGATGGTAATAAAACTGTAGTACATAATCCTGTTGAATTGGAAATATCACCGTCTGGAGAAGTAATAGATGTTAAAAATATAACTAAAGAAATTCAAAATGTTAAATTGAATGCATCTGAAACAGCAACAATATTACCATTAATCGAATCGAATACATCATTAATTCAAAATAAAATTATTCCAACTACACCGATTCCGAGCTACAATAATCAACCGTTCATTTGTCTTAATAAATCTGTTATACCACCAGATCCAAAAAAAGTATACGGATATTTTCGAAAGAGAATTATCGTAAAAGGTAAATTATTACACAATAAAATTAAGTGAAAAATTTTTTTTTATAAATAAATTTATGTATTTTTCATACAGTTCCTGTAGCTAATTTAACAGTAACAGGACGAAATTGGCTTCAACATGGTGATGTTTTAAATTTACAAGCAAAATGTTCTGGTTCTTTACCACTGGAACATTGTATAAAAATATTTTCGGGTAATTAATCTGTACAAATGTTTTTTTTTTTTTTTTTTTTTTTTTTGTATATTTCCAAAGAATTTTAAAATATTTTTGAAAAAAAAAAAAAAAATTATTCATAAAAATATATTTTGAATGTATTTTAGGACCATATAATGTAACTGGAAATGAGACATGCGTTTTATGGCATCCATTAACTACATGTGAATTTCCATTCACTCATTATTTTATAACATCAACAATGCATACAGTTGTATTCGTAATTCGAAATCCTGTAGCTAAAGTTGTTTATCAGGTTGCTGTTAATTTTTATGAAGGTAAAGATAAAAACGAAAAATATTGATATTCATATTGAAAACCATTAAAAAAAATTAATTCATTCATTTTGAAATCGTATTTTAAATTTAATAATGAAATAATCCTTTTATATACTTAGCTAAAAAACAATCACAATTATCTGTAATTGTTGTACCAGTTTCATTCAGTTTAGCTGCTGTGATTTTAGTTGTATTTGGTGTTGCATATTATATACAAAATCAAAATAGGTAATTTTTTTTGTTTTTTTTTATTTTTCCTCAATTTATTATATTTTGTAAAATTTTACAAAATATTGTACATACATACATACATTATATTTCTATGTGTACGAATAAAAAAAAAAATTTTTTTATCATTGTAGATTTATTGTGGAAGTTGCTGATTTCAATTTTGGTGAAACACAATCTGTTGATATGGAATATAAAACATTCCGTCAAAGACTTTTCGATAGTATTAGAGATGTTATTTATCGACGAAATGATCGTCGAAGTGATGGTGATGGTGATACAAATGGAGAAAGTTCACTTAAATATGGTTCAATGACATAAGATAAATAAAATAAAATATATATACAATATAATAAAATATTTAAAAAACAAACAAACAAAAAAAATTGTAAAAAAAAAAACAGTAAAATATTTTTTCATATTTTTCTCTATTTTTTTTTTCTAAATTATGTAATTGTATTTTTGTGATTGTTGTAAGGCAGATAAATCTCATGTTTTTTTTTTTTTTTTTTTAGAAATTACACTGTAAAGAAGCTTAATCAATTTTATACACATTTTTTTTTTGTCTATGTAATGTCCTTTTTGTTTGATATATACATACTTTTTTTTGTTGATTGTTTGCTTGTATTGTTATTAATTATTGAGAGAAAAAATTATTCTTTTTTTTTAGCATTAAATACAAAATATCAAAAGAAAAAAGGAATGAAGAATAATCAGTCAATTGTTGTAATTTCGAATAATTTTCTTCTTTAAATTAATAAACATATAGGTAAATGAAAATATAAATATACATAACATATAATATATGAATATAAAATTGAATATAAAATAAATAATTTTCCTAAAGACTGCGTCACAAGTAAATAGAAAAAGAAAAAAACCATTAAAAAAATGAAATAAAACTTTATAGCAAAAAAAAAAAATAAATAAAAATAAAAAAATAAAATACATACTATTAAAATTTTTAATTATTAAATATTATGTAATATGAAAAATGATAAAAATTTTTATAATTAAATAATTCAAATGAACTGAACAATATAAAACACGAAAGAGAACAAAAATAAAATCTATAAAATATAAAAAAATTACTTATGCAAGAGAATTTAAAAATAAATATAAAAATAAATGAACAAAAGTAAAAAGAAATAACTTATGTATATGCATGCAGAGACGACAGACAGGAAAGACAAGACATGTGTAAAATGTATGTGTGCGTGTTATTATTGTTTTTAAAATATTAAAATTTATTGTATTTTTTTTTTACAAATTTTTTCATATTATTATTATATTTTTATTTTTTATAATATATATTTTTTTTATTACTATTATTATTATTATGATTGTATATCGGTGATGATGATGATGAGAATAAAGATACATTTACAATTCAGCTCAGATTATTTACGAGATTAGATGGTATTCACAAATTCAACTTAGATTACCGTATGGGTATATATATATGGGAAAGGAATATTGGAATTGGTAAACAAGCTTTCAGATTAGAAATACAACATAATCCCAACAATAGTGCTGACAGACCACATGCTCCTTTTTTATTTAGATAAATCAGTTTAGAAAAAGATTTTAGTTAAGAATTCATACTGACAGATCGAAAACTGGTTTAGTTGTAATTTGTTGTATGTTCAAAAAAAGCTATCATCGAGCTAAACTACTTGCATTAAGTGGTTTAGGTTAAACTACTTCTCTCTGAGCGGACTTATCCAAGCTAATTGCTGTCTGACAGACCAAGGAGTTTATCTACTTAAACAGGTTTAGAAAGTTTCTAAACTTTGATCTCGTCCCTATTATAACTCTGATGTAATGTGGAGATGGACAGAAACAAGGATAGCACTATAGAATTTTTTAAAGAAAGTGTGAAAAATTTAATGTGGGAAACGTAATCTGATCTGAATTTGTGAATGTACCTTAAAAGTGATTTATAATTGCAAAAAAGAAGATGATTTAAAAAGTGATTTAAAATTATAATTATACATAAATATTATATACAGATATTGCACATATACATTATTATAAAATTATTATTATATTTTTTTTAATTAACATTATTATTATCAATGCTATATTAATATTTTTATTATTAATTGATTAATTATGTAAAAAAATTTATCAATCTATCTAAATATTTGTATACAATAAAATGAAAATAACATATTGTACACTGGTATTAATATGATTAAATAAGAAAAATAAAAAATTATTATTATAATAAAGCAAAAAAATAAAATAAATATAAATTGTATTTTGTTGGTATATATTTATTAAGTTGAAATAATAAATTCTAAGTTTTTCAATAAAAAAACAAAACAAAAAACTGAAAAAAAAAATCAAATTCAATCGTTTTCATTTTTGTTTTATATCAAATTCAATTTTAAATTAAAGAAAAAAATGATCCTTTTAATTGAATAAATAGAGGCAAGTACAGAAAATTTATAAAATATTTGTATACACTCAATAACAGATAAATGTATACAGGCATCGAAATTCAATTAGATCCACTCTGAATTTTTTCTTCTATTTCTTTTTTTTTTAAGAAAGATTAGAAATGTTAGAACTTCAACTGCTTCAAACATCTTATGTGCTAAACACAATCAAAACAGACAACATAAATTTGTTACAATCAGCAATATCTTTTAGTGCTGTCCTTTGTAAATGAATACTGACAAAATGACAGCAGATGCATCCAAGATAAGCAGAAAATTTGTTGGCTGTCGTATTTGAGGAATGTCGCAATGTTCATATTTAGCTGTTGGCTGCTGCTGAAGAAAAACAAGTATGATAAACAATTTTAATTACAAGAATAAGCATAAAGTAAAGAGAGCAACAACAACTAAGAGAATCATTTTCTTTGAATGCATTTCTGAAATTGACTGCGACAGGATTGTTTTGCTTACATCAGCATATTATTTCTGCTTTTGTTGGATGCTATCTGTTTTGATTGTATTTATCGCCTTAGCCTCTTTTAGCCATTTAATTAAAAAGAGAAAAAAAATCTGTCTAATTTTCTTGTGGGGCAACTGTTAATACAAATGATAATATTTGATTACAATAATTTTTACTTTGAAATGTACATTTATATGAAAAGTTCAGAGAGACAAAACAATATTTTTTGTTTTACTAAAATATTATGAAGGTGGATCTAACTGAATTTCGATGGCTGTATAAATGTACATAGAATAGTATAAAATATGCTATGCAATTTGCAATAGAAGCAAAAAATAAATTTATGTGAACCATAATGATGGATCAAGAGAAGAAGAAGCAAAATATAGAAAACTTTTAGAAACAAAAATTAAAAAATAAATGTGGCCAAAAATTATAAATTATCTCGATATAAAATTGACTTCTTATACCATTTTCAAAGAAATAACAAAATGTCTTGTATGATAAATGTTCAAAAATATGAATTTATATACTATATTTTATTGTGGAATTCTCCGTCAGTTATATATTTACATATATATATTTTTTAAAAATAAATTACAATAATACGATGGTGATAATAATAATAATAGTATCAGATCATTATAAATGAATTTACTTGTATCTTGTATGTAATGTGTAATATCATCATTGTGTGCTAAAATAATAATTATGATTTATGCAATAAATTTTTAATATGATAATGGAAATTTTTTTATATTATATATTATTCACCTTTCAAAAATACATATGTATGTGTAAATACATTTTTTTAGTTACATACACGTGGTTGTATGCATGTATCCATAAGCGGAGCAAGGCATGAGTGATATGGGTCACTGTCCACAGTCTCGCACATGTCTTAAGAACTAAGAGAATCATTTATTAAAGTTCAAATCCAGGAATGTGGACGTTTCCAATAATAGATTTTTCAATGTTACGATATACATAGTTCAAGACAGCCTTCATAAAAAATTAGTTACCAATAATAAGAATATTATCCAAAAGATCATAGATATACTTTTTAAATTTCCATTATATGTAAGAAAATCGAATAATGAAAATGTAAAAACAAAAAACTTTAGCATGTAAACGTTGAGATTTTGAAAGTAGTTTTAGTTCAAATAAATGCGCTTTTCAATCAAATGATAGGCCTCGCGAAGCTCATCTCATACTCTATGCCCTCGACAAATTTTAATCATGCTCCACCCCTGAATGTACCATAATAATAAATTGTGAACACACAAATTACAAAAGGATATACGTACATAATAGATAATAGGAAAAGAAATAAAAGTACTAAACTACTATAAATATGTGTATAATTGACACACAAACACATGCAAGATAAATTTATCAGAAAAATAAAATAAAATAAAAAAATATATCTATATATTAAATTGTATAAATAATGTTGAAATAAATTGTAAAAAAAAATATATTATTATAAAATCTAATGATAAATGAATGAATAAATAAAAAATGACTTAATATAGATCAAATAAGTTTTAAAAATCAAAATCAAAATCAGAAAAAAAAATACATTAAATCAATTATTTATTTATTTTTATTTTTAGCAATGCATAAATAATTGTGTATAGGGAAATTGGTATTGTGTATGGTGGACTGAATACTTTTGTTACCACCTGAATACTTTGTTGTTTTTTTAATGTACATATGTAAATGTCCAATGAATAAAAAAAAATGATACATATTGTACTTTTTTCTCCAGTTAATTTCCGACAAACTGACAAAAAACCCAAAAATTATTTAAATTTGAATTCAAATTAATTTACAAATTATATCTACAGTGTTGCACAAAATACACAGTATATTGAAAAATTATTAAACTTTTTATATCATATAAAATTTCGATCATTTTTTTTACTAATCAAGATTTCAAGATAGAGGAATAATAAATTTACAAATGGAGGAAATTTTTTGTTTGAAATCCCGAAGTAATAATTATACGACATATGAATATTTTATTTCAGTATCATCTACATCATCATCAATAGCGCTACTACAACAGCTCTATAGGTGAGCCAGGGCTTTCATTGAAGTTATTTCTAGATTTTATTACTATCATCATGAATGCGCACCTACTGTTTAACGCAGATTGTAAACCAGAAACCAATGAGTTTTTCTGGTAGAGAAACAAGTTCTCTTACATGATATGACTTAGGGTCGGGCTGATTTATTTTATCTGATATTCCAGTATTAAGAGTACAGTAAATTCAATCAATTTTTTGTTATTTTTCTTTTAACAGATAAGCAAATTATTTTTTGTTTGTCATTACACAAAGTCGACTCTGTAGTCAAATTTCTGTTAAATCACAAATGAAGAGTTTTCAATATTTTTAGTTTAGAATTGCAAAAATTCATTCATTTGATTACTAGCTACAAGTAGAATTACCCGCTTCGCTGGGTTATTTTTGGTCATACATATACATTTGATAAATCCATCCATCTCTATTATCTAAGCACTCTTGATCAAAGAAATATAAAAAGTGCCATATCAGCTTCAGATGATCATTTTCAAAGAAATATAATCAATAAAATGATCGTCAAAATGCCCTGGCGAGTCGTGGTGTGGACGAGGGGTTGTCAGTTTACTGGCAGTGCGTAAAAATATATCAATAAATAAAATACCGTCCTTATAGTTGACCACTTTCTGAGAAATATAACTCTTGCATCCAACCTAAGTTGAACACTTCAAACCCCCGTTTCTTCTACAACCTTATAGCTGTCGACGCGCAACCACCATATTCTTAAATCTTGATTGGTTTTAGAGGTTTCCTAACACAAAACACTCTCAATCAGTCATTTCGTTTCATACAGACAAATTTTCAAAACAAAACTATGATTCATTTTTATCACACGTAATATACATAAGTAGAAGAAGATAAACATTTTAATTTTGGTTATATGTTGCAAATATTT
This sequence comes from Villa cingulata, assembly GCA_951394055.1. NCBI lineage: Eukaryota > Metazoa > Arthropoda > Insecta > Diptera > Bombyliidae > Villa > Villa cingulata. The sequence continues at coordinate 2,797,736 of OX596023.1, forward strand.
TGTTTATCACTGTAAATCTCAACATATAATATGTTCGTATGTAAAAGTGTATACTTGTATGTGTGCAAAAAAAAAAAAAATCACAAAAAAAACAAAGAATTAATTCATCTTTTCATGCTACAATTATTTATTTATTTATATATTTATTTATTTATTTTTTTTTTTTGTAAATAAATTTTGTTATGAACATTATAATTTCACTGCATTACTATTACTATACAGCACTATTATTGTATTATTACACGTACATAAATGATAAATAATAATTCAGTATCGCATCATCATCATCATCATAATATTGATACAATTAATTAGCATCGAACCAAACCACCAAACTGATCTGATGAATTTGAATCTGAATATCATTCAATAATGAAGTAAATATGTATTATAGAACGATACTCATAATAATTCTGTTTGGCTATAACTTTAGTTTTCCTTTTCTTTCTTTTTTAATTTCAGTTCAATAATAGTTTGGTTACTATTTAAAAAAATAAAAAAATAAAAAACAATATTATTATGCAATGATAAGTTAAGTTAAGCATAACAAAAATCTCAGTGGTACATTATTTATAAATTAAATTTAATTTAAAATTTAAAAAAAAAAAACCATTTTTTTTATTTTATTTTTTAATTTTTATTATTTGTATAGAGGTACTGTGCAGTAGTATGGTATGGCATGGTATATAGAATATAATACATCGAACCAAATCATATATTCAAAATTAAAAAATTATATAGAATCATCATTAAATTATATACTCGCGTTATTAATATAATACATTAATTATAAATTACACTCGTGATTACTGTAACAATAAAAAATGTTGAATTTTTTTTTCTGTTCATTATTTGTTTGTCTGCATTTAACAAAAAAAAAATGGTTAAAAATATAATCAAAAAAGATAAACGTGATAAAAGTTAAATTACATAAATTACATACCTACTACATATCTTAAATAATACATATATGTATATTATGTGAGTGTGTATTGGATATATGATGCTGTGATGATGATTGTTAATGTTCATATGTGCATACAGACATATTTGAAATTTTTCCGTATTTTAAGTTCTTTTTTTTTTCAATTTTATTTTTCCGTTAAATTTGTTTTTTATTTTTTTTTTTTTCTAAAATAGAACAAAGATTTATAAAGATACAAAGAGACATAATATAGACACATATTACATAACATAATGTATCCATATGTACATACACGTAATATACATCATAAGTGCATTATATACAAATTTATCATGTGTATGTACTCGTAATAGAAGTAATTTCAGTTATTATTTAGAAGTTTTTTTTAATTCAAATTTTAATATATGTATTTAATTATTTTTTTTTTCGATTGCACAAAAATGTATTGTATATAGTATAATATCCTTGAAAAATTGAATTTCAATAATTAATTAGAGAACAAAAATAAAATATATTCCCTCTATATATGTAGATGTGTGTGTGTGTGTGTGAACTTTTTTTTATCTCATACACATTTAAAAAAAAAAATTTAATTTAATTATAATTAAATGATGATGATGTTCAAATTAACACTGAAAACTTCGTTAAAGAAGAAGAATGCATAATACACTCGTGTACATTTTTTGTAAATTTATTATAACGATTTTGCAACACTGTCATAATTTTTAACGTACATTCGTACATTATTATAAATTGCACATAAAGTACGATATGGTACGATCGCTTATATAGTGAAGATTGTATTTGTGAAAAAAAAAAAATTATTTTTCTTTAATTATTTTTTTGGTGATTGATTATTATCTTTTATTTAAATTTATATTTGAAGTGATTTGATCGAATCTACAATATTATAGTGATAAATAAATAAATAAATTATTTATAAAATAAATTTTTACAACGAAAACGAAAAAAAAAACAGAAAAAACATTTGTTGAAAATAAAGAGACATTCTAAAATGTTTCCAGAAAATGATAATGTTATTGGAAAATTCCGTCAGGCATTACCACAATTTTTAGCAGTCGGTGTAAAAAATACTTTATTATTTGGTAGGCTTTTCATTACAAAGAAATTCAAAATTTGATTTTTTTTTTTTAAATTTTTTATATAATTTTTGTGTTTTATTTTTGGCTAAAAAAAATTTCGTAAAATTGTAAAATTTAAATTATAAAACACGCAGTTTATGGAATGACATTGGGTTTTCCGACGATCGTTATACCAGCAATACAAGGTGGAGATGGTAGAGAAACAAGTGATATTGTACTTAGTCGAGATGAAATATCCTGGTTCAGTAAGAATTAAATTAATGTTTAGATAAAAATTTCTTTATGTCACGCTCTCTTCTCTGTCATCTTTCTTAATTTAAAATCTCGCTTCTCTACCGCCATTTTTGATTTAAAGTCTCTCTCTCTCTCTTTATCGTCATTTTTAATTTAAAATCTGTCTCTCTCTCTCTTTATCATCATTTTTAATTTAAAGGTTCGATAAATTTAATTTGTGTACCACTAGGATGTATTTTTTCTGGAATGTTTACTCAACCTCTTGGAAAACGTAGAGCAATGCAGGTTAATCGAATGAAATTATAAAAAAATTTTTTTTTTATTTTGTTGTTTTAGGTGCTATACATATAATATACATACTTTTATTTTTCTTTTGAATTTTTTAGATTGTTAATTTTCCAATTTTAATATCATGGTTAATTTTTCATTTTTCAACAAATATAATTCATTTATATATTGGACTTTGTTTATTTGGACTTAGTGGTGGATTAATGGAAGCTCCTGTAATATTACATATTTGATAAAAAATTCACAATTTTTGTAATTAATATCTAATTCAAAAAAAAAAAAATATTTTGTTGTTGTTGAAAAAATTAGGTTCTAACGTATGTGGCTGAGGTAACTGAACCAAAATATCGTGGTATATTGGCAGCATCTGGATCAGCTTGTGTTATAATTGGTGTGTTTGTACAATTCATTCTAGGATCAATATTAGATTGGAGAACAGTAGCTGCTGTCTGTACAGTATTTCCAATTTTAAGTTTTATCACATTATTTTTTGTGCCAGAAAGTCCAACATGGCTGATACGAAAAAATAAATATGAAAAAGCAATGGAATCATTACAATGGCTTCGTGGATGGGTTAACAAAAGTAAAATTGAAAATGAATATCAAAATTTATACAATCATTTACAAAACGATCAAAATGATAATAATTATTGCAAATCGAATAAATCAAAATTTCTACAAAAATTTATGCTTTTTAAAAAGAAATCATTTCTTTGTCCGTTCAGTTTGATTGCATTTTGCTTTTTTATCGGTCATTTTTCTGGTAAGACAACACTTCAAACGTATGCAGTACAGGTAAAAAAAATTTCGAAAAAAAATATAAATTTAAAATTTCGTCAAATTCTTATTAACGCACACAGAAAATAATTTCTTAAAGATTTTTCATACATTGAAAGTACCATTGGATAAGTATCACGCTACTGTGCTAATGGGTTTGTCAGAAGTTATTGGCACAATACTATGTGTTGTTTTAGTTCATTTCACTGGGAAACGACCGTTGGTTTTTATTTCGACACTGGGTTGTGGATTATGTTTCCTTGGTAAAGAAAACTGAGTGTAATCTTTAATTGAATACTTCGCCAATTGAATTTTATTTGATTCTCAATTATTTTCTATAATGCAGGTGCTGGGACGTATGCATATTTTTTGAATATTGTTCCAGGTTTTGCTGTTGGTAATGTCGTTGCCACTGCCTCAATGCTACTGCCAAACGATTCGATTATAACTACGAACAATTTAACTGAAATTTTTAAAAATCAAGAAGATAATCTGATGAAAGAGATTCATCATCATTTACTTCCGTTTCCGTCAAACGAGACATACACCGAATATGAAGATATTACCACAAATAATTACACAGACATCGATCTTACAGAATACATTAACACATCATCAAGTGAAACAATGTTGAACAAAGATAGTAACTGGAATTTATTTAATGTGGAAAATCTTGAATACGATTCAGATTTTCCAAATGTGACTGAATTTGATTTGAACAGTACAACAATTCAAAATCATAACATAACATCAAAATCTGTTGCTGTTGAAGACATTGAAACGAATCGAAATTATTCCAATGAATTATCAAATACAACAATTGTAGATTCAACCAAAAATATTCTATTACCAGTACCGTATTCAAAAAAAAATCAATATTTATGGATACCATTAGTTATGTTATTGTGTTCAGCATTTTTTGCACATTTAGGTATTCGTCTTATACCATGGATGTTAATTGGTGAAGTATTTCCAGCATCGATACGTAATACAGCATCTGGTATATCTGGTGCAATCGGATATATTTTTGGATTTTTAGCAAATAAAATATTTCTTGAAATGTTAACAATTCTAACATTACCTGGAACATTTTTATTTTATTCTTTTGTTGCATTTTTTGGTGTTGTCGTTTTATATTTTATATTACCAGAAACTGAAGGTAGAACACTTGAAGTAAGTTTACATTATACAAAAAAAAAAGAGTAAAAATTTCAAATTTAATTTTATTAAATTTAAATTAAAATTTATTTTGATACGTAATTTGATTGTGATTATGTTTTTTATTTCAGGACATTGAAAAAGATTTCGCTAAGAAAAAAATCTACAATATTGAGAATGTAAATGGTACTAATAATGATCAAGATCATAATCATTTTAGATCAAATTCATTATCAAATACTGAAATGAAAAATTCTGGAAAATCAATTATTATTATTGATTCAACAACAGAAACAGAATATAAAAATTATAAAAATGAAACAACTCATTTATAATTTATGTATATGTAAATAAAAATATATTTGCCATTAATTATGTAACAAAGAAAAAAAAAAATAAAAATAAAAATTATTATTACAAATTTTATATTTACAAAATTTTTAAAAATGCATTCTATTACGTCTTTCTTATACACGTGCATCGTATATATTATAAATACAACAATTAAAAACTATACATAAAATATTCTATTACTAATTAATATATGTATATACTGATATATAGTATATATACTACTGTCTGTCTGTATACTCATCCTTCCACTTAAATTATTTTCGAATAAAAAAAAAATAAAAATAAAATAAAAATGAAATTTTCGATTTATGTATAAAAAATTTTTGGTTATATTTTTATGTCCTTTAAATTTTTCATTTTAGATAGGTACATAATCATATCTGTCTCATCATAAATGTAAATTTGGATTTGTGTATCGTACATATTTTAATAATGCATCATTTTCTTCGCATACGAACGGTTTACGATGATGACATGCAACATCATGCCAATTAATACCATCATTATAAAATTGATTTAATACAGCTAAACAATTTTCTGGTGCACCACCTTGTTGAAGATATTCACGATTATCTGGTTGTGGTAAACCAATACCACCAGTTTGTGACCAATCACCTTGTAAACGATCATTTGTTGGTGCTAATTTTTGTAAAACAGCTGACCAAAACCAACCATTTATTATCGGTGGCTGTAAATCTGGACGATCACATCCTTTAAAATCACATAAACGTCCACTTGTCCAAATATATTTTATCTGTAAGTCACATACACAAATATATGTAGTTAACCATATATAAGTATATACGATTTGATATATATAAATAAATAAATTAATTTTAAAATTTGTAACATAAAAATGAAACGAAAAAAAAAAGTAAATTTTTTTTTGTATTTATTTTTGTATGAATTTCCTGCTGTGAATGCTTGTCTCATGCATCTATAAAATGTACATACTCATACATGCGTGCTTATAACTTTTAACTTGTGTGCTTATATAGCAGCATTCATCACAGTACGATTATCAGTTTGAAGAAAGAGAAAATTTCGATTTTTAAGTTATACATTGAAAAATGTTGTAAGTATAAAAGAAAAAAAGAAATGTTTGAAAAAGTGAAATTTTCTTACTTTATCTAAATTATTATCGGTTACAAACTTTTAAAAAAAAAAAAAAAACTCGTAATTATTAGCCTGTCTAATTATTATGCTGTCTAAATGCGCATATGAACAAAATTGTAATTGTGTACAAGAAGGAAATGATCTTAAATAAAATTTACTGGTATTACACTATAATTAGACACTTTCAAAATGAAAAAAAAAAAAAATATTTTTTCTGATTTTCACTTTTATTTTTGTAACCGAAATGAATTTTTTTTTTTTTTTTTTTTGAAAAAAGTAAAAATGTATATATGCACATAAAATTCAATAAAAAATCGTCATCATTTTTCTATATAATGCGTATAGCAAAAAATGAAACATCGAAAATTTTCTATAAATACACAAGAATTATAAGCTTTCACATGCAACATATAAGTAAAATATGAAAATTGTCGCACTTTCTCATCAAACAAAAACAAACAAAATAAATAAATTTTCTTTTTTTTTCTTTTTTTTTTTCATTTTCAGTGTACCATACCGTATCTCACTCATGTACAAAGTATACTCTTTGTACTATACTCACATTATCATTAACGATTCTTTGTTTTATCCATTCATTTTCAGCGCTAGTTTCTAATGATACTGTATCCATACAACGTTTACGACAATAATTTCTAGCTGTTAACCAATCTTCTTCGACACCTTTTAAATTTGGATCTCTCCATGAGAAAAAGTATCTGGATGTATGAGTATTCGTGTATGTATGTTAGAATAATATATATTTTAATTTTAATCCAATGTATGAATAAATGAAGAAGATAATATAGAAACAAATAACGAATTTATATTTTAATTAAAAAACATTTTTGAAAAACAAAAAACAAAAAAAAAAAAAAAACAGAAAAAAAAATAATAATGTATGTAATAATGTATTATATTTATGCAAAAGTATACAATATTTTATTTAATATACCCTTTTCCATCAGGTGTCCTTTCATGTATAATCCTTTGTGCACATAATTGTGGTATTGGTGTTTCTAATATTCTACCATTTTGAAATTGTCCATTTATTATTGTAATTGTTATACAAAATAATGAACTTATTAATAATTTTGATGAATACATTTTTATTTTATATTTTTATAAGATAAAAAGGATAACGAACAAACGAAACGTAAACGAAACGAAACACGATAAATAAAATAATTTTTTTTGTAAATTTAAAAATTAAAATAAATTAAAAAAAAAAATGTTTTGTTTAATTATATTCACAAATATCTGCGGGTTTTCTAATATCGATGTTACGAACGACTGACACAAAAAATGCATTTACCTCAGCTTTATAAATAAATTCATCACAAAAAAAAAGCCACCAAGAAAAAAAAACGAAAATGAAAACGAAAAATTTAAAAAAATCGAAGAAGGAAAGGAAGGAAACATCTTAAATATGTAAATATAAACAACAACAACAATAGTAATATATATTACAATACTTTAATACATGATGAATGGCACATTGTACCTATGTGCATGGATGGAGTATGGATATTGAGTTAGATAAAAAAAAAGTACAAAATATATTATGGATCTTCATTATACAAAGGAGGGGCTGTCTACTGTATATACCACGTACCACATTTATATTGTTGTCATTATTATTTCACCTTATCAACATACGAGTACTAATATATACTGCATGCATACATATATATATACTACCGAACCAAATCAACTGCTATTATTTATATTTATCATTTTTGAGTTTTCATTAGATTTTATAATGTAACACGAAAAAATTATGAATAAAAAATATCATCATTGTAGTTGTAGATGTCGTGAGTATGTATGTATGTATAGATATGTGTATTTTTTATCTTTATAACATTGCATTTGAAAGAAAGTGTATGATCTGTATGTGAAAATTTTTATCGTATCACATCTAAGTATATATATATACTTAGAAAATGTACATAATAATATGTATATGTGTATAATTTTAACGGTATATAATAATAGTAAAAACAAAACAGAAAAAAAAGAAAATATGTAATCGATATATCGGATATTACGTTCATAATACAATATAATAGGATAGTTAAGTACTCGTGTTCGCGTATACAATATTTTCTATACATCATATACGCATATACAAGGTACATAATATAGTAAGTTTAAGGACCGCTGCACACGAGCGACACTTATTGCTGCGGCATCACTGTTGCGACATTGCTGCTCTGCTGTGCTGTTGTTGATGCAGTTGATGAAAGTTTTTGATTATTCATCATCATCATAATGGCACTGCGACCCCCATATCAAGTCTTAGCCTCCAACAATATCTCTTGCTCTTGTGCCGTTCTCTTCCAATTTCTCGTACCTAACTTTACTTCTGTTGCATCTTTTCGCACTGCGCCATGTCACATTTTCCTCGGTTTTATTGTAAATTGTCGAATGTGCGTGCATTGATTAATTAATCACAACACAATGGACTGGTGTGTCGCAAAAAGTATCGGAAAAAGTCTGCAGTTCGGTAGTATATAAAGGTAGAACTATAATCGACATTGCTGACATAAGCTATGACATATGTCGTGCTACGAACACAGCCAAATCAGTGAGCTAAACTATAATTAACATTACCGACATTCGTTAAAAATTCGTTTAACATAAGCTCGACATAAGCAGTACGATCGAGAGCGTACATGACATAGTAACATAAGCAAAAAGCTCATTTTGTGAAATTCGTACTGCTTATGTTTAGTATGTTATCTATGTTAATTATAGTTAACCAAATGTTACGTTTTAACATTCGTTATTTTTTCTTATGCTTGCTATGTCAGGTATGTCGATTATAGTTGGGCTTTAAGTCTGGGACACGTTTTGATCGTAGACTGTTGCAGAGGTGTCGCAGGCGTGCATTGTTCAATTTAATCATTATAGTTCTGCTGAGTCGTGCAACAAGTGACACTCGTGTAAAGTGGCCTTAAGATTTAAGTATATATAGGTACATATACTATGGTATTTTTCTTTTAAAACGAACATCATATTCATCCGTTAAAAATTTACAAAAAAATAAATAAAAGAAACAATAAATAATTTGTTTTTCTATGAATAGGAAAATTTAAACAAAACGAAAAAAAAATTTTTTCCAGTTATGTAGGTATTATTTAATTTTTCTTTTTATCTCATATGTACATATCTTTCTCTACCATTATTTATATACATATAATGTGTACCTAATTGTATATTAATTTTTTTTTTTTAGAAAAATATGAAAATGAAAAGAAAAAAATGTATTAATATAAATAGAAATTTAAAAAGAAATTTATCTTTTATTCATTCTTTGTTTCGCGATATGAATACATACATATACTTGTTTCGCGATATGAATACATACATATACTTACGTACATATGTATGTAGACATATACAAAATGATGAGCTAATGAATAAAATCTCACATAATAATTATAAAAATAACTACATATACATAATAATAATAATCGAAACATAATTGCAATAAATTTTATTATTATTATTTTGATGTACATTTTTGTCTATAAGTATGTATAACCTCGTGGTGTAGACAACCTTTACCTCTATACATATATGGAGATGGAGAGAGACAATTTAATGTGTCATAATACATGCCTTAAAATGTATTCAAAACCTTTACATGCCTTAAAATGTATTCAAAACCTTTAAATTAAGTTAAGTAATTTATAATGAAAACCTTTTATTTAAATACATACATATATTATATATTATATTATAGAGATGGTGATCGTCCATATATCGATTTTTTTTATTTGTAATAAAACAGATTTGAATACCTAATTAATAATACATACATAATTTACTATGTACATTTATAAATATGCATATACAATTTCTTAATCATATATAAGTCATCTAACAAGTCTAAATGTGTACGTAAATATAATCACATGTATGTACATATGTATTTGTGCATATGTATGTTTGTGGATATGTGTCTGAATTAATAGATAATGTTTGCGAAATGAAAATAAAAATTATTTAAAAATGAATATGTAGGAATATATGTACATAATGTATATACTGTTATACGCTAGACAGACGAAAGTGAATTAATGATAATTTGTTGCGAACGACAATTCATTTGCTGTCTACACTGTCTGCCGTCAGCCCAAATTAAGTTAAAATGATTAGTACAACTTCATTCTAATTTTTCATTGAAGTAAGTTCGAATGATGTTTGAATAAAGTTTTAGTAATTTCATTCAGTGACGCACAGTGACGAATGAAGATTGGTGAACAGAATAAATTTCCAGTGGTGATAAAAAAAAAACGACAGCAAAAACCAAGTAATACAAATTATAATAATTTAAAATTTATGACAGGACAGGACAGCCAGAAAGATCGATTGAAAAAAGAGTATCGTGTGTCAAAGGATTTTTGAATGATTATCATTCATACGAATGAAGACATGATTTGCTTTCGTCTGTCAAGTACATTATAGAGGTGTAAATAATGTAATGTGTAATATGAAAAAGAAATTTTCATTTCATTTTAACTCACAATATGATCAGATTACTAGTACTTTTTTTTCAGTTTTTAGATTAATAATAACAATAATTAACAAATCAATGCATTATTTATATTTTATTGTACAGAAATAATATTATGAGTATTTGTATCAGTATTATAATAATAATTAATAGTTTATTATGTTGTAGTTGTAGTAGCGTCTCAGTGATAAAATCTTTTGTATCATATAATGTACACTCTGTCAAATAAATATCGGGAATTTGTAATAATTTGAGAAGGCTGTTGTGCTAGGAATTTTTAAATTAAATTTTGTCCATTACCTCAAATAGCACTGTCCTCAATTATTATACTAACTATGAGCGGAATCTGTCAACTCGTTTTAATTTAGATCTGTTTATCATAGATACTTGCACGAATTTTAATTTGTATGGTTCCGGTCCGGTTCGTATGGTTCCGGAAGCCCCATTCTGAAGCTTATTCTGACAGTTTACATGTCAAATTTGTGAATTCATATGTCTTTTCATCCGTTTATTAATTTAAGATCCGAAATAACTGATATATTCAGAAATTTCCATCAAGTTATTTGATGGAACTAGCCATATACAGCAATGCGTTTCATGACCAAAATATCGATAAAAATCGAACTATCAAACTCAAAAACGATGTTAAAGTTATGTGAGCTTTTAAGGCTTGATTGACGATTACCGATTATACTGAGTATATAAGTAGTTTCCTTTATTTTATCGATGATTTCATATCGATTGCAAAGATTTAATATCTTCAAAAATCTTTTCACCCCATTTAAATGCTTTGCATCCGTCATAAGCTCTTGTTCTTTATATTTTACTGATACAAGGATTTCCTAATATTTTTGAGGATATTTGGCACACGAAATTCATTTACCACACAAAATTTAAGATAAACTCTTAAATATGTAAAAGTTGTAAAAATCGTGATATACTATAGAAGTGAATGTACTTAATATGTATGTTTTCAAGAATCTGCTTTCAACAAACCAATGACAGGATCATCCTTATATTTGGCATAATACATTGAGTACAAGTGTTACTAAATTATAGACGAAATTTGATTTAAAAATTCCTAGCATAGCCTTCATAAATTACAAATTCCCGATGATTTTTGACAGAGTAGTATGTATAATAGTATATAGTACAACTTTTTAACAGTAACCGCTATTCAAATTATTATTATTTAAAAATTTATTGTTTCTTTATGATAACACACACTGACACAGCCTAAGTCAGTTATATTATTAAGATATGACATACCCTCCTTTAATATTTTTTTTTTCTCTTATTTATTTTTAGATAAAAAATGTAGATATTTAAATATATATAAAAATTCACAAATTTTATCACACATTTATGCAATTTTATTTTTACATATTTAAATTTTTTTTACATATGTAGGTACATACTTTTGTTTTTTATATTATTTAAAATACGAGTCAATATTACATATATGTATATGTACGTTATTTGAGACATAATACATGCATACATATGTATGTCAACGTGAGTATGTATATAAAATAGTTATGCGTATACGACATATCATTATAGTGATATTATAGCTATATATTTATACCTGAAATATAAATGAAAAGAAAATTTCAATAATACTATATGCTACATGTATATTATATGCAGGTATACAAAGGTAAATAATATCGCATCATCATTAACAATCAGATACGTATAGACAAAACGTAGTAAATAAATAAAAATTACATATATTGTATAGCAAGATATATGCAAAATATATGATATGTAATACGAAAGTATAATAAACGGTAAAATGCTGGTGAAAGTTTATATTTAGAGTAAACATATAGTAAGATAATGACGACAGATTATGTGCCTATATATAATATATAATGCGATCATAATAATCATATTATGCGACACTATAGGTATATTGGTTTAGCCATAACATAAGGCAAATTCATAGTATCTGATTTGATCTTATTGACAATAATTTTTCGTTCGTCTGATTTGTATTAATTGAAATGTATAGTTGGTTCCATTATTGTTTTCGATAATAACAGTTTTATCTGAATGTCATTTTGTTTTTTAGATTACAAATGAATTATTTTATTTTATTTTAAAATTAAATTCTTGTTCCTTTACCAACAAACCGCTCAAAGTGATTAGTAATAATTCACATACATAGAATTGTAGTTACACATATAAGGGGATAGGTGGCGCAAGGCAGGACAGTAAGAAAAATAATTTTCAATTTTTCGTTACCTATTTCCAACTTTCATTATTCCAAAAGTTTCCAATTTACCAGTTTGTTGGGAAAAAGAGTAGTTTATTTGCTATTGCTAACAACAAGTAACGCAAAGTATTATTGTTCTTCGATTGGCATTAAAGAAAAATTATAGATGTTCTTTACAGGGAAAATCGCTCCTGTACCACCACTCACCAGTCCTCATACATATAAAAATGTAAAATTTTCACAAATCTTAAAACGAGATAAGAAATATAATGAAAATTTGAATCATTTCTACATATATTTCTTAAAAATCATATGATCGATATTATACATAAATACAATGATTAATCATATTTATGAGCATTTCCAATAACTGTTTTCACGCCCTATAGGATTTCTTGATCAAAACAGATAGTCTGAGCTTGCTATTATAACTAACTTAATAATAGTAGTAGTAACAATGAAAAATTTAAAGAAAATTATGATGATGATGATGATGTTAATAAAGATACCATAATATAAGTACTCTTATACCTATTATATCTCACACAATAAGACAATACAAATGTAGACGACGAATTCATCATCATATATGTATACATGAATTCACATACATATATTTAAATGAATGAATATATGAATGAATAAATATGTGATTAATTTTTTTTAAAGAAAAAAAAAGTATAAATATTAGTACATATTGTACATAAATATACATATATATTTGTATATAGTTAAAGAGAAAATACAAATAGAGAAGCGATTTTTTAAATAATAAAATATACATACATAATGTGCATATTATTATTATTATTATTATACATAAACATCATAATTACAACATAACACCACAAAATATTCAACATCAAACATTCAATAAACAACTAATTTACAATTATTCATGTATGTATAGGTATGATGTGTGTATGATGAATTTAAAAAACAAACAATAATGAGGTCGAGTTTAATTAATTTTTTCGTTTTTTTTTTTTTTTTGATTGTGTTATGTCAATATAGTAATAATAAATGATGATTGTATTTTCATAATAAATAAATAAAAAAAAATAAAAATAACGTATAGTAAATAATATATTAGTATGTATTGCACTTGTATATATACAAAAAACGGCTGGAGTTCCGAAAAGGTGTTCCCTCTGATCCTCTTGAAATTTTGACCACAGATAGTCCTTGTGACGCAAAGCACAGAACTCTAATATTTTTTGTCGGAAAGCCCTCTATCGGTCACAATTCGCATTTAAAATTGTTTGTCGAAATTCTTATTTTAGCAATATCTCTGTAACGGTACATGATACAGGTATGTTTTACATCTCAAAAGATGTGTCTTAAGATGCTCTATATTCTGAAAAAAAGAAATTTTCAAAAACACCTAGTAGAAGGATAATAAAGGACATTTTGTGATTTTTGGCTATTTTCACATTTTTGACAATTTCTCAGAAAGGAGTAAGGATAATCAGTTCAAATTTTTTGCAAATAAAAAAGGACATCAGGAGCAAGATTTTTCATTCATTACTTTGATCCTGATGAAAAAGGAAAATGTCCTGCAGAGAAATAATTTTATTAATACTGAATTTTGCAATTTTATGTTCGTGTGCACGTGTGTGTATGTGAGTATGTGTATTTGTAGAAGTCAAATATGTGATATTTTTTGTATGTTCGTATATATGCGTGTGTATGTGCATTTGTAGAAGGTAAATCTAACAGTGTGTACATTAAGTATTTTCTATACAGGCATACATATACACTACACGTATATGGGCAAATATGATAGAGTACGCTTGCTGGTTTGTGTGTGTATGCATTTGTAGAAGGCAAATCTGGTAGTGTGTGTATGTAAGTGCATGTGTGTGTGTGCATTTGTAGAAGGAAAATCTGATAGTGTGTGTATGTAAGTGCATGTGTGTGTGTGCATTTGTAGAAGGAAAATCTGATACTGTGTGTATGTAAGTGCATGTGTGATTATTACTATTATTATTAGATATAATTTTATATTATATTACATTTATTTCAATGACTGGAATAATACTCTACAAACAATCTGAAAATACCAAACGCGCGCGTTTGTGTTGTGTGTGCGTGCGTGCCTGTGTATATGCGTGCGCGTATGTGCATTTGTAAAAGGTAAATCTGATAATTTGTGCATTAAGCATTTTCTATCAGATTTGTGTTCTACAAATGCACACACACACATGCACTTACATACAAACACTATCAGATTTTCCTTCTACAAGTGCATACACACACTATCAAATTTTCCTTCTACAAATGCACACACATACATGCACTTACTAATATACACTATCAGATTTGCCTTCAACAAATACACACACACATGCACTAACAATACACACACTATCAGATTTTCCTTCTACAAATGCACACACACACATTCACTTACATGCACACAATATCAGATTTTCCTTCTGCAAATGCACACGCACACATACACTTACATACACACACTACCAGATTTGCCTTCTACAAATGCATACACACACAAACCAGCAAGCGTACTCTATCATATTTGCCCATATACGTGTAGTGTATATGTATGCCTGTATAGAAAATACTTAATGTACACACTGTTAGATTTACCTTCTACAAATGCACATACACACGCATATATACGCACATACACAAACTATCATATATTTGACTTCTACAAATACACATACTCACATACATACACGTGCACACGAACATAAAATTGCAAAATTCAGCATTATTAAAATTATTTCTCTGTAGGACATTTTCCTTTTTCATCAGGATCAAAGTAATGAATGAAAAATCTTGCTCATGGTGTCCTTTTTTATTTGCAAAAAATTTGAACCGATTATCCTTACTCCTTTCTGAGAAATTGTCAAAAATGTGAAAATAGCCAAAAATCACAAAATGTCCTTTATTATCCTTCTACTAGGAGATTTTGAAAATTTCTTTTTTTCAGAATATAGAGCATCTTAAGACACATCTTTTGAGATGTAAAACATACCTGTATCATGTACCGTTACAGAGATATTGCTAAAATAAGAATTTCGACAAACAATTTTAAATGCGAATTGTGACCGATAGAGGGCTTTCCGACAAAAAATATTCCGTGACTTTTCTGATATTGTCGAGTAGAATCTGTGGTCAAAATTTCAAGAGGATCAGAGGGAACACCTTTTCGGAACTCCAGCCCAAAAAACTGTACATTTGATATTGCAAATATTTATTATAGAAATATATACCTAGGTACTGTATGTACTAAATGAAACTAAAAGTACTTGTACGAGTATTTATACGTGCATGTGTATATACACATACTTAATATTAATTTTATTGTACCACATTGTACACATGATGAACATCTTGTACTTCAATATAATTACGTATGTAGGTACCACCTTGCTTGCGTGTCTATAGTATACTGTATACCGTATACAGCAAGTAATATGTACACATTCGCTTCGTGTAGTATATTATTATGGACATGTATACATACGTAATACATAACCTGTGCTAACCAAATAATTATTATAATTTAATTTGATATTAATTAGATTTAAAAAAAAAAAAATAAAACAAAAACAAATACAAATGTATATTTGAGATGAAATTAATTATTTATTATCATCATAACTACACTGTTAAAGTTCATGTACCATCATAAAGATAAAAAAAAAAAATGTAAAAAAAATAAATTAAATGCGAAAGAGAAAAGAAAAACCTTGGCCTCTAAACAAAACTTATCGCATAGTCAAGACCAAAAGTATGTAAGTATGTATAGCTCTAATAATATGTAATATAATACACAGTACTTATACGATAATGTTATACAGTACACAGTACATAATATACATATAATATGTACAACGTATAATAATACTCACTTTATATATATGTGCACATTATAATGCTGATTTTATATAAAAAAAAAAATTAACATGCAGCATTTATGTATCATATACACTACGTAGCTCTACTTACATATTATGTATACGTATACGATTACGATAATGTAACTCATATCACCTCTACCTCATATATGCAAATTAATAAAGTTTCAATAAATAATATAATATAATATGCATCTGAGAAAAACTTGAATTGAAATTTTCTTTTAATTTATTTTATTTAAACAAAAATTTTAAGTTTTTTTTTTTAATTTTAAATGATTTTTATAGATTACACATGTAGTTTGGTGCATTAATGCATATGTGTATGTACATATAAAAATGAAAATATTGCAAACAAAAATAATAATACATCGAAACATATAAAATTAAAAAAAAATATTTTCACACTTTATTATGTGGTATTATGGTACTATATATGTACATTGTACATACATATACTGGCTGAGTTTATGTTTATGATCGAATTAATCTAAGAAACACTCTATAGTACTGTTCATTATTGTAATCTAATGATATCTGATTTATTTAAATCGGAATTCATAACAATAATTGTAATCTAGATCCAATTGAGAATAGAATCTATATTTTGATATTTCTAATTTAAATATACATATATGCTACGATTATTTATGTAGACACCAGTGAAGAATTTTCTGTCGATTAAGCGCTCTTAGCTCAGGCATCACTCGAAGTTTCAAAATGAAAATCCAAAGAAATGAGTGGTGAAATACTATTTGTACTATCGTATCGTAGCTTGTACTATTTGCTATATACATAGATACTGTAATAGCCAATGATCTCAACTGCTCTAGAGAATGTATATAGAGTAAAGGAAGAAGTATAAAATGTTGTTAGTTGATTTTCTGTGTTTTGTTATGCACAATACGAGTATTCGCATATTCTATTGAGAGAGAAAATCAACTTTTTTCCAAGAAAGAAAATACGCCAGTGATGTGAAGAATACTACTTGTAGTAGTGTAGCCAATACTATTATCTATAGGTACCGTATTAAATCAATGACATATACTGATGGAGTATGTCTAGAGGGGAGAAACAAGTATAAAACATTGTTAGTTGATTTTCTGTATTTTGTCATGTACAAAATTCGCAATCTACTGCAAGAGAGGAAATAAATTTTTTCCCAAGAAATAAAATACGAGTACACCATGATGTATGGATACATATATAGGTACAGGTATATAACAAATTTTTTTTCTATTTTTTTATATACATATGTATGTCTACATATAATTATAAATTTTATAATACATATATTAATGTGACATTTTTTATACATGCGTATACATTTTGAGTGAAAGTAAAACAAATATATACTCGATGATACTATGTATTAACTATTTAAATGGTATATATACGAGTATTATTTACACTATATGTACATAAATTATGGTATTTTATAAAGGAGGTTAATCATATAAAAAAAAAAAAATTAACAAAATAAATAAATTATGACAAATAATTTTTGAATTTTTTTCTGAGATTTTTATTTTATTATTTATATTTTTATTTTTTCTTATTTTTTTTTTACTGTAGGATATTAATCTAAAAATTACATTATACAAAATTACGATAAATTTCTTTTATAATTCAGATAAAATATAATAATAATAGAAAAAATATATAAAAAGAAAAATTGGGGATTCATATTTTAAGGATTTGTTGTTGCTGCTGCTGTTGCTGTGGTTTTAAAAGATTGGAAAATTTTATTTTTAATTCTAAATAGTTTCGGTAATTTTTCAATATGTACGGATATACGTGGGCGCAACAGTTATTATCATTAATATAATACTCACATACATATTTCCGATTTCGATACGAATAAAAGAAAACATAATTATTTTCAACACACATTTAAATTCATGTTACATCATATATGATTACTTAATAATTTAAAATGAGATTATACAGTTACTAACAAAATTAAGAGGACACCATAAAATATGTGTCCTAATCACACAATTTAAAAGTACTAAAAATGTTGTTTAAAGACTGTGATGTTAGACTTTGTTGGATTACTGTCCTTCTGTACAAACTCTCTTGATCTTCACCTCTTTAAAAATTAATAGAGTATAATAGTTATATAATAGTATAATTGTTAGCCTTAACCTCCACTAAAATCTGTTTACTTCAGGTGCATCTCTGTTCATTGCCATATTTTTGCAGTCAGTCATTTATGCCCAACTTCCTCATGTCCTCTTCAATATCTTCTATATAACGTTTTTTTTTTAGTACTCCTCTGTTTTCCTTACCTTCCATCATTCCAAATTACTAGCTACTTTACGGGACTATCATCAGTTCTCCTCGCATTGTTATTTTATGTCCTCTTAATTTTGTTACGAACTGTATATAATTAGAAAAAGTACCGTACATATATAAATGCAGAATGTATCATTTTGATAAGAAATTATATTGTTTCCTTATCATTATTTATGCATTATTATAAAATGATAATTATGTACATATATAATGTGAATTATTTTAATTCATAATTAACTATTTAAAGGGCAAAATTTTACTTTCAATTTTCAGTTAACAAGAAACATTTAACCAGTGAAAGCATAATATTAAAAATACATATACAAATTCAAAATAAAATAATAAATTTTAATAAGTTCTAATTTTATAATAAGTTAAATACAATTTACAAAAAAAAAATGTTCAAAAATTAATTTCACATAAAATACAATCCAATTGAAATTTTTTATTTATTTACGAGTATACTAATACAAAACGGCAAAATAAAAATGACAATCAAAATTAGGTGTGTATTTTAATGACTTCGGTTTAAGGTTTCAATTATGTATAATTTAAAAATTGTTATATTACTCGTAATAATAAAATTGAAAATGTAATTTTTTTTTTTTTTTTGTTCTTATTTTTATATTATAGAAAATTATTTTTGTGTTCTTTACTTATCGTAATATCGATTAAAAGTATAGTTTCTCATTGTTCAACTATTTCGGAACCATTTCCAATGAAAGGAAAAGAAGATATGGTCAGTGAATTTCCATTTGAATATACATTACTAATTTACTTTTTTTTAGAATTATGAAGTATCTAAATTGAGAACGAAACGAGATATGATGGGAATGCCCGGAGTAAAAGGAGAACCGGTAATTTTTGTTATCTGTGCGTGAATATCATAATTAATAATTTACAATGATATTTAAAATTTATTTATAGGGACTTCCTGGATTTCCTGGAATTCCTGGACAAAAAGGAGAAAAAGGAGATCCGGTAATTTTTTTTTATTCTATGCCCGTATATTGTAAGTATTTCAGTATTTTAATATTATAAAATATTTTTATAGGGACTAAATGGAAATCCTGGATTACCAGGGAATCGGGTAAATTTTGCAATGTATATACGTATATAACCAATAATTAATCATTTGAAAATTTTTTGATAGGGAATTCCCGGGCCTTTTGGACCTCCTGGTCCCCCTGGACCACCTATATTACAAATAGACCCAAATAATCATTCCAATGATTACAAAAGTAATTTATAAATTGTATATATGTATTTATTAAATTTTACTAAATTATAGAATAAAAATGAATTTTATTTGTTACAGATATGCTAAACTCAGAAATTCGTAAGATTTGTCAGACTGTTGTTAAAGGTAAAACGTAAAACTGATTAATTTATATTTATTAAAAAGAAAAAATCATTTATAAATTAAAAAATATTTTCAAACAGAATACTTAACAGAAATTAAAACTGAATTTATTGGACCATTTGGACCTCCCGGTGCACCAGGATTACCCGGACCTCCCGGTGCTCCAGGACAAGGAACTTCTTGTCGAGAACAATGCGATCATCCAGGAATGATTGGACCACCAGGACGACCAGGACTTCCAGGACCTCCAGGACTTCCAGGACCACCAGGAGATTCTTTACCTGGTAGACCTGGACCAAAAGGATATCCCGGAATTCCTGGTTTACCTGGACCTCTAGGACCGCCGGGGACTCCAGGATTATGCCAAAACTGTTCCTAATTATACCAATAATGGACCATCAAAATAAATATGCATATGTAGTCACATTTTTTTAATGTACAATACTATATTCATATAATGTAAGTAATCAGATCTATATACACATTATATAATTAACTTTTAAATAAAAATAAAAAAAAAAAATTCTATTCGAAATTTTTCTCTGTAATTTTGTAATTTTAAGTTTTTTTCCATCATATATTCGTTTCGTATATACAGTACGAAAATTTATTTACGATGTCATCTTTTATTTTTTTTAATTTTTTTTAATAAATCAAGGTGATTCCATCAAATTAATTATTTTATTTATTCATTGTTTTTTTTTTTCTTTTTACATTCTGTATTTACGTTTTTGTGTTTATTCAATTTATTTAAGTATTTAATATTTTTTTTCATGATTTTTTAATGTATTTGTGGGCTTGTGTGTGTGCGAATCGTTACTTCTAATAATTTAATTCAATTACATCAAATATACAAATTGTACTAAACCACACTCATGTACTACACGTACTGACATGACACTGTACATGAAAAATGAAAAGAATAAAATCGCAAAATAAAAAAAAATATCGCAAATTATTAATAAAAAATTGCACTTAGAAAGCGTTAAATGTACATATAGATATACGAGTATGTTTTTGATGAATATAGTACATCAAATTAATACAAAAAAAAAAAAAAAACTCAACGACAATAATGCAAAAATAAAAAAAAATAATAATAATAAAAAAATAAATAAATGAATACCAAGTTGAGTTCATATTTTATTTATTTTCCTGTATTTCATATTAATTTTATACTAGCAACATATAACACATATAGCATTCAGATTCATATAGCACATTTTATAACACATGAATCAATAAGTCGCGATATTAAATAAGTAGGTACTAAAACAAAAATGTTATTGAAACATTTTTTCTATATCCATTAACGATACATTTATACAACGCTTTTATAATTTTTTTATGTCGGCCGTAAGAAACTATTTATCTTTGGTATCAAAATAGACGTTATTTGCGGTCGGTAATCATTTATTTTTGCGGTGAATCATATTTTTGAAGTGAGCGACCAGCCAATAATCTCTACATCCCAACCTTGAGAAGACGGTGGGTGTAGAATTACTTCAAAGCCTTTATTCGTGCAATTTTTATATTATCGATCCGTTATTGTTTTTGCTCTACTGAGAGCAAATGAGACATCTAGGTATCTACTTAAGTACTTCACCGAGTTACAGCTAAATTCATCATCTATTGTGACGGTATACGATGACGTGAGAAATAAGGGCACCATTTGAAAACTGTTGTTTGTTACAAATGAACGAAACATTATAAAAAAGTTTAAGATGTGTCTCCCAGAATACTAATATATTGATTAATAAAGAAAACAATTTCCAAAATCGTTCTTTTGGTAGTTAGCATCCAGACTTATTGATCCATGTAATATTTATATGGATAATAACTGAAAAACTATAGTAAATGTAGTATATTTTAAAACGAAAAAATGAAATTGAATAATGGATATGATGATAAAGCTGATGATGATGACGATTCTGTATACAAACAAGATTGATATTTAAAATTAAATAATAAATGGATATGATTATATTGTGGTGGAGATTACATATTACAAATATTATTACAAACTTATTTTCATCTTCTCAATTATGCAATAAAAAGTAAAATACTAGATACTAGATTAGAAGATATATAAGTATAGTATATGCGATTATACGTAAATACATTATAATATAGTAGTGGAAATGTGAATAGCCTCACGAAAAATTCAATAGGAGGATTTTCTGTCGTCATTTTTAAAGTTTCGTAGTTATGTTGACATGAACGCGATCATCTTAAATTTCTTCATATAGCTTACATTTTTTGTTCGAACCTACGAAAGAAATACAAAAGTTAGAAACTGCGAATCATTTTACCTTCATAACAGGCTTACACAGTTTTCAAGACAATTTGGAAATTGGCATGATCTGGAGAATGAAAACGGAAACTTTTGTTGAAGATTTGATTTTGGTGTAAATATTTTTGATCCTATGGTAGAAATTTCATGCCCAAGCATAAAGAATTTTTAAATTAATTTCAAATGAAGGCGAATATAAGTATAAAAATGTCAAGATATTCAAAAGTACGCCTGATGGCAAAAGGTAAGTGGGCAGGCGAGCAGACCAAAAGCAAGATGGCATGACAATTATATGTAATTGCGAACGTAAGAAAATTGGACATGAACATAATTGGTTGGAACGGACTGTTAATCAGTCCTGTTGGAGAGACATTCTGAAAGAGGCGGTTAATATAAATTTTGAAAATAAATTTCTTAACATTTTTTAAAAAATTTTCTTAAAAATGCAATGAGCCTATCCATATTTTCATCATTATATACCAACACTTACCTATAACATATAAAGACTAACATTTATTTATAACATTTATAAATTTGTATATAATGTATAAACCACCCACACTCACACGAAAAGCATGGCATGAATAAAGAGTGAAATGCTAAATACTTAAATACATCAATACATTAAAAAAAATAAATAAATGAAATTAAAATTTATATAAAAGCTTTGATACATTTCAATTTTAAGTTTAGTTTGATTTCAATTCTTGTTCAGTTTCAGAGTTTTTATACATAAGTGTACAATATAAGCGCTTTATATACATAGCATATATCGACATACATATTATTATACTCATAATATAATTGAGATATTTCTTCTAGCTTCTAGCTATATATTCATATATTGCATAATAACCATATCGTGGTGTTTATAGTTATCAATAAAATTTTTGTGTGTGCATTTATATAAAAGAGAATAAAATCAAAATGAAATTATCTTTTATTTTATGTTTTGGTAAATTTGTTTTTTTTTTTTTTTGTTTTTTGTCAAAATTTAAATTTACATTTTTATATGCATATCGAATTAAGTCATTTATAAATATTATTTCCATCAGTAGTGAAAATATAAAGCATAAAATCTCAGAAATGAAAATAAATGAAAGTGAAATATATAATAGCAGATATTTTGTAAAAATAAAAAAAAATAATAAATTAAAACGATCAGGATATCCTATAGTTACATTAAAATTTATAATATGTATTTTTTTTAAGGATCTTTATAGCAAGTATAAGATCCTTATACTTCTTATATATATGTACTATATAAGAAAGGAAAAATATGAGAAATAATATATATTCATTTTGAATATTAATATTTTTTATAATTTTTTGTTTGTTTGTTTTAGATTCTAATCGAATCAATTATTTGCTCAATTTGATCCACACTTACTTATTCTTATTCATATTATTCATTTAAATTTTTTTTTTGTTTTTGGATAATTTCGATTATAAAAATCGTTTAACATTTATGCAAATGAGTAAATATATATGTATCTCATCATATTGTGCATTATATTATGTTTATCTCATATTATACGAGTACATAAAAACAAATTATACGATTAAGTATTTTCACCTTTTCATATAAAGGTCATCAAATACAAAAAAACTTTCAATACACAGCGTATACACTTTTTCATCTGTATAGCTTTATCTCGACATGTATACATTTAGTATAAATGCATATACGAGTACGACGAGTACATTTGATATTGTATTATATTATGTTGATTTGTTGTTAATTTCATTAACCTGAAAACGAAATTTTTGCACAAACAAATTAAAAAAATAGAGAAAGACACAGAAAGAGAGAGAGAGAAAAAGAAACAAGAAGAAAAAACAAATACTTGAATAAAAATGTATCAGATCAATGATTCATGTACCTATATAGAAGAAAATTTACGAGTTAAGCTAAAGTTGGTTTTTTGCAAAAAAAAAAAAAATTATTTGTAATTATAAAATAAAAATTTTAAAATCTGTATGACCGATATGCTTCACGAATTAGGATAATTGTTCATTATTGTTCTATTATTATTTTTTTTTTCATTTTTCAAATTATTATTAACTTATAAAAAATTTTTAACTTTTATTTATATTCTTTATACATGTGTGTAGCGTTAATTTATTGTATGATGATCGATATGACATATACGATGCCAGCAGATAAAAAGAATGCGAATACATGTAATGCAATTCAATGCCCATTCAATTATGATCCGATATGTGCTACGCCACAATCTGGTAAGGGAGCTGATCTATCGTTCGGTAGTAAATGCGTTTTGGATAAATACAATTGTGAACATAGTAGTGAACGTAAGAATTTTAATTTTTTTTTTTTTTGTTTTTTAATTTAAATTTTTTCATTTTCATTTTAATTTTCATTAAAACTCAAACTCCATCATGTGATAATTTATTGTTATTCTTGTTTTTTAGCTTATATTGAAAAATCTAAAGGAGAATGTCCTGGATCAAAATCAGTTCGATTACAATAATAATAATATTTGATAAGATAATAAGGCGATAACAATAACGCAGTTACTATATACTATCACCTATACTGTAATACAATTCCAACATCCAATAAATTTGTATTTAAATTTCAGTTATTTTTAAAATTTTTTAATGAAAATTTATCAATAAAAATGTTCCAAAAAAAAAAAAAAATACATTTTCAATGTATGGTTGTCTGTTTGTTTTTACTTAAATTTTTCTTTTTCTTTTGCACAAATTTATATTAATTTTTTTTTACATATTTTATTTCAATCCTTTGTACTTTTCGATGAAATTTTAATTAAAAATTTTGTCAAAAAAAAAAAATAATAATAAAATTAATTTTCATTACAGTTACAATAATACTTTTTTTTTTTGCTTCGTTGTATTATCACAGAATTTTTAAAATATTTTTGTTCAACAATACAAGGATAAAGATTCAATAGATCTATTAATATGTGTACATTAGTATAGACGTTATGTGCAAACAATGTATTTTGTCACACACGCACAAAAAAAATGAATTTTTTTTTTTTTGAATAATTTTAAGCAATTTTAAGAAATCAGAAAAAAAAAAAAAATAAATAAATAAATAAAAGAAACAATTTTTATGATTATTATTTTTAACAATTTATTGTAATCACAAATAGGTCAAGCGATATATTTCTTATGAAGGGTGCTAAATAACAGATGCGGGTCATAATTATATATATGTATATACATATATAACTGTAACAATTCTATAATATAATTTTATATTTCACATACATTACATGTACAATATATATATTATTGTGAATAATGATCATATAGATACATACATATACAATGTGTGTACGTATTTAAAGGTGTTGGCCCTTGTTGAAAAGTTACCATTTTATACTTTGTATAACATTTTAATGATGGAGAAAAAAAAAAATTAAATGAAAAATTGAAAAATGAAAAAATTTCTTCTACACATTATATACAAAATTCATCCATATAATATAAATACGAATACATCTAAATTTGACCAATGGTCAAATGTCAACAATAGTTTGATTTCAAATAAAATTAAGAAGAAAATAGAAAAAAAAAGAAATTTAGAACATTTGCAAAATATATACATAATGTACTACTCAATATCGTATCGTATATGTAGATGAATGCCATAAAAATATTAGGGTTGATACATGGCCTTTTTGTATAATATGAGGACTAGTATTTCATTTTAAATATATGTACATAAATAATGTAAAGGTCACCGTATGTTTTGGTATACAAACTCTTATACATGTACGTATACATATGTATGTATATATATATCAAGTATTTTAATATGAGAAAATTCTCATAGTGATTTTTAAGGGTAAAAATTTAATTTTAAAATTACAATAATACAACTATATATATGATTTTCTTCTCTAACGCCTTTGATGTGTAAATCATATCGGTATATGTATGTAACGTAATATGGCAACAGTATAACAAACATAATACCAAAAAAAAAAAAAATCATAAAATACGCATGTAAGTAACGTAAAATGAAAAGTTTAACTGTCCGTAACAATAACTCTATGTAACCTTTCTGCACATACAAGTATATTGTATGTAGGTACCTAGCCTAATCTAACCTATAGCCTGTAGCCTATATAATATACTTAAATAATTGTGTGTATTGAGGCCGAGGGGTTAAATGTAAAAATGTGTAAAAAGTTAAATAATTTTTTTTTTCTTCATTATTCTACAAATCCTCTAGATATAATAACGTACATACATATATGTATGTACATAATGTATATAACAGATAAATTTCTATATAATTTATTTGACCCTGGCTAAAAGATTTTTTCGCGGTCATTATTATGTCCGTATAATTTATTATCAAAATCTTTATATACGCATACATATACTCGTATATACACAGACACACATACAGTAATTATTGTATTTGTAACGTATCAAAAAGAATTTATTTAGAATTTAAAAAATTTTGCAAAATAGAATAATAACACAAAAAAAAAAAAAAAACAACGAAAAATCAGGAAATATATTTCGGATCCGGATAAATGGAATATTGAAATCTAGTATATACAAACATATGTATGTACATAATACATGGATGGACTGATGTTGGACACAATTGCTTATAAATATATACGCATTCGTATAATCAGTGCACATGCATTAAACAAAACCATTTACTAGTATATGTTATATGCAGACGAAAAGACATTTAATAAAAAAAAAAAAAAAATAGGAAAAAGAAATAAAATATAAATTATTATGGAAAAAAAATTGAAGGACATACAAAATTGAATTGAAAAAATGTTAAAATTCGATAAATTTACGTTACAAAATCTGAAACTAATTCAAAAATTTCGTATTATGCATAAATTTTCTCTTATCTATCTACATGTAAGGCAAAACAAATCTATACAAAAACAAAAAAAAAAAAAAAATGTGCATACGTTACATGTTACAAGATGATTGTATGCATTACTACTCATGTTATTTACGTGTGTGTATGATGGATGTAATGGGAAAAATTGAAGAAAATGTATGATTTTAAGTGTAAGCATTTTCTTTAACATATTTTTAATAAAAATAAATAAATAAAAGAAGAATATATCTACAACTATTATTATGACAGTTATTATATAATATGTACTGTTATATAGAGAAACGATGGCATATACATACACCACTCTGTGATTATTCTATTCCTTCCTGTATTACTTTTTAAAATACATATTATAAAAATTATACGAGTATTTACGCTTGTTGTTTTGTAATTTTTCCTAAGAATTATCCTTTTCATGACAATGACACTATAGACCTGTTAAGGAGCTTCAACTTAAGTGAGCAACTTCTTTCTCTCCATTATTCTCTATTTTTTGATTTCTCTTGCCAGTTCCTTATGTATAATCTCTCGAAATCGTTTTGTACAGCATTCCACCACCGGTTATGCAGTCTTCCCTTAGGCGTTAGGCCTAACTCCTGCTTTCTTTTAGAGTAATAATTTTTTAATCTACATATTTTTAAAAATGAAAATGTTAGCGCGTAAGCATACTATCAGCACACCGTAACTGGAGACGTGAAGCGTAAGACAGAGAAAATTCGAGATCACTTTTGAGACTGGTCCGGAAAGAAATTTTGTTCTTTTGTTTCATTATTTTATTTTTATTTGAAATAAAAAAAAAATATTTTTTTTTGCTTTGTCTTTTTTTTTTGGAGAGAAAATTGTTTTTAAAATTGTTATGCTGGACATAATAAGTAAATAATTATTTTAGATTAAAATTTAAAAAATAAAAACCAAAAACTATATGACAGCAGAAATATAAATTCGCATGATATCACATATCATTACCACATGATGATGATTACAAATTGTATTGGAAAAAAAAATTTTTTTTTCTATATATACAAGCATTTACATTTATGTAGACTTACATATACATACCAAACCAAGTATAAGAAGTCTATTAATATAAAAATGTAAATATGTACATACATTATATGATTATAACTATGGATGAGAATATATTGAGAAAAATATGAAAAAATAAATAAATAAATGGAGTCCATTGAAGGCTGATTTGAAAATAACAATAAGTGAAAACAAAAAAAAATTATTATAAACAAATAAATAAAATTTATTGATAAAAAAATTATATAGTATATAATACATACGTATTTCTAGCAGATACTTTCCAGAGAAAATAATTTTTTTTTTTATTTATTTATTTATTTTCATATTTTTTTATTGAATTTCACATTCATATTTGGAATGCACTGCATGTACTTGTACTTATATTATTTGTACTTAGATAAAAAATACTCAAATCTTATTTACCGAACACATCACTAAGTTTTCAGATTTAACTCATCAGATCTGAATTACCGAAAACGGGCAAAACAAGTACCAACCAGGTTCTATTATAGGTTGAAATGGTTGACTAAAACCGGGCAGCATATCTCGAGGAACACGAATAAGAACATAATGAAAGTCATATTATTATCCGTTTTTAGGAAAATAATTTTACTAATCACAATTAATTAATCATTATGTTTTGCTTGCAACTTCCAATCATTATAAACCACTGAATTAATGTACAACGTTACAACATAAAGAATAACGCATTAAGAGGTTATACTTATTCCTCATAAATGCTCTAGCTTTGCAAAGAATCTGAAATTCTTCTCTGTACTTACTCACTTACTTCAATGCAGGCAGGAAAACATAATTTATACAAAAAAGAAGAAGAAAAGAAACTACTCTATTCGTGTATCTTTCTACTTTTCTTTCTACTTTTCCTCCTACATCTCAAATACCCAAGAGTTAAATGACCATGTTTGTTTACAAATGATAATGTAGGTCACAAAATATTCATTGGTTTTTCTTGTTTACACGCGGATCTTGTTTCAAATTGAAATTATTCTTCGTACACGGCTACTAGAAAGCAAAGTATTTACTAGAAATAAAAGTAGAAAGATACGCGACTAGTAGTTTCTGTTCTCCTTTTCTTGTGTTTGTGTATATTAGGTATTGTGCACTGTAGTACACTATGCCGTGATTGGAGAGCTGCTACTGCTGATCGGTCTAGTTGGAGGAGTAAAATTCTAGAGGCCAAGAATCGACATAATGAGTTGTAGCGCCATTGAAGAAGAAGAAGAAGTACTTTATTTATAGAGCAGATAATCAACTTATTCTTCAAGAATGAAAATACGAGTGTACATGATGTTTGAAATACTATTCGTTCTATCGTAGCGTATACTATGGTTTATATTACTGCTTTAAAAAATCTACTATATAAAGCATAGCTATCATACGTACTTTTGTTTAGTTTCTCAGTTCTAGCTTTCACACATCACATCAATAAAAATGTGCAGAAGTTTTATTTATTCATCCTTGATATGGATTTACTGTATGATAAATGTAGATGCTTACATGTCTATATTGCCTATCCTATAAATTTTTACTTTATTTTATTTTATTTTTTTTTTTGTTTTTTCATTTTTCTAAAACGATATCACTCTGCATGCATTTATATGTAAATAACTAAAAATAATTAATTGTAAATATTTTCTAAAAAACAAATTTAAAATTATTAACACTAATATTATATGTTGTTATGTAAATAATGAAATGAAATAAAATCGAAAATATGTAAGTATATGTACACAATTGCATTTTTAAAATATGAAACTTCAAACAAAAATATTTAAAAAACAAACACACATAACATTCACATAAATGAATATACATATATAATGTATATGAGAAAAAAAAATAATAACTTAATTGTTTTTCTTTTGGTCATCATGTTTATCAAAAAGATTATAAAATTTTCATTATCATCGTGTATAGTGCAGCATACAAAAAAAAAAAAGTCTGAAAACATAAATAATTGCAATAACTGAAAGTCTATAAATGTTTTTATTCTTAAGTAGTTCACACATGTTCATCGTTGGCTGGTATATCATGTTCATCGTACGGCTTTTCCCGAATGATAAATACACGTATGTACACAGATAATTCACGCATTATATACATTACGTATTTTCATCATTTTCTTCTTCTTTTTGAATGGTCTGCATTAAGCACAGCTCAAATCGATACAAAATTTTCACTTAAAGTGATCTTTTTAGCTTATGGATATCGTATGTACATGAACCTACATTTTAATTGGATTGGGAACCCCTGAGTTGTTGGCAGAGAAACAAAATCAGTTACATGATATGGCTCAGACTAATCTATTTTTGAAATGATCTAATAATACTTTGAGTTACTTGTCGTCAAGCAAGTAGACTCCAATCAGTATTTCTTGTCTCTTTTTCCCAGCTAGCTGCGCTGCGATGCTCATTCAAAACTGAGAGTAAATTTGAGGGTAATGAAAGTTGGAAATAGAGAATGAAACATTTGAAAATTATTTTTACTACTTTTACCATGGACAGATCTTGCGAATTAATCTAACTCTAAGCCATCTAGCCCGCCTTTCTGCGAAAGATTACTTTTGTTTGACGGCAAACGAAGATGAATGCCTTTCATAGATACACTATCGTCGTTCACGATTTTCACCTTTTACGCACAGCACACAGCAAACGGAGATATATCAAAAGCAGTTTGATTTTTGGTTGAGTTGGTGAGAAGAACGCGAAAACGTTTTACATATTGTCATCCATCCAGCCGATAAATTTTCTGGAAACGTCATACGACGAACGTATGGAAGTAGCATTACGTACGTATACATGAAATACCAAAGAGCTAATATCTGTTCATATACACAAGTGTGTAAGTAGGTGTATCTGTGCTTAATAACATAACAAAATGACTAATTTATTATTCAAATATTGTGTTTTTTCTTTTGTTATTATGTATCATAAATGCATTTTAATGCGAACATGTTCAAAATATGTATATGAACAGTTATGCACATACATTATTGTAAGTATATAAATTTTGGATGATTGTATATAAAGTAAGATTTTATCGTAATCTGCAATTCAATTTAATAAAATAAAAAAAAAATGGTTTTTTTTTTGTACTCTATAATATTCAAATCAATTTATCAAAATTAATACGAAATTTTTAGTTGAATTTAGGCTACTACACAAATATTTTTTTGGTTTTTTGTTTTTGTTTTTTTTTTTTTTTTTTTGAAATACATATTTAAAAATATTTTGAATGCAGACAAAAAAAGAAAATATTAAATTTTCCCCCAAATCGTAAAATATAGTAGAAAAGAAAAAAAAAAAACAAAAACAATAAAATTTACGTTTACATAATATAGGCCTTGTTTATGTACATAATGCTGGTTCATATACTTATATCATTTTCAAATACAGAAAAATATATGCGATAATATTTGTACGTACATCTCACACAAACGACTATATTACACGAAAATATAAATATTCCGTAGAAGATGGATGAAAACGACAAATATGTACACGAACATACAGACAGATGCTCATTAAAGTAATATTTGGTAATAATACGATTATGTTTTAGAACTTCTAAAAATGCAATTATCCATTATTTTCCATAAATTTATCCAAATAAATTTCTTTTTCTTATTTCATTTACAACAAGAAAATATTAAGAAAATATTAAAAACATTTTTCTATCATTAAAAAAAAATTAAAAAGTTCTGTAAAGTCTACAAAATTTATGGTCGCGAAAGTATTGAGATCGCATAGTGTTAAATATTTAAGAAATTCATAACATTCTCTAAGATTTATATGCCTAGGGAAGACCGAGAAATCGATG
The DNA here is from genome assembly GCA_951394055.1 of Villa cingulata. Taxonomy (NCBI): domain Eukaryota; kingdom Metazoa; phylum Arthropoda; class Insecta; order Diptera; family Bombyliidae; genus Villa; species Villa cingulata. The sequence continues at coordinate 2,830,020 of OX596023.1, forward strand.
GCGAAACTCGGTTCAACAAGATTCAGACAGATGGATATCGAAAAACTTAGAATTTTGTCTTTGGAGAAGAGTAAGATGACTGCAAATTTCCGTTAAGATCAAGATCCCTCATCTGTTACTGTAGCGTCATAAAAGAAAGATATTTTAAGATTTATAAGATTTTTTATTATTTTATATTTCATCTTTGTTTCATTATTTCTAGTAGAAATTACCAATTTTTGGCTTTCATACGATCCCAGAATATCCAGATCCATCTCCATGTTTCATTGTTGGTTGCATATTCTTGGAACTGTACACGAAAAAAATACATATACCCATCCTAATACTTTCACAAGCGATTTTATATACACATATATTGTATGCATTTACATATATACTTAAGTTTGTCTGTCTACGAAATACAAAAGATAAATGTAACTATGTTTGATTTGTTTTTAATATCGCCCCCGATGAATTTTCATAAAATTCATTTAATTGGTTTTGTATTGGTTGTGGATTTTCGTTCGTTCGTTATTCAGTTGTTTTTAGTTTTCTTCCATTATTTTAGTGTAAAAAGAAAGAACAATCATTCATTGATATCTATATCCTTTTTTGTTTTTTGTTCACATACACGTACAAATGTATATTTTAGATCCCTCATTCTTTTAATATCGAAATAACTATTTTAATTTTTTTTTGTTCCTATATATTTTTAGATACATACTATGAAAAATCTATCAATATCTCGCATCTCGCATATCTATATCATCTCAATACATGTTTACGTACATTACATGTTTAAATATATGTACATATGTACATATATACATTCGTATAGTCCATATATACTCTATATTTTGGTTTTCTGTACTTAATTTATTTTTATTTTTATTTTGATTTTCATAAATGAAATGAGGGTATACCATTGCATTAATTATGTTTACATATCTATCCTTTTTTTGTTTTCACTTTTCATGTAATAGTAATACATATACGAAATTTAGTATACTTAACCATTTTCCATTTTATACTCTTAAAATACTGAATAACAAAATTGAAAGAAAATAAAATTTAGACCACTTTGATGAATAATATAAAATCATAGTACAACCTACAGTACAACAGTACAGTACCCTAAAAAATTTTATTTGTTATTCTTATTATTGCAGATTTAATACAAATGAAAAAAAAAAGGTACGACAAGCAATTAGAATTATAGACAAATTCAGCAAAATATGGTTATTAGTAGGAAAATAAAATATGAAACGATAAAGAATATTTGAAAATGTAATTATAAAATGTAATTAAAAAGCTACTACTATTACTATGCGGATATACAAAAATTTTGTAAAAAAAAAAAATAAAATTAAATAACGAAGCATTAGCATTTATATTAAATTAAAAAAGATATTAACCAGAAATTAGACCTGATTTACAGTGGCTCCCAGTCGTATCGACGATGATAATGGTCAATTTAGAATGCATTGATGAAATTATGATATAAGAGAAAATATTTAAAAATTCTAAAGCCTAATCTTCCATCTACTTATTGGTTCTAAATTGGTTCTTGCTGGTAATTTTAGGTATACAAACATGACAATGAATCAAAACTTACGTAAACCTATGTATGTAAATAGATTTTGGTGTCTTTATAATTGCCCCCAAGTTATAAAATCCTCACCTTAATCTTGTAGTTTCAATATTATTATGAATTTATGGCACGATTAAGAAAAAATAAATAAAAGAATATAACATAACATCAATAAATTCTTTTAAGGAAGCTTTGTTGTCTTTATATAGAATGGAATTCTGCAAACGTTGCTTATACGCGTTGCTTATATGCTCATAACAAATAAAGGATATCATACTACATAATAAAATTTGGATATTACAACACAAAATAGAATCAATATCCTTATTAAAAATTATAAATTAAACAATTTTTTTTAATAAATTTGTACGGTTTCAACTGTCAGCTAAATTTAGGTGTTATAGTTTTCTTTTTTATATAATTTTCACAAATTAACAGTTATTGATCTGAAATTTTGTAAATATGTTTATAACCCCTTAATAAATGATATATGTTTATAACATTACGTTGTGACTAATTATTATTTTTCCGTAGAGAGATAAAAATATATGAAATTTATCTTTGTACGATTTTGACTGAGAGCCACTGTATAATGTACAGTACAGTACAGCTATACAGTTTAGTTAATAAATTTTTTTTTTGTGTAAAAATTGATAGTAAAGTAAAAAATGATTGCAGTTAAATGAAGTCTTAATTGCATTGAGGTTTAAAAATGTAAATTGAAAGAAAAAAGTAAATAATAAAATAAAATTAGAAATTAGAAATTGTAAACAAAATAATTTAGATATTTTTTTTTCATTATCATAATCCACATTTTCGTATTTTTATTACTTTTTTTTTGTTTTCTACAATTTCAGGCGAAATTGAATCACAGGTAGGTGAATGTATAGAAAGCATAAAAACATTATCTGCATATGGAAGTTAGTTAAGATATCACATCACAGTTCTAAATGTGAAACATGTGAACATAATGTCATTGTCATATAATCTGTTACAAAAATAAAAAAAAAATTCTAGAAGGGTTAGAAAAAAAACCTAGATACCTTTTAGAGATAATAAAGGATAACAATATACAATATCGTAGCCATATACATAAGAAATTACATCAGGTATTTATCTTTTTTTAGATCAAAAGAAATTCACAAACAAACCAAAAAAAAAATATGATGATTCATTACATGTTTACCTAAAAAATAATACATATTATATATTATATATTTTTTCTACCACACACAAAAAACACACATAATCGAAAAAATAAAAATATGTATATGTAATTTTCAGTTACAGACATAATTTTTCGTTCGTATATAATTTCCAAAGTTTATTGTTACAATTACAATACATAAAGATTTTCGTATATACTGTATCTGTACATTATTCGGATATTTTTACATGTATGAGATGAGAACTCCTTTTTTCTGATGATTTTTTTATCCTTAATAAAATATGAAACATTTTTCATCTCATATGTTAGGATGATTGACGATCCCTTTTCCAACATATGATTTCCTATCGATTGACTGTCGATAATATACCATTAACACATAAACACAGCAGCATATATGTATATGAATATCCTTTAATAAAATACTATATCACCGTACCCGTACATCCATATACATTTTTATAGTAAACGAAAGAAAATCGAAAGTAAAAGTTTTTCTATCAACATTCCATTAAGTGGTCGGTCGGGTATGAATATGAATATTCCTAATATTCCAATAAAAAAAAATAAATGTATCTAAACATTTTGGAAATGTTTAGATACATAAAATTCCAATAACTGGATGTATATTTTGTAATAATATAATATCCTTTTTATCTAGCCATAATTTGTATAGGTTTAGGTACATTCATATATCTACCTACACAACTAGAACTAGATTTTGCTTTAAAGTTATAAGAATTCACACACATACGTCAAATAAGACTTTTCATAAGGAACAACTGACATTTTGATACGATTTTACATATGCGTTTTTACGGCTATATGTTTAGGTAAAAGATGAAAATGAAACATTTAAATTAACTTTACATACAAACATCTTACACAGGCATATTTATGTATGTATAAACGTGTAAACTGTGTGTAATTTTTGGTAATTTTTTTCATTCGGTTCTTCAGTGTTGTATTTGTTTGTGTATATAATCGTTCGTTATCATCATCATCATCAAATATATCGACCGAGCGACTTCTGTAGGCAATCTCACCAACACAGGGCGCCATCATCAGTATCATTTCATTTCTCAGGATGGTGAGGAGCAACAAAGGTGTGAAATGTTTTCATTTTTAAAATAATTGAATTTTGTTCTAAAAAAAAAAATTAAACACAAAAGTAAAAAGTGTAAGTGTAAAGTTTTTTTTTACAATTTGATAACAAAAAACCAACAAATAAAAAAAACAAATTATCGTATGTAATTGAAAAGTTATGAAATCAATCAAAACTAAAAAACTAGTGAACCAGAAAAGACGTAGTGTTATTGTATAGAGACTATAGAAGAATCGTTTTCTTTTTTTGTGAAAATAATTTTCTTTTTAGATCAGAGACAGTTTTTTTTTTAAATTTGTGTTTTTTAAGTTATTTTTAGTTTTTATTTTTTTTAAACTTTTTGAAGAAATCAAATAAAAACAGGATAATTAAAATATAATTAATTTTCGTTGTGTTTTTATATTATTGTCATAATAAATATAAAAAAAAGATAATTAAAGAAAAAAACAGACAAAAATATTCTAAAGAAAAGTTTATTTTTTTCGAGTGAAAATTTATTAAATTAATTTCGTTTTTTTTTTTTTAAACAAATTTGAGAGAAAAAATAAAAGGATATTCATTAATTGCAATTTTTTTTTGAGTTCAGTACACATACAGATCATCTGTTTAAATTGAGATCAATTGGAAAATTTTCAACGCAGAAACTCTCATAAGGTTTGTTATTATTTTTCCTTTAAATTTGTTATAATTTTGTAATAAATTTGTTTTTGTATAAAAATTCGAGGTGATTTTGGACAAAATTTATTCTAGAACATTTTTTTTTTTTTTTAGAAGGCTGCTTTCAGTTTACACTGTCCCGTATACATACAGATTTGAGAATAATTCAAAAAAATGAAATTGCATTATTAGTAAAATTAATTAAAAATGAAATAAAAATAATCTTTGTATTTGAATCCTTTGATATTTTCTCCATCAATTATCTATAGACAATTTATGTTAGCACATTTGTTTTTTTTCTTTACTTTACTATAATACTTTGGTGTGAAATCATAAATCGCCATTGAAATTATTCATTCACAAATTACAACAACTGCATATTAAAATTGAAACAAAAATACATACATACGTACAAAAAGCCAAAAATATAAAAAATAAATAATGTAAATTCTCTCTAATTTTTCTACCTTGCACATTGAACTAAATTTTTTAATTATTTATTTATTTGAATTTTTTATATTTGACTTCTGCTTAATGCATATCTTTTCCCCCTCAACTACATAATTGCATATAGGAGAATATTTTTTTGCTGTAATTTTTATACTGTTTTCTTTTTTCTTCTAATATTTTGATTGTATATTTTTACACACAAAAACAAAACACACAAAATAAAAAGGCTAAAATATGATGAAAAACGTGAAAAATTTTCACATTTATGCATCTATTGCGCTAATCTATTTTTATTTCATGAAAAAAAAAAATATCCATATATATCAAAAAGAATAAAGAACACTGAACAGAACCAAAAACAAAAAACTTGCTACATATACGATAATAATTTATAAGCGCCAAATGTCCGAAATATATTTATTTTTTTATAATTAAAGGAAAAATAAAACAACATCTTAAAAAGTTTAGAAGCATACATATACAGATGTACGCTAAAACGAACTTACTTATGTATATGTACGTGCAAAAACTCATAAAATGGATCACTGAATTTGAAAGCGATATAAGTTAATTTTTGAAGCCAATTCCAATGAAAATGAAAATCAATTAAAACTATCTCAAAGAATCTGATTGGTGTGACATGTCACACTATCTGTTAATTTTTCTAAATCAGTTTTAAGGTACATACGCCTTTCATTGAATTTAAAGAATTTTAAAATTTGAAATTATAAAATTTTCAACTGGAAAAGAATAGCAAAGGACAGAGATGCCATGCTTGGAAGGACATTCTCCTGGATGCCAAGGCTCATATGGGGTAGTCGCACCAAAGTTGATGATGATTATCAGAATTTGAATTACTTCAAATTTCGAAATGAAATAAAATTGACTTACACCACTTTCAAATTGAATGGTTCAAACGAACATTTTTATACATTCGTATGAAATGCATACACATAAAATATAAATGCAAATATTGCAATATTTTTGTTTATAAATGCATTTCATTCTCTTCGTCTATTTAAAAGCCAATCGAGTCTATATACGTACGTACGTACAACCCAATCGAATTTGTATATGATGAGGAGCTACTTTTCAAACGGCAACATGTCCATTTCGGTCCATTTCAAGTTTAGTTACAGAATTATGTTAAGGGAGTTTGCTGGAAATGATACTAAATAACTTGTATTTTTCAATTTATATTTACTCAGTTGTATGTAAACTCTGGAGGCAAGCATTAGAGGAGGCCAAGGCTCGATTTGGGATGTAGCGCCATTGGAAGAAGAAGTGTAAACTCTGAGTGTGTGTCAGCAGTTTTTTCACACATTTTTTCTTAAAATCACATAAATGTGACATGTCGCTTCTTGAAAAGTTATAGCTCCTCAATGTGGATTCGCATATTGGATATAATATTATACACCGCCCCGTGATATTATCAAAATTTATAAAATGTACTCTAATACGTAACAAAAAAGCAACTACACAACTGTTGTGTTGCTATGTATACTCAATGTTGTTTGTACGTGCATATTTCTTTTTTTCTTTCAGAAATAGAATTTTTGTAATTACAATTTTTGAAAAAAAAAAATAAATAAATTCTGTCTTCAATAAAAAACAGATGCAAAAACTTTAAATAAAAATATTGCGTATATGTAGTTTATAGTCTATATGTATAGTATCGTATAGTATACACATAGAATGACTGTCTTTTTTTTTATATTCTGCTGATCATATCGGGTCAAGTTCTTGTTGTGCACCACATTCAATTATGTATGTGCATACTGCATTTTTAGATTGTGTTGTTCCACATATTTACATGAAATATTAGCAATTTTTTACTGTCTCTAAACTTTTATGTATATATGTATGTTATGCATATAGGCAAATACACACGCGTATACCGATGAATACAACGATGTAGTAATGAATTTTTTTTTTTTGCCAAATTTATGTATATATATTTTTTTTAATGATTCTAATTTATATAGTGCATCTAAAATTAAACAATTCTTTACATTAGTTTTATTTTCTGTTTTTCGTTCATTTTTTTTTTCTTCCTATCTCACTCTTTTTTTTATGTACATAGGTATATACATTTATATTTTGCAATTTGCTGTAAATTTTTTTATTTTTCTTTTATCTTTTACTATAATATATTATTCAATTTTTGATGTTGTTCTTGTTTATTTTTTCTTTTCATTTCAAATGAAATATGCATATAAGTATACAGGAGGAACAACACGTTCTCTAAGATTTTTTTACGCGTTTAGAGAATTTGTGTAAATATGCAAATAATTGATTGCAATTCAAAAAAAGAAAACAAAAAACAAAAAACTTGTAAATTGTAAAAAAAAATAAAAACAGAATTAAAAAAAGAACAAAAGAAAGAAAATTATTTTTTCGTTATACTTTGAAGTTTATTTTAGTCACAATGAAGGTTTTTTTTTAGTCGATTTTATTTCTATTCAAAGTGGATTTCATAATTTTTTTTTCTCCACTTTTTTATAATTTGCTATTCGATTCTAAATTTAAAAAAAATATTATCCAGTTTTAATTGTTTCAATAAATTCATTTTGTCCTTTGAGTATAAATATGGTAATCTGTAAGCCATATTTTTTTTTGTTCTTTTCTTTTTTAAAGTGAGACGTCATTTAATTAAAATGAAGAAACTAATATTTTCACCCACGCCATTTTGATATGTTAATTCTATTTGCGAGGAAAGTTGAGAGGGGGACAATACGTAGAATTGTTTACTCTATTTATAAGCTTGTGACAATCACGGCGCCATTACATTTTCGATTTTTATTTTCATTTTGTTTTTTGGTTTTTTTTTTTTTTATATTTTGTTTGTTTGTCATAAACAATATAGTATAAAAAACGGACGTCCTCCTTTACATTTTATTACATATATGTATGTATGTACCATACTCATACAATACCGCACAACCAACATAAATCTACACAAAATCCATAGAGATACGTATATAAAAATCATTTCATTTTATATTACTATATGTACTAAAAAAATATTCAATGAGTATGGTTTTTGTTAATAAAAAAGTGTGCTATACGTGAGTACTGCGCGTGCTTCTTGTATATATGTGTAATTTGAAACATAATATATACAGCAGCAAGCACATAGAAATAAAACAGAAAAATAATCAAAAAAATAAAAAATAAAATGAAAAGGGAGTTTCTCCTTACACCATATAATATACGGGTATTGGTCGCACCCCAAAATATAAAACACATCAGAAAAATACGAAAAACATACTACATAAAAAAAAACAACCTAAAACCAAAAATCGAAAAAATTATACAAAAAAAAGAGAAAAAAAAATATTACAAATTCGTCCTAAAATTCATTTTTATACGAAGGGTGTTGTATTTTCCCTTTTTTATGATCCGTTTATACTATATAGTATATAGTGAAGCGTACAAAACACAAAACACAAAAAAATACAGCAACAACAACAACAACAAAATAAAAGGAAAAATCTTATGCCCTTTGCTACTTTATAGCCTCTAAGTACATAAGAACATTAATATGGCTATAGACGGATTGACTGTATATAGTACTACGTACTACGTACTACATACATATATGTATGTACGTGGTAACTAATACAGTGCTTGCATTTGCACCACATTTTACATTACAACATACCATCGTTCTTTATACAATTTCTGTCGTCATCGTAATATCGTATACATTATCTATCTCCCCTTTTTATAGGATTTTCATTTTTATTTTTAACAAACTTTCCCTCCCTATACCCTCTTAATTTTTTTGTATTTTTCTATAATAAAAACCTATTGCCATATACGAGTGTACACAATAAAAAAAAATTCTTTTTTTTTTCATTTTTACTTTTTATTTATTTTTTTCTGTGCCGTTATCATCCTACGTATTAGCAGTTTGGTTTTTATGCTATGGGCATATTTTTATTTGTATCTAAGAAGATTTCTGATGAAAGAAATTGTACAGCAGTCAACACGTTTCTATATGCGATGATATTATTTTTTGAAAAAAAAAAAAAAAAAAAAAAACTAACCCACACCCTTCTTCATTTCAATTTTGATTATCTTCAATTTCGGACTACATACTTACTTGCATATATGTATCTGGCAAACATTTCAACTACATATACTATACAAAACTCGAAGCGTTTTTATGTGTTTTGGTTTTTCCTTTTTGTGGTATTTGTTCCCTTGTTTTATATTATTGGAATTTCAATTCAAGAGATAGATAGGTATAAAGATATAAAAAAAATGGAGGATTAGAAAATGTTTAACAAAAATTATGAAGAAAATTTTTTTGTTAAATTTAAGCCGTTTCAAGAGCTGATTTGTTACTAATAATACTCTGTCGATTTAATTTTCTATTACAGATATTCAAAATGCAGAATTGGGATTCATTACAACCGGCTAATTATGAGCTAAATTGGTACAGTAATACATTCGGAACAAGAAATGATTCACATCCGACATCAACAACAACAATGAATCCAATCACAACAACCATCGAACAATGTTTCAACAATCTGAAACAGCAAACACAAACAGGTATGGATATAACATCATCTCCGATATCATCGCCAAGAAACAGTGACTGCCAAGATATGAATTATTTAGATAATAGTAATGAGACCACAACAACAATTGCATCGAATACAAATCATCAACATCACCATCAGAATCATCATAACCATCATCATAGTCACAATCACAATCATCCGTTAGGTTTTAATCCACTTACGCCGCCCGGTTTACCGAATGCCGTATTGCCTTCAATGAATTTCCGGTCATCAGATCTGAATCATGATCCATCAGAGAAACATGAGAATCAGTTAAAGATCGATGACAATTCTTTGACACCACGTAATACTCCGCCAGTCGATGTTACACCACCGAAATCTCCAAAAAATTTTAATAATCACGACACAACGCTTGACAACGATATGATGTCGAATTCGAGTGAGGACACAAGATTCCTGGAAAGTGAAGACGACGATCAGATACGTGTACCGATATACAATTCTCATGGAAAAATGAAAAATTACAAATGTAAGCATTGTGGATTTACGGCAATAACGAAAATATCGTTTTGGAATCATTCTAGAGAGCATATGAAACCGGAGAAAATGCTTCAATGTCCAAAATGTCCGTTCGTAACTGAATTGAAACATCATCTCGAGTATCATATTCGAAAGCATAAAAATCTGAAACCGTTCCAATGCGATAAATGCAATTACAGTTGTGTAAATAAGTCAATGCTGAACTCACATCTGAAATCACATTCCTCAGTTTATCAGTACAGATGTTCGGACTGTGATTACGCAACAAAATACTGTCATTCATTCAAATTGCATTTACGAAAATATGAACACAAACCGGGTATGGTGTTGGACGAAGATGGTACTCCAAATCCTTCGGTCGTTATCGATGTTTATGGTACAAGAAGAGGTCCAAAAATGAAATCAGGTAAATCCAGATCGAAAACATCTTCAAGAAAAACAGCACAGTCAACAGCGAATAAATCTCTCAATTCAGCGACAAATGACAAAACCAAAGAACCAAAAAATTCTGACAGTGGACAAATGACACCAAAACTACCAGCCAATGAGAAAAATATCCGAAACTCATCATCAAATATCCTGCCAAATAATTTAGCGAATATGTTGCATCAGACTAGAAATATGTCTTTCCTGCCGTATTTCAATTTAAATCTGCAAATGATAGCTGCACAACAGCATGCCGCTTGGACACAAATATCACCGCAAATACAACAAAATATGTTCCGACCATCTAATGAAGATTCACTCTCTGAAATGCATAAAATCAAGGATCCAAAGGAACTGAGTGATGAAGAAAATTCTGTGGAACAGAAATGTAATATCGGTAATGATGCGATGGACCTGTCACATAATACACTCGTAAAAGCGAACGTCCTAATTCACAGTGAAACACAAACATACCAAGAAAAAGTTAAAGAAGAGCATAATGTTCCGACGATAACATCGTCAAGTTGTAATAGAAGTGGTGGCGGTGGTAGTGGCAAACGAAAATGTCGGAAAATCGATCATTATCAAATGGAAAAGAATTCAACTAGTGGAAAAATACAACAGCAACTGCACGACACTGCGAAAATTGATTGCCCTGATAATAATAATACGACTAAAAATTCTTATCCAATCTACGAATCCAAAACAGAACTGCCATCATCATCACAAGATGATATCAAAGTGACAAATTTAAATTCAAACGAGAATTCCGATAAAAATTCATCTCCTACTCTATCAACGTCATCGACGGCAACATCATCTTCCGCATTATCTGCATCCACATCAACATCTACTGCTGCTGATTGCAGTACATCACCACAAACACCTCAAAATCCTGTCCAAAATAATAATTTTCAAATTCCCGGAATATTCGAATGTAAATACTGTGATATTTATTTTAAAGATGCCGTTCTATATACGATACATATGGGCTATCATAGCTGTGATGATGTATTCAAATGTAATATGTGCGGTGAAAAATGTGATGGACCAGTTGGATTATTCATTCATATGGCAAGAAATCCACATTCATAACGACGTTATCATCATCCTTGAGAAAACTACATATTATTATTATGTGATCATAATAAAAAAATTTGATATAAAGTGTGGAAAAAAATCATGGAACAACATCCAGTATCTCATTCGAATTTATTTCAAAAAATTATATTTTGAAATTTTTTTAGAATTTATCTTCTGTCATTTTTGGTCCATTTTGTTCTTTTTTTTTTCAAAATTATCCATGTGTAGTATTAGAATTTAAGGATATTTTTAAATTTCACAAAATCAAATCCTAATTGATTTAAGGATATTGTGTAAAATGTGTGTCTATACACCAAAATATGAAGTGACGAAAAATGAAAATTTTTGAATATGAAAAGGATAAAGAAAAACTTAATTCCATGTTTTGTGTATGTATATAAAGAAGGAGTCTAGTCAAACGAATTTTTTTTAAATTATTTTATTTTTTGTAATCCTTAGAAAAAGGATACATGTACATAATATATTTAGGGATGAGCATAAAATCAAAATTTGTAGTAATAAGAGAAATATAGTTAAAAATATTAAGTTTTTGACCAACAACAATAACTGTAACACAAAATATAAGGATCAATACCAATATATTTCTGTATCAGATTCATGATCCATGTTTATTTAATTGTTACTGTTGCTGTTGTTGTTGTTGTTGTTCAATCATGAACATCATGAGACAATATTTTAAATGTACAAAATAAATAGAAAAAATGATATACAAGAGAGATATTAGAACTTGTATAACAATGTAAAATATAGAAGAAAAAAATATTAAAACTTTTTGTATTAAATTACAATGCACAATGTAAATTGTATATGAAATGAGTGTATAATAGTTTTTAAGGATATGCTAATAATATAAGATAATTGTATAATTTATAAATATTCTTTTCGTTATTTGAAATGTTCATTAAATTTATCTTGATTTACTCTGCCTTTAAACTATCTTGAAAACATTAACGTCACTTGATAAATTACAGAAGATACGTATAGAAGAGCAAGAAAATGGGAAGTCGTCAATGTTCATGAAATTCGAACCGACATCGAGTGAGTTTATTTCAGTCGTTTTGCATTCATGTTTTAGGATTGCCCTTATACTGAAAATCAAAATTATAAAAGTTTTGTTGCATATGAGGAGCTACTTTTCAAAAGGCGACATATCCATTTCGGTCCATTTAGAGTTTAGCTACAGAATTATGTTAAGGGAGAGCATGTGCACAAATCTAATTACTTACAGTTTGCTGGAAATGATACTAAATTACTTGTATTTTTCAATTTATATCTACTGAGTTGTGTGTAAACTGTGAGTGTGTGTCAGCAGTTTTTCCACTCACTTTTTCTTAAAATCGCATAAATGTGACATGTCGCTTTTTGAAAAGAAGCTAGCTCCTCTAATATCAATAAAATATTGCATCAATACTGAAACAAGAAACAAAAGCGTGAAACATAAATGTTTATAGTGTAAACGCTTTGTTTCAGATCCATGAAACATAAAACAAGATAATGTAAAGGCACACAAATAAATTGAGACGAGTATACTTCAGTTTTCACAAAATTGTACACAAATTATTTGTGAAATCGAAACGAAAAATTCAATTATGTATGTAATTTTAAAATATGAAAAAAATTATTAATCTGTAAACAATATACATAGGTACATATTTAAATACACACATATACATATAGGATATAAGATATTATTTATTTTATATTTTTAAAAGAACAAAAAAAAAATTAACGTTTAGTAAATTGAAACTTTAGAATCTAAGATATTAGAATTTAAAAAATAAATTTTTCCTTTTTAAACATTTATATACGTGTATAATAAAATAATAAGAATAAAAAAATTAAAAATTTTATTAAAATATTCAAGAAAAAAAGGACTTTTATTTAATTATTTTATAATTTAGATTTTCTGTTTTTTTTTTTTTTTGAGATAAGATAACATGAAATGTCAATTCATAAGAGAATTAAAAAAAAAAAATTAAACAAATAATCCAAAATACAAGGAAAAAAATTATAGAAATACATATATAGTAGGTAATATGAATCGTAATGTCCAAAGAAATAGCCAAAAAAAAATTTAAATTTAAAAAATTTCCAAGAATGGGAAAAAAAACAATTAAGAAAAAAGGAAAATTTAGAATTTTATTTGAATAATTTTTGTTTTGATTTGTTGTTTTAAAAAAGAAAAAAAAAATTGTTTCTGTGTTCAAAAATCCATCAAGGATATATAGGAAATATGCATTGGTAATTAAATTTTTGAATTATTAAAAAAAGAAATTCAATAAAAATAATAGGTATATTCTGAATAAAACAAAAATTTATAAAAATCCAAAAGGAAAAAAGGATAAACAAAAAAAACATTAATTTTTGAACTTTTTTTTATAATTTAATTCGGTTATAGCTATCTAGTTTAGATTTTAATTACATTAAGAAGTAATATTTTAAGGATACATAATTATATGCTTGAATTTTTAAATGAAAATGAAAATTAAATGAAAACAAAAATGTGTAAGAAAATTAAATTAAGAAAAAAATAATAAAATAAAATAAAAAGTAAAGAAACAAAATATATATATATAAAATATAAAATAAAATGAAATTATTTTATTTGTGTATGCATATATGTATCTCGGTGGCGTAAATTGTAGGGGCAACTGGCTACTGATCTCTGAAGTGTGCAGGTTCGATTATTGACAACGGCATAAAAGTAAGAAAAATAACTTTCAATTTTTCCATTGCTAATTTCTAACTCTCATTACCCCCAAATTTCACTCAGCTTTGAATGAGTACCAGACCAGCTTCCTGGGAAAAAGAAGCTTAGACAACAAGAGTAACACAAAAATATATTAGAGCATTACGGGCATTACATCACTCTAGTTCTAGATCAGTCTAAGCCCAATGCCCTGCTGACATGTAAAAGAGTTCTGCTTCTCCACCAGCAACTCAGTGGTTTAAAACGCAATCCGTCTGCGCATCATGGATCTGCTTATAACATTTCTAGATTATCTCACAAAAATATCCTTGTAATTATAGAGATATTTGTTTGTTTGTTTGTTCATTATTCATTATCAGAACATTTTAAGAACATGTAAAACAGATGAGCGAAACCTCCCCCTTTACCAAAGATTCATTTTTATTATTTTTATTTGGATTTTTTATTTTTAGACTACTTACACTTATAATCTGTCTAGAGAGATATCCCTTCATATATTTATGTGTTTATATCATCCACCTACACACCGCACACATAAAAAATTTTTTGATTTTCATGTGTAATTTTTGTAACTGAATTTTAGAGAAATTCCTTTTGGTTGTTGCTGATTTTTTTTCTTCTCTTATTCTATTTTTTTTGGATTTTTTTTTTTTGAAATAAAATTTTTCAAAATATATAGTAAATGAATGAATTTTGTAATTTTCAAATCGTAAAAATAAATTTATCCCTAAACGTTAATTACACATGAACGCAGGCACGCAAAGCACACACCATAAATGAGAATAAAAAAAAAAGTAATTCGAATTTTTTTTTTTAATGGAAGAAAATCTGTTGTGTTTTATACACGCAGTGACAAAAATATAATAACATAATAACAACTATATCACACATACATACATACCCATATTACAGGACAGGAGTAACAAACACAATATTGCTCAACAGTCATTTATAGCCACCACGCCACCACCACAGCCATCCATATATCCATTCCATATTTAGTCAGTCATTCATTCAGTCAGTTAGTTAGTTAGTTAGTTATTTCGTTAGTTACATCACATTAACGCATTCCTTTGTAAAATTTTAAGGATCTTAAAGGACCGTTTATAAGAAATATTTCGATCGTTATATGAAAATATAAATCTGTTTCTATAGTGTAAGAAAAAAAAAATATACATAATTTTGAATTGATTTTTGAAGAGGTCAAAGAGACTTCCTATAAGGCCAAAGGGACATATAAACATTACAACTAAATGTACACATACATACATCTACATACCTCCTATACCAATATACATGTGGTGTATGTGTACAGTAAAAACGGATAAAAATATAAAAAAAAAAAATCAAAAAAATTTTCTTTCCTATTTTATACTTTTGAAATGTTGCATAATCTTATAAGGTATAGCAGCACACACAAGGGAAGAAAAAAAATTCATTTTAAAATGATCTTTTGGGGTCTTGCATAAGATATCTTTTGAATCTAAACACAAATACACATACTACACACAAATAACAGAAGGAATATATAATAATAATATCTATATATATTTTTTGTCTTCATTTTTATTTTGATTGTTGGCTTGTGAATGAAAATGAAATTATGTAATAAGATCTTTAAGGATGACACACGCGTGGCTCATGTCGGACGGAAGCCAGTTTAATTTACTATTTTTTTTTTTTTTTTGACAAAACAAAAACAAAAAATAAAGAAAAATCCATACGAGTATATGTATGTTTTTTTATTATTTTTGAATATCCTTATACTTGCTGTTTAATTTTTTGGTTCAAAAGTTCAATGGATATTATCTGCATATGTGGATATAATTTTATTTTTATTTTCAAGCATCAGCAGAATAAGATTGATAGATACGTGTAGTAGATGTGGATATGTACACGGGAGCAGTACCTATGTGCATATATAGAAGCGGAAAGGTGTTATGTTCTTCCGTATAGATACATTTTTGGTTTGTATGCGTTTTTCAATTTTTCGTTGTCCTTTTCTTAGTTTGATTTTAATTTTTATTTTTATTTTTTTGCTTTTGATGTAATAGAAATTTAAATTATCACCAGACATTTGTACACTCAAATATAAACACACACACACACACACAATAATTTGAAAATTTTCTATGGTGTTTTTTTTTTTTGGTTCATTTAAAAATTATTTTTTAACAAATTTTTATGATATCGTTATCATTTGTTAACAAGAACATACGTGCATATAATGATTCTGATCCTGATCCTATGATAATTATATTTAAATTTTTAATGTCCTTTTTTTTATTGTGTGTTCCTATATAGTTATAGATAGAAACAAGAATTTTTATGAAAACGATCGTTAAAGAAATGTCTCAGTTAAATATGAATTTTACTAGATTTTTTTTTTTGACTTTTGAGATAAATTTTGCAGTACATACATATAAGGATACAAATCTGTATATTAAAATGAGACACATTTAAGAAAGGTATTTTTGTATTTTCTTTTTTGTTTTTTTGTTTTTTATAATTACATATAGACGGATTAAAAATGAAACAGGACAACGCATACAACGAAAGATTGTCTCAATTTCTTGTTAATTATCTGTGATACTATGTATTTACCTATATCCATCCGTGTATATGTCCTTTTACATTTATTTTTCTTTCTTTGTTATTATTAATTTTTTCATGTTGGTTTTTGAAAGAAAATTTAAATCCACGTCCATTATCATACAAAAGTGACAAAAAACAAAAAAAAAAAAAAACAAAATGAATCATAAAAAAAGGAATCCTTTCTGTCTTAGATATTTTTGGTAATTATATTATTTTTTTTTCCGATATATATTTTGTCTTTTAGGATATATGTATACGAGTATGTATATTAAAAACGAAAATTCTCGGTATAATACTCGTATTCCATATTCCTTGTGCACTTTATTTTTGTCTTATAGTCATCCTGGTGCTATATGTTATTTACTTTTGTCTTTGTTCAAAATTAAATAAAATGAAATAATAATAAAATTTACAGTATCTTATATACACGCATAAATATACAAAATCCTTACGAATGCTTATGCAGTTTAGAGTATACTATAAAGTGGTAAAAATTTAAACTATAAGAGAAATGCAACCATATACATACACGCATCATGAGGCATAAAAATTCAACTAAAAATCCTTAATAAATGCATATATGTATATGTGGTATATACGTGTCCATATGTATATTTGTATGCGATACCGTAATAAAATTATAAAATAATATTATTTAATTTCCTTAAACAAACATGTACCGCCCAGTAGTTACATATATATTTGAAAAATGAGAACAAGAAAAAAAAATCAAATTTTTTTTTTTGAATATTATTTTGCAAGGGTTTCTTGAGAAAAAGTATATAATAATGAAATGAAATGAAAGGTATTATAAATAACATATAACGAAATTGAACCAAAACAATTAACTGCAAGGACATTTTTTTTTTTGTTGTATTTTACGTATAAATAAAAAGAAATTTTTATTTTTAAAAATTGTACATTACTACAATTATTTGTATAACAAATTTTTAAGCACATGTATGAAAGGATACACACACACACACGACAGACAATAACAATTCAGGAAAATGTAAGTAAAACATTGAGAAAAATAATTATATAGAAGGAAGGGTAAAAAAGCAAACTAAGACAAAAAAAAAGCAAGTACAACAAAAGCAACAAGGAAGGAAAAAAACAACACAAGGAAAGGTAAATGGTAGTAAAAGGTATTCGATGCACATATTCATAAGAAAATTATACATATGGTAATAAAAATTAAAAATTTACATACTCTCTATATAATACATGTCCATCCAGATAATGTAAGCAACTCATATATTTAGGGTCGTATTCACCAACCAAGATTAACTTCTATTTGATGAGTTCTGAAATAAACGCTTCTTAGATGATGTGCAGGAAGACATTAAATACTAAACATTAAACGAATGGAGACAACTTCTAAAGGTAACCAAGGCCGACACACGGCTGTGGCGTTATTGCTGATGATGATGAGTTCTGAGATAAATATAAGTGTATTCATCAACCACGTTTATACACAATTTGAATATTTTTAAGACAAGGCCTGGGAGAGTGGTACTATAAAACCCGTATTCACCAACGAAAAGATAAATTTACGACTATCTAAATAGTATTCACCAACCGCGATTGAATGATGCTAGATAAATTTTAGACTACCTTATGCTTGTTTTGTAAATATCTTTCGAACACAACCTTGTTATAGTAGCAACAGCATATCACTCACATTTATAATCATCACACCACATAACCTCTTTTACTTTTTGTAATATAAAAATACTAGATATTCACAATCGGCTGACATATTCGATATTTCGAAAACGCAAGTCCGAAAACAAATTTTATCTATAGGTTGACGAATAAACTGAAATTATAGCCGCAGCTAAAATAAATCTGACAGATAATCTAGGTTGGTGAATTCTACCTTTAATGGAATAAACGACGGATATTCATATTTTTTTTTTTTGATTCCACTGGTTTTTGTTACTTTCCGATTTACATACATATTATATTATTGGATGTGTGTATATATGTATTTTTAGGAAATGAATTAGAGATTTTGATGCGATTTTTTACAACACCTTATAATTTCTATCTGTGTGCATATATTTTAAAAATGAACTGATGGACTTATGCACACATAATCTGTAGAAAATAACACACTCACACATACACATCTACTATATACATTACACATTATGTGTAATAAATTCGTGTTGTGTGCCCTGGTATACATCTATACATATGTATATACTTGCATGTTTTGTCTTAAATATTATGGCTTTTCTTTTGTTTTTTTGTGAGATATTCACGAAAAAATTAAAGAAGAAAAAAATTTACATACATACACTGTACTTGATGTTTAAGAAAACCAAAAAAAAAAACAAAAGTTATCTTCAATTTAGAATTCTTTCATGAAATGATATCTGTGAACTGTGACCATGTCAGGTAAACGATCGTGGTACTACGTATACGTACTACCGTACTACTGCATTTGCATACTATTACCAACCAATTACTTATTGACTCCAGAATATCCTCGTATCTCGTACGTATGTAAGCAGGACATATTTATACAGTCAGCTATATGTATTATTCTCATTTATGTATTAATTTTTTTTTAAACATAAGTATTTTATATTATATATTTTTTTATGTATTAAGACTCAATAAAGTATACTGAATACTGAATACTGTATGCATGTAATTTCAGAACGAAACGAATACTAATTGTTTTATTGAAGTTTACTTAACACTAAATACAAAATAAAGATCTGAAAAACAAACACAGGAAATACAAGAAAAATAAAATTAAAGGTCAAACTATTATTATTGTTATTTAGTAACTGAAATATATTTATATTCATGTACGAAGTACGAGAGTTTGTATACCCATAAATAATGTAAACTTGTAAATGTGAACCGATTACATTCTAAGGATATTTTCTTAAAAATTATAAAATTTGTACAAAAATTTTATAGAACAAAAACATATCCTTTGCTTTAAGGATTTAGAAATAAATTGATCTTATTTTTTTGTTTTTAATTTTTATTTCAATTTCACTCGTTTTTTGTTCGTTCTTTTTATTTTATATTTTTTTTTCCATTTTTTTCTCGTGAAAAAAAAATTCAAGGATACTTAATTCCCTTTAATGAAAAAAGAAAGAATTCTAAAAAACATAAGAAAAAAAAAACGACGATGGAGTATTCACGAATTGTATAGTTATATAATGTAGCTTAGATAATTTTAACTTTTTCTATTCTATTTTCTAGCGATCCTTTTCATCTAAGTAACCGATTTTTTGTCGAAAAATTATGAAAAAAAAATAAATATCTTTTCTTAAAGAATTTGAAATTAATAAAAAAAAAAATATCTCCCTCAATCTCTTGTGAAAACAATCCACAATCCGAATAAAGGATCATATATTATACGAATATATTTTTGTTGTATATAATATACATATATACAGAGAGGCACATGCCAATTATTTACCATAAATCACCTTTTTATATGCTGTCCAGTCAAAAATGTGCTTATTATTAACAAAACAGAACAGAACACAAAAAAAATCGATCGAATGAAATGACGAAAACGAAAGGAAGAAAAAAAAATGAAATGAATAAAATGAAAACTAGCAAAAAAAACATACATTACATATAATAAATTTTAAAAGAATTGTTGTAATATAGGATGTATACGTGTATACGATAATATATATGTCTGTATAGCACAGAATTTATTGAAAGGAAATATCGAAATTGAAATCGAAATCAAAATCAAAATCGTCTAAGCAATTGAAAAATGGACTCTATATAACAGGACTGACTCTACATACATTTATATAAGATATAAGATATGAGGTCATTTTTACTTTAAAGAAAATTAAGCGAAAGAAGAAGAAGAACGAAAACGAAAACATTAAACAATACACGACACACAGCATCAATTTATTTCAAGGGGTCCATGAAATTAAAAAAAAAGAAAAAGTAAAAGAATGAAAAAAAATGTCCAATGACTATCACCCTCAATTACTATATTCCTTCAAATCATATACATATCCGTAGACATTTCAAAATTAATATTATATGTATGTATATGTAACTGATGACATATCACACATACATATTATTTGTGTCCTCTTTTTATCGTCCATATAATTCGTAATTCATAATATAATTTACTTACTTTCCCAATACAAAAAAAAAAAAAAAATGCACCGATAAATGCAATGCAATAACAACTGCAACTATTTCGCCCGCAAAAATAGTCTCTCGTATGTCCATCATTCGTGTACTGTACTCTGTACACACATATATTTATGCACTCGTATATAAAATACTTAATAAGGTACGAGTACTGTATGTATACTACACTCTACCATACTCTACTATAGATCATCATAGGATCAGAATGGACGCATATAAATACACAGTATTGTGTATATGAATACTTTATACAGGCAGTGTTCATTTTTTTCTGCACATCACATTTTTTTTTTTTTTATTAAAAACGCACAGGATCAAATATAAATAATATATAGAAATGCAATCTAAAAAAGAACAAACAAAACAAAAAATCTCAAACGTTCCTTTTTTTCGAATTTCAACTTTTGACCAAAAAATTCGTGCCACTAAGAATCAAAAAAACAAAAAAAAAAGATTAAAAACTATAACCATTCACTGACCCTCTTACTCGTTATTTCTCTTTCTGTTTTTCAAATTTTCAAATATTAAAAATTATCCATACTATGTGTATGTAGATGCAGTAAGGATCATGATGATGATGATCAGATGATGATCTTGTTTGTGTGTACAAAAACTTCGTATTACGCTCATATTCTGGCCATTAATATATAGTGTGTAATACTGGCTAGTATATGCATAAATAGTTAGTTACCCGTACATGTATACATCAGTGTCCTGTATGTCAATGTGTATTCTCTTTGCTGTATATTATTTTTTCCTTTTGACACACTAGCCAGCAGATGTTTCAATTTTTTTTCCAAAAAAAAAAAAATTCTTTTTTTCTGTATAACGCTAAAATAGAAAAAAAAAAAAATAAGTAGTCTACAACTATGATTTTTATTCCTCATTGTATGCATATTTACGTTTATACGCACCAAATATACACGAATAATTTGTAACGAATATTTGAAGAGGAGTAAGATATCTACACAACAACTACTACTATACTGCATATTCACGTCGCTTATACATCATACAATATGCCAGCTAGAAACAATACAAATATTCACGACCGAGCAAAATATACATATATGCGCTCCGATAAAGTATAGAAAATTATGAAAATCATCGAGATTAGCATACGCGATCGATCCTCCAAAAAATGTTAAAACCGATCTTCATTGATTTTTGATTGATTTTATTATTAAAAAAAAAAAATGTGACCGACAAAAAAATGAAGAAAGAAAAAACCTCAAACGATTAAAAACGATACATTTTATATCTGTGTGATCTAATCTTTTCTTATATGCACTAAACGGATACACCACCACCACACCATAAACTAAACGGATATCTGCTTGTACGGATATCTGTTTAAATACATATCAAAAATTATTGTCCCATCATCGTCCACATTTCCATGCCATCATTTACAAAATATACGTTATCTGTTTGACAGTGTCAGGACATTCGAATACACAGATAAAATTTGTCGTTTTTTCTTCCTTAATAGATATACACTTAAGTACTCGTATTTATTGAAAATCTGTTCCAAAAAAATAAAACCAACAACAACAAATTCGATAAAAAAGAGACTCAAGGGACACATCATTTTTTTTCTATTTTAAATTTTCATTCTTTTCGATCGCCTACACTACATACAATCATCACGAGTATTTTTTTTTTTTGCTATAATATACGCGATCATCATTCATCGATCGTTTTTTTTTTTTTTCTTAAACAAATTGTAATATAAACGCACAACTTCCTTCCAAAATTTATCCTCTTGGAAATACACTTCTTTTTTATATACATACCTATATATTTTTTTTTTCATTCAAGAGAAAAGACAATTTTGTTTTTTTTTTTGTTCTTTTTGATATACAATTTTTTTTTTTCAAATAAAAAATAAAGGAAAACCTTTAAAAGATCATTTACTGACCGACCTTAGATTTCAGTTTCAAATCATTTTCTATTTTTTTTTACGCATTGACAAAAAATAAATAAAAAACAGTGAATGGAAACATAGGTATAAGATGCAGATCTAAAATGAAAAAAGAAAAAATGTCCTTTTCATATTTACTTTTGAGCAAATGTTTTTTTATAGTTTTGTCTATTTTTTATTTTTAGAAATCCGCATCGCAGAGTATTGAATCGTCGTTGTCTCTTCAAAATAATAAAAAAGGAATTTGTTTTGTTTTTTTTTGCTAAGTTGACCTTAAAGTCGCCAGTAACATGACCATTTTGATCTAAAGATTGAGTATTTTTTTTCTTTTGGGAACATTAAGGGGAGAAAACAAAGGACACACATGTCCCATCTGATCAATTCAAATTTTAATATTTCTGATACAATAAAATTTCTAGGATAAAGTTATATTGAAAATAATTTTTTAGTGCGATTTATTTAGTGAAAATTTTGATCCTTTTTTTGTTTATCTATATACGGTGACAAGACCAAGACAAGACATACAACCAAGTAGTGATAAATGTAATAGTTATTCAGGTGACAAAAAATAAGAAAAAAAATCTGCTAAAATCCTTGTTAAATTTTTTGATTTTAATTTTTATTTTTTTCTTCCATAAATATGGGATTCTGTTTCTGCATCGTAAAAATTCTGTAAAAGGGTAAAAATTGTGATTTGTATAAATAAAGTAATCATCAGATAAATGTTAAAATATATGTACGAGATGACGTGAGCAGGTGATGAAAATAACAAAAAATATATGTAGGTAAACACTCTCTGTACCATCATTGAGTCTCAGTCCATTACCAATCAATTCAATCAACTTGATGTTGCATATTGCAATTCAAATTCATAAAATCATACACAAATATATATCCAGTACTGTATATATCCTTTCATTGACTAAAGTACGCAAATACATACATCACTTACTCCTTTTTACTTTTATATACAAGACAAGGGAATCGTGTTATGAAATTATTTTTTTATCCAAAAAATGAAAAAAACAATTTTTTTTTTTTATTTTTCAAAAATAATCGATTTTTCCTGGCATTTTTCTTTGCACTCAAACCTTTGTCACGCATATTGCGTTAAGCAGATATATACATGCACACACAATGTATCTACTCTACATACATATATCCTTCGAATAAGATGAAAAAAAAAAATAGAGAATGTTTCTTTCGTTTTTGTTTTTTTGTGTGTTGTTGTCTCTCGATTTTTAATATAATACATCTGCTATCATCAACTTATATAAATGCACATATCGTATATGCGCATGCGATATTATGAAAATTATTTTGACCATTTACTATAATACTAAACAACTAAACACGGCTAAATACAAATAATATTAGGTAAATGTGTTTTTATGAACATTTCACCGACAAAAAAAGATGCAACGAAATTGAGTAAACAACAACAGCAACAGAGTAACAAAAAAAAAAGAAAAAAAAAGAAAAACAACACGAAAAATACTGTGGTGAATATCCATTTTCATATTAATATATCATCCGAAATGAAGTAAACATTTGCAACATAAATCGATTTTACATTTTTTTTCCCAATATATCTTTTGTTGGTCCTTTTTGTTATCCTGTTCGTATTTGAATGTGGGTGGATTCGTAAATAATACAAATAATTCGATAGATTATTATTTAAAAAAAAATTTTTCGTAGATTTTTTTTATGAATTTTATTCGAAAATTTTTAATTCTAAAACGAAAATGCAATATTTTATTTGGATCCTTTTCTTTTTTTTAATAATTTATTGAAGAGAAAATAAAATGATGGGTGAATCCTAAATATATTTTATTTATGTATGTGTACCTTTTAGAGTAGATATGAAAAAAATTCAATTTACTTAAATGAGTTGCGGTTTTAATTTAATTTTAATTTTAAATTTATGTACAGATCGAGCAAACAACGACATTGAAAAAGAGAAGAGAGGAATAACGAACATGAGCAAACATCGACATTAAAAAAAAGAGAGGAATAATAATAAAATGAAAAATATATTTAAAACAAAATTTTCAATAGAAATGTACACAATAGCATCCATTTTAGCTATAGTGCATTTCTAAAAAAAATATAAAAATAAAGTCAATAAAACACTTTACTCACTTTACAATCATGTATACCATCATGTACTCTGCTCTGATTCCTCCCTTCGATTTTCAATAATAAAGAAAAAAACCAATGAATTCTACCAAATACGATCCCTCCTCTCCATTTTACTCATTGCACTTGCTCATTTTTTATTTTGCGTATAAAAAATGAAATCATTTCTCCCGTTTTTATTTATTTATTTAATATTTTTTTTTTAAATAAAAATTCAAAAAAAAATTTCATTCATCCTCTCTATAATTTGATGATCGCATCGCATGTAATTCCTATTCATTAATTACATCGTAAAATACATAACCTAATACAACTAAAAGAAAAAAATGTACACACAAAAAATGTTTTAAAAAAATACGAAAGGACAAAAAAACAACACACAGTTTCATTACCAATATCATCACTCTTGTGTATGTAGAACGGTAGACCGATTAACCCCACTTGATCCTAATATACTAATATATATGGGAAGGACCTGTTGCGCAATATAATACGATTTGTTGTTTTCCTTCACTTTAAATTATTATTATGTATATTTTTTTTCATCATCATCATCATGATTATGATGATGATACGATTATTACGCCGCATAAAAAACGATGTAAACAAAAAATAACCCCTCACAATAAAACATTTTACACACATCACATATAGTTTTTTGTTGATACATATATTTACATGAACAAAAACGAAAATTAAAAAAATATTCAAAAAAAATATGTGAGGAAGAGAAAAAACTTAGGGTAAAAGAAAAAATTTTTTTTCGTTTTGTTTTGATTGAATGATCGCAGCGCAGCAGAGTAGATGAAAACAAGAAAGAGAAAAATAACAAAAAATGACGTATTACGTATTCTATGTGGTATGACTTCATATTCATACTGATAAAGTGTATAAAAAAATATTTTTTTGTTCCTTGTTCGCAAGGAAGAAATAATAAAAGCGTTTTTTTAAATACGCCAGAGTATAAAAATTTCTTGAACAAAAAAAAATATATATAAGTATTAGGGGTGAGGAAATTTTTAGCTAATAGGCGTGTGTAATTAGATTACAATAAATGTCAAAATTTACACATATGTATTATTTATAAGATTGAATTGACTTATTCCATTCCTTTCATGATTGTTGTTGTTGCTGTTGCTGTTATGATCTATTTGACACGACTTCATGCAAGTGATTTTCTTTATTTTCACATCACATGTTGACAGAAATCTTTTAAATCTAAAGAAAAACAAATTAAGATCAAAAGAACCCTTTTTTCTTAGAAATTAATGTCGATCGAAGGAGTAGATCCCTTAAATATGATTACTTTTGAAAATAATAACCAAAAAAAAAAAATCAAAGATTTCCAATCCTTTTTTATTATAAAATTTAATAAAAGATCATTTGTCACATTCACATAAGATCGTATATCGTTTATATTACAAGATTTCCTGAAGAAAATATTATCCAGTAACGGACATTTTACATTTCAAATTTGAATTTCCTAAAAATAAAATTCCCCTTTCATATTTAGTGTTTTCATATTCAATGAATTTTCACAGCTTTTCTTTAAGTTTAGATGGTTTAGAGAAAAACAAAACAGGAAGTGGAAGTTATTTGTCGTTGTAAATTTCAAAAAATATTCAGCCATCTAACCGATTTTATAAATTGAATGAAATAGCTGAATTATTTTTCTACATTTGTGGTTTAAGTTTCAACTAATAAATATTACGGTATCAAATTAAACGTTGATAGATGGCGAACGCCACACTAGAGTCTTAGTATGAAATTTTCAGTTGTTCTCATATCCGTTCATCAACCGTCAGCTAAAGATTTTAAATATACATATTTGATTTTCATTATGTTACGGACGGGTTAAGAGAATTTAAGGAGTTTACATTCAATTTTTTCAATAAATAAATTGTTTTCACTGATTTTCTTGAAACAAAATTCACATAGCCACTGAACTGAATCTATCAAAAAATTTGAGCTTTCAAATACATCGAATCCAATAATTGTGGGGTTTTCTGGGTGTTAAATTTTCCGACCGAACTCACAGAAACTGGCCACTGCTCAAGTGCTCACTCACTGTGACTGTATGTCTATATACAATTC